>JAUMHL010000025.1:7731677-7761557 GCA_032362345.1 Sandelia bainsii
GTTAAAGATATCTGGAATTCACATTACGGATAGTCAAAACTGAATTGTAGATATCTTAAAGTATTTTTCCCATTCAAATCAATGAGACGTTCTGACTAGATGAAATGCAAATATACATATCTTTAATGTGACTCTTTTGACTAGTCAAAATGTAGTTGCAGATATTTACATTTAACAGGTAGACAGGATATACGATTAATATCTGAATTGTATTTCCGGCTAGTCAAAAGTGTAATTTAAGAGATCTGCAACTACATTTTGACTAGTCAAAAGTCGAAATATACTTCTTTTTCGTAATGGTGGGAACACTGAAGAACCTGTTCCTAAAGGAGTTTAAAAAAAGCAGCAGCATTCCCAGGGGATGAAGTGTGTACTTGTTCTGTGTCGTGTCCTTGCAGTGTGGAACAGATATGAAAGGTGGTTTGACCTTGATATTCAGCCATGACAGGAGAGCTAGAGAAGAAGTGGAGGCAGGCTTAGGGGGGTTACACCATCCGTCAGGACACATTTGTCAAAATCACTCCTTCTTCCTTCTGCACACACATACACGCCCATGCAACACACATATGGAAAACACATCTCTATCACCCTTCTGTTCTCGGCGTACTTCCTGCCTTTTTTATCTTCTGATTATTTCAGTCATCTAAGGAAAAACAGGGAGACAAATTCACTCTCTCATTCCCTAACCTCTCAGAAGAGCAGGTTAAACACAGCAAGTGACACCACTTTGAGCTTACGTAAGTGTTGGGTAAATGAACCCCTTTATTACTCTGAATTAAGCTTGACCTATTTGATTGAGTCCATGACTGACCAAGAACAATCTAATCAATCGTCATGTTTTGTCATCCCCTTCTCTCTGCTTCCATCACATACCTACACTTTGATATTCGACGCAGTCCTTGGTTTTGAGTTACTTTCAGTAAGCTTCAATGGAGAAAACAACTGGTGTATCTTTCCCTTGAGGCAACTGGACCATTCTGTATCTTAGCCAGTGGCATTCACAAACATTCAAACAGAAAGAACAAAACCTTCTCCTCTGTTCTGTCTGGCTAATCTACTGCAAAGACAACGTTTGGAACATTTGTAGCTTTGTTATAGCCTCTTTGTCACAGCTTGTGTTTTTCACTGGAACATATCTATTAAATAAATACATAAAGGCGGAAGGTGCATTGTTAGACATGATCTTTGAAAATCTAAATTTAAACATTCACCATTATGCTTTGTACAAGACTTGGATATAGTTCAATTTTTATCTCAATCTATATTATGTCCAAGCCTAAAATATGCATGTGCAAAGCATGATATTCACTTGCATTTTTTCAGAGAAACATTAAAATATTTCAGAAGAGTTAAAATCTCCAGAGAGATTTTCTCATATGCAAAAAGGGAAAAAACATCTTGGGGTATTATTCATCAAGAATTTAACAGTAAGAAACTCAACCAATCTGATTCATCAGAACTGTGTGGGTGTGGTTTCATCATTTTTTATTTTCTGTGGCAACAAGAGTAAACAACCACTGTAGTCACATTGTGGTTTATTTATTTCTAAATCCTGACTGGTGTTCAGAAGCTACACACACACACACATTGGTCACATTAAGAAGCTGTTTAAAACTGGTTTTCATGGCCTAAGTAAAACAATATGTCATTATTATTCTATTAGCAACATCCAAGTTGTACAGTAATATTGATTTACTTACTTGATTGATTTTTTTACTTCATTAATGTGGGATAAAGGTCTTAATTGTGATTTAATCTTTATGTTATTATGAGATAACAAGTCATAATTCATTTTAATTGTTTTGTTCTTTGCTTTATACAGATATCTTTACTAAATATGACTCTGCCATGGACAGGTCTTTGTACTATATAGTGTTTTGTTCTTTTTTTTATCTGATGAAATGTAATCACTCAGTTAGTGGTGAACATGCAGAGGCTGAAAATTGCTTTTCTTGTCAGTGAATTGTTTCATCAAAAGGACTCAGTGAATTACTTACATTGACTCAAAATGAGAGTGAAGGCAATGAGGCAAGAGTTATATAATATTATAGGAAAGATGAAAACATTTATTGTGTCATATGTAACTTGCTTCCCGCTGACCAGTGAAGCGCTCCTGAACAGAAAGTAACCTGTTGGAACACCTGTAAGTAAAAAGAGTTGTAGGTCAACAACTTTAACACTAACAGTGTTTATATGACAGCATTATGTACATATTTGTTGTATATTTGAACAGCAAGAGGCCCACTTGTCTCAGTTAATTTCATTTGATTTTGTTTAAATTAGTTATTTACCTAATAAATAACCCTTATATCATGATGTGATTTGAATGTGTCAGGGGATAAGATAATAAATTATTATTAAATGAAACATAAATATCTCATGTCTTCTGTTACATGATGAAATGTAAAACATAATGCATATAGTCTTCTTTGTTGTAACCCAAAGCACACAGCAATGATTTTATCCTTAAGAAATCTTCAAAGGAGAGTCAGAACCAACCAAAACCAAATATTAAACCAACTTTTTCCAACTATTTAAAAAAGCGACAGTCCAAATGAACAAAAATCGTTTAGATCAGTTCCAGTTGAAGTTTTTGTCACTGACATCATGAAGTTTATAACCTTTAGCTGTTCAATGTAAACTGTGACCAAAGTTTTAAGCATGCTATCCTCATGGATGAACTGTGAAACTCTAAATATTAGTACTGCTTTAGCTTTGTGGGTGAAATTTACCTCTCCTCTTCATATCCATGTGCAGACTGAAGACAAAGTGAAAGGCTAATCCCCCTGGTGCTCATCTGTTGCTGCCAAAATTATTCGGCTAATGTCAATATTTTCCACCCACCACAGCAGTCCACCCTCCTACTTCTTATGCTCTTTAGTACCTGCAAAGCGTGTCTGTCTTTCCCTCTGAGAACAACTTTGAGCAAAAGTTGAGGAATCACATTATAATGCACATTTAACGTGATCAACGATTAATAATTAAGGCTGGGCATGTTAACGCGTTATTATCGCGTTAATGCATTCATTAATTAACACCAACAATTATTTTATCGCGCGTTAAAGCAGTTTTATTATTATTATGAGGATGAAAGTCCGTTGCTCACTGGGTCTGAATTAAAATACAGACATTTTCATTTTAAATCTCTTCCACACGGTGGAGTTGATAGAACCACAGTTATTTGTTTGTCGTTTGACGTATCACGTAAATACAATACACACTGTTGATGCAGCAAATCACCCAAACAACGAATAAACACTTAAAGGAATCATGACGTTCATGTGTTTCTTTTAATGACAGCAGTCAAGTTAACAACTGTGTTTAAAAAGTGCTTTTCAGGTGGTTGACGTGACATATTTTGCGATGTGCGCTCTGTCACACAGGTGTGTGTTTGTGTGTCTATGTGTACGCATCAGAGAGGTGCTCCGCTGTGCGGGATACAGAGATCAGAGGAGAATAGTAAACACGACATAAGACATGACATGAGATAAATAACACGAGGCTGTTTAGTTAGTTTAATAATAGAACAAGGTGCAGACCTGTGGTTACACACAGGTGGTTCTGGACTCTGAGAACAACTATTTTTTCTATGATAAACTAGATAAACGTTAATGTCCTGGCAAATAGCTTTGGCTTTCTACTTAATTTGATTACATTAATGTTTAAGTTGAGATTTGCAAGAAATATTTAACTGCTACTGTGTAAAGGGAATACTGCTGTTAAAAACTGTTTTATTTGTTTGAAGTGTTTGCAGACTAAATATTATTGCAATTTTGTTCATATAGCAGTACTTTTAAAATAAAAGTTAAAAAAAAACTATTTTTGAATTCATTATCAAACTTTGCCGTAAAAGTGTGATTAATCGCAAAAAAAATAACGCAATTAATCGCGAATAAAAAATTTAATCGCTGCCCAGCACTAATAATAATATATATTTAATTGATGCTGCAGGACTTTTAGTGTAACAAAGAATACATTTTTTATAATAGTGCGGTGTCTTGACAGGTCTTTAAATACCTCAAGTGACTGACGACTCATTTATCATTCTGAGATAACTTTCTTTTTAAAATAAATTATACAACAAAATACACATTAGATCACATGGGGTCCAGCAATTTTTGGCATGGCCAGGATGACTGCAGTGGCTGCATACTGCTGACTGTAAAACACGTAGTGGGTGTGAAGGGGAGATGACATTTATAGATACATAAATACATTTCATACTGACTTAACTGGTTTGTATTTAATATTTTTAAATTATTTAAATTAATTAATGTAATTATAATAAACAGAAATCATTTGTAATTGCAACCCCTGTGATATTGACCAGTAGTGTTTTTCACATTGAACTTCATATCACTACTGAGATAATTTATGTTTATATTTTGTACCTTATTATTCCATAAACTGGGACAGATAAGGTGTCATGCTGACCTTCATGTTATATGGGTTGAACCAGAGACTGACCTGAAATGGAAACGATGACACAATCTGAATTTGAAATGAAAAAAAGTCTCTGAATCACCCAGGTCTTTGTTTGAAATCTGCCTGGTTCATTACCAGCCAACAGTACTGAATGCAGTTACATAAACTCTGTTTGAATCCAGTAATTTCCCACCAATCATCCATGTATTTACATATCCTGTTGAGTTTCTCACAACATGAACATTGGTTATTGTCCTGTATTATTTTTCTCAACAGAAACAGATGCGCTACTATACTAACAACACTGTTGGATGTACTGCATGCTACAGAAGGCTTTACGTGCTTATTCAGTGCAACATTCTGCGGCTGGATTGTCAACCTCTGAACCCCACTTTTGTCAAGCAGTGGTGCTAATAAAAAGCATTGCAAATTTATGTGAACATGTCTCTGAAAGCTTCACAAACAGACTACTGTCTTGTGATTAGACTTTGTGACTCTAAGAAGAGGTGAACAGATGCTGCTTTTCATATTGTCTATATTATCCATGTCTGAGTCTCAGATTCATAACCCTGCCAACAGTTTGTGTGCCAGACCTCAGCTGCACAGCTGCTCCAGAACAATCACACTGGATCAAAACAACAAACATATCTATGCTCATCTTCCGGGGGTGTACAGAGGGGTTAGAGAAACAGCTATTATGTCGAAAACCTCAGTTACCATGTTCTTCAAACGTCCATTGAAACTCTGATCTGTGCTCTAATCAAAGTCATATCAGTATCCCTCGTATGCTTTCTGCATGCACACCATTGTAACATGAGATATTTTCCTGAGCTAATTGCCATTCAGTCCACAAGACCACTGCTGATGACGTCATTGTTGTGTTAGCAATCAGCACTCTCGACCACGCAGTGTACAGATGTAGGAGGCTAACAATCACATTGTATCCTGTCTCCATAGTGATCAGGTAATTGCTATGAAGTTTTGATCCACTGAAAAATAATTTCCTGTTAACATTATATTAGATTCCATAATAACTCATATTCAGTAGTCTTAAAAGAAGAGACACAAAATTGTATATTATCCAGCAGCCAAACAAATAGCTGCAAAGAAACTAATTTCTTTAAAAATATAGAGCAAGTTATGAAAAGCAGTTGTGAAGAATATTATCTTGCACAAGCCCCAAGCACCACTCGTGATGATCACTGAAAAAAACAAACATCTGTTGCTGGACAGTATACCTCTTTATACGGAGACAGAAAAATGTAAACTGGTGCCTGGTGATAGATGGTACCAAGAACCGCACAGTTCTTCTGCAACATAAGCCTGAATAAATGTCAAAGAAAACGGCTGTTCCAAAAGTTCTTGCATCAACTTCAAGAATAAGGCAAAGAAGGCAAATAAACAGTATAGCATAGCATAGGTCTTATGAAACTGCAAGCATAAATAATTCATTTGGTTCTGCAGCTAGGGAGCAGATCAGCTGTCCAGTGGGGAATAATTCTTGGAGAATTCCATCACAAAAAATAAGAAAGATTGTTGGGAAGTGGACAGAGAGTAGGTGGTGTAACTATATCCGTGGCACTGTACTCCCTCTCTCACACAAGGAGTCAATCATGTTTTACCAGTGGCCAGTTGGTGGGTAGCAGCTTTGCTGCCTTCTGAAACCATTGAATCAGGTTGCAAATCCTGTCAACTAACACAGCAGCAGGTATTTATGTGTGTGTGACTGTGTGGCATAAAGAGTGTGTGTGTGTGTATTTCTTTGTGTGGACAAATTTTGTTTCAATACCACTCTTGTGAGGACATTTTAGCTGGTCCTCACAAGTTCAAAGAGAGTTGTTTTGGGTTAAGACTAGTTTTTAGGCTTAGGGTTAGCATTTAGTTGTAATGGTTAGTGTTAGGGTAAGGGGCCATAGAATACATTATGTAAATGAGTGTCCTCAGAATTATAGTGAGAAACGATAGTGTGTGTGTGTGTGTGTGTGTTTGTATATCTTGGCTTGCTCAAAGAAAACATAGTGGCAATTGAGAAATGTTCAAGATCAAGCAAAGGGACAAAGACAGTGTTCCGTGCAGCAGCAGAAACAATATCTCTTGCTGTGGTGATCAGCTGCTGCTGGCTTCTTCTTTTTTTTAAATTTTTTTTTTTTTCAGGGACATTGCACATGAATCAATATAGTTGTAAGTGTGCCAGTGTTAGCCAAAAGGCTAATTTTTCTAACTGTTGTCTAGATTTTTCTCAGATATAAATGTGTTCAGTGGAGGAGGTGCCAAGCCATTCAACATTTTGTATATGAGACAAGCATTATGACTGTACCAACTTGGCAGGGCAGTCATCTACAAACCCCAGGGTTGGTGGTTCGACTGCAGGTTCATTCGATTCCTGTCCATATGTCAAAGTGTTCCTGAACAAGCCATTGAACCCTGAACCCTTGGTGCCATAAGGATGCTGCCTGTCCACAAGAAGGAGGTGGTTGGGGTGATGGAGGGCGTTCACTGTGCACGACTGACATGCCAGAGAGCCGAGTTCAAGACCAAAGTCCCCCGTGAGGTTGGGTTTAGGCAAGAAAAGTACTGAGGTTAGGATTAGAGAAAAGATTGTGTTTTGGTTTCATTTTTAATGCAGACGTTGTGTTTGTGAAGCAACTGTGACATTAACCAGCCCCCAGTCTTCCCTGACACTAACCCACAGCTGTGATGCCTGATCCCAACCATAAAACACTTTAATACCGCTACAGTTACATATCTGAATGTTGATTACGTCGGATATTTTAGCCGACAGAAAACCGGTTGTAGATCAGATATTTTGCCCATCAAAAATACGTTACATGTGAACATTTCATTAATATGTTCAGTATCAACGTATTTGCGACTTGTCATTTACGTTAACTGTGAACATATGATCATTATGTTAACAGAAAATGTAATCGGGTCCCAAATACATCCTGTATCAAAATGTAATTGGGATTGCAGTTTTGTCTTATACAAACGTATTTTTTAGGAGATAGCGTTGCTCCTACATCTGTGCCACTATAAAGATTGCATGCTCAGTATTGCACATTATGCCCTTGTCAAATGGAGCTTGATATCACTTTGCCACTGTGCAGTGTGTCCATCAAGCTGTCAGTGAATTTTATGTCAATTACAGATATGACAAAAAAAAAAGACATGGAAGGATGAGGGAATGAGAACCTAAATAAATAATGTATCTAAAACAAACACTTTGATTTATCAGACTATGTACTGAGGAACTGATTAGTAAGGTGTTATTTTTTAGTGTCAGACGGCTATGTATAGGCTATGTAATTGACTTTGTTTTAAAGACAAACAGAAATAATATTTTAATGCAATACCTAATTGCTAAACCAACATCACATTAAATTACCATATTAAATCATATTATTAATGTCAAACCTACACACATTTATCATATTAAATGAGTGCAGGCTTGACATTTATATGAGTTGTGTTTCACAGGATGCCTGATGACAGTACTAGAATGCCAAGGCTGTCGCAATGTATCTGACAAATAAATTCAATTTCTTTACCACATGTAATATTATTTGTCGACAAAGTGAAAATCCATTTCCATATGACTTGCTTCAACATAGATGCACCATTTATGTTATTAACACAGTGGTTATAGTTTAATAGACTGGTCAAGGTGAAGTTACTGTGACAGTATAATTAGCTTTTAATTAGCATGAAGGGTGCAACATTTAGTCAGCACAACACATAACTACCATCTAGCACACAAATCCAGAAATCCAGACTAGAAATAGAAGTGCATTTGTAGAAATGATATATAAAAAATTTCAGGACACCTTCATTTGAGGCCTGTAAATCATTCCTGATGTTCATTCCTGAACGCAAACATCATTAAAATGAAGCCAATAAAAATACATATGTAAAAATCATCTAAAGAGTTTACACATTTGCTTTTTACACATACCAAAAACATAAGTGTTGATTAAATGGTGCATTTATCTACTTAAGCAGAAACTGTAGCATAAGCAGAATGTCTGGCAAAGTATCAACAGTAGAAACTAAACATTAAGGCCAAAGGACACTTCAGTAACTATCATCACTCAGTGTGTAGTATTTCTTCACTGTATAGAAGCAGGTTATGGATACTATCAGAGTGTAGGCTGACTTAATCAGGTCACTGTTTATCATTAAAAGGGAAAACATACTATTTGGAAATATTATGCAGTATTGCTTGTACTGTAAGCTCAGCAGCCAAATGTTATGTTAGAACAACATTATAATAGTAATAATAATTAAAAAAACTATAAAATCTTCCGGTGACTGTTTGTCACTGCCATGTTGCACTGGCAGAATCAGCAATTGTTGAAATAACAGCCGTACTTTTGTTGGGCTCTGTTTGGATTTTACTAAATAGTATAATGCATGTGTCACGTGCAGCAGAAATGTTTACAGGTGTAGCAACAGTTAAGGGGATGGGACTTGTCTGATGGTCAAACTTTGTTTTTTTCCCTCATTAACATGAGGGTGAAAACTGAAACTAGAGCTGTGTAAACCACTGTAAGACTGAGACACTAAGCCTGTGCACTATGCTACCTTAAGGAAATTAAATGCTACATGGTCAAAACTTTGAAAAGTAGATACACTATATTGCCAAAAGTATTGAGACAGCCCTCCAAATCAATGAATCTAGTGCACAAAGCAAGGTCCATAAGGACATGGATGAGCGAGTTTGGTGTGGAGGAACTTGACTGGCCTGCATAAAGCCCCGACCTCAACCCGACAGAACGCCTTTGGAATGAATTAGAGCGGACACTGCGGGCCAGGACTTCTCATCCAACATCATTGCCTGACCTCACAAATGCTCTCCTGGAATAATGGTCAAACATTCCCATAACCACATTTCTAAACATTGTGGACAGCCTTTCCAGAAGAGTTGAAGCCATTAAAGTTTATATGTGTGTAAAAGCAAGCGTCCCAATATTTTTGGCAATATAGTGTATCACTAAGTATCAAATTTTGCTGAGGTGACAGTAGTACCCAGTGCACGTGCATACCCCCAAAAAGTACTCCACTACAGGTAGAAGAACCACTTATACTTGAACTTGATGCTATTGTCCTGAATGTCATAACAAGTCTAGTCCAGATTTGTTCCACATGCCTCATAAGATTTTTGTAGAAGTCTAAAATGTTCAGGCCTTGTTTAGTGTAATTCTGTGCAGATCCAAAGAAAGTTTCTTAAACGATTTCAGAAACCTGATTTTATTTGGAATCCGACACTCATTTGGATTCTGTGAAACCCATACTTTTACACTCACGTAAAAGTAATATAAAATGGAAATAGTCCAGTAAAGTATCAGTACCTCAAAGCCTAAGTACAGAACTTTAGTTAACGTATTTAATTACTTTGCACTTCTGATTCTGCCTTAATTTTTGGCAAATAAAATGTGCTGCTTTTTCCATCTTATGTCTTACAGCGATAAAACAATTTCTATCTTTTAGTTCCCTTTAGATTAGGTCAAATATTTCTGTTACCTGGGGTAAAAGTGGAGCTGATTTAAATCACTTGATGTGCGTGTTGCCAGACGAACGAAAATTATTGTATTTGTCTGATACCCTCTTTTTGTCTGTTTTACCCTCTGTACGATGAACGATCAATAATCCGAAAAATGCCATAATGTATGATAATTTGACCCCTTCATTTTATGGCTAAGTTATTTCATTAGCACGACAAGGTAGATATCTTTTTTTTTTCAAATTGCGTGCGTACGATAATTTTCTTGAAAATACGATAATTTTAAGCTGCTGGTACGATACTTCAACATTTAATATCTGGCAACACTGTGTACGGATATGTGGTTAATCCACAAAACAAACTAAACTAACTAAAACTGTCAAAAAATGTGAAGTAAAAAATACAATATTTCCATCTTCACTGTAGTGGAGTACAAGTAAAAGTAAAATAAGATGTAAAAACTCTGGTAAAGTATCTGCAAATTGTACTTAAGTACAGTACTTGAGTAGATGTACTTAGTTACTTACCACCGCTGAGTCTCACCAGCAGCTTCTCTAAAAAGCAGCAACAAATTCTCATGAATCTTTTATTTTTAAAGCACTGCACTGATTGCCAATTTATATTCTGGATCTTATCAGCCACAATTCCACCTCCAAATGTCTCAGATACTTTTCCAATTACTATATATTCCACTGAAAGTAGGCCACATCTTTATTGTTATACCTAATGTTCAGTCTAGTAGTTGTAATTGTGTGTGTAATAATTTGTGTTGTTTGAATCAATTGGTGACCAAGTGTTTGTCACCACCCATTCCCTCTATTTATCAGTTGATTATACTGTCTAATTAGGACACTTCATCAAATGCCAACTTTTGGCAGGGATATTCAATTATCTAGTCAAACTATATACCGTCTTCAACCTGGGTTTGATATTTGTTATTGAACAAGTGCCCTCTCTTGTTAAAGGGGTGTTTTTTCCTACATCTTCTCAAGAGCACATATGCATTTAGCTGATACAATTGTCCAGAGTAGACTCTAGGGAGGGTTTTAGTGTCCTGCTTAAGCAGAATGTAATAAGGCTGCTGATGTGTTTGAACTGCAGGGAACCAAGGCAATGACGAACTGTTCTTCAACTATTTGTGAAATATGAACACAGCTTCAGCTTCTTAACTGTGTAATTTTCTTGAACGTGTCGCCAATTATGTTAAAATCAAGCTGATTTTGATGCTGATGTTCATTAAATTGCAGAGCTACTATAAAAGGATGGATGATGAAATGATAAAAAAAAACATGTTAAAAACAAATTAAGTGTCTTTGTTACTATCTATAAATCATTTTCTGTAGATCACAAATTTACAAATTATGTCATTTCCACTGACTACTGCAGGGTCACAATGCAGGTTTCAATATCAAAGTTATGTCTGTATTAAAGGAATGTTTTGAGGCTTTGTTACCAAGAGTTAGATAAGAAGATTAATGTTTCCCATGTTTGATTTCTACATACAGTATGAAGCTGTGGCCAGGAGACAGTTACAGTAGCTTAGCTTATACAGTATAAGAAACAAGGTTGAAACCTTACTCAAGGGTGTAAAAAATAATTCTTCATAACAAACAATTAAGATATAATGTGTAAACTAGTGAGCATTCAAAGGAAGGTTACAGGTTACTGGACAGTGCTAACCTTTTTCCGTATTTCTATCATTTTTGTGAAGCTAACCTAACCTAAGCTAACCTGGCTCAACCCTGTCTCCTAAAATTATGTTCATATACTACAACTAAACTGCTTGCGCATTTCAGCTTTTGTAGCAAAGCGTAACATAATTATGTTTTGATTATATCATTACTTTATAAATTAAACGCTACATTTATTTATGAAAAGTGAGTAACAAGGACTTGGTTGGGGTAGATGGTGGGAGTATAATGTAGAAGACTGAAAAACTGCAGAGTGTTAATAGAAAATTTAGGTATAGTGCATAAACCTAACCATAAAAAAATGAATAACATATTTTCACAAGAGTGGATGTTGTACATCAGAAATTTTGTCAGAAAAAATCTTTTGTATACATACTTTTTATTGATATGTTCAGTATCTACGCAATTGTCAAAGCTTAGCCATCTCTACTTGTAAGAAATGGGTAAATGGATTCAAAGTGGATGGAGTGGGTTGAGGGGGTATAAGTGCTAGGGCTAACAGGATTTGAAACAAGTGTGTCGGGGAGTGGTCATGGGAATTGTGCCAAAACAGACAGTTTGGACATGTAGTGGAGGAGGAGCAGGATCTGAAACCAAACAGATGGACAACAAGATGAGTATATAGAAGACCGAAGATGACAAAATGAATGACAGAAAAGTGTGAAATCATTACACTAGATCAGGTGTGGAGGTCCTCGAGAGCCACAAGCCTGCTTGTTTTCCAACCAACCCTACACTTACAGCTTCTGATTGGCTAAACACACATGATACAGGTAATCAGCAGTGGGTAGGGCAGGGATAGTTGGATAACAAGCAAAACTGTGGCTCTTGAGGACCGTGGTTAGCAACCTCTGCACTAGATCAATAGATCAATAGCTACAGTTTGTGCCAGCAGACAATTAATTTCTTAAACTAAATCAGAACTGATGGTTGATGGGAAAGATACTATT
The DNA here is from genome assembly GCA_032362345.1 of Sandelia bainsii. Classification (NCBI taxonomy): domain Eukaryota; kingdom Metazoa; phylum Chordata; class Actinopteri; order Anabantiformes; family Anabantidae; genus Sandelia; species Sandelia bainsii. Next base: position 7,744,244 of record JAUMHL010000025.1, read on the forward strand.
ATATACAGTATGATTAGAAAGTTTGCTAAAGCATTTAGCAAACGTATGGTCTGTGCATTATCGTCTATGTAAACTGTAATTAGGGAAACTCTCTCCTCCTCAAGTAATCCCCAAGAGACACACTACAACTGTTCAGTGACCTAACATGACACCATTGTGTTGCATCTTTGTGCACACATGAATTAAAGCACACACATACGGTGTGAATGTGTGTCTCTCTGCACACATGCTTAAGTGATCACGTTTCCAGCAGCCTTTCAGACAAAGACTGACTAATGACCGTGACTAATGTTTTCCAGAGCATCAGTGGTAACAGCTGTATCAAACACAAGACTCCAGGTGTAAATGAAATATGTGAGTTAAATATGATAAATGAGGCAATTGGACTTGCCACATGGAGTTTTATATCAGTTAACACTAGCAATTTGAAAACGATGTTGGCGTTAACTAACAGTTGGCTGTATTTTCACATTTGGTATACAGACTGAAAATAGCATTATTTTCTTATCTAACTCTCAGGAAGGAAATTATGGCATTGTGAGGTACTATGCTTTATAGTATCTGACTTTTATCATACTGCCTTTTGTTTTTGTTGTTGTTGCCGCCACAGCTGCTGCATTTGTCTGACAAATGGAACAGGCACAAAATAAATTCCCAAAAGGAAAATGAAACTAAACAAGAAACCAAATAAAAAAAGAATATTTCCCAAGAGAGTTAACTAAGTTTTTTTTATTATTGATCATAAGAGCCTTGAAGGTCCTACAAGATCATTTTAAATCTGTATGGGTTTACACTTTGTGTAGTCTGTATTTCACGACAAAGCTGGTGTATCATTTGACACTTCTTCTTGCCTTGCATGTTTAACAGCTAGATTTACAACATGCATAACCAGTAAAAACAAGAAAGGACTTTTTTTTTAAACTAAAGCACTTTTACAAATAACCAATAGTCTGATAATTCTCAAAGTGAACACAAAGAGGTATTTGTAGTCATGATTACTTTGCATTGTTTGATCTTTAGAGCACTGTCACTCTTAACCTAATGACTTTGAGCTCCTCATTTAACCTGTCAATCAATGAGGAGGGCATTAAACCACATACTTTAACTGAATGGTTGGTTTTATTTCATGTCCCTATGGTCCAGCTCCACATGGTTTGTGTTCATGGTCTCTTGATGTCTGTCATAACCATTTGCTTTTTCATGAGGGCTGGGGTTCAAACAGTCATTGTAGCAGACCATTCACAGCTCTTCCACAAACATGAAAGTGCAGTTAAGTTTGAAAATGTTACAGCTTTACTGCTTTCTTTGCTCCTGATGCAGCTTTTCCTCCTCTGCATCGCGTCATGTCTATAGTTTGCTGCTGCTTTTGTGAAGCAGGTATTTTGATGAATGTTTTGAATAGCACTGTATTGTAGAATATGATGATTCAGCAGCGTAGACAACAAGGATCATTGCTCTTATCAGCACCTGCAAATAGTTTAAGATCCAAGAATTGCTGCTCTCCTACTTTTCAGATTTTTTTTAAACAGAAGTCTTCTTAAAATATGTACATATTTGATAAAAATGAATTAAAAATAGACTGAACAAGCAGCTTTGTGCATATTAATAATGATGTCGAGCATTCGTTCATATGCTCCAGAGAGAATAACAGTGAAGTTTTAAAATATTCAGCTGTTCACCACTAACATCAACTTCTGTTAAACATCGAGCCAGCTCTTAATCACATAATAAAACATCTCAAGCATATATACGTTTCGCTTCATATTGACATTTGTGATGTAACCACAATGCAACATCCTGTTCAATGGCTTTGAAGTTTCTTTTTCATGTTGTGTTAACAATCCAACTAAAGAATCAGCGTCATTTTCTGTCTCACTGAAAGTAGGTCACAGGTTAAACGAGAGCACGGAGATCCTGTGTACTTGGTCTGCGATCGTCATTTCATCTCTGCATGCTGCAGTCTTACAGGGTTACTGGTTGAGTGTAACCTGGCTTCAGTACACTTAAATTACACTCAGAGAAACATATTATTTCCCAGTTGTTCACCTTAACGATCAGTTGGCATCCAGGGCAACCAAAAAGTCTGACCTACATAGCAGCTGACAAAAAAGAAAAGATAAGACTCTTCAGCTCAATGGATGGATCAATTCTCCAGATTTAAGAGAATGACCACAGAGAGGCACAGTTGATACCATGACTCAAACACAAGCCTGGACTTAAATCATCACAGTATTCAGTTTTCTGCAATTGTGGGCAAAATCTTGAAAGAAAAGTGAATAACAAGACAAAGCTTACTGAAAATCTATCAGTGTGTGTGCATAATAGTACTTTTTAGTGTGAATGGCCTCTTTATGTAGCTTTTCATTCGTTCTTTGTATTGACAGAGTTAAGAGCTTCTCCTTAAATGAAGTGAGGGTAAAAGAAGTACCACAGCATTCTGAGGGCGGCACCAGGACATCAGACTCTCATGTATCAGAGTCAACAAACACTACGTCACATTAGGAATCAAAATTTAACATTAGTCATATAGCAGTTGCCCTTAAACACGGCTTGTTAACAAACAAACTAGAAATGTGAAAATCTATCAAATTTTCTCCTATTTGTTTAAATAATTCTGATGTCACATGACAGTGGCACAGTTGTTAGCGCTGTCACAGCAGCAGCAAAGGTTCTGGCTTTGAACTTCAGGCCCAGCTGGTGCCTTTCTACGGGGAATTTGCAGGTTTTTGCCTGCATGGTTTAGCTCCCACAGTCCAAAGACATGCATGCTAAGCTAATTAGTCATTTTAAATTGACCACAAATGTGAATCTAAGCATAAATAGTTGTTTGTCTACTGTACACAATACACAGTATATCAGCCCTGTGATAGACTGGCAACCTGTCTAGAGTGTACCATGGCTCTTTCCCAATTTCAACTAACTTTTAATGACTGACCTGGATTATTGCTGAACAGAACTGCATGGGCATTTTCTCTGTATTTTTCTATTCATTTTATAACAGTGGAAGCATAGTATGAGCTCTATACTGTTTTGCAAAGTGAATCACAATATGTTTTTAATGCCTGGATAGAATTACAGTCTGTGTGAAAATCATTTTAGAGTTAAACACTGAAAATGATGAGTCATACTTTACAGGATACCACATTATTGCTTCTGACTGTGTTTACTTTCAGAATAACTTTTCTGCTTTCCTGAACTTAACCCTAGTCGGCATCTGGTTTTTAAGCTTTTTCATTGTAAAGAGAAACAGCTGTTACAGCGTACTATGACAGAATCAGACTGACTCACATTTTTGTTGAACAGTTTTCTTGGAGGATAGTGTTGTTTCATACTTTTACATTCTGTACACAGTCAAGTCTATTCTTCTTAATAATAATATGTCCATCAGACTTTAGGTCCTGCCTTAGACTCAGACCCTGTCAACTCAAATTCTTCCTCCAAGGTAGAGTGTGAGAGGCGAAGACTCTGTTCTGCTATATTATTAGTGGTACGTAATTGCTGCTCTTCAAGAAGACAAATTTAATCTATATAGCTTCTGTACCTCCTAGAAACTCACTCACTTTACAGAAACACACTGACAGAAGTGCAAGGTGTGTAGAAATGTTTTCCCAAAGCTAATCAATCATCCTGTGGTCTAAATTTCTGTTTGCCAAACATTCATAAGAAATATTTTCCTGTTTCCTGGGCATTATACCGAGAAGAAATGTGCAGCTCAACCTAGCAGAGCAGAAAACTATTCATGAAGCAGTCATGAAAGAAAATTTGTGAAGGAAAACTGCACAAAAACCTAGTTGACTGATAGTGTGCTTTAGATGCTGATCTGCAGTAGTTGTCTTTGAGAATATGAGAGTGAGCTTCAATTACAGTCTTCTTGTCAGCTCACTGACAAGAAGAGACACTGTTAGATATTTTTTCCTGCACCAAATGCATGCAGAGTCTAGGGTGAGCTGTAAATCACACCTACCTACCTGCATAATGGAATATGAATATTCCCCCTGTCCTGGGGAATTTGCAAACAAATTTACTACATCAATGATGCTAGGTACTCTGGAGTTATCTTATGTATGCAAAGAAATTGAATATAGAATCATCTTATTGATGTCACGTCACATTCCCTGGCCCATTTTCCTGGTTCCCTGGCCTCTCACTCACTTGCTTTGGTCACGCCCTCAGCTCACCTTCCCCTCACTCATCATTCCCAGGTGTCTCTGATCTCCTCATTAGTCACTCCCTATTTAACACCTTGCACTCCCTACCTTCATTGTCAGTTCGTTGTCGTCTCCAGCTAGTTCACGGTGTCTTCAGATCAGTCTTCGTCTCACTTCTCACCATATGTCTATCTTCTAACTGTCATTTACCCCCTTGGCCTCCACTCAGCTCTTTCTCACTACCGGCTTTCCCTGCTCACCTGCCCCTGACTTTTACCACGTTATTCATTTGTAAGATTCTGTGCTCATGTTATTTACAGTCTGACCTTAGTTCTCCTATTCACCACCCAGTCTAGTCTAGCTCCTTAGCTCACACCTATTCACTCACTCAGCCCACTCGTTTGTCTAGTGTTTGTTACTTAGTATAGCTCCCTCTTTCATCTCGTTCTTCATTTATTGGTCTGGTCTGCGTATTGGGTCCACATTCAGTTAATCTTTAAACACATGACAATTGATGCTTATAATTATAATCATATTCAAATAATGGTTAAATGTTTATTGCAAATGCACAGCTAGCAATAATATTCACATAATAAATATATTTTTTTAAGGATAAGTAAATCAGAACTACTGTACAAAAAATACTGTATGTATATAATAATCTTAAATCGAAATTAACAACATACAAAACAAAGCAATTTCTAGGTTAAGTTGGTAGTTTTGAGAATGTTCACAAAACTAAATATAATAACAATTGACTCAGCCACACCCACATAGCTTTAAGCTTTATTTTAGTGTACGCACTGAGATGATTTTATATGGTTTATATGGCGCATGTTCATCTGGTAAAAGGAGATATTTATGTGACCATTAGCCAAGTATTTTAACATTAACTAACTTAATTTAACATTAAAATAAACAATGTCTTGTATAACACAAGTGTTTATTATATCATTCTTAAGGGCTAGCTATATCATGCTAGCATTTTGGCTAACTAAGCTAACTGGCTAGTGTTAATTAATTAATTCAGCCACAGCACCTGCCTGGTTTAAAATGTGTGTTATTTTACTTCAATTAGTGAAAAAAATAACAACTATGCAAATAAAATGACACAGTTAAGGATTTTGGTGAGGGTTGTAACCCCTTTGGTTAAGGTCACACTGCCTTGACTGTAAAGCAGCTATTTAACACCATGGCCATTTACCTTACATTTAAACAGTATAGCTTTGCACTGTATGTCTTCCACTCAGGTTTGTCATGTTGACAATAATGTCGATGATCTCTGGAGTGAAAAATAAATAAAAAAGAGGATTTCACATTGCAAATCCTGGTGATGGTGTACTGTGTTGAGCATGGAATCAAGCCTCTAGCAGCAGGAACATAGCGGGTCTCTGCATTAGTAAGAAACTAGACTTCAGCAGAGGAGAAGAGGAAGCAGAATGATCTGATTCCACCACAAAGTCCACTTCAGACTTCTAAGGATGTGGATGTTTCACTTTTCTGCATCTCTCTGGAAGTTTTAGGCTACATGATTTCATCCAGAGCCTGTTCCACAGAGAAGTGCCTCTTCTTATTGCTCCTTGGTTGTCACAGAAATGTAATGGCCAAACAGCCAAGCTACAAACAGTTTAGATGTGACTGGACTCCAGCAAGGTGCATAAACTCACTAACCGTTTTTGTTTTCTTCACAGTGACAGTAAAATCCTCAAAATGATTGAATGTTTGGTAGTTTTGAGCAGGGCTAAAGTTGTTTAAGAGATTTATGCAGAAAAAAAAATCTGCAATGTTTTTATAGAGGTTTTTTGGAAGAGGACATTTTTGTCCTTAATGACTTTAGACGGTTGTAAATTTTTTTGTGTGTGTGTTGTATTGATCTATTAGAAAAATTAAAATTTGAATTCCAAACTTTGTCAAGAGAGAGACTTTCTTACAAAAAAATGTGCCATATGCACTAACACAGCCAATCAAGTCTGAATTCCTACAGGCTTACTGAATTCCTTGAAACTACAAATCACATCAGCCTCCTCACACAGTTAATATTAACATTAAACTAACGTTAACCTACCAAATCAAAAAAGTGCAATGAATGTAGTCTTCAGCTTTGCTCCTCCTCCTAAACTTAATTACTGGCACATTCTGGTTTATATGTTATACGTGCGTGCATGCGTGTGTGTGTGCACACGTGTGTAAATTCATAAAGATACAGAAGACATTGTGTCTGTTGTTTGTCTTTATTGTGGTGTACTGAGCTAGTATACAGCAACCCCTTACCTGAATGGCCATTTAAAGTTTGCTCTGTTGTGTTTTAATACCTGACTACTGATGCAATTTCTCCAGAGGTTATGATATAATGAGGAACCTGAAGTGACAAAAAGTAGCTTTTCTTTTATAAGACTGTTTTGTGTTCATCACATATTTCCACTGGGTCCCTTGACTTAAACATATACTTATATTTTTAATGGCGAACATTTCTACAACACTTTTAGAATATTCAGCCCTGCAGTGCATTATGCCAAAATATGTTTTACTTTCAAATAAAAATAAATAATAGAGTTCATTTTAAAAATGTGTAAATTTGTATTGTATGCCATAATGAAGCTAATTCCTTTGTATACAGTCACAGAACCCTCTGATGGGCTAATTTAGTTGTGTCTCATTTCAGGCTTGGACGAACTCAATGGCTGGATTCTTAACTGCTCTAAGAATTACAGTTTGTCAGTACAGTCTTCAAAAGTGCCTGGTGGTTGTTAATCCTGCATATCTGAATAAATTAAGGAATTACTCCAGAAAATCTGATGGACAGTCTGCAACAGTCAGCAGAGTGGGTTATTTAGCTTTTTGAGTTGATATGAGAAGAGAGAGATTTCCTCTCCAGTCACATGAGCACTTATGTCTGTACTAATATTTTAAATCAACCAACTGTGATGTAGACAGACAGGTGGCTTTTAGGTATAACCTAGAAAACCATGACCTAAATCCCTGGCTTATCATCTTCCGGAGATGCAGAGACTCATGCACACAAAGAAACACACACATACACACAGCAGCACAGGAACACAGCTCACTAGATCAAAAGGGCTGTATCTGATGCCTCTGGTGTACGTTTTCACATAAAAAAAAAACCTCTCTGTTGATTGCTTGTTCTTAAAAGGAACTCTTTACAAAACTGGAGAGGCCAGGGAATTGAGTGGACTGAACATTTTGTCTGAGCGTACTACATCATGGTGACAGCTCCTTGGGATGCTGGAGGGTAGTTTGTGTCCTGTTTCTTTCCACTGTAAGCTCTCAGCCCAGCGCAGTGGAACATCTCTCTATAGTAGTCTTCTTCCTTGTTCTGTTCACTTGACAGAATGTCAAACTAACAAAATCCATATTTCACACAGTGGAAACAGGCATTAAATCATCCATAGGGATCCTCCACTATATGCTCTCCATGCAGGACTTTAAAATGAGTTTCCAATCACCATTCAACATGGTATCAGAACACAAAAAGGTGCAGGCATACTTATGGACATATTTAAATAAATGTACATGTTTATGACTATAACTTCTCCTATTAAAACGAGTCAGCCAATTTAAGAAGCTAATGTGCAATACCTAGATAGCTGATAAACTCAGCTTGAGACAGGCATCTTTTCAGCTAAGAGCAAGAAATTAGAAGCTTTTATAAACTTCTAAGGCCCCAATGTTTACTACCGCTGTTGCCATTGTAAACTCATGTCATGTCTCATTTAAGATCAAAAATCTTTAGAGGCAGAAAAGGGGGATGGCTAGGAAGTATCATTCATTCATATCATATCATTCATAGTGATCACATTAATCGAGCGAGCCCTTGAGCCCTATGAAAGGATCTGTTCCATTTGTTCTCATTTATTCAGGTTTCTACATATGTCAATTTGTCACCTGTGTGTGTTATTTTTAGATACTGATATAGAAGTGATGTGCTTTCTTAGCAAGAGTTAGATGAGGAGATTGATACCACTTTCATATATATATATATATATATATATATATATATATATATACATACAGTGGTGTAGTCCAGGGTATATGCAGGTATACAACACACCTACTTCTTGTTCAGTTGGCACAGCATAGACTCACTTCCCACATGCACCCTGATACGCTGATACACAGCACCAGGGAAGCATGGGGGGGAGAGAACCTCTACTAACATGCCTCCAAAACCAAACTTCTCTGTATTATAACCTACAATATAACAGCTAATACACCTATACTCTTCAAAGTGATGTAGGCCTGTTATATTATCTAGTTTATCAGCACAAATAAGACAGGGATGTGCCAAAAGGCAAAATGTGAGCCAACAGATTTTTCTTTGTCCTGTCCTTGAAATGAATTATTACTGCATTCATTATCTCACTATGTGCATATTCTGCTTCGTCACCATGTCAGGTGTACAGCTGCACCTGTCAGAACTTGGGGTGGGTCTCTCTGTCTCAGCACTGCGGACAGGTTCCAGGTCGCTCTGTAGGTCTCAGGCTGTATCGATAACTGCAGAAAAAATTCTCACACTCAGAAAAGGTGGGAAAGTTTGTCCTGATGTTCAAAGCTTTTCTATCTTTTTGCCTGGTGCTTAAACTTGTTATTTTCAATTACATTCATCATTCAGTGTTTCAGCCAGTGTCTTTACCTCATTACTTCCATGCAGGTATCTTTATAAAAATGTCTTAGTGATGAATCGACCTGATTCATGAATCAAACATCAGTGACAGCCTTATTTTAAGCTTGATCCATGAAGAGGAAGTTACAGAAAAACATAAATGCATGATGTAAGTAGCTAAATTATAGAGACCCCCACCTAAATTTCGTAAATGGTATTTTCATATGAGCTCATTTCTTATTTGGGGAACTCAGCTCCCCCTTAATTTGTACCATGAGAGTGATGCTTTGCTAGGACAAGAACATTAGGCCAATCACAGGCAGAGAAGAGCGGGACAAACCTTTTGCCAAACTGGGAAAATGTATAGTTTACCTGTTATTCATCTCTGCTGGCATAGTCATTTTAAAATCAGATTAAGATAAATTAATCTTTAAATAAAATGTGATATTTGCCTCACCTTGAATTGATCTAATACTCGTGAATTGGGCCTGTATAGGACCAGCAATAGTTGCAAACTGCTCTTTACTACTCTTAACATAATAGTGGCACACTGTGGTCTTGATTATCTGTTTCAAATTAGTTTACCAAAAACTCTACTGACCGCACAGACAAAAGAATGCATAGGACCTAATTATGTAGTTAGAGCTGCAGCTCTGTGTTTCATAATCCTTACTCCCTGAAGTCAAGCAGCAGACGGAACAATGTGTAAATAGTACTGGACTTTTCTACAGTGAATTAAATAAGCAGTAGTAGTTTCACTGTACATGTCACTCTTTATAACACAATATTTTTTTTTCCTTTGCTGGACGAGGTACTTAAAAAAAACTTGTGTGATAAATTTACAGTATACCCACTGCTCTAGTTAATTAGTTTAGCTTAGCATAAAGACTGAAAGCAAGGGGAAGCAGCTAGACTGGCTGAACACCTGAAGTAACACTGAAAAACAAAACTCTGTCTTTTAATGCTGTAATTATTGTATAAGTTTATGAAGAACAGTTTAGAAGAAATTGTCTAAATCACATGTTTTATTGGTATTTGTAGTTGTATTTTTTAGTTCTTTGGTCGGAGTCAGGATAGCTGTTTCTCCTTGTTTCCAGCTGGCATTTGGCTACAGCTCCTTGCTTAATGCACAGATATGAGAGAGGTTTCAATCTTTTCACCAAACACTCACCAACATTCACACACTCATTCATTTCAATAGGGTTAATAGGCCTATATTACTGTGAAATACAACAATTTATTTCACAGACTTCCACCTTTGACGTTAATTTTTTTCCCTAGAAGTTTTTGTTTTTCTGCACAGCTGCTTTGAACATCAAACTACCCACATTGCTTTTCTCACGCCCTACACAAACAGATCTCTTCACAGTCAGTCAGCTAAAAGCCTTTGAGTGCTTCACACCAATCTCTTCCTATCACTGCAAATTTTACTCAACTGTAACATTTCTTTCCCTCAGTAGTCAGAGGGCTTACGCAAGGTCAAAGTGCATGACTTTTAAATGTAAACTTCAAACAGCTTCAATCTCAGGTCTCACTCTGTGCCTTGGGCTTGTTATGGATGAGCTCTCAGGTGTGGGTAAGAAAGTGTGCTTTGCTCAGTCTGGATTCCCTGCAGGAGACAGACCTGTGTTCAACCAGTGTTAAATACCAGCTTATTCTGCTTATTTATAGATGTCCTATTTATCCTCATAGCTTTAGGACAATAAGGAACAGAAAGCAAGCATCACATGTTGCTGAATGAGTTCATAATGGACACTGATTAGTGTAGGATGCAAAAGAAAAATCAGTTATTTTATCAGCTCTTTATTATGAAAACATTCAATGCTTTAGACAAAGTTAAAATGTCACTAAGCTGGAGGCAGAATCATGTCTACAGATATGGGATTACTGCATCTAAACTGATGAATGATTCATTGTTAAAAAAGAAGAATAAAGAACAAGAACAGAAAGGCAAATCAGACACACGCACCGTCAGGCTCTTTTCTCTGAATCTTATCATAACAGCACTCTCCTTTAATTTCCCTTTCTTTCTGGTAGTATAAAAATTGGGTTTGTATGCTTCAATACATCATCCCCCTCTGAAAACAGTCAGAGGTTAATGGTCTTCTTCTTCTCATTCTCTCCCACATCATTAGCTGCATAGCGCTAACTAGTTGTCACTCATCCTTTGCCAATTATAAATTCTGATGACCTTGTGCATTTTCACCTCAGGGAAACTGTTGGGCCACAGCAGGCTAGGTTCTATGTTTTAAATTATTCCTGCAAAGGAGATTTCCTCCTTTTCTTGTATAGAGTGTTAACTGAGTATTGCGGGTTGGTGAATATAATAAGACAGAATTTTCCACTTAGGTCTAAAAAGGTCTCAGAAGTGCCAACAGGTTGATTCATAGTTTTCTCGCTTATGCACTGTAAAATCAACACTGTGCCCCTAGACTTTTGTTTACGTTTTCCTGTTTGTAATGTTAAAAAGACAAATCCATTATTTCTATATTTAATGTTTGACAGGGAAAGTTACAAAGAGTTATACAAAAATAAGTTTGCACTGCATATCAGGACACTTTTTTCAATGATATATCAGTGTCAAGCTTTAAAGCAAGTGCTCATTTTATAGTGAAAATAATCCAGAGAGGCTCAACAGCTGCTTGTGTCATCATTTCTCTGGGGTTAAGAGAAGAGACATTTTTCATTATAACTGAGCAGGGACCAGTGGGGCAGAATTAACTCAGAAAAACTTCAAATAGGTCATATATTCTGCAGCACAGTGCATAGCAATAGGCTTTACCTTTGAATACACAAGACAATGTGCAACATTTAATTGAACTGCGTTCCTCTGGCTGAGATCTATGAAGGTGCAGGCTTAATGAGGATTACAGCACCTGTAATGAATCTCTCTGCCTCCACAACAGTCCCAGCACATGTCACTTACTTGAAATTTTTTCTGGATGAGATAAAGTGCCTTCACTTTTCAGTTTCTTCATGTATTAGTGCATTGTTTGTAAAATACAAAAAACTGTTTTCCTTTAATCCCTCAGAAAGCCCATTGACCTGGGCGAGAGGCACGATGACTTTGTAACAACAGAACCGCTTATTTGAGAAGAAATGGGCTGAAAAAGAGCCACTGCAGCATTAACACTCAATCACAACCAATGGTGGCTTTTATGAAGACTATCACTTAATAACTGGATATGACCATAAATCAATACTGAAAGATGGTAATGTCCTCTTTATCTCTTTAAGTTTATTTGCTAATTTTTACCAATCATTACTGATATTATCAAATAAAGGCAACAATGCCCCTAAAATATCTTAAAAAAATGTTGTTAAATAACGTAAAGCCTAAAGCTACAACATTAAAATCACCAGGTTCTTTTAACGTTGTGGCTCATTGAAGTTTAAAAAATTTTAAAACCATGAAAATATCTCTTCACAGCCAACCTGCACTTTTTAGAATAAAAAGAGGTGTTACACGTACATGTAGAAGCTAAAAAAAAAACTTCTGATGTTGTTTACAGTCATAATGTAGAAGACCATATCATTTTTTTTCTTATTTTTTTTCCTCAGCCACTGATGTGTAGTGTCATTTCAGCATCTGGCTGTTTCACTATCTACAGTTGCTATCACTTGACACAACAGACAGAGATTGTCTGAAGCTGATGATAAAACTCCACTTGTCATTGGTCTGAATAAATGCGTGCAGGTATGGAGAACGTCTGCTTCATGAAACACAATCAGAAGGAGGAGAAAAGCAGTCTTTGTGATGTAGTCTCTGCTTTGAAAGGAACACTTGCAGTGAATTGATAGACCTGGGAATAGATCAATTTTCCAAGATTCCCCTTGTTATTCTTCTGGAGAAATTGTATTTTGGTAGTACTAAGCGCACAGTACACAGTAATGGTGGGTCTTTCCCAACCATACACTGTAATCCCAGACATGGACAAGGAAAAAGCTGGATTACTAACACGCTGAGTGACAGTAATGAGAACACAATAATTCTTACAGAACAATAGGTTTAGGAATCTTAAACAAAGGAACTTTTAGATCATATTAACAAACATTATTTCACATTATTTAGGATGATAGTTTGAAGTGATATGTATTTGGTATGCACATGCATGTTCCCCTCAGGATAGTGCACTAATTATAGTTTAACACTCTGTAGCAATTATGACAGGAGCAAAGGAGAAGAGGAGGACTTTAACAATAGAGACCAATCCTATGTTAAGTCAACAGTGGGGGCAGGACCTTAAATAATAATACCACTACTACTGCTGCTTCTACTACTACTACTGCTACTACTACTACTACTAATAATAATAATAATAACAAACTATTTCAGACAGAGGATTGGAAGAGGTACTGCATAAAAGCCGATTGTAAGAAAAATAATTCTTTTAAATTATTAATAATCATCCAAATCTAGTTCAGTAGAGACTCAGAATAAAATATGGACCTGAAATGATGCATACTATTTCCTGTTTAATGTTAATGTACATATGTTATTTGTCTGTACAGAACATTTATTAATTTAATTTACTATACTGCATGAATTAATAAATGCTGTATGTTGTTTTAAGTTCCTATTGTAGCAGCATCCAGACATGATAAAATGTTAAAACTGTTTTTGGGTTTAAGGCTTTTGTTTTTTAGGAAACCAAAAATGTTAACCAGCAACCTCTGTAAGTACAGAAGGTAGCATGCAGAGAAGAGTGTCTTGCTGGCTATGACAAGTAGACCACAGGAACTGCTCATGTGACAAATATCAAGCTCCGTGATTGTTTTTGTTTTTGAGATGACAAATGATTTTAGGTTGTGAATTGCTGTAATGATGGCGTTCCCTTGATCAAGCCGGAATAAAAATGTCTGCTATGCTTTCTTACTCATCTCTCTATTGTTGCTGCCACGTTCCCATTCTGACTGAGAGACAAAAATCCATGAATCCTGAATTTATCCATAAAGAAACTTGCAGCAGTGGAAATCACAGCATGATTCCTTCCCCTCTTCCAGACACATTACCATATCATCAGGCTCTCATTGTTGATACCTGATGTGAACTGCCAGTCACCATTTCCCCATCCAGAGAATTAACTCCCAAATCATTGTATTATTGCAGCAAATAACTCTTTCAAGGGAATCATGACAACACATATGGTGTAAATATAAGATTTACATTTAAAATAACAATGTGCTGAAACCTTTTCTTCATAATGATTAGCAAAATTACCATCTCTATATCATTATTACGTAATGCTAGGTTGATTCTGTGAAATGTTAGTCCACGTAAGGCTAACTCATTTGGGAATTTCCATTATAAATACAGTTACTGTGTATTTTGATTTCACATAATTGCTAAGCATTGCAATAATTGTAATTATGAGCAAGTCACATGTTGCAGGGATTTAACATGTAGACAAATCCAGTGTAATTAGTGTGAGAGCTTCTAGTCAGATGGTGCTCGAGCAGGAAAATAATGCTCACTGGATACAATTATAGACCTTTAAGTGAAGATGTTTTCAGATTTGACAATTTATGATCATAGTTTTTCTTTAAGATAATTACTTACGTATACTTTAAAAACAATTAAACCCAGACAAAAAGCTGGGGGATAGTAATGATAAGACATTTAGTGATTTCAGAATGTGAGTGACCAACTCCCTGTGGCTGTCTGTCAGTCTGTTTGGGGACCTTGAAGGAAGATGCAGTGCAGTTCAAAATTAAACCCTTTTGCAGGTTGCTGCAATCAGCAGCTGTATAGATGATCTACTGGCACACTGTCACTGAAACATTTTCAAGAGATGGACAGTCTCTCCCATTAGGCCACACACTGACCTGTATGCATTTGTATGACTGAGTCAGTGCACAATTATAGTTTGTGTAACAGCATTACCGACAGTAACTGAACATTGTTCATATAGATGTAAACTGTCTTATCACATGGATTAAAAATTGCATTTAAGATGCTTATCATCAGGAATTCAAAGACTGACACTGACAGTGTCTCACAGCTAAGCATGAATTAGATTGAGATTTATTGGCATTACATGCTTGCTTGTATTATTTAATGATTGTGACATCTGGTGGAAAATTCACTATTATTTTCTATTTTCAAATGAATGTAGAATTATTTTTTAAATAGTACAGGCACAATCACGCTGCAAAACATTATCAGATTACAAGATAAGCAGCAGATAAATCAGGCCATAACAGTGCTCTTGTGCTAATTATTAACAAATACGTTTATGCTCTGAAAGACATTTGGCTTGTGGTTGCCCTGAAGAAAGTTAAAAATAGCTCATGAGAGAGCAATGGGCTGATGACTGTCCCCTTTATGTGCTATTCAGTAAAATATATTTACTGAACAGCTTTTACTGAGACAAAGCATGGCTTCAATGGAAATTAGACAGTGAAGAACATTGAGTTCAAGCAAAATAGCAACCCTAAACCAGAACTTCACTTATCCTCTTAACTTAATAGGGCTATTATACCCAATCAGTTTTTCAGATGTGTCTTAGTATTTCTTCATTGAAAAACCTTTGAGATGACAAGGTCAGGCAAGGCAGCTTTATTTATATATCACATTTCAAACTAGGAAGTGTTATGCTTTGTATAGGCAAAAAGGATTATAACAAAATTAAAAACATTAAGCATTAAAACAAGAAGTGATTATTCACACTGCAAACACAGTTTCATGACCTGACAATCTGTGGGAGAACCAACAAAATAGGCAACTTCACCCGAAGGAGGTGGTCTAGAGTCAAGAACCATACCTTCTACCATGGATAATACTCAGCTGGGTGTTTGTTGCAGTCACTTGAGCCATTCTATTTGGGAGGGGAGACTGGCTGAAACTCAGAGAAAACACTTTTCAAAACACAAATGTGAACTGGAGCCCCTGGCGCTGCTCATTAGCTCAGCAGTTTCTTTAGTGAAGGATGTCCAGGGAGATGTATCACCAGGAACAATAGGATGGGCCATGGCTGCCCCAAAAGGATACTCTGAAGGAATAAAAAATCACAGTTTTTGGCTTTTTCATAAAGATGATTCCCCAACAAATGCCAGAGAGAGACCCGAACAGTCTGAGTATGTTCCTGTAGAGAATGAAGAATGTGACCCAACTACCCAACAACAAGCTTGTTCAGCATGTGTGGAAGAATGTCATTTACCAGTGCCTGGAAAACAGCAGGAGCGTTAGTTAGTCCAAAGGGCAGAACATATTCATTTACACACAGATCTCCCTAATGTTGACAAGATGGTATGCATTTTTTTAAATACAGCTTGGTAAAAACTGCATTTTCTTGAAACACTTCAAAAGCCGTGGAGATAAGCAGGGGAGAGACAATGATACAGAAGATAATGGTTTTGAAGTGTTTGCCTGACATGCCCAGACATTCATGGATCTCAAAAGCTGGTCTTGGTGAAATTGTACATCCTGTAACTAGTGTAGACAGCTGCTGCTCAAGACAGTGAATGTCACCAGCTTGTGCAGTAAGCTCCTTATGAATGGGCCCCGAGTCATCTGGATCCTGCAGTGATAGGTGGGGAAGCCTGGGTCTGGAATTACAGGAGGGTTATAACTTATACAAAAGCAGGAAGAGAACAAAAAAAATTATTAATTAGTGACAGTCGTTAACCTCATCTCTACAAGGCATTTAAGTTTCTTTCAGATCATTGTTTTCGTTTTCTGGAGAACAGCCTAAAGATGATTCAGTCTAACTAATCAACCTTTCCAGCCACAGAAGGCAGCTGTTTTCAGCAAAACCTATCTGATAAATCCACTGTACACTGCCTGCAGAGCAACAAATAGTGACCTGCAGGTGAACACATGGAGCATTTAACAACTAGGGCCAGATATTTCCCTTAGGATTTATTAGAGACTGCGATAGCACTAAAATGAGACAACATTTTGGACAACAACACAACTCCAAATCAATGCTAATGTTGCTTCATTTCTGCTGAATAGTTTGCTAACATGCTAGTCACAACAGCCTTTATGCTGTGATGTGCTGCCCCAAAAATCAAGGTCAAAAATAAAGTAATGCATCTTTTAATTCCAATGCTGTCTGTAGTTTGATCATGACATAATCCATAATCCATCCATCCATTTTCTTAACTGCTTGTCCTCGTAAGGGGAATGCTATCATCGGGCGAGAGGCAGAGTACACCCTGGACAGGTCGCCAGTCCATCGCAGGGCCGTCATGTAGAGAGAAACAACCATGCATGCTCACAGTCACACCTACGAACAATTTTAGAGTCACTAATTAACCTAAAAAGCACATCTTTGAATGGTGGGAGGAGAAACCCAGAGAGAACCCACGCAGACACAAGGAGAACATGCAAACTCCACACAGAAAGGCACCCTGCCAACCCGGGGATCGAACCCAGGTCCATCTAGCTGTCAGGCAACAGTGCTAACCACCACCCAACCATGCCGATGGGTATACATAACAGTCTCTTATAAACATAAAAACCCTGCACTGTAAACCCGAATGCTCAAAATAATTAAATAGATTAAGTACTGTGAACTTAATTTTTAATAAAAAGTTCTAC
>JAUMHL010000025.1:7761657-7784943 GCA_032362345.1 Sandelia bainsii
TCAGATTTTAGGCATATAGCCAAAGTTTTAATGATTTATTTTTCTGTCTTTTAAATATAGTGTCCTAAATGGTATAGAACATTTAAGAAAGCTTTATGTTTTTAAAAATGTTGCTCAAAAGATAATTACTCAAAATGTTTAAGTTAGTTGTACTCAATGTATTTGAGGCAATCAGTTGCCTCAAATCTTTTAAGTTTTGAAGAAATACTTTTGAGTATTAGTAAGTCAAATTGTTTGACTGTAATGTAATAAAAAAAATCTCAGAACATAACAAATAAATATTGAGTTTACTTAACATAGAATATTGTGTTCTCGTACTTATTGTTTTGAGTTCTGCTAACTTAATTCCAACTAAAATATTTTGAGTTGACATAATCAAAACTTTAATTTAACTGTGATCAAAAGATATGTGTAACATGTAATCAAAATTTTTAAGCTTGTAAAACATTAGACTTTTTAGTTTGCCTCAAAAACATTAAGTTGATAATCAGTTGCCTCAATTTTTTTGAGTTCTGCTAACTTCTTTGGGTTTACAGTGTGTATTTATTTTTTGTTATATATTATTGTTGTTAAACTTTTATAATGTTAACAGAAATTTGTTTAAATGAAGTACTGCAGTTATACAGTATTTTGTAGACCTGCAATCTGGAATTGAGCATCTGTTCAAGTTTCCCACAGTAGACTCCACGTGGACTTTGTGAACTGGACATAAAGAAATTAGACTCTGAACTTTATGACATTGACACATTAGTTTCAAAGTAATATTAATAATAATGATAATCTCCTCAAAAACTGTTTAATTTCATAGTTGAGATTAATGGCTGTAATTGATACCACACTAAGCAGGTACAGGCTTATATGAATTTAAAACCACATTTTAAAAAAATCTGAGGGACAAAGCTGGATTTGGAAATCAAGTGACAGTCGCCTTGGTTAAAAAATGTCAGGGTTTTAGGATCAAAAAAATGAAAATGGTCTATTTCAGTGCAGATCGGAGTCATGTCTCTGTAATCCTCATCTTGCTTACAGTATGTCAACAGCAGCTTCTAATAGCACGAATAAAATTTTCCTGCAGCTACAATGCACCTGCTTTTCTCACTACTGAAAACACTTTAAAAGTATACAGTAACACAGTGACACACTGAAATATCTCACTCATGCGCAGCCTGAACCACCGCTTTGGGGCTGTGACTCTACATAATTTAAATTTATCTGGTGAAATACATGTAATTTCCATCTTTGGATTGAATACTTCACCTTGTTGACACTCTTAATTGTTTTCCAGTGTAGTGATGTTACATAAGGTAAGGTGACCATTAAACAATGTAAAAACAATGTGATACCAAATGAAGTATGTGATACCAAGTGGGTCATTCAATCATCCAAGTAAAACAGAATACAAATCAGGCAGCAGAGTATATCATGTAAAATTGATGATTCAGTTAAAACAAGCTGGAGTATATGAGATGCTCTTTGTACTCAATCAGTTTTAGGAGGGGGAAGCATGGTCGTATTATTTTGCCTTTTCACTGATTATTTACTGCAAAGTCTTTATGAATTGATACACTTAGGACAAGAAGACATAATTGTTGTTAGGAGAGATACATTGTCCCTCTTGATTATGGGGGAGACTACAAGAATAAGAAAACAATAAAGACACCAGTTAAGACTTGCAAATTAAGTAATGACAATGTGCTCAACATTTTTCAAGAAATTTAACTCACAGGATTAAATGCAAAGATACTGTAATTTGTGTTTGACAAGCGATCAGTGTGTGAACATGAATATGAATCATTTGTCCTAGTTTTGCAGTTTTCCTGGTGTATTATTACCAGTGTGGTTACTCAGTGCATTACAGGTGTTATTGGTTTCAAAAATGACAAAAATGTTGAGTGCTCTTTTCTGTCCACTACACCAGTAACACGTGGGCTAATTTGTTTTGAGAGGTGACACCAAGGTCAGGAAGAGTCACCGGTCCTATCCACATTAGAAATGAACTGCCACTGCTCCACAATTTGTCAGTTTAAATCAGTTTAACGACCAGCAGCAATTATTATCTGAGTGAGCTCCATCACTGTTCCTGTAATGTCTGCAGCTTTGGGACAACACCGACATGGAAGTCAGATGTACTTATAACTTAAATGAGATGAGAGCTATAAAGACGATGGTGCAGTTCAGAGAGGAAATTAGTAAACATAGTTTCCTCATGGGAACAATAAATACACAGTATTTCATGACCCATGACCCACACATGAATATTACACATGATGTAATATTCTGACATCAGGATCAGTATGACAAAAAACAAACCACCATTAAAGAATATGTTGTGATCACAGGACAAATGATAAATACTGTAAATACAGATATTTTCCTTTAGCACAGACTGGGAGCTCAATTTGGCAAAAATGAAAGCAGACAGATTTTAACTATATTACATTTAGTTGTTTAACCAAACTGCTTTGATTTCAGATAAATTATATAATCACTACAGAAAGTTAGCAGGCCGCCTGCCTTCTCTACGCTGTTATCACGGGCTGTGACACAGAGATCCACCACCAAGTTTTAAATGAGAAAAAGCACATTGACAAACACACTTACAGGGTGTACTTCTGCAGCTTTGCTTACCCTTACACCAATGTCAAACTAACAGCCTGAATTCTCTGAATGCCAGAGGTGTTTAAACAAGTTGTCTGAAGTCCCCAGTCTGGTTGTAATGAAATACTAACTACTTAAAATACAGACATAAGTGACAGTAATTTAGTTTAAACACAAAGTTATTATGACTGTCTAATACAGCCACACGTAATTCTGTCAAAAAGATTGACACGAAATTTGTGGTACACAAGCTGATCACCTCTCACTTCTCTTCTAGCACCACTAGGTTCATATTTGTGTTTCTCGGTTGCCTTTTTCTTTACACATAAATTTTTCTCATGGGATACTTTACATTGTAATTACATTAGTTCATGAGAAAATACCAACATAACAAATGTCATTCCCATCGTCACCAGCAGTACTTGGTACTAATTAGCAAATGTCTTTTTGTTTGTGAGCTTTAGTTTTCTCTTTTGTCCTCACTTTGGAGTTTGGAATTGCAATTGTAAATTACATCAATGTCCAAGATGTAATTATGTTTGGGAAGAGTTTTCTGAAAGCGCTGACGAATTCAAATTCCCATTGCTGTATGAAAACAAAGCAAACGTGGTTGCTTCATGGCAACCAAACTCACAAGTTTCATTAGCACTGTAATCTTTCATATCTCTATCACACAGAACATAACAATAGCTAGAACAGCCTCAGTGTAGATATTTGATCTTTTTCGTTTTTCTTTTCCTTTTTTTGAGCAATGTTTTTTAACCAGTGTAAATGTCATTTTCCTTGGTACTCTTATTATTTCTGTTGATGTAGGTTCTGTGTTGGTTTGTTTAAACTGATTATTGTGTTCTTTAAAACAGGTAGTTCAGTCTCAAGAAGAAATATTATATGGATTATTGAGTTAAATAAAGTTTAGCATAAAAAAAATGCCATTCACTTCATTCACTGATGTTTTCCTTACATCAGGTGGGGTATAATGGTGACTGTTGCCAGTGACTTTGGCTGATTCATGAACACTTTTCACCTTCCATTTAACGTTCCTGCTGAAAAAGTTGAACATTATGCGCTATGTGACTGGATTATTTATGCAATAAATAACCCAGAGTAACTTTGGCAACACTTTAAAGTATCCATCTTCTTATTCCTACACAGAATGATTGTTTCATTCCAGCACTGTCAGAAGCAATTTATTGCAAAAAAGTAATTGAGACAACAGCTTGTGAGTGCAAGAGTGTTCCTGGAGGAGTCTGCTGTCAGTTTGTTTACAAGTTGTCTTTATTGTTGACTGTCTCCCATTTTCTTGACAAATTTGTTTGTGACAGTATACTTAAAGAGGTCTCCTCTGTTTTATCAGTAACATTAAGGCATGACAAAAGCACTATGTGTTCTCCTGGTTCCATCAACAAATATAAATACATAGTATAATATCTGTGTTATCTATATGTGGCACATAGGCTTGCCATATACTACTTTTCCAGGCTAAACGTCCGATATCAATGTCAATATTGAATAGTTCTGCAAAATTTAAGGTGGTGTTTTTTTTTTTTATACCTCCAACACGTTTCCCAAATTGTCACTTAATTTATCAAATTAGTACAGCACATTGCAACTACAGTAAGCTTAAGATTAGAAGTATCAGGGTTTTGGCTTAGAAGATATACAGTATGGTTAGGATTAGGGAAATGCTTTTTTTGGCTTTACATACCACTCTTGTATGTGTACCTATGTGCTTATACTTTACCTATACCTAACAAGAAACAATATTTGGGTTCTAAAAATCTGTAAAAGACCTGCAGTACATAGAAATGACAATAAACTTTACGTTAAACTGAGTGTATGTTAAAGGTCTTGAGATTGCTGTGTCTCAGATTTCTCTACAATATGAGCAGCAGTGTTGTCAGCCACTAGCAGAATGCTCATTAGCAGGACTCCCTTATTAGCATTACAACCCCCTCCTCCTCTTTCTAATACCGCAGTGGTGAGAGGTGCTGTATTGCTGCCTGATTCAGTTGCCTTTACCATACTACACAAGGTCACTCTGACATGAACTGGAGCAGAGGATTCTGTCCTCAATCAGAATCAGATCAATCTTAACCTTGATTTTGAAAGAAGAGAGGCCTCTAACCTTGTCAACTCGCCATTCCAGAAGTTGCTGACTTGATTTGATTTCTCTTTATATAATGTTGGGAAAACAGACTTGCCCTGTTTGGCTTAGTAAGTCAATTTAGACCAATCAGCCACAACATTAATATCAGCTGGTGGTGTTAATGATAGGGTCTGTGTGGGCACACTGACCAGACTGCAGCTACACAGCCCCATGTACAGCAAGCTGAGATGCATGAGTTGTTTTAATTGCCCAAACTACTTCATTTTCAATCGAGAAGCTGTGTCCTGGCAGTTGTTGAAGAGATTGTAACAGACCCCATTCAAAGGATCCAACTCTGAGAGGATTGTAGCACATACCCACTGATTCACCTTCCTAAGAGTAAATGCCAACATGTAGCAGCTTTGATTTGTTGTAACTATTCTAACCCTCTACTACTCCATTAATATCACTGTGTGACGGAGCAGTTCCATCGCTAACGACGAGTGAAGCACTTGTCAACACACACACATACACAGACGCATACACACACAACCTCTGCACAGTCAGTCACTTTACATTCTCTTACACTAGCATGCAGGTTATATCTGACCATCATATCTTTCCATAGCATAGTCAACCGCCAAAGGTGCCCCAGTGGACAGTTCTACTCTGGTTTCATACATAATCTCTTACTCAGTTCTGTCGTTACAGAAAAGGTAATGTTGACTAAGCAGTCTTACATTGGAGCAGTACTTATAGTGCTGTCATAAACTATTTGTACATAGTTTTAGGGGTGTAACAATCCTCCAAATCCATGGACCACAAAACACTTCCTACAGTCTGTATTGTCCCTGAATGCCCCACACACAGTGCACCAACAGTTTGCACTGCACTTCTTCACAGTGTTGCCCACACGAATTTCAGATTGGATTTAGATTAGCATCGTTAGCATTTTCAGGTATCAATTTGTGGTGGGATGTCTATGACAAGGTGGCTGTAAAACAATTTACATTTTGACAAGTTGACTGTAATCAGCCAATGAGTGCAAATCAGTGAAGCAAAGTCATCTTCTTCCTCTCAGCACCTATGTCAGTGCTCTTAAATGCTCACTTGCACTTAAACACACACACAGCCAAACTCTCAGACACATTTACTGTCTCATTATTTACAACAGGGTGTCTAAAGTACTCAAGCTCACTTGTATTAAACTAGCACAGATAAGACTGAAGAAGAGAACATCTGCTCCAGGGGCAACAATGCCTCCTTACGTAGCTGCCAGTAGAAGGGACCTTTATCCAAATCACTATTTTATTAAGCACAATTGTCTACAAAAGCCTTGAAGGTTCAGCCACCACAACAAAGGTGAAATTCTTACAGAATCAAGAACCACCCCCAAACTCCCCTGCTGGGTGACAGAGTTCAGATCATCAGTTCTCTGGTCAGTCTGCAAAAGAGAATAAAAAGATGAATGTACCACAAAGACTGTAAACTGCCTTAAGTTTTAGATGTGGGAGGCTGCGATGCAATAGGTCAATGTTACTTTGCTTCAAGAATTGTTCCTCTAAAATTAAATGCCATTAAACATTGTGTAATTTTGCAGAAAAAGGTATTTTACATGCTAGTGTCTCGATTATTAGAGAATCAAATGTGTTTGTGAATGTAAACATCAGATATTGGAGTCCTGGATAAGGTTTTATCCCAGGTTTAAGAAACTAGGATATGATATGTGCGATATCCAGATTCGCTGTGCACCTGCTCAGACAGAAAAAAAACTAAAATTATGGCTGATGACATAATGATGATTTATAGTGAAATTAGAGGTCTGACACCGGTAATTCTGCGGATTAACCGATTATTGCTTGTTGCTTTTGTTTTCCATTACTGGTGATGAGATTGAAGGGCTAAATCCAGTAGAGAGTGGTAGATTCAGCAGGCAGACAGAAAGCAAAGTGGGTTAATCCTCAACTGCTAAAGCTAGTGCAGGAATAATGGGGAGTAGCAGTGACACTGAGGAGTTAAATACATGGCTGCACACAGATGGATGTGTGTAATGTTCATCATTCATACAGGGAAATGAATGGCCAGGTCATTGCATGTTCCGTGTATAAATAATATCCTGAGTATGATTAAAACCTAGATAGTGATCACAGCTGAGAAATTAGTTTGCATGTAAATGTACTGGATCGGTAAATCATGCAGATGATTATGAAAGATAAACTGAACTTAGAATGCTTTTAGTTTCCTATCTCACAGGAATCTGTGAGAATATGTGGCCTAATATTTATGGTTTTGATGACTTGATGACAAAGTAACATCTGCATATTTTTACTTTTTAAACAAATTGTACTTTGTTTGATCAACGTGCAGTCAACTCAGACAGGCAGACTTTTGCATTTTGAACAAAGCAAAGACGCCTGCTTGGTTGTCACAGTTGAAGTTCAAGCATTAGGATACTCTACAGTAGACACATTCCTCCAGGAAAGTCTCCAGGAAACACAGTCATGGCCAAAGCATGGACTGCAGGTAACATGATACTATAACTGGGACTAAAAAGTACCTGTTTTGGTCAAACACAACCAAACCACCAGAAGCAATTTTTGTAACTAACTTTAGTTACACTTAGTTACACTATACATTATTTTTGTATTATTATGTGTAGACAGTCTGCCAGGCTAAGTGAGAAAAAGGCAATACAACTGTGGCCTTAAGTGTATGACTCTCCACTGTTCTCCACCACGTTTGGACTCCTAGTGCACTGTGTAATATTGGTGGGTAAACTCAGACCATATAGAATTAATGGTCATACTGTATATTGTGAGGAACTGAGAAGACGCTGTATATTTCTTCAGCTCCAGTTACGTACTTTGGGGTCTGGCAGATATTGTTCAGAACATCCCTAATGCAAAATGAAACTAACAATTACAACATTGGTTTAAAACAAATGTTAAAGAAAGAAGCTTGTGATTTTCATATTTTTGCTAAATTGTAATAAATAGAGAGCTATTGAAAGCGAGGAGGTGTGACATATAGTTTTTCCTGAAAACTAAATATATTACATTTTGGTTTTGAATTTAATTTTTAAGTGCTCAAAGCTTTTGGAAGCTGGGTTAGCACAGGACCACCCCACTGCACCCACATCTTACCTTGCATAAAGGCCAATTTAATTTACAAAGAGGATGTCTAAGAGCTTGGATAAAGTGTAATTAATCAAACACAGAATTACTATACATCTTGTTGAACATAGTCTTTATATATCTATATATGTCTTTTCATCTGCTGTATGATATAATATTATTACTCTAGTATCAGCAATCATCAGTCAATTATCCACTAACTAACACTTCTGAGAATATAACATGCTGGAACCGAGCTATAAAGACTTCCTATTATTTTTCTTCTTCCCTGCCTGCTTGCCAGGTGGATAAATGTAATCTGCAACGCTGACTCACTGGATATGATCAAGAATTAAACTAAAAGTGATGATGCAATGAAACTTCCCCTCCTTTTTTCTACAATGCGATTTAAATACTTGTACAGCTTTTTATCATAGCATATTACACATGCCTTTGTATCTATGTCTGAGTGCGTCTATATGAGAGGGTTGAGTGTTAGTCCCCCAGGCAGTGGACTTTGAAATGTTGAGTACACCCTGCTGTGGAAAAAAATGTGACTGCTATCGAATGCCACGCTTGTCTGTCTCTCTTCAGATCATTTCACACACTTGCTCGTGCCATCTGGTGGGATGTAGTATTGCTCCTTTCAAATTACGAGAATCTTCAAAAAGCTGGCCCTGTCAGTTTTACTATGCTCGCTGGATTCTCTCTCTTGTTTATATTTGGAAATTAACCAAGACATTGGCATGAGGCATTATAATCATGCAAAAAATGAAGCTGCTTTGGTACTATGACGAAGATAAAATCTGACTGAGATGAAGAGATGCAACTGCTGCTAAAGGCTCGATCATGAAGTACATACAGACATCTGCTTGAACAACTAGTCCAACACATAATTGTTTGGTCTTAAAACATGGGATATTTGGTATAAGAGAAATTTGTGAACTGATACTTACTGTTATTTAGTGTATTGCTCAACTATTAGTTAATAGTTATTACTACATTAAGTAAGGCTAATAATAATAATTAATGTATAAATTAATGCCTTACTTAACATAAATACCATTAGTAAATGATTAGTAGAACCTTACTTACCTGTTAGTTAATGCTTATTAAATGCATTAAGTAATGTTAATTAATGTACCCTTATTGTAAAGTGTTACCAGTAAATGTACTTAGTTTGTTACCACCTCTGCTTAAACAAACATAGCGCAGTGTGACATCTCCCGCTGATTTGCAGCTTATGGTCAGCACCATCTTTTCCGTTCTGAGACACAATCTTCCAAATAAGTTCCAAAATAACCACCAGTACATTTATTAGAGAGCCATCAGTGGCATTATACTGTAAGATACTCTGTGCTGGCATCAGCCTTCAGCTATGGCAGTTGCTCTCAACCACACCATCTGCAGATCAGCCTGTTTGAGCAAAAAGATTGTGAAAATTGTCTGCTAACAGAAAGCCTAAGTCAGCAAATACCTGGTGAAGACAATGCAATGAAAGAGAAATAAGTGCAGATCATATCACAGCTTAAAGGAGAGGAAATATTGGATTTACTTTAGTCAGTTGGACACAAACACAACTCAAAAAACTGTTAAATAGACTGTTGTAGTAACTGTGTATTACAGTGTTGGTGAAGATTCTCAGTCATCCAGGTGAAGTTATCTGGATGTTGAGTCATGACAATTGGACTTGGATGAGTAGTGACAAGTTTCAACCTAACAAGAAAGAAGTTTCAACTTCCAGACACCTATTACAGTACCTATGAAGACTCAAAAATTACCTCTTTTATCCAATAGCCTGAAATCAAACCCCATTAAAACATAGTTTTTATTAGCTCTATTTAGACATTTTGCCTTACAATAGAAAATTAACAGAAAAACATTTACTGCTCTTTAGCCTGAGGTGTGATCTGGGAGGAGTTTGTACCTGTAGTGTTTATACAGTAGATTCATCACTTCTTCAAACCAGGTATTTCACTAATTTCAGTGAAAGTTCAGCAGTTTTTAAATGTTATGTTCTATTTGATCTTGAGAATTATATTGTATAGATACAGCTGAACATTTTTTATGGTGTAACGTGAAGGTGAAGATTTTGACAGGGTATGATTTTCTATGGCATTGTACATTAGATGAAATATTTTATGAGTGCCCCGTCCAGCCACATTATTTCCTTTGCGACTGAATAACTTCAAAAATCTGCAGTTTTTTCATTTTATGACTTGCTTTATTCTGTATATCGATTCATTCAGTTGTACATTAAGTAAACAAAATTGGTTTGTTTTACTGAGACATACCTTACATAACATACATAAAAAGCATATAAAAAAATCCAAAATATACTGAAATATACTAAAATTTTCTTTTCACTAATTACTGTTATTAAAATAAATATTTACAAAGAACAAATACTTTCAGTTTAGATATTAACCCTGCCTCTCCACAATTACAGTAGTGTAGTAGTGCAGTGTCCATTTAGAAAGAACTCTCCGTCTTAGCATCTTGAACCTTTCCATTTATATCAGACTTAGCTGACAGCACCAGCTCCATTTCATGTGCAGGAGAGGGGATGGGGATTTTGTTGATCTTGGCAAAACTCTGACTGATGTCCATAAATGTTTTATTTTTGGTTTCAGGGAGAACAAAATAAAGGTAGATAGATCCCAAAATGCAGACCACCACAAACACCAGGAAGGCAAAGGACTGCAAAGCCTCCTACACAAAAAGAAAACACAGGTTAGTTAGGCATATCCACTGAATATTTAAAACATTAACTTTAAACATTAAGAAAGAAAAAAATGCAAACAAATGGAATGCATTTTCTGAAGGAACACTGTAAAAGTTTATTAATTCTTAAATGTGACCTCAGGACTACAATGAATTGGCAACATGCTGTTTCATTGTTTTTAACCACACACACACAATTCATTATTCAGCCCTCAAATATGACATATACGTTGTTCTCATTTTCCTAGTCTAGCATTTAAACCATTTTGTGATTAGTTCTACCCCCTCCACAGACCCAAATCTCAGCATTTCCCAGTCAAGTCTAAACTCTTGCCAAGAGATATGCCATCCGTGACATCTGTCATCTGTGTGAAGATGGTGTCACATTATCTCTCAAAAGCATGTGCAAATCAGAGTTTAGAGTTAAACTCTAGAGTAGACTTTTAAACAATATATGTGTAGGTTCCTACATGTTTATGTGTTGAAATACGTCAAAGTACCTAGCTATAAAAGCTAACCTTGTCCAGTGTTTGATGCCAATAATAGAGATTAGTAACTGATTTAAAAATACACACTGACTGATTACCCAGAGGGAGATTTAGAGATGGAGTGTATGTGTGTGTGTGTATGTGTGCGTGTATGTGTGGGAGAGTCAGAGAGATTTGCATGGGGAAGAGAAACTTGACTGACCCTCACCAGTGTGTTACCAAGCTATAATCCCTTGCTTATGGGTGGACAGAACTCAAATGCTGCGCTATGTACCTGGTATTAGAAATGCAGCATCCAAACAACCATGACCTCAGTGAAGAACTACTTACTGCTTTGATTTCAGCGGTTATATCACCACTGCTGTTAGTCCCTGACACTGTTTCCCTCTGTTGAGTGTATTTCATAATAGCACTAAAAAAAAACAGAGCATCGTGCAAAGGGCTTGACCCAGTTTCCATTCTGTTTCTGTGACGTAACGCTTATCTGCAAAGTTAGCATATTCCTTGTAAAACCCTGCCTTTCTCTCTCAATTGACATAGAATATGAATAATAGTACAAACTAGGGTTATTATTGTATGCTACAACCAAATAAACACAAAAATTATTGGTTTTGAATCATTTTCAAAAACTGAATTAAAAGAATTTACCAGAATTAAATGAAAAACTAAAACAAAACTAAAGTTAAAATAAAATAAAAATAATTGTTATTTTGTACATTGTTTCATTCAAGATGACTATTGTATTACGACACCATGGCCTACAAATTTTAGATGACAATATAGTGCGAAGAACAGCACAACAGGGTGTTTCACTTTTGTGTGGGACAGTCTGCAGAACTGTCAACTGACAAGGCACAAATGAATTGCACAGGCCACAACACATGATGGCAAACAATAGGACATGGACAGCAAAGAGAGGGCAAGATGGGTTAGAATAGGACTGAAAATTGGAGGAAGTGCAATCAGTGTAAATTATAAAACAACAGGACAGGCCGTGTGGGCAGAATGGAAAGGGATAGGACAGGGCAGAAGGGGACAGTCTAACACAAAGCATTGCAAGACAGAATGGGACAGAATGGTATAGTGATAAAACAGTGCAAAATGGAAGAGGAGCAATGCACAAGGGTATGGAGCTGGACAGGACAGGGTGTAGTAAAGCAATGAAGAAACAGTACAGAATGATGACTGGGCAGAATGTCCTGGTTCAGTGACTTCCAATTGCTAGAAAATATACTGTCAGGTCACTGGTTTCTGGGACAGCAATGAGTCATCATCTGCGGTTGGGTGTGTGAGCTGCGGACTGTGGTGGCAAGGGATTATTTGCATGTGTTTGACCTTTCACAGATTGTGTTGAATCTTCCCAAGGGGAGGCACACTCAAGGACAGAGAGACAGAGAGACTAAGCTGCACATACACTGCAAAAGTCCATAAACGGGCTACAGAGCTTCTATGGATTACTATAAATACTAAAATACACACACAGTTCCTAATTAATTAGCAACACAAACAAATGCAAACTAACTCTCATTATAGTAATGAATGTGAACAAGTTTGATGGCTCATTACTCTTTACAGATGTCATAAACAAATACAGCCTTTTGTTATAGCCCCATTTAAAATTTCATAGTGTGAATAAATCTATGCCAAGTGCATTAAGTTTAATGTTTCCATAGAAACTGGGAAAGGTCATTAAATGCTAACAAGTCATTAAATCACTAAATGGCTAACAATGTGTCTCCACATCAAATGATCAATGCATAACAATACAGAGTTGTTCTGGAATGAGCTTAAATGATAACATGAACGAATAAACTACTGATAGCATACTCAAGTTAATAACCCATGCATTGTTATGGAGGTAATCCCCCTTCAGAGACTTTTTTTTTGTGTTTTGAAAAATGTTCCTTAATACATGTCAAATTAAGTCATAGTTGTTTTTTTGCATAATAATACACATTTACTAATCTCAGTTCCAAGCCCCATTCATCCACTAATAATTAAAGAAGGGGAGACCGTGGTGCTGTAGGGCAATCGGCAGTAGTCTATTTGATTCCTGGCCAAAGTGTCAAAGTGTCCCTGGACAAGACACTGAACCCCACCCAAAACCCTTGGTGTCCCAAAGGGGCAGCCTTTTCACAAGGATTTCCTCAAGAGGATTAATAAACTATCAATTATTATTATAATTATTAAAAAGGTCATTATTATAATTGGTAGACTTGCTTGTTGTCAAAATGGCTTTGATACAGTAGCTGCAGCTTAACTAAGTTAACTTTCAAAACTCAGAAATGTTCAACTCAGTGAATTCTATACAATGAATTGAATTTAATAACTCTTCTGGAGTCTACAAAATCTGTCTCAGCAATTGCACAGTTGTCGCGTGAAACATACTTATTCAAACTTCCATTTTTCTGAGAAGTTAAGCCCATATTGACTTAAGAAATTGAGGTAGAAAGGTCATCCTCAAATGTTTAATAATATAATTCAATGGAAAGCTCATCAGCAGGAACTTTATTGTTTTTTACCAATCAAAGTAATCTCATCAGCATTTCCACCCAAAAGGACAACCCCCCTCAAAGGTTTGCAGTCCATAGATTTGGAGATCATCTTTTTCATGGAACCAGTGAAAGCCAAACAATCCTGCAGATTACAGTTATTTGGTTTTCAATAGTCCTGCATGATAGTAATTTAGATGCCTGTTATATCACTCTGTGATGCATCACTGTTCAATATCTTTCTGGATTATAGAGAGGAGGGGAGTTCCTTTGCAACATGTTAGTGCTGTTGAATATTTGAAATGTCATTTGCACTTGATTGTCACTGTTTGCACAACGTTTGTTCTACTCCTTGTTTTAGCTCATTTAACTTCCGGGAGTCATGTCATGAAAATAGTCATCATCTGGAAGAATTGCAACAAGTTTGCTCTGCTGGTGTTCTGTTGTAATTCATTTACTGTGCACAACAATCCAGTCTTTCCATTATTTCCAGCCCATCTCTCCCAGATGGGCATTTGTGTCTAGAGAATGAAACAAAGAAGCAAGATAAAAATAAGAAATAGATAGCAAAATAAGAAATATCTGCAGAAATTGAATAAGGCTCTCAGTGTGACAACCTACAAATGGGCAGCAGACACTATCAACTGAACTCATGGATTTTTTTTACTATATTCAAAACCTGCCTCAGTTGAGGCCAGTTGCTGCTGCTGAATAACACTTGAAATTTGAGAAATTATTTTGTGCTTATGTGTCAAGAAAAACTGTTGTATTGAAGATTGCAACGAAGCTTCATTTTGAATCAAAGAATGGAAAATGTATCTGCTGAATTTAAATCTTTGACCTTAGAGTTTACTGATTCACTTTTTAGATGCTTTATTTTACAATAGTTATGTGACTGGATAATTAGATTTTTCAAAACTGTGTTTAATATTTAAGCATACAAACTGCTGCTCTTTTCAGTGGAGACTTTGAAATCGTACAGCACAACAATGCTCAATTCTTTGGCTTGTTAGTATCAAAACCTCTCTATGAGGAGCCTTTTAACATTAGTTGTTGGAAAGTCAATGAAATGACCACAAATAGACTGAAAGAGTCCATCCAGACGAACATTCAACAGGAATATAAGTGTCTAAGGAAAGCAGGGGTTGTATTCTGTACTCACTGTAAAGGTCTCTGGAGGCCTATTTGTGATGTTGGGCTATAAAAAGATTAAAAAGATTGACTTCAACACAAAGGCTCAAATGATTGCAAAGTGGTGTACAATAACCAGAAATAAACAAAACAACTACAAGGAACAAAATAAGCCCCATAAACCACAAAGTGATATAAAAAGACCACAAAGAGACACAAAATGAGACACAAAATGCCCATAAAGAGACACCAGGCTACAACGAGGCACAAAATGACTACAGAGTGATGTAAAACACCCACAAAGCAAAGTAAAATGACAATAAAAACATACAAAAAGATCAGTTGCAAAAGTTGTTGTGTTTTTTTTTTTTCAGTCTGGTTGTCATGGTCCTATGTAGGAATGGTGGATAATATAAAAGAATAATATAATATGTAAATGTACAATTCCTTTATTACACTAAATAAACAATGTGTGGTTTATTATTGCCAAGCATCATGGCTTTGAATATAAGTTTTGACAGTTTTTATCCATTTCCCAAATGTGCTCCAGTTCACTTAAACTGAGTCTCTTACAGAAGCGACACCTCAGCGGGGTCAGCAGTGGCCTGTCATGACGGTAAAGGGATGTGACAGTGCAGCACCGTGTTTTGTGAACAGGGGTCAGAGCTGGTTTCAGGTGCCAGTCAGTAACCAATGACTCACCGCTGTGATCTGGATGTAAATGGGCCCAGCACAACCCCAGCCAACAAAACCAACAACAGCAATATTTGCGGCATTGGCTGACTAAAAATAATCCTCAGTCTCTTTCTGTCTATCACATTTGTCTGCATCTTCCTCGCTTTGTTCAGCTTAATCTGCTGCGTTCTTCTCTTTGCCTCTCCAAATTTACCCAGGCCTCCAGGGGCATCACTATCTCTTTGCTATACCTCTGTTATCCGTCTGATTACGTATTCTGCTCCACTTCCCTTTCATTGAGTGACATCTATTGCTGCCAATCTCATACATCCATCAAATTGAAGGATCCATCTATTTTATCATCACATCTCCTCCCGCTGTCTTCCTATCTTTCTTCTGCACAGACAGGCATATGCGCTCATACACTGGTCAGGAACAACATTAATACCAAGTGGTGGTTTTAATGTTGTGGTGGAGAGGGTCAGCACGGGGAAAATTGTAACGCTGGTCATGACTGACATTTTCCTGACAACACAGTGATTCTGAGTCAAATATCTTCACAACTAGTACATGGAGTGATGTACTAGTTTCAACTTAACTAAATAACTTAGTAATAGGTTTATGACCAAATATTGTACTAAAACTAAATACTTGTACTAAAACTAATCATATTTCCATCAGCTGTAAACATGAGTGTGTTACATGTGCCATTGTCATTGTGAACATGTTAGCTTTTAGTTCCATGCATTGCTGCACTGTAACTGAGTACAGCGTCAGAGCTGAGCAGAGCTGCTTGAAATGCTATACACTCTTAGTTGTTTAAATTAACACATGATCACAGAATGTGCACATGCTTGCAGATATGTATCTCTGTTTAACGGTGTAAATGTAAAATAGCACTTGAATAGCCTCTGTGTTTGAAATGTGCTATATAATCATTTAGGTACATGACACACTGGAGCAGCTGACTGAAAGGACAAAATTAGGCTCTTCTGCAGAGGCTGCAGAGAAAACAGAGAAAACATTTGGTGGAAGGTCAACCCAACATCACTACAATGTCCGCAAGCAAAGTTTCATTCTGATCTCAAACTTCTGTGCTGACATTTGTCTAACTCTTTGTGTTAGTAAAAAACAAACAAACACACAAAGTTGCAGCAGGAGCGGCTGTGGGCAGAACTGCAAAAGGGATAGAGTATTTACAGTATTTACAAGACACAGAAACCCTGCAGCAGCACCAACATCAATGTCTGATGTGATAAGGATCAATAAAGTAGTTTAAAAAATTAAAATGTATGCAAGACACATTTAGAATTTATTTCACATGAATTTATTTTCATGTTCCGAATTAGATTTAACAGCAATTTTTTCTCAGGTCCCTGCTAGAGTAAGCCCTTTTTTGTCACTAATAACAGTTTTATGTAACTATTGTCATTTATAATGTCCTGAATGCAAAAGTCCTGACGAAAGCCTGAATTCAACTGCACTGACTAGTCAGACTAATTTCTGAGTTACACTACTGTGAGGCTCACGGATGCACACTACAGTATTTCTAGGCACAGTGGCTGAAAAAATCAATCTAAAAAATGCAGATACTGTACCCAAAATGCTGACGAGTTAGTCCCAGGGGTAATAAATGATTTAAGTGACAATATAGGCGATAGATTTCTTGTAACTCAACAGTCTGTCTATAATCCTGTGTGACTGAGTAGGTGAGAGCAGTGCTAACACACGCACATGTAGCTACAAATGATGCTACTATGATGCTATAATGTCATCTGTCAGTTCAGCACAATGTCAGTTATTTATCAAGCCCAGGCATTCTGTATATGTGTACATTAATTTCTACTAACTGTACTGAGCAGCAGAGCTTTGATGTATTAACTTGTTTTGCATTCACTTTAAATCGGCTACTTTTTTGAGAGGGTATTCCTGGACAAATAGCTGTTTGACAAAGCAATCTACTCCAAAAATACCCCGCTTTCTGCCATCAAAGGCCAGAATGCTTTCCATTATGAGAGAGGCAAAGAATTGCTTGAATTAGTTTGTAAACTGTAGATTTAGGAGGAAATTAACTGCATTGACATAAAATACATAATTAAATTCAAATGTCATTAAATTCAAATGCTATTTGGATTTAATTAAAGTGGGACATTATGACCGAAAAGAACATTCTGTTCTTAATTGGATGATCAGTGTCGATATCGAGCTAACTGGTGAACATCGTGGAGCACTCAACAGATAAAGAGTAAGACATTTTGCCTAAAGTTGGTGATGACAAAAACAGGTATAAAGGGAGTAAATATGGCACTTACATTCATTAGTAAGACATAAACTTCAATCCGAAATTAATACTAATGTTCCTCCCTTTCTACTGAAAGCCATTTATCTGTATTCAAGTGAGTGAAAAGACAAAAGACAAACAGACTGTGAAGAAATAGACAGAGAACAAGTTAATATTTATGGAAGCTTGAATTTGTAAAGGAGGTCAAAGGAAGAGAAGACGAAGTAAGATGTACTCAGTGAATCACTTAGCTAAAGTCCTTGGGAGGAACAGAAAGGAAGAGGTCATGACACTTCGACAGAAAGTAGTGGAGAAGCTGGACAGGGCTGGTGCATAAGCCAGACCCCTGACCATTTCATTGATTTCTCTTCCCTGCAGTTCTCTGACAACCTCAATGATTTTGTATGGTAGAATCTAGTTTTATGACAGATAGATCTGGTGTATACTACAAGTCAAGTTATGCACAAAAATGTCACTGATCCGTATTAATCTTTTTAATCATACGTTTTGTTTTCTCCTTCTCTCCTTTTCCAGCTCAATTATAACCTTCAGTAACAAGATGCACAAAATCAGGCTCATCATCTTATCTATTCATTCTCACTGCAGATTGTTGGTAGCTGTTTTTCGTAATTCCCTCACTTTAAATTTGCCCAAAGTCACATCTTCTATCCTTCTCCACAGATCATCTATTTCATTTCTATTAACTCAATAAAAAGACAATTGTTTTAGCTTCTCTCATGAAACAGCACTTAATGATTTGAGTCCTTGCAAATAGTGGTATTGACAAAGTAAATTTGCAATGGAACATGTCCAGCTCAGAGAAAGTAACACACACACACAAGCAATTTGGGGTTGAGTGTCTTCATCAAGGGAACTTGTGTGGACATGTAGAGTAGAGGAGCTGGTGAACAACCCGCTCTACCTCCTGGCTCAAAGCCAACCCAAAACCCCTGTATACTTTGTATGTGCAAACATAGACAATAAAGCTGATTCTAATACTGAAATATAGCATAAAGTGCTTGTAATGTATAAAACTGTAATGCCTCAGTTCCTGTGCATCTGGTTACAGACACAATATTTAACCAGATGACTGAAAAGATTTCAAAAACTGAATAGTTCTGGTGATTTCAGATTCCTCAAGGACAGATAAATTTATTTTTGTTACAGATTTACAAAGAAAAATACCAAGATTTGTTTAAAGTAGCAGATTGTTTTAAAGTGACTTTCACTTGTTTTCGGCCTCACACACCTGAAAGTTATTAATTGCAGTCTAAAGTAAACAAGGTTGTTGTGTGACAGCTCAGAATATGACTATAATAATAGAAAGTAAAGAAAACACAGATGGGATCCTGATTATGCATCACAGTTCCTCTAATTTAAAAAGCAAACAGTCACACTGAGGGGCTGTAAATTACATTTTTCAATAGGATTGTTATCCAGAATACAGATTTTTTCCATCTGGCTGTTATGTACATAAATTCAATAGTAAAACATATAAATTGCCAGATTTGAGGAAACTCAAATCCAAAAATAATGAGTACTAACAATAGGTTACATCACTCTGATAACTTATATAATCCACCCTGACTACCTCGCACACAGGTTAAGAGTGTGGAGCAGTGCACAGCTCCTGTCACTGCACACAATCTGAGTGCCAGGAGCCGGGGACACAGAGGACAGACCTGTCCAGAGACAATCCTGTGAACTCACAGGCTGTCAGCCAGGTTTGGCACAGATATACAGTAGTATGCACAGGCCACTGTAGATGACTTCTCATCACAACCACAGTGACAGTACAGTTTATGATTGTGTTGGACAGCTCCTGTTAGGAGACTGTGCACATGCCTGCCGGAGTGCAAGTTTGTATATGAGGCACACTGAGGAATTTAACATTCTCACACAGAAGGGTAAGCCCTCTGGGCCTGGGCAGAGAAAGAGAGGTTAAATCTGGATGCTGCCATTCTACCCCCCAGCATGATGGAAACCATTCAGAGTATTCTACTTATTGTACAAGCTGGCACATGTTTATAATTGG
The DNA here is from genome assembly GCA_032362345.1 of Sandelia bainsii. NCBI lineage: Eukaryota > Metazoa > Chordata > Actinopteri > Anabantiformes > Anabantidae > Sandelia > Sandelia bainsii. The sequence goes on from JAUMHL010000025.1 coordinate 7,781,281, forward strand.
TATATTAGCAGGAGAATTATTGCCCTGATGTGTTGTTTTTCCTGCCTTCCATCACAGAAAAAGAAACATCTTGTGCACTGTAAAAGATTATCTTGCAGTCAAGCTGACCTGTCGTGTGAGTTTTAAGGGGTTTTTTATTATCTGCTGTGCTGCTTGACAGAAACTGATCTGAGATCTGACCTTGTTATTGGAAACCCTCAGTTATCATCCTTTTTAGTGTATACTTGTGATGTTGGAAATAGCTTTGCTACTAGCATGGCCTTGGCTACCAAACTGCAGACCTTCTTCTACCAGTTTGTCCTGGAGCTATTCAAAGTGTGCCTACAAGCTAAGCCTGCTTTAGTGCCTGAGGTGATGAGTTCTTGCTATCTCTACAATGGTCTCTTCAGTGTCTTTGCTTTCCTCTCAAGGATCATGTTCTGGCCAGGGTAAACATAAACCCATTTCTTGTCAGTGTGTCTCCCTCTGGTTTGTGAGGAGATATTGGCTTGGCTGTGTAAAAGAATGAATGTCCTCATGGGCCACCAGTCCGGTCATGTCACAGGCCTTGTTAAAGGGGGTGTCAATTCAGGACATTTGTCTCCTGAGAGCAGATTACCTGAGCTAATTAAGATCTTTTGGGATTTTCTGCCTGGATGGTCAGTTGGCTTGGGAATGCAGAAATACAGGAGCTCACTATCTCTTACAGACACTGAATTAACTTGAAAATTGAACTAATTTCAACAAGTCAGCTGTCCCCAGCTCTTATCGACTACTTTGTACTTTTTATTTTTTCAAGAGTTTGCAGAGCAGACTAGATTTATACTGTATACACTGTAAAATCTACAAACCAATCAGACTACAAGAAGGCAATGAATATGCTAAAAGCTGACTGCTCATGTTTCCTAATCTGGAAGTTGAGTCATGGCAACTGGACTACTTAGGTCGAAACATTTCACTACTTATCCAAGTAGCTTCTTCAGTCTGAGGAAAGTTGGTTGGAGTTAGGTGAAACAATTGAAGGGGGGGGTTGGGTAGATGTAATAGTCACACCTCTGACAACCCCTCCTATCGTCCATAAAGTGGGTCATTAAATGTGGCCAACCTGGTGGATGTGTGAATTGGGCCTGAGTTTTCTGAGGATGGATGAAAGGGCTGAATGATAAATTGAACAGGTTATGCCTAAGGCCTCCACATCTGTTGACCTCATTTGAGGATAATGATGTACACATATTGGACAGAGAAGACAAGTAGTTTGAGAGAGGGGTGCAGGAAGCTTTGCATGTGCAAATAAATAACCCCTTACTCAACAGAGGTGGAGGCCTTAGGCATAACCTGTCTTCAATTTATCATGCTGCCCTGTGTGATGCTTTAGATTCAGTTTCTCCTACAGCAACATACAACCTGAAGAACCAATGTTGAGAACTATTGTCAGGACAAAATGCTGTATGGTGTTATTTAATTCAGATGATGTACACATGAGTATATTTATGTGTGAACTTTTGGAAAACTTTGACAATTGAAATAGCTGCAATAGTGCATAGCCATAAAGGTTATCCAATTTAACATAAAATAATACACTAAACTCAAATTGAACATCGACAAAGCACAGTCGAAAACAGGTACCACCAGACCCAATTCTAAACTGTAAATTCTAAACTGTACAATGCACTTCTAGGAAGATGCTTCAATAAAGAGAACACTAAAGGTAAAAATAAAAGCATGAGAGAAATAAAAACTGTGAGGCCTAAGAGGGAGAGGGACAGGCACAGAGGGATAGAAACAGATGAGGTGAAGCGATGATGTGAAGCCAGAAGAGCAGACAGATTCCAGGAAGACATTACAATTTCAGACAATAATTGTCTCTTCTGTCTGAAAAGTTTTGCTTATTACTCCATTCTTTAAAAAAAACACATTTATGCAGGTCTTTTTGGTCCCATATGAAGCACTTTAAAAATACTTAGAGTTTATAACCAACCAGGATTATTTACTGTTATTAACATCTTAGCAATTTAATATTATTTAATACCATAGAGCTCCAGATGCTGGTATTGTGAGAGTTTCTTGTTATCAGGTCTTTTTGAAAAGCTATAAACAACACAACAGGGAACTGACTCCTTATTTAAGCAATAAACAAAAAAAAAACGACACTTTTTGCAGACATTTTCTATTATTTTATTAGCACAATAACGACAGCTTCCTCGAGAATTTTCAGGTGCTCCTGTGTCTAATGCTATATACACAGCATTCCTGTCATGTCTCACATTTCACCCATAACACCTTGTGTACAAGGGCCGAGCAGCAAAAGCTGCACGTCAGCAGCACAACACCACCAATCTAGATCGAGATCCACAATATAGATGGATTCACACTGCATGTCAGGACAAAAACCATGCCATGAAGTCCAAAGATGCCTCATAGAACACCACTATAACATTTTGTAACGAGGTATATGGTAGATCAGGAGAAGGGTGTAAAAGCATTTCTGAAGCTCTGAGTATTGCCACAGTGGCCTAAATAATTATGAAATGGAATAAGTCTGGAACGAACATGACTCTTCGTAGAGTTGGCTGTCCTGAGTAACCTGACAAGAAGGGCCTTGGCCAGAGAAGGGACCAGGAATCCAAAGCCCCCTCTAGCTTCAGAAGTTCTCTGCAGAGCTGGAAGAAACTGTTGGAAGGACAATCATCTCAGCAAAACTTGTGCTGTAAACAGGCCTGAGTTTGCCAAACAACATTTGAAGGACCCTGGGAGCATTCTGTTGTTGACTCTGTTGTCTGGTGAGACAAAATTAAACTGTTTGGGCAGAACTCCAAGCACTATATGCGATGAACACCAGGCCCTGCTCATGATCTGGCTAATACCATCCCTATGGTGAAGCTTCAGCATCATACTATGGGGGTGCATCTCAGCAACAGGAACACCAAGACTGGTCATCATTGAGTAAACGATGAATGTAGCCAAATACAGAGACGCCTGTAAAGAAAACCTGCTCCAAAGAGCATGAGACCAGAGGCTGTGGGCAGATGGTTAACATTTCAGCTCAACAACGACCTGAAGCAAACAGCCAAGACAACAGTCTACGGGACTAGTCTCTGACTGTTCTTGAGTGAGTTTGGCCCAGCCAAACCACGAACATCTGTGGAGAGACATAAAGATGAAATTTCACAGGCACTTTCCACCTGATCTGATGATCTGCCAGGGAGAATGGGATAAACTGCCCAAATCCAGGAGAAGAAGCGTGTAGAGAGTTATCTCTACAAGTCAGTCCAAGCTTAACAAAATTTTTATATAATGGTGTAACTCACTTGAATGAATGGGAACAGGAGGCCCACAGCAAAGTTGGACAGCCAGTTCACAATGCCAGCGATCATGAAGGCAGCAGGTCGGTAGGACTGTTCAAACAGTTCCCCAGTCAGGATAAAGGGGATGCCACCTGGCAAGGAAGAAAAAAGAGACAGAGCATTAAATACAACAAAAACCTACACACAGAAACTAATTACTTTGCTCTGATCAGCATCATGTGCTTCAAAACCATTATTTCAAACTCTGTGGTCTCACTTTATGAAATCCTGTAGGTCAGTGGTTCTCAAACGTTTTACACTGAGTACCACCTCAAAAAATATTTGGCTCTCCAAGTACCACCATTATGACCAGAGGTGGGTTGTAACGAGTTACATTTAC
>JAUMHL010000025.1:7798388-7808947 GCA_032362345.1 Sandelia bainsii
TGCTAATGCAAATGTATTCATTTAAAAGGATAACTGATCATTAGAAAACCATGTGCAATGATGGTAACACAACTGAATACATGTCTCTTTTCATGAAAAACATGGTAATTCCTATGTGTGTCCAAACTTTTGACTGGTAGTGTATATGTGAGTCTAATCAAAATGCTAGTTGGAGCATGTAGAAAAACAGCCATAATATACTGTGGTATCCAGTCTTGTTTCTTACATTTGGTCTGGTTACTATTCATATACTTTAGGTAGGAACCAGTGTTACAAGGGATGTGAAACAGCTTCTTAGAAAGAGTTGTTTTTCTCTGGTTTGATAAGATGGCAAACTCTGACACACTCAACAGTAAAGTCTGCAACATAATCAACAACTTCCCATTAAGGGGATGACAGTGTCAGCTTACTAGAAGAGGCAAAAAATGAAAATCTTTGACATTATTTCAAATCAAAAACAGATTTAAATTTCTCTTGTTTGACCATCTTGTAACAGTCCAAAAAATATTTTAGCTTCAGGAACCCATTCATTCCTAGTTACAGCCTCCAACATTTATTTATTTTATTAAAATTAAACAACAAGGTATACTTTATCTGCACCATGGTTGCTCCACTTTATCTCATAGACGTTTCACTTGTCAATCATCTGACTGAAATAATCAGAAAGTCTGCCTACCTGTGAAATATTTGATACATATTTCTCACATTGAGCTCCAGCAGTTGACTGTACCAATTAAAAGTGAAATGTGTACATGCTAAAATGAACACATACAGGAGTATGTACAGGTCAAATGATGAAAAATGAAAATAATGAAAAATGTATTATACATATGTATAAAAGGGTTGAAAATTTACTTATTTATTTTTTTATATTAAATGCTCTTTTGTCTTCTGACAAAACAAAACTATCTCATAAAAGGTGATAATTAAGTGGATTGTTATATTTCTTGCAACGCAGGTATTTTCAATCTCAAAACCAGATAGCCTATTTAAATTGTAAAATGTCTGTAATGTTTAATATTATTGTGTGCACCACATTGAAGATGGACAACAGTGATATGAGGAGATAGGGAAGACAGTTATTACCAAGTACTGAAAGATCATCTCCAAGCAGCTTGATGTTTATGTTTTATGGGACCATAGCCAATCTGAATGGTGACAAAAACAAGTATAATTTCACCAACCAAGCAGACCTCCAAGATCAAAGTAAGCAGTGTGCTGTCATACCATATGCTGAATTCAAGTGGGATCAATGGAAGAAGCAATGGGAAGAGCTGCTTTTAAAAGGTAAAAAGACACGACTGGAGTTTACTGCATCTGGGAGAATGTCCTTTGGACAGATGACACAAAATAACATCAGCTTTATGATGTTAGAAGAAAAAAATTATGCTTTAAAAAACACCCTCACAATGGTGAAATATGGAGACTCAATCAGGTCATGTGCTTGGTTTGCTGCACTGGCACAGGGAGCCGTAAATCTGTACAAGGCACAATAAAGTCAGAGGCTTTTGAAGGTATTTTGGACAGAAACGTACTCGTTACCAGTGTCAGAGATCATGGCTCCACAACAGCACAATGACCCAAATCAAACTGGATGGATTGGAGCATTGGCTGATTTGAGTCCTGGTATTAATCCACCTGAACATTTACAGAAATAGCTGAAAAAAGTTGTGAGAAGGCACCCATCAAGCCTGAGAGAACAAGAACAATGTACTCAAGAAACGTGGCGGCCAGCAAATGATTTATCTCATTAGGTGTTGTAGAGTCAAATTATGTCTTTATCCAGTGGCTTCAAAGTCATCTATAACACATTTGAGAGTCATATACTTTTGATTTCACTCTGATTCTGAGTATACCCTTAAAAAAACTGCTGTATAACAAAGGGAAATGTGACGTTTTTCTTACTTTTAGATAACACTGGCCTTATTCATCTTGCTCAGATGAATAAGGCCACACAAAATGACCTGTTAACTATATGTTTCTTGACAAACACAGCTTTATCACTTTATCACAAAAAATTGTGACTGCAGAGGTATATAGATGTATGTTGTGCTGGGTTTTATAAAGTTTACTCTGAATATCACCTAAACTGTATCTCAGCTTGCAAGCAGTCTAACTAATTATTAATAACTAATAACTGTAATTCAAAACATCTGTCAAGGTGAAATTGTTGCTGCAAAACCAATTTATCACGAGTTATGGATTTCAGTAAACATTTCACCAGACTTCAGTTTTACGAGTTGCCTATTTTTCACATGTCCTTACATCTTGTATTTTGCTCCACATTTATCTGAATGGATTTGCTGGCTTGCTTCACCATAATAACAGCCCTAATATTTCAATGCATTGCCCACATTCTCTAGGTTTGGCTTCAATCATCGTCAAGTGACAAGTGTGACCACCTGCTAAATTACCCGCAGTGATTGTACAGCGTTACATTTTTTTAATTCCATGGCTGTTGTTAAATATATATACATATAAAGTATATCATTATAGTAATGATGTTTGAATGAATAAGACAGCTGTCATTGAAATTGACCCAGTGCAGAACTTTATCACAGCAACTGGAGGTGCAGTATGACAGCTGAGACTAATCACTCAGATGTGTAAACTATAAACCCTGTCCTACAGTGCTTGCAGGTCTAGACTGAGTGAAGGGAGTATACAAAAGGAATAGCAATAATCTAGGTGGAGCAGGTATTAATCAGACATTTTTATATACATATTTAGATGTGGCAGTTTTGGTAACAGATGGAAGTGGCGACTATGTCAAAAGGTGAGAATTCACAGAGGGCAGGTGTTCTACAGCTGTTCAATCCCTGCACTTAACACACTTTCAAGAATGTTAAGCAGGAAGTGGAACATCACCACACAGGCACACATTTCTTTTTTTTCAAAATATTAACTATTTAACCTTGCTCTAGTGCACTAGATATGATTTATGTTACAGGTATTTGTGCAGGTACTGTTTCTGTATTGGAAAAAAAAACCATAGAACCTCTGATGTGAAACTTTAGCTCGGAACGGTGCAATTTTCCACCTATGCTGTAGTGGATTCAAATAAATGACAAGCTTTCACAAACCCTAAAACTATTTCCCACTCTTTGTTGGCAACCTTGGTGCTGCAAATGGTGCTGAGGGTAACTCACAGCATTGAAATTTTAATCTAACCTATTTCACTCTAGCATGTAATCATCTCAGCAGTTGAAGCAGCACCAGTCTCAAGTCCATTTTGAGTATGGCTGCCAAATTGTGTTAGAAGACCTAGAATTAAACCAGCAAGTCAGTTTCATTTTTCATTTCAAAAGAGAGACCTGATACACAGTGAAGAGATTAAAACTGATGCCAAATCAGCTTTTTGTCCTTTAGATGTATTTTTCTGAAGTATTGCTATTAGGGAAACTGATGAAGACCCACTTCCTCTAGCTAACACCTAATTAAGCATGAAGCTTCAGAGGACTAAAGTTGATATAAACAAAGTACGGACATATTGTAATATGTAAAATTCATAATGAATAAAATAAAATTGAAAACTCATACAGTATATACAGTTTATAGACCACTGTTTATTTGCAACAAGTCTGCTGTTGCTTTTGCAAATTAAGCTCATCGCTCCCCCTAGTATTCTGTAGCACTTCCTTTTTAGGGTCATCTATTTGCTGAATTTTCTCTTTGTACGTGCTTTTGTATTTAATGTATTTTGTGATTTGCAGTGTGTTTCCTTTTTGTTTGTGTTTTTGCTTTTGTTTGTGATTGTGATTTGCAGCGTGTTTTCTTTTTGTTTGTGTTTTCATATTGCTTTGTCTCTAGGGGCCACCATAGGTGAACTGCATCTCAGTTACAAAACAATCCATGTAGTCCTAAATAGTGAGAGGATTTAGTGGCACTAACATCTGTGCATCTGACACAAACATGCTATCACAAGCCAAGCATTCATGTCACAGAACATTTATTATACTGTCGCTATTACTCTCACGCAAATGCATCTGTTGCACTTTGTATCAGATATACAATATGTATAATAATGTTTGTTATAAAACTCATTGCTAGAATCATTGTATTTATTTATCAAAGAGTAGCTTGTTAGTTCTTGAAAAAAAAGATCTTGGTTTCAGTTAAAATAAGTCAATGATTAATGTTTTATTTACTTTTTGTAGAATCATTTTCTAAAACCTTCACAATCTTAATTTGGAAAAGTAAAGGCTTTTCTGATCCAGACGTAGCAAACAGCTTGACAGCATTGCACAGTTATTCCCTTCTTAAGTTTTTGAGCAAGGCACGGCCCAGTGCCCAATCAGAGAAGGCCAAAATCAGGTATGGTAGCTCTCAGCTGTCAACCAATACATGAATATGCTTCAGGTGTACTCCTATTTATAATTGTGCCACTTTGAAACGAGTTGAGCGAGAAGAAGAATTTTCAAGCTGGCCAAAGGGTTTTTTTTGTTGACTAAAGTGAAGTGTTATAATTAAGGACAGTAGCAGCACTGTGCAGCCAGCAGTTGTGTGTGTGTGAGCATGATTTATCTTTATGTGCCTTCCTGTGTTTGTTTTATTAAAGAGCGTCAACTTTAGGTACAAGACATTTACTTTTACATCCCATAACTTTCTATAAAAACTAGAGCAGAGCATCCATTTTTCTAGCTTTTCTCAGACTCTACCATTTTTATCCTGATACAATGAAGCACTCAGTGAGATGAATGTTCCAGGGAGATGCGTGTGTGTGTGATGGGATTTACTTGTGTCATGACAGCGACAGCCTCTCATTGATATTCAAAGTCAAGCTCCAACCAGGAGCAGTCATGTACATTAACTGTCCCCTGTAAATTTGCAGTACCAAGCCATATACAGTATGCTGTATGACTCCTATTTAGTATGCTAATACTGTATGCGACAGTATATTTGTAATTGTAATTACTGACTATTTCATTACTACTATTACTAATTGATTATTCATATTGTTTAAGTGGTCTAAAAGGCACTGTAAATATAGTTCTGTGCCCCTTTGACTGCACTTCAACCAAAAGTTGACTCACTCTACTACCAGCCAAATGTGAATTAGACAAACTGAGAAATGACTGTCTTGTCAGTATCTTAAAATAAATTGGAGCACAAAGGGAGAATCATAAGAGGGAAGGGAAAAATCAAGACAGAGAAGAAAAGGAGTAATCTAAAGAACTAATGCAGGTCAATAGTTTTACCTGGTCCAGAGCAAAAGGACGCAATCACTGCCAGTATACATACATAACTGATATATGGCATCCAAGACACAGTGTGCTGGAATAAGAAAGAAAGAGAGATGATATTTCACAGACTGTAATTGTTTTGTCTAATTTACAACTCTGTCTTAAGCTGAATTACAGCAAGAGGAGATGAGTAACTAACTCCAACATACTAAATCTTACGCCATTTTTGTTGGTGATGATGCACAAAATGTGTCATAATATGAATGTACCTAATATTATTTTGCGTTTAGGAGGTGCAGAATGTGTATTTGGTACAGGTGATATATTATACATAAATTTTCTCAGAGTGGGAATCCAGATTAGATAATTATATATAATCCCTGCAGTGCAGGGCGGCTATGTGGACCGTGATGCCTCTTCACTTAACATGTGTCTAGAATGAGGTCAGTGATGTCAGTGAGTGTCTTACCTGGAAACTGAGGCACAGTGTGAGTAGGCTGAAGAATATGGCCATGGCAGAGAAACCAAATATGAGGAGGGGTTTCCTTCCAATTCGTTCTATCACCAAGCCCTGGGAACAGCACAGCACAAAGAAAATCTGTAAGTGGAATTTTAAGGGGTTTCTGTGCCACTGCTGTGTGAGCATAGACCTATTTTAAGCCATGACAGTGGCATGACTCTCCAAAGGGTATTTGCCAGCCAATTGGTTTGTCACTGCAGCGCTTTGGTTCACTGTGAAATGTTTGCTGAGTGGATTGGGACATTTTGCTCAGATGGTAACAGTCTCCAGTAGAAGAAAATTCTACTGACCTTGGTGATCTGGTAAATCTACCTGTAGTAGCACCACAACATTTTTGTTATTTTGTGAAACTGCTTAACAGACTATTGGATGGATTTAGATGGATCGCATTGAAATGCAGTACAGATATTTATGGTGCCTAGAGAATGTCTCCCAATCACTTTGGTGATCAATTGTCATCAAATGGCATCTATCCATCCATCTATCCATTACACTAACCACTTGTCCTCTTAAGGGTCGTGGGAATGCTGGAGCCTATCCCAGCTGTCATTGGGCAAGTGGCAGGGTACACCCTGGACAAGTCACCATTCTATCACAGGGCTGACGTATAGCGACAGAATACCATTCACACCTATGGGCCGAACAAATAGGTGGCCCAGTGGCTCAGTGGGTATAAGCATCAGACTGGGATGCAAATCCCAGCCCACACACCAGCTGTGTCCTATAAATCCAGAGATCAAATTTTATTGTAACATGTAAATGTGACCAATGAAAATAAAGCCTGATTATCATTATCATATTGGCCAGTCAAATATGTGCTTAGTACCTTTTTGTGATATATCCAATAGATTTTTTGTAAAAGATGACACATTAAGATGTTTGATCAATATGTTATAATCTACTTAAGATGGTGAGCATTTCCATATTGTAATAGTGTTGTAATAGTAATATCATTTTACCTGACAATTCTGGACATAAAATAAAGGAAGTGACATAAAAGCAGATTTGCTGACAGAAAAGACAGCATATCACATTTATTTGCCTAACCCTTCAAGTCACCAGTAATTTCTACTGAAAATGTCCTATACATCATACTCACATTGTGTAGTAAGATACACAAAAAACATACTGATATACAATACTGCATGAAGCTCATCAGTAATTTCACCCAGGTGCTTTCTGCATTGGTTCATGGATGCAAAACAAAAACCCTTTGGCCAGCTTGAAAATTCTTCTTCTCGTTCAACTCTTTTTAAAGTGTTGCAAATATAAATAGGAGCAGACATGAAGCGTATTCATGACAAGTCAAAATTCCATTAAAGATATCTGTAATTTGAATTTTGACTAGTCATAATGTAATTAAAGATATCTGCAATTCATATTAAGGATAGTCAAAATTGAATTGTATATATCCTATATTAGTTTTCCTATTCAAGTCAATGAGCCATTCTGACTAGACAATGTCAGACATTCTGACAAAATGTGATTACAGACACCAGTCAGAAATACATTACAGATACCTTAGATGTTAAATCAGCTTGCCACACAGCCATAGCTACAGGCATTCCTCCATCAAGGCCTCAGAGCAGTAAAGTATTCATGGCACAATCCTCAACTTGCCCGACCAGCGGAACGACATAAGATTGTGGAAAAGGTCAGTGGTATTTGTACAGTATGCAGAGCCGGCTCGACCCTTTTTGGTGCCCTAGGCGAGGTTACAGTTTGGCGCCCCGTAATCAACCGCCAATAACCCCCTCACACTTGATAAATCTGCAGAATGTCTTTGAGGTCGGATCCAGTCTTTCAATGCGCTATCTTTCTCTCTTTTTCTCTTTCTCGTACTCTTTAATATATTTGTCCATATTTTCTCCACTTATTGCTGGACATTCTCACTCTGTTGCTCTGTCAGCTGGAGGTCTGCGTGTGTGTGTGTGTGTGTCTGTGCGGGCGGGGGAGGAGAGGGGCGCATGCTGCAGTAGCCGAGGAAACAGGGCTGTGGACGGATCCCGGCTATAAAAGGACAAACTATCACAACTTTGTTGTGGAGAGAATCATGAGGGTTCATACATGGAGCAAAGCCCAAATAAATAACTACACTTTAGAAAACGAGCTCAAAAACCCGCGACTGACGATATTTGCAAGCAACTTTTTTTTTTGAGGGTTTGAAGCTGCGCCCCCTCCAGCGAGTGGCGCCCTAGCCGACCGCCTAGTTTGCCTATGCCAAGATCCGGCACTGACAGTATGTATTCCTGCACTGGGGAGCTGCTGTCTGGAGCCCAGTAGAAAAGACAGCACAAGGTGTTTTTCTGTGTATATTTATTTATGGTTCACCATAAGGAAACTTGGTTGACAGGTTTTTCTCCAGTTGCATAGAATTATTTTCTTATTTTGAACTCTCTGGTAGCAGGTAGTTAAATTCACTGTTTGTGTGTGTGTGTGTGTGTGTGTGTGTGTGTGTGTGTGTGTGAGAAAGAGAGAGAGAGACTGTGTGAATCCCGACACATCCTAAGGTCCCTGAAGGCACAGGACCTTTCCCTCCCGAACACCAACCACCAGCAAAACTGCAGCTCATTAAGGTCTCTGAAGGTGTAAGAGGTGATGAGTCAACGAGCCTGTGTGTGTCTGAGCTTGTATGATAACGAGCTGGAACAGAAGTGAAGTGTATATGTCTATTATTACCGCAGTTGGCTTGAATATATGTTTTAAAAAGTCATCGAAGTGGTAATGTTGTGCATCCAAATACACTGCTTCTCTGTGCTTCAGCTAATGTTGATATACATTAATAACAAATAAAGATAAATGTGTGTTTGTGCTCATAAATAACATTAATGCAATTCAGAATTGAAATGTGAAAATACCCAAGCCAGTTCTTGGCAGACACAACACAGGTCATATTGGTGATTTCTACACCTCATGGTTGGCAGGACTAAAATGTCTGGTCATTATTCATCACATCAAGAAGCAGATGAGCCATTAAAGACAACTGGCCACAGTTTAAGGCACCACTGACCCTTCACAAACCATTTGGAGAGGCTTTGAATGAAGAAATCTAAACATTACACGAAACATACAGACACACAGTGACAAAGAAACTGAGATTGTTTTCATACCCATAAGAATTAACGTGCAAATTATTTTGTAGTATAAAGACAATAAAGGAGCAGAAAATATATTCTTCTTCTTTTGTGCCACAGGCTGTGTGCGCACACACGTCTTTATTTCTTGTGTGGACAAATTCTGTTCAAATACCATTTTTGTGAGAACATTTTACAAATTCAAAGAGTGTTTTTGAGGTTAAGACTAGGTTTTAGGGTCAGGGTTAGAATAAAGTTTAGGGTTAGGTATTTAGTTGTGATGTTAGTGTAAGGGGCTACAGAATGTATTATATCAAGTGTCATCACAAGTACAGTGAGACATGATTGTGTGTGTCTGTGTCTCTGTCTTTGTATTCTGTTGCAATTTGTTTGGGTTTAGACTGCAATAAGCCTAAATGCTACAGAGTGCAACAATACAGCAAGATGTGTGAAATTTAATATGGGGTGGCACACACACTCTGGTTCTTGTGTGCTATCCAGCCATAATGAGTGTGCTGCAGTGACAGGGTGGTGGCACAGTAGGGCACTATAAAAGGGAGCAGGTGGTCAGTGTATTTTGCATTAAATATTGTTTCAGAAAGGAGTTATAATACAGGATCACAATATACTAAAGAACAAAAGAGAATATATGACAGTAGTATAGTGAAACTGAGCTTAACGAAAGGTGGAATAAATGCATTTTTGAAGCTTAATGATGCATTCACAACAGCATGAATGCATTTTTAAAAAAACAATAGAAAGGGAAGATTTATGGTTAACCTAAGCTGTATGATGTCGTCTCATTAAAGTACAGAGACAGAAGCACAAAGGGGAAGGTGTGGTAAGTTTTAAAATCTGAATCTTACAAACACAGGCTGTTTAGCTCTCTGTTCATGTCATGAAATATTAGTAGTAAAACTTTATTAATCCCCTTGGGGGTGATTCTGCATTAAAGGCACCAAGGGTTTGGGGTTCATTGTCTTGTCCATGGATATTTCAACATGTGGCCAGGAATTGGGGAACCTCAGAGTCGAACCACCAACCATGGGGTTTGTAGAGGGCTACTGTCCCAACTCATCTACAGTCGCCCTATAATAGTAGCCAGTCTGAGTAAAGACATAAGAGATACTGTAGCACAAGTTGCTTAGTGCGCTGCTGCTGCGTATGAGGCTGTGTAGCTGCAGACCAGCCAGAGTGCCCATGCTGAACCATTGGCATCACGAAAAGCATCTACAATGGACATTTGAGCCAGTCAGAACTGGACCATGGAGCAATGGAAGAATGTGGGCTGGTCTGATGAATTTTCTTTCACATCACATGAACAGCTGTGTGCATGTGCATTGTTTGCCTGGAGAAAAGAGGGCACCAGATACACTGTGGAGAAAATGCAAGCCACTGGACCGGAGGCTCTGGTAATAAAAAAAAAAGTTTCTGGGAAAAATCCACATTTATGTGGATGGTACTTTGTGAAGTACTAGAGATTTTAACATTGTTTTAGACCAAGTCACTATAAGGGCTACTGTTTTGAGGACCCAGTTAAAACACCGGACACTGGAGAGTAAGTTAAGTGTTTTTATTAAAAACAGTAAGGGAGAGGAGCTGTTTGGAGTTGAGTGAGGGATGGGTCGATCGTGGGCAGGTTCTAAAAAAAAGAGAGATAAGGTGAGTATGGAGATCGATTTACAAACAGCAGCTGTCTGACTTACTTGTGTGGGGTTAACCGGGTGCTTTAAAGAGAAGGGTTGGTAGGTTTTGGCGCGGTCAGGGAGCGTGGGAGGAGAG
>JAUMHL010000025.1:7811733-7823901 GCA_032362345.1 Sandelia bainsii
CTAAAACAAGTCCAGTTGCCACTGAATAACCTTTTTTGGGATAACCATGACCTGGATGACTGAGAATCTTCACAGACGTAAATTAATTCATATCTATGATAATTAAAAAAAAAAGATTTGTGATTTATTGGCTTCCTGTATATTACTAAAAAGTCCATCAATCTATCAAATGCAAATTTGAGCACAAATATTAGTGTTGAGATGGAGTTTATTTATTGTTTCAATATGACCATTTTTAAATTCATCCTTTTTTTCAATAGTAACAGTCAACTTGGTAATTTAAGCTTTGCCACCTGTAAAATTCCTGCTTTTTGTGAAATATAAGTAATTTTAAGTTGTTTTTTTCTTGCTTCTCCGTTCACAGTTGTTATTGTAAACAGCAGTGATAAGTAGCAACTCTTGTACTCATTCAGGGGTTTCCTTATAGGCCCAAGAGAGAAGCAGTTAGTCTCATAATTAGACAACTGTCATTTCTCCCCAACAAATATCCTATAGTACAGCAGGTGGAGGATGTTTAAACAGGCAATGACAGAGTGACTCACACTGACTTCTCCACTCCCATGGTTCTCATACACAGTCATGTTGAGCACCAACCCAAAGACAGACCAAGTTTTTAACCTTAAACAACTAAAATGCAAATAAATAAAATGTTTATTTGTGCAAAATAGAAATGTTAAATATTTGCATATTAAGAAGAAAAAAACTATTTCCAGACAAATGTGGGATCACCCCTGTGCATGCACAAACACAAGAGGATGCTTTTTGTAATGTGGTGCCACATCTGATTCAAGTGAGACTGTAATGTTATTGACTTTTATGATAAGTATACCCCACAGGTTCTCCAGTTAACCACTAGTGCTGTAGCTTTGTCAGAAACACCCACATGATTAGTAATTTTTAAAGCGTTAGAAATGCTTTTGCTCATATTAAAATATCAATAGTAGTAGTAAATGATTTGTCAAAACTTGCAGTGCCACTGAGAGTGTGACCAGGCTAATTATCATATTTTTTTTTAATCTGAAAAAAGAGAAATAACAGCTGCAGCTTACAGCATTGAGGCCACAGAGCTGATAGCAGGCCATGGTGATGATGATGGTGATAAGCTGCCAGCGAACAGCTGGGTTCCTCAGCAGCTGTAACACAGAGACAGTGTGTAGGTTTTCCTGAGCTCGAGCCTCTGCATGGACTTCTTCCAGCTCCTGGGACACATCCTGCTTCCCCAAAAACCTCTGGAAGGCTGACACACAAAAACACATATGAACATAAGGTAAAAAATAACCACATAGAAAAAAGAATAGAAAAAAACAATCATCATACTGAGATCAAAGAACTTGAGGGTTTAAAAGAACTGGCTTTGCAAAAGCTAATTTGTTTAAACACATGTCCTCATGCACAGGACAAGATGTGTGTTCAGCAGAACAATCAATGAGTGAACAACAGATGTAAATCAGAAGTCATTTCCAGTATAATGTGTGAATCTACACTGGACATTTTTTACCTTTTTGATGCTTTCTTAAAAGACAATCAACAATTTTCACTACATAGCAATCTCCAAACTTTTGTCAAGCATTTTTTTGGGGGGGGGACAAATTCATGAAACTTCATGATGTTCCATGTACAGTATATTAGACAGATCTGGACTGCAGGCAGGCCACTAAAGTACATACTTTTCTTGTCACACTGTTCTATTATGTGCAGAATTAGGCCTGGTATTGTCTTGCTGAAATATCCACTAACTTCTTGGTAAAACACTTTGCCTTGATGGCAGCATATGCCTCTCTAAAATCCTCTATACCCCTGTGCATCAATAGTACCTTTGTCGTGAGCACTGATGTGTGCCCATATCATCACAGATGCTGGCTTTTGCACCTTTCACTAATAACAGTCTGGATTGTCTTTTTCTCCTTTTCATGGAGAACCTGACATCCATTTTTCCTGAAAACAAGCTGAAATTTGAATCATCTCCCCATAGGACACATTCCACAATCTCCGGTCCAGACAACTCTGCCTTTCTTTGAACATTTGCGACTCTATATGAGTGTGACGGACTGAAGGAATAAGAGGGTGTAAGTCATTTCTTTTCTCACTTAAATTCTTTCTCCTGTAAAGTCTAATCCCTGGTGTTATAGTAAGTCACAGCAGGTACAGGTTAAGTACATGACCCAGACAAGCAAAACTCTACACACCAAAAGGGACATAAAAGCAGGTCATTACAATGTGGTAGGGCCATCACACTCCCACATTGTATTGATCTCATAGAACATGAAGCACCTGAAGACCTGCTAAAGTAAAGTCTGGTACAAGGACATCTGCAGTGGTTTAGAGCAGTTTCTTTAAGGCATGAACACTGCATGTGTGCACATATGTTAGGGCATGCACAAGTGATGCACACTGCTGTTTTGTCACTATAGAGGAGAGTGTTCATACAGCATGCACAAGGTGAGCAGGCTCTGTGACATCACATGTGAGCTCTTGCATGAATTTGCATACACAAATGTAGAGTGCCATTTTCAATACATTTATAAAAACCTGCTGGCAAAATAAACATTGATATAACAGATAAAAAAACTTTGGGGAAAAGTTAGATTAATCAGGATCCCTTTGGCTTATGACACACGTGCATTCTGGAGCAGGTCATATTCAGGGACCTTTGTATATGTGGCTGCATTCATCCTTCTCTCTGACCAGCCTCCCTTTCCCTTCCTTTGTGAAGCCTAATGCTGCCACCACCATGCTATATCATAGGGATGGCAGCAGCCATCTCATGAGCAGTGTCTGGTGTTCATCTGACATTGAGTTTTGACTAAAGGGTTAATTTTTTTTCCTTCTAATTCTGTTTGGCAAACTCCAAGCGGACTGTCAAATGCCTTCTAATCAAAGTAACTTTTGTCTAGCTTGGCTTTCATTTTATGTTCTAACTGTGACTTTAAAGACATGTACGTCTTGAAAGTCAGGACTTTTTTAATCAAAACAATGCATGTGTGAAATGATTAAGGTCTGCACTCTGAAATCTCAGCTAATCAGAATGCATCCTTTGCTCAACCACTGGCTTTACTGTATATGAGTAACTACAGTGGGATCTTGTCAAACGTTAAGATGCTGTGACACATAAAGAAGCAGCATGTTGTAAAGTGAAAGCTCAGACTGCATGTGTTAAAGAAGCATGTAGAAAAATGTGATGTCAGATGTGGCTTTGATCTATGGCTTTTGTCTATGGAGTATTCAGAGCTCTTTCAAGTGTGATGCAGTGGTGCAGTGGTTAGCCTCATTGCAAGAAGGACCTGGGTTTGAATCCAAGGGTTACCTTTCTGTGGGATTTGCATGTTCTCCTCGTGTCTGTGTTTATCCTCTCCAGCTTCTTCCCAAAGGGAGGAATGTGGGCATATTATGTTAATTGGCGACTCTTAATTGCCCATAGGTGTGAATGTGAGTGTGAATGGTTGTCTGCTTCTATATGTCAGCCCTGTGATAGACTGATGGCTGGTCCAGGGTGTAACCCGCCTCTCACTCAATGACAGCTGGAGTAGGCTCCAGCACTGGATGGATGGATGGAGTGTGATGATGATGTCCATTCATTATAGATGGGTACTCTCTGAAATGGAAATGCAATATCCTTTTTGTTTCTTCTGAAGTCAGTGTTGTTTAAGAGTTTATTAAGCCCCTCTGCGTTTGAGCTTCAGATGAAGCAGTAAAACTTCAGTCAGCAGCATTAATGAGTTTAACAACCATCTGAATTTGCTCCAAAGACTCCCCACTAGTTCTGAATTGGAAATGTTCTTGTGATTTGTGTTTTTGTGATTCAGATAATATTATTATATAAAGTTATTACATTTTTGCTTTTCATTGCATAGCAAAAACAAGTAACCTGGTTTAGCAAGTCAACTGAGATGTTACCTTCTAATTAATTCTAGAGTTTTTTATAGAGTCCTAAGAGCATCTACAGTCAAGTCTTTTGCAGCCTGAAGTCCAGCATTCTTCCCTGGCCTTTGCTGCAGCTGTTATCAGTTCGTGCATGTTCTTAGTGCCTGTAGTAAATGAAAGCTCAGTTGGATTCAAGTCAGCTGACTTGACATCAGAGTCAGATTTGGATTATGAGCAATTTTTTGACATCCCATCATTGTGTTGAAAGTTGATCTTTGTTTCATTTATCCATAGGATCTTGTTGCACTTTACAGGCTTTTACGTATTTTTTGGGAAACCCACATTCCTTCCTGTTTTGAGACTTACCAGTGTTTTCCAAACTGCAGTAAACCCTCTGTATTTACTCAGAACGTGGTAAAGTCATCTCTTGATTGTTGGCTTTAACACAGATATACCAGTTTGGAGGATGTTCTTGAACTGAACAACTGTTGTAAAGATTTGTTTTGGTTTTTCAGCCTAATGGTGTCTTGGTTTACTCACACTGATATCTCTTTTATCTGCTTACTTATAAAGTAATGATGGAATAACATAAACCTGGACAGGCAACAGCTGAACAGCCAATTGTCCAATGTGTTAACATTTTTATAGAATGGTTTGTTTACTGTTGCTATTTTCAGGCACATCGTTTTGCATTTTTGAAAGGTGTTCTCCACACTATTAATAAATTGTTTTTAATGATGTTCCATTTCGCAGTTAATGTTCACGCTTTGTTGTTATAATTAGAAATCGGGGGTTCGTGCCTGTACTTCTCTAGATGGAACACTTTTTAGCTCATTTTTGTATCATAACAGTTAAAATGGCTGGAGGCAAAACCAATATATTCTCTTTTATTGTTATCCTGAATTATGAACCTATTTAACTGCTGTTGCTATATTGCATTAGTATGGCTAGAACAATGCACACCTGCCTGCTCTTTATGTAAGCCTTAGACAATTGGTGACAATGACTGGCTGTGAATAACTTCAGGAGGAGAAGAGCGGTTGGTGAAAGGACATCCTGCCCAAATTCCCCTCACACCATCTCTACAACTGCTAGCCAACATTTTGCTGGCATGATCCTGAACAGTGCTGCTGATCCATGTTGTTGGCTTGTGTTACTGCCCTGTGGTTGGGGGAATTGTTGTCAACACGCACAAATCTTGAGGGGTGGCCCTGTAGTGTCCTATTATCATCACGCAGTGTCGGACAGAAACAGCATGTTCTCTTGCACCCTGTCTGTTCATGTTGTATATCTGCAGTGGTCCTGCCTTCCATTTAAAGGTTGCAGAGGTTGAAGATGAGATAAGTTTTTATGCTAAAAGCTGTGAGTTTGATCACAAAACTGCACCTAATTTTAGAAAGTATTCCGCATTTCTGTGTTTACCTCTTTTAGCTCGGAGCTTGTCAATGAATATAAAGTATAGATATACTAGTTGTCATGCCAAGTATAAACAAAAAAAACACAGCATGACCTCCTCAACACACCAATCATAAAGCATCACGTGCTGTGGTATGTACTTGTTTTCTTTACTTTCTCTCATCTCTCTACACTGTATTCCACTGAATGGCTGAGGGTTCCTTCAGGTTAGTGGTATTTGACCTACAGGCATTGCATAGGATTGAATTTACCAGTTTTATTACTTACAGCTTTGGTATGATTTCAAACTCCCTGTGAATAAGTTTTCTTGGCTCTTATTTTGTTATCATTCCCGTTTGTGGCTCAGTCAAATCATCTTGTTGTACTGGGTGATATGTCACTTTATTAAAATGAAAAGAGCCCTGCACATTAGCTTGAGTAAACCTAAAATATACCATGCAGATATCATAGTATTCACCAAAATGTGGGTAAAACCAGTCTAAAACTTTAATGGCCAGCTGTTTTAGTAAATTATTAAGTGTTATTTTAAATGTAACATTAGATTGATGAGCCCTTGTTAAAGTTAAACCAATGTTACAGACAGGATTGCATAGTTGGATTTTCAGTTTGCTGACAATAAATCCCATGAATGTAACACTTGCCAAATTCAAGCAAAAATACCTCCACAATACCCCAATCACTCTGAGGAGTTCTCTAAATATTAAACTTCATTTGTCTCAGTAAAGGGTTTTATTCCCATTCTTTGCTGTGCCACACTGCGAGTTCTCAGCCCACAACACTCCCATTGAGTGGAGCCCACTGTTGTGCTGTAGAGAAATTACAATATGCTACCTCCATAGGGACAATACTACTGCTGTGCATCCCACCACCATAGTATGAGCATTAATTTCATGTCACCCCACTGACACTGACAGCCCCATAATTCAGAATAAAAGCAACTTTCCATATTTTCTCACATTAGGAATAGACAATTGACTTACAGTACACATGTTAATCTGTTTAATAATTATGTTGAGGTACAATGTGCAGTGATTCAGTTGGGTCATTACTGCTACAGAGCATATTTCAGGGCTTGAGTTACAGTAGCTCAATGCTTCCCATACATGGTCCTGAAGCCCCCTGACCTGAGTGTTTTGCAAGTATCCCTCCCCTATCCACAGCATTACTTGCTCTTGTGATTGACTGAATGCACCTGAGCCAGGTAATCAGCAGTGTAATGATATTAGATATATATAGTATAAAGATATTTTAGCTTTTTATAGATGACTGTGTTTAAAATGTTTAAATTTTTTAAGTTGGATTTAATTTCTTCTGAATTGCCTTACTGCTAACTTTGACTTTAGTAAAATTGTTTAAATTAATTTTTCTGGTATTTGTATTTTTGCTGTACTTACTGTATGTTTTTCCAATTTCAAATACCAACAAGTTCAACCAGCTCTCTCATAAATTACTTAGTAACAGTTTTATTTAAAGTAACATCAATATTAGTGATTTAACCCAACCAGAGCCAGCTCTGAGCGAACTAGGGCGCAACTTCCTGGAGGGGGTGCAGCTTCAAGCCCTCAAAAAAAAGTCACTTGCAGTCGCAGGTTTTTGAGCTCGTTTTCTAAAGTGTGGTTATTTATTTGTGCTTTGCTCCCTGTATGAACCCCTCATGATTCTCTCCACAATATAGTGAAACGTGACAGTTAGTCCTATTCCAGCCAGAATCCATCCACAGCCCCAGTTTCTCTGTTACTGCTCCCACCCAATCCAGCATGCGCCCCCCTTCCCCGCGCCCGCACAGACTCACACACACGCACACCTCCACCTGACAGAGCGACAGAGTGACAATGTCCAGGAATAAGTGGGAAAAAAATTGAAAAAATATATTAAAGAGTCGGAGAGAGAGAGAAAGAGAGGCAGCGAAAGACTGGATCCGACCTCAAAGACATTCTGCAGATTTATCAAGTGTGAAATATGAGCTCATCGTGCAGATTTAATACAGCAGATAAACAGACGTGATGGTGAACAGTTATTCAAAGTTTCTATGTCTATCGTGTGATCAGCAACACTGATCACAACTAGATAATAATTTGTTGAACATATCAAGTCTCTGTCTGCTGCAGCTCCATGTTTTACTTGCTGTACAGTAACAGGGAAATCTACACTACATCTGTCCTGGACACATGCACTGGGAAAATGTTTGCAGAGGCCTCTAGAAGCTATCAGAGACTGTGGATAAGATTTTAGTGCTACCTTAGAGTTTTATGTTGTCTTGTTTGCACATTCTGCTTCTATAAGACCCACAGTTTTCAAGGCCCATTGTTGCCAAATACAAGTACAAAGCATTCACTGACCATAGCACCACTTTGAGTTAAACCCGCACTGCAAGTTTTGTCTTCATATTGAGCAGTCAGGACCTTCTAATTAAATTAAATTAGGGCTGGGGTTAGGGTTAGTAGTGAGCACGACTGGAGGAAGGTTTGGGGGGACGCTGAACCGTAATCTTGCCTAGGGCACCAAAATGGGTAGAGCCGGCTCTGAACCCAACTCAAAATGTGCAAAAGTTCAATCGACTCCTAAAAGCTGCTTGGAAAATGTTGCAGAATTTTTATTCACTTTTACTTAAGTATGACTTTTTGCAGTGTGTGTTTCTCTTGTGTATGTGTGATACCTCTCTCTGCTCCAGCCTCATCCCTCCTCTCCATCAGCAAGTAGCGAGGACTCTCTGGGAGGAAGGGCAGCACGCACATCTGCAACACTGCCGGCAGCGCCAGGAAGGTAAACAGGTAGTTCCACCTGGACTCCTGCAGTCAAAACATCAACAACAGAACTCCATCAAAGCTACAGACATGGGAGAATACACCATATACAAAGATGTTTGAAGAGATGTGTTTTACTGTGTTCTATAACACTCCTTTAAATAAGTCAATGCAAATTATTGTTTTATTAGGAATTTAACTGTATTCATTTATAGGCTTAGAATTTGAAAGCTTCTTGTAGGTTTTCAAGAGATACATTTCATCATGTGTTAAAAATGTCTCCATGGTCAGCCAGAAGCATTTCTGTGTGGGGTTTGCATGTTCTCTCCATGTCTGTGTGGCTTTTTTCCAGGTACTCCAGCTACGTCCCACAGTCCAAAGAAATGTAGTTAGGTTAATTGCTGACTCTAAGTTTGTGTGTGTGTGTGTGTGTGTGTGTGTGTGAATGTTTGTTTGTCTCTATATGTCAGCCCTGTGATAGATTGGCGACCTGTCCAGGTGGTACCCTGGCTCTCAGCCAATGACAACTGGGATTGGCTCCAGCCCCTGACAATCCGATTGAATGACGCTAACGTACAATGTACTAGTTAAGTATAGTAAAGTAAAGTAATGGCGTAAGTATAGAGGGTCTGTTGAAGTCTTCTGCTGCCCATATTCATTTAACAGCAGTGCCAGCAGTGCAGAGATATTCACTTCTAAACGCTTTGGAGCGAAGCTCACCTTTCTAACCAGTCAGAGAATTTTAATGATTTCTGCTTAATTATTAAGTTTTGGAATATTCTCATTTATTGTAATTTCATAATGATGACTACATGAAGCAATGGGCAGCGTGTGGTGGAGTGTAGCAGAGCACAGCAAAGCAGAGAGAGGGAGGGCTGAGCAGAGCAGAGTGGATTGATTTAAAAACACCAAACGAATGAATGTATGTTTCAACAGAAAGATAATAATAATAAGGCCATTTGGAGATATTTCTTGTTTGAAAAAAATGTAATACATATATTTAGCTTCTGATAAAACTGGCTTGTCTACAGTGCTTTTTCTGTGATCCTCTTCGCACTAACTCCTGTGTGAGCTGTGTGGATGTTAACATGCTGCACAAACCAGAGATCCCACTGATACTCAGCTGTGGGTCGTCTTATCCCAGCTGGAGCTGAGTGTGGGCAATTACAGTATATGTGACCTCTCAGAGGCTACTCTGTCAGACAAAGCATCTAATTCATGTTCCTGTATTGGTTTTTGTAATCTGTACTGTATGCACTCACTGGTCACTTTATTATTAGGTACACCTTTACAATTTAATGTAATCCAATACAGCAGCTCTGCGATGAATTTTACTTTTAAAAGGTTGTAATATCTAAGTTTATGTTGAAACTGTCAGAAAGGTGATAATTCTACTATATGTTTATTATTGAGGTCCTAGTGGGTGGTGGAGTGTGTTATATTATGGGGTGTTTCTAATGATTTGGACCCTCATTTATGTTGATAGGATGGCAATTTCATCTTCCATTATTCTAATGGACATGTACCAAACAAGAAACACTGACTGAAGCTTTAATCCAGGGAGGGTTACAACATGCAGATGTGTATAAATATATGGAGAACAGGTGGTGCGGTGTCACCGGTTAATAATAAGGTTGGACTGTGCTTTTTAGGAATATAGAACATAGAAAATAGTTGACTTGACAATTCAAAGTCAGCTGAAGAATGATAATTTGTGGGTGCAGAAGCACTAATGCACACACACAAAGTTTCAGCCCTGGTTACAGTGTAAACGAAATGCACCAAAAGCTATTTTTAACTGAGGAAGCTGGGTGAACCAGGCCGTGTCACCTTGACTCCTCATCATCTCTGGTGATAAAACAAATCGTAGCTCAGAAAGCCCAGCTATGACCTGAAGTAGACTAAACAAAGCAGACAAATGGTTGATTCCTGTATGTTAGTTTGTTTTCCATTCAGTTATCTCATGTGAGAATGCAGAGTTGTGCACTCAGTGTTGGTTGTGATAAACTAATGCATTAAGGATTACATGGTGCATTACAGGAAGAAACATCACGATTTCCTGGAAGGACAATTGAGTATTAAATTTGTATAATTTCAGTAATGCACTTGGCATCCCAAATTCTGAAAGTATAACAATGGCACTGGCATAGTGTGTATTTTGCTGAGTTGACTGAGGGAGCTTTTTCCCCCTTTATATATTTAGTATCCAGTAATGTCCCATTAGCCTGCCTTATTACCTGAGGGATAAAAATGTATCCAGAGTTACTGTATGTCTATATGTAGGATAATAACAGCACACTTTCTGCATTAAATTCTCAAAATGAAATCCTTGTTGTTAAAAACATCACGTCACCAGAAACTCTGCCAAAGGTGGACATCTGCCAGGATCAGAAGAAAAGCCCACCATACCTCTGCCTGTAGCTGTTTGTAATGAATGCCACCTCCTCTATAAGCCTGTTTTTCTGATACTCTGTCAGAAGGGCAAACTGAAAGCCCTTGCAGAGTGGTGTCCCATTCTTAAATTACTGAAGCAATGTGCCTTCTTTCCCTTCCTATCAATCAAGTCAAAGTCAAAGACTTAAATCAAATGTGGAAACATTTTACCTCCTTACACATCCAACTTACTCTCTTCTCTGCACAGTACATCACAGGTGTAGTATGATAAAAGCTCATTCAACCATTTCTGTGCTGAGGTAATTTTTTATTTTTTTTTAGCAAGCATCTGCCATCTACCTGAGATTTCTAGTTTTGTTGTGCATATATAGTATAAGCTCTCACTAATTTCCTCCCAAAATACAAGACTGTTGCTTAGGACATTAGATAAAGATCCATAATATTAGAATAGATACCTCTTACTTAGAAAATACTTACATTATAGATAGTTTTAATGTTTCCAAACCCCCTCATTCCCCTAACTTTGCTTTTTGTTCACTTGTACCTGCAAGTAGTGCAAGTACACAGTTATTACAAAAAGTTGTCCTTTAGTTGTCCTAGCCCATTATCCTGGGCTAAAGTGTAATCTAAAGTGTTACTGTCTCTTTTCATGATACTGTATTTCTGATCAGTAACACTGATGAAATACTGTACAGTTTGTCAGTAGTGCCTGTTTACACTGCCATCTCTAGTTATTACCTGCATTAATGTACTGTAGCACATTCAGTGAGTCATAGCTTTAGGAAAGAGCAAGACTGTAATGCCTGTAAATTTCTCCAAATAGAAAAAAAACTGGGCTTCTCTGCTTTTAAAACATAACTTTGGTCATTTTCTAAATCAATGTAATTCAGTATTTTAATTATTTTAACAATCCCCATATAGATACTAAAATCAACAATGAATATCATGGTTTGGCTTATTTGTCTGTTTGCCAAAAAACTATGAATTATCATATTCTGGGACTGTAAGCTTAGTTCAAAGTTTACAATTGTGAACTATGAATGTGGACTAGTTCATTTTTAAATCTGTGTAAACTTGTGAAGTGTGAACTAACTGTAATTATGAATTATAACATTTTTGAAATGTGTTTTCCTTCTGATATGTGTGTATGCTTGGTTGTTTAGGAATGGGAAACCCATTTATACAGTAACTACAACTGCAAATATCGCTGGTTTTCTCTGTAATGTTACTCAGTGTCTCAGTGACAACCACCTAAAATGAATTGTACTACAGCGACCATCCCCACATATTATTGTTTTGCACATTTAGAAAGCCCTCTGAAGCAGATAGACAGATAAAGGCCTATTACGGCCACGGAATCTAACCTCACTAGTGCAGGCTGTGTTTGAAGCATGCTGATGAATTCAGTGTCTCATGGGGTTTCAGTGACAGACTGGCTAAAAGAATGTTCCTGCTGTAATGCTGGAATAAACATGTTTCCCTACTGGGTGAAGGTCAGTGGCTAAGCATGAAGGTTAGAGCAATTATCATCTGTCAAAGCTTATCACCATTTTGCACCCCGCAAGTGACATCTTAGACAAGCTTCCATTTACAGAAGCCTCCACTGAGAGGAAACCTGTTTGAGCCTCATAACCAAAGGCCAGCAAAGACCACGGTGGCATAATCATCAGATATGTCACATACACTACCAGTCAAAAGTTTGGACACACATAGGAATTACCATGTTTTTCATGAAAAGATACATGTCTTCAGT
>JAUMHL010000025.1:7824001-7834126 GCA_032362345.1 Sandelia bainsii
CACATTCATTCTGATCAATTTGATGTTATGAAATCTGCTTTTCTTTCACAAACATGGTCATTTCTGTGTGTCCAAACGTTTGACTGGTAGTGTATGTCTGTGAAGCTCTTGTCAAATATTAAGGAAACAGGCATGCCTGAAGGGTGTCACAGATGTGATATGAATACATAACAGGAAGACAAAGAACTACATATGATATTTATGAAAGTGGTCTGCAGATCAAAATGATGGATGGAACAAACCAATACTTATAAATCAAAAATGAGTGTCTGCTTTGCTAGATGCTCAAACACCGCATGCTTGTGTAAATGTAAGTGGAAAGTGACATTGGAAAAAAAATTGGAGACGAGAACTCTGACAAATTCTCTGAAAATAAAACTAAGATCGAGGAGATTCACAGTTCAAGATATGCATTGAAATGTAAACAGTATTGACATCATCCTTGACTTCACACGAGCGAAAGTGAAAAAATGGAGTGAAGTGAAAATGCATATTGATTAAGCAGAAAAATATATTGGCATATTTTTTTGGTTTGTTTTCTACTGAATTAAAAGAAAACCATGGAAAAGAAAAAAGCCAACATATTCATCATAACAATAGTCAAGCCTCCATGATGTATAGAAATTAGTCAAAATGGAGCTTCATCCAAAATTCACTGGCTTTTACATGTTTGCTGCTCCAAAATCATCATTGTTAGAATGAAAAAAAATACACTTCTGGAAATATTCTGTGTTAGTTGTGAACATACTGTATGTTATGGCATAAAGCATAAGCTCCAAACAAAACAGGACATGGATGCAGTCTAGTTGTGTGTGGCTTTGATCAAATGCAAACAATTACACAGATGCTGTGTAGTCTCACGCCCTCTCACAGGCTGTGAATCTCATTCACCTGATTTACCCATAAACACACAGAGAAGAACTGAGCTATTTCAAATGCAAATGTTTTTTCTTTGTATTACCTGACCGCACTTCAGTTTATAACAAAATGCTAATAGGTGTTTCAGTGAGCAGTAATCTGTTTCATGAATATGAAGCTACCATCAATTTGTTTAATAACAAAACTTTTCCAGTCAAGTGTGATTACAGTTCAACAAGCAGGCACTGAGAGGGTACTGTGGGTTTACACTACAAGAATAATAGGCCAGGTTGTGAAATGACAAGATATTTCCTGTAGGTAGTTGTAAGTATCATCTTACCATCGAGCTTTGTTGGAAAACACAAATATTTTTTCAAAATATGTCCGAATTTCCTGATTTTCCTGCTTGTTGAACCTTCCTGCCAACAGCCATCACTCTGTACAATGACTTCATTATGACAGAGAGCTCTGCTCCAACAGTCTAACTGTTTATGTTCCATCTGTTTCCATTACTACACGTCTGATCCTCAATTCCTGCAATTATAAGTGAATAATAATATGGGGTTTTCTGTAGATTAAGTACAACCTGTTCTTGTTTCTGTTTAGATGTGTTTTGATGTGTATTTCTTTCCTGTATTTATCTTTATTATCTTGTATTTTTTCTATTTTTCTATACTGTTCTGTAATATTATTTTTAAGGCTACTGCAACACTGAAATTTCCCTTTGGGGATCAATAAAGTATCTATCTGTCTGTCTGTCTGTCTATTTCAGCATTTATATATCTTCTGTTTAACCATCTTAAAATATATATAGTATATCCATCCATCCATTTCCCTAACCGCTTGTTCTTGTAAGGGTCACGGGAGTTCTGGAGCCTATCCCAGCTGTCATCGGGCGAGAGACGGGGTACACCCTGTACAGGTTGCCAGTCCATTGCAGGGCCGATGTATAGAGATAAACAACCACGCACGCTCACATTCATACCTACGGACAATTTTAGAGTCAACAGTTAACCTAACATGCATTGGAGGAAGCCAGAGTACCCGGAGAAAACCAACACAGACACGGGGAGAGTCAAACTCGACACAGAAAGGCACCCGGGATCAAACCAGGGTCCTTCTATCTGTAAGGTGACAGGGCTAACCACTACACCACCACGTGCCATCCACATATATAGTATATTTAAACATTAAAACTATCATTTAACAGTTATGAAACTGTACTCGCTTTCCACCATGACACAGACCACCTTAAAATTAAGTGTTCTCTAATAAAATGTATGGCTTAGTAATACACACATTCAACTTAAATAAAAGCCATATTTATGCCACAGATTTTGATCCTCACACTCTCTGACACAGACACAAGTACCATTGCGTGCTTTAAATTTGGGAAAGCAATTTAATCTTTTCTTGTAGTACAAAAAGAAAGCAGTCAACTAAAATCAACAGAAAGTGCCAAGAGTGGAAAGCTTTATATGATTGGCTTTCTGCTCATATTACACAACAGAATTTGGCCCTCAAAACATATGTGCCTCAGGCGAATGTCTGTTTTCAGCTGTAAAAGATAAACAACAAAACCAGCACATGAATTATCAATTGTATAAATGATAGCTGGATCCGTGCCATGAAAATGCCTCAGCAGTGAGCCGAGTAAACATGGCTAAACTTGTGTTCAGTGGGCATTAAGGTGAGAAGCAGGAAAGTGGATCTAGGGTGAAGAGGGTGTGACTGAGAATTCCTGGTGATATCTTATTGAAACAAAGGGAAAGACAGACATACTGCTACATATTACAATCACATACTGTGCAGAAGATGTGATTTAATTACTGTGGCTGAGGAGGACATGTTGCTCTCAAACGGCCTGCGCTGAAAAAACATTATACATGAGAGGAGACAGGTCTGTCTTTTTTCTTGAATGTCAAGTCGAAATGAAATTATCCACTGTAGCAATTGAGTTGAAAAATCCATTCATGAGACTTCATCAGCTCTACTGACTAATGGAAAGTCCTTGACATTTAAACCACTGTGGGTAATTCACACCTTGATGTCACATGAGAGTTACTGAGGTCAATAAGTTCATGTGGCAGACCTGACAGTTGCCACAGTCTCAAGAATTAATGTGTGAAACCAAAGTGGTGTCAGTATGGTATTGTGGGTAGCTGAGAAGAGATTAAGGATGCAACAGTTGTCCTGAGCTGTCCCAGAACAATGCATAGGAAGTGATCCAGCAGTTCTGTAAAGGTTGTTTTTTAAGTAGGCAGTCTCGCAGCCTATTTTGCAGTCATTTCAAGCTACTCTATGTTTCAGATGTGCACATATTTTGCGTCCATATTCCAGTAAATAGATGACAGACACAATTCTTTGTTTCCTTTTCTATATTGTGCCAACAACTTGGGGAGGCTTTGTTTTTTTGATTCACAGCTTTGAAATGCCGTGGACTGCGAGAGCAGTCTGGAAAATAACAGACTCCTTCAAAAGTTTCATGCATGGATGAAGGATTATGGAACAATGGGCCCCTGGGCACAGACGTGTAAAAATCAATACAGAGCGTACACACACAAAAACAGCATGTTTAGGCTTAAGTACCAAAACTATATGGTGATATAGGTTAGAGAAAGACTGTGTTTTGGGTCGAATATGCATCTTCTGGCCTAATGGTGTGTGACTCAATTGTGAGTCATAGTTGAACAGCATGATGATATCCAAACCATGTGAGTGTTTTGTCCAGGAAGAAAAGTGGTATAAAAGTGAGGGCCACATGATTGCATATTTTTCACACTTAAATGATTCAGATCATCAAATAAATTTTAATATCGCACAAAGATAACCCCAATAAATATAAAATGCAGTTTTTAAATAATGATTTCATTTATGAAGGGAAAAAACTGTCCAAATCTGCCTGGCGTATGTGAAAAAGTAATTCCCCCCTAAACCTAATAACTGGTTGTGCCAGGCTTGGCGGGAACAACTGCAATCAAGCGTTCGCTGTGGAGGAATTTTGGCCCACTCTTCTTTGCAGAATTGTTTTAATTCAGTATAGATTTAAAACACATCTTTATTCATGGTAAAAAAAAAACAGCATGTTTCTTAGTTGTGACTTCTGGTGATGAAAAATCATGTTGAAGTGGTTTTATAATTTATTAGTGAGATTTTCATTACAGAAGAAATATAACATTCTGAGATATATTAGAAATCTTACTATTCTTTGACTGAAAGTATTGAGATAAGCCTCCATGTTAGTGATAGTAACTTTAAATTCAACAAAAACTCTGAGTCGGTATAAATCACTCACTAACAGTATGACCAATGACTGACAACTAGAAGCAAACATTTGCAATATTTGGCTCAACTGAAATCACGACAAAAACTGTCTTAGTGCTACAAAGTCACTGACCTCACCCAGCAGCTCAGGCAGTCCTAGCACTTGTCCTGTGAACACTCCCAAGCAGATGAGGATGGAGTTGAACTGGCCAATAAAGCCTCTAATATGTTTTGGGGAAATTTCTCCCAGGTACATGGGGAGGGCGCTGAGAGCTATACCTGTCAGGAAAAAAGATGCTAGATTAGTTACTCTGTAGATTAGAACTACAGTAGTTAAAACACAGAAAACCAACTATCTTAGCACCTGCATAGACAGTAACCAACCTTCAGCAGCACTTGAAAATAATTAACTGTCTTGAACTGTCTTGAACTGCGGGGTGTTGCCATGGACACATGGACATATAGCCTGTGCTGATTGAAAATGTCTTGGATAGATTTTTGTGCAAATCAATGTCTATGGTTTAGAAACTGTGAAAAATTGCCCGTGCTCAGCATTGATTGTACATATGCACTCAAAAGTGCAGTACTGAGTGTATTCAGATTTGACATGAAAGCTTCCCTAAGTTTGACCTGTGACATCTGTTATTGCAAATTATTTTCATTTTGCAGTTTTCTTCGACAAGGAAATAACTTTAGCCTTCCAAACCACTTTAGAAATTAAGCTGTGAACATTTTGATCTTTCCTCCTTTTTTTTTAAAGTTGTCAATGTGAGGCAACTCAAGTCTAGATTGGTTAACGAGTAAATCAGTTTTATTTTAAATAGGATTAAAACAAAATTAGCTTAATTCCCAGGAACTTTTATTAAGAGCCATTCAGTGGGATTGCAGTACCACAGGGGCAAATCTAGTATCACTGATTTTACATTGGGTGGTAAAGGGCTGGAAAGAGGTTTTGTTAGGGTAGCATGATATGACAGAATGAGGTTGGGGAGTTCAGAGACGTCATTTGGCAAAGCTGCATTGACTGTGTGTAAAAGATGTGCATGACAACTATGACACTGTGCCGGTCACAGTATATAAAGTTTAAACACAGTCCAATCTTTCTGCCAGTGTATTGATTTTTATGATAATTTCAGTTGTGTTATTGAAATATAGTACTTTGCTTCACAGTGACTTGTGTACACTACTTTGTAAGTGGTGAGTAAAATAAACTCTTACCAGAGTCCACTCCGATTATGAGCCGGCCAACGATGAGCATTTCAAATGATTTCCCCCTCTCACCCAGGGTGAGCAGCAGAGCAGCTATTATGGCAAAGACGTTATTCATCAGCAAGGTTCCCTTTCTAAATTCAAGAGGAGAAAATGGTTGGGCACACAAATCTTATTCAGATCAGTTTGTTCAGATACATTTATTTATTATTTAAAATAATGGCAGTGGTCTAAAAGGTCTTTATAAAAAATAAATATTATTTACTGCATTCGTGGCTTCAAGATGATAACTGACTGAGTGAATAGTTTGATGAATAGAAGATATCCACAAAGGAGAAAAATCAACAACTATTCTCTAAAGGAGACTGTTCATGGCCAGTCAAGCTTTATCTGAGGAAAACCAATTGATGAATGATACAATTCAAAATATTTTATCTATTTAGTCCCTAAGGTCAGCAATGTTATATTAATTTTTCTGCCTAAGGAAGCAATGACTCTATGTCAACTGTGGTAAACACTCATTGTGAGGATGATGCTGAAATAATGAAATGCCCTGGACCCCTCCCACACCTTCAGAAGTGAATGAGTTGAGTTGTTTGTGGAGGTGAAGGATGTAGCCGAGCTGAAACGTTCTGCATGTGAGGCAGGCAAGCAGGGGAAACAAAAAAAGCTGGACTGAAACCTGACAACCTCATCACACTGTCTGAGAGATAAGAACTCACAAAAATACTAATAATACTGGGCCATTTTCATAAGCATCAGCGTTCATTACTAACTCACAGTGCATATAAGTGACATGGTGGTATGGATGGTGAAAATAACTAAAGCCTGTTCTGAGTGTCCATTGCAGCAACGTAAAAGACAAGGGAAGTGTAGTTCATTACAATGAGCACATCACACTAACTCTTCCCGTGAAAGTATCATGCATTCACACGCATGCACACTACAGGGAAAATGTCAGGACAAGAAATGGGGCAGAAGTACATACAAAGAATGTTAGAACTGAGTGCCTGACAAAAAAAGAGAGACGTAAGGTGTGCACAACAGCATACCAACACCATTGTGTCATAAGCTATTACAGAGGGTATTTCCAGCCATGCAGTGAAAATGTTCTGTATGTATCATATGAAGGTCAAGCCTGTCATGTGATATAAGCCCCTTTGTAAATGTAACTCAGGTATGCGTACTACCCTACAGGGTGTCGACAGGTGTAAACAATCAGGTTTTACTGTTTCTGTCCTGACCTGGCAACGTTCAAAACCTGGTGAGACTCAACAAAACTTTACACCCTGAAGAACAATTTGAGTTCACCATGATAATTTTTTTTCATTTTCAAAGGCAACTTGAGGGTCTCTGCATTCATTGTGCATCTGACTCAGAGAGCACTAGTGAACACAGTGATACTATTATTATAGTAAAATAGATTCACTATTATTAAAAGCATACGTGAATAAACTCACCTTCCAAGTACTTTGATGATTAAGGAGACTAACAGTGCTCCGAAAAGGCCTCCAATAGCAAATATGGACACTGTGATAGACCAGAGGAGGGTGGCTGTCTCTGCTCCAATAGGCTCCCCATATCTCTCAATCCATGTCTTATTGTGGAAATTTTTAATGTACTGTAATACATTAAACATATGGGAGACAAACCTTCATTATTTATCATATTAACAAAGGTAAATGATTATTCTTAACTTCCTTCATGCAATAAATATATATAAATATATACATATGTATCATAGTTTAAAGTTATAAACTGACCACAAAGCAAATATATTTAGTTGTACAAACTGGCTTTATAACTGAAACTATGGAAATTACTGGTCTAGTTTTAGGGAAAAATAAATAAATACTGGTATGAAAAGAGATACATTTCCTAAAGAACTCATCTCAAGTGTACAAAACCTTGGCATTATATTAATTAAACCTGTCTTTTAGTGTTTTACTGTATTCGAAATATACTGAAAATGTACTGTACTGAATCAGAATCAGTCATTTGTGGTGTTGCAGATTTGATTCCATTCACTCACAATTTCTAAATGGGATCTTTTAATCCCAGACAGCATAGTGAGCGACTGCATTAAGAACAAGAATTCCTTGGAGTACATTCTACAGTGGGTGAATGAATAACAGTTTTTGCTTTATTGTTATGTATCTCAAAGCTATCACAGCTGGTATAAAGAGCAGCAGGAAAGAAGACCCAAACACAGACAGACCGGCAGACGGGTGTCTCAGTGCGATTTCTATTGAAATGGTGATAACTGGGCTTACAGGCGACCTGGACCAGACGGGAGGGCAGAGACAAAAATCCACAGCATAGAGAAGCATAATGATGGGCCAAGGAGCTGGTGGAAATGGTTGCTTTAAGTACTGGCTGGCGTAATGAGAAAACTGGGAACGGGGAATATTGAGAGACTAAGACTGGCAGTGGAGATAATAGTAGGACTGAGACTGAATCGCCAAAATGAACAGGGCTAAGACAGGGACTGTGACTGAAATCCCTCAAGCTTTAACTGAAGCGCCCTTATCATGGATTAACGTGCAAATTACTTTTGATGTGATTTCAACTGTAAATAGATTATACCTAAATGTTTTATTGGGGGACAAAGAAAAGGGATTACACACCAGGTAACACTGGTTTCTACAGCGTTTTCAAAACACTTCTCTGTATTGTTACTGCAGTTCAGTCAGCAAACAAGCAAGAAGTAGATTAATAATTACCACAGACTGACTTCATCATGTAAATATGCATACATTGAACCCCTGTCATAACATGCAACCACATATTATTAATATATTCACCTACTTCTTAGAGTTAAACCAATATTGTATGTCTACAAATACTAACCCCTGACGTCTACCACCATTTCTTCTAAACATAACTACATGTTTACATGCACACAGCCAGGTGGTACAGACAAACAGGAACAGGAAAATGTTTTAAACATGTTTACTGTATTACTGTAGGAACCTGGTTACTGTACAAACCTTCTATCACATACTCACATTTTCTTTCACTACCAAGATTTTATTTTTTAATTGAAGACTAAAAATGAAAAGAAATCAGTGAAACACATTCTTTGTGTTTTCTTTTTTGTTTTTCATTGTCATATGAATTTCTATGCTACATTACAACGAATTTGCAACACAGAAAACAAGTAAAGAAGTGTATTGGACTCAAGTGTTTTCCAGCAGAGGACAGCATTGACCTTCCAGAGCCAAACACAAAACACTATGATTACTTTTCATGACAAGGTGAAATTGAAATTGGAAATTCACGTCCATGCCAAAATAAAAAATAATCAAAAGCTTGGAGGCTGGTCAATTTGGTAATTGCCAGGAACAGTGTATATATTAATTATATTTTTGAAATGATTATTATTATATTATTATTTTTATTATTATAAGGATAAAATACAAGGTTACAAAATCCAAGCTAAGTATGACAGACTGCCCTCTGCTGGACAATACAATACTGTATTTCAATGTTTTTCTTTTTTCTTTTTAAATTTTTCATATTTTAAATAAAGTTTCATGATACAAGTTAAGATGTGCTGCTATTTTATGTGTGTGTGTGTGTGTGTGTGTGTGTGTGTGTGCATTTGGATGAACAACACAAAAATAGGACAGCCTATATAATGAGACTACAATTGGTCTTACAGGGCAAATATTTTAAAATGTGATGACTGTTTAGCTGTAGTAACTGATTTATTTACAGTATAAACGCTACTTGGTGTCAGTGTGAGTTTTAGATGCACTTTAAATTAAATTAGTTTGGTCCCATTTTTCGTTACAATTCATACCTGGACAAAATGCCAAATGATATTTAAGACATTTTCCATTTAAAAAGCCATATATGGTAAACGGCAGTTTTTGTTTTAGGATAGGATAAACCCTCCTCCAATCCAGAAAGAGGTAGTGATGCACCCAGCAAAACGTTAACTAGCATCAACTAATAACTCCATAACTTAACACAAGCACATGAATTAACTGTATTTTACAACCTACAAGCAAGACAAAAACATTTTCATCTGCAGGAAATCTAACTCCAGCCTCTTTCTCACTTATACAGATCAGCACTATCTCACCTGTACAGATCATTTAGTGATTGAACCGGCCAAGGATCAGATAAATACTACAGCAGTTTGGTGTGCTTGTAATCAGATGTGTAGAAATCACTGCATCTTTAGCTTTAGTTGCTGTATTGCATAGGCAGACATCTTAAAAGTGATGGATTTACACCATGTCAACATCTGGCTAAAATATGTCTCAAACCACTTCCAGAGGTTTGAGCAATCAGATTTCAAACAATCTTGAATCCTTCTATATCTGTAGCTTTTATGAAGGCAGATTCAGAAGCAATCCAATTCACCCAAGGTACATAAAGTCATAAAAAGTATTCAACACAAGATTGCATTGCTTTTTGTAATGTTTTCTTTTCATCCTGCTGCACTGCACTGTAAGTATAACAGCAAGTGTGGTGTCTGAAGTCAGAAAAGATGCCATCACACCATTAATGTCTGACATCTCTAAAGCTACAAGTTTATTAGATTTTAATAGCCATGCATCTCTTTTCCATTAATTTGCCCGTTGCAACTACCCAGCATTTTATATTAGGCTCGCCGTGGGAGGTAGACCTGCTGTGCTTTGACAAAAGAGTATTTGTATTTATTGTGGTGTTTATAGATTATTATTATTACTATTATTATATTGCCTACAATAAAATATACTGATCAAACTTTGTGGAGATTTTGTCTTTGTTCTTTTGGAAGCAATACAAGTATGAACAGTT
>JAUMHL010000025.1:7834226-7856747 GCA_032362345.1 Sandelia bainsii
TTTTATGGTCATTTCCATGGAAATATTAAGGGTTTTGTGTGATTTCATCAGGGGGGCTAATAATTCTCACCTCAACTATAAGTTTTAGTCAAATAAAAAGGGTTCTAGTTGTCTAATATATACTATATGTGCAGTTATGACTCCAGGGAAGGAATTGCCAAGAGGTTTAAAAACCTGTGCACATGGCATCACAACAGGGGTTTAACCAAAGATGTTTGTTATTCAAGATTATTTCAGTAAAGCAGGTGATCTTCAATCTCTGCTTGATACTGTGACCTTCCTAGCATTCTCATTCCTCTCTTACTTCTGTGTGTCAAATTACATTACGAATGTGGAGAAGTTGTCTGAGGCACATACCAAATAGCAATGACCCCATTTTTGAATCTGCCCAGAAACTGTAACTGTAACAGGAACTGTTACCTCCTGTTATGCCTTAAAAAATACTATCACAAAAGTCAATACCCAGTTTTACCTCCAAAAATACAATTTTGCATTGTACACCATTCTTAAAAAGTTGCAGAAAATGTACCGTAAACACATAGCACCATAATTCAATCCTTTCTATATTTTTTCATCTAAAAAAAATAAAATGTACACCAACTACTGTATCAGCCTGAACTGCAGACAGAAATACTGACACGAGAGCCTACTGTACTTCAGTGTCTTCAGTGAAACCTAACATTATTCACCGTAACTGTGTTGGCAACTGTTATGATGTTTGAATACTAATTAAATGACCCGTCAGGCATCTAATTCCCTCTAAATAAACACAGGGCCAGATTAAAAAAGTATTCTGACCTCTGAAAATGCTGTTTCTGATCCAGAAGTGGTAATAATCAACTGGTCCGATACATATTAGCTGTTGAAAATTGCTATTTTAGTTTCACCAGTCAAAGAGAGTTTCCAGACGGTGAAAAATCTATCATCTAGTTAATGCAATGTTAAGTTATCTTTGTGTTTATGGGTTACTTTTTATGGACAACAAGGTATAATATCCAATGGCAGAATATGAGATCTGTGATGGGGTTTATACAGTATACTCTGTTTATATACTCTGCACTGAAGTTTAACTTGGATTTAGGTCTAACAAATGCTTACTGATTTCCAGTAGTACAAACAGATCACTGGTGGATATCCACAACGCAGAAACTGTAGAAAATGACAGTCTGACTCACCGCAGTAGGAGCGTTGACCACAGAAAGGTTGTAGCCGTAAAGAAAGGATGATCCCAGGGAACCAAAGAAGGCTGCGCTCAAGAGACAGCCTGTGACTGGTTGCTAATGAGAGATCACACACACTAGTCATACAAACACAGACACATTAGAGGCCTTGTCAGCAGAAGTCACATCGCTCTTTTTCAACATTAAGGTCAAACCAAAACCAAGGGAATTCAGCAGAAGACAGTTCAAATAGCTCCCAGTATCTAGGCCAGGAAATTGCCCTTGAGTGTATGCTATCAAACATGGTGGTGTGTGCAGGAGTTTGGCATGGGATGAGACCACTGGTGTAAAATGATAAAAGAATCTGTTAGAGAATGGAGCATGAACAATATACTATACAGTAAATGAGCAGTATCCTGTAGGTCTCATCAAACTGTTTATGCTACTAAGCAGATACTTAGCCATGATTGAAAATTAGTGAATG
The DNA here is from genome assembly GCA_032362345.1 of Sandelia bainsii. Taxonomy (NCBI): domain Eukaryota; kingdom Metazoa; phylum Chordata; class Actinopteri; order Anabantiformes; family Anabantidae; genus Sandelia; species Sandelia bainsii. The sequence continues at coordinate 7,835,871 of JAUMHL010000025.1, forward strand.
AAATTGCAAATACATATGTGTATTATTAGATTCAAATAATAATGTGAATAAGTAATGCAGTGTAATTTTAATGGAGTGGATTCATACTCTTGTGAGCATGTGATTTTCACTGCATTTTTTTTTTTTCCATATACTGTATAGGTTGGGGATTTGGCCTAATGTGAAAAAATGTAATAGATGACCAGAAATGCTGGACTACAAATTATATCCAAATTCCATGGAGATTTTGCCATATTGTTGATCCAGAGCTAGGTTAAGGTTAATAATAAAGGTTTAGGCGAAAGGCAGGTGAGTTGGGGCGAAAGACAGGGTGATGGCAAAATGAAGCATTGGCGCCCACAGTATTGAGCACAGCACGTCATCGACAAAAATGTAGAGACACAATGCAAAAGAAGGTACAGTTCATTTGCGGTCTCTCCCTCTCAACTTACTGTGATCTGATATTGCATCTACCAGCGATGTGTAATTACATTTCAGAGAGAAAAAAACTAAATTAAGCACTATGTCTATGATGCTGGATGGCCTATAAAATCCGATTTGATCTATTAAATTACTTAATGGAAAATGAGAAGTCTAAGTAAAAGGAATCACATGAACAAACTGAGTTCAGACGGTAACGTTAACAATACCAGGGCTGTATGTGAAGCAGTAAAAACATAGATCCTGAAAGCAGGGTGTCGGTATTTACAGCCAGTAAAATTGGAAGCAATCCACTAACAGTTGGTACCTAGAAAGTCGTGCTTTATAGGAGATGTCTTAAATCAGTGTGATCTTTTTAAAAGGTTATAGATCCCTGACAATGTTATGCTTGCAATAAGCACTTTCAATATGTGTCCCTGTAGAGCTGTGTGTCTGTAGAGGTGTAGGCAACAGCATCTACACGTGCTTTGGAAGATAAAGAGTTCCAAGAGCTGGCTGAAGTGTGATCTTACAGACTTTGAAAGGGCATGATTACATGGGTCAGGATGCTAGTGCATCGCCAAGAGTCAAAGGTGCACGGTGAGCTGGGATTGATATAAATACTGCATACACTGATTGCTAAACTGAGCAAACAGGTTGGCAAACTAAGTCTAGTGTTAACTAATCTGTGCAAACAGCTGTAGAGGTTGAACAAAACAAAATGACCATCAGCTAGTCAGGGTAAATTATAACACTCTTCCTCCCCTGCCTTTTAACATCAGTGTATCATGCAATGTGCAGTAATTCTCACCCAAAAAATACAGCTGTATACTATAAACAGGTAAAATATTGAGACTAAGGTCAATAATTGATTTTTTTTTGGGGTTTGATTATTTTACAACATAACATGTTTATCTGTTATCTATTACAGTCTTTCAAGTGACTTAATGATTGACATGCACGCTTTTATAAACAGGACAAATAGATATCAAAATACATTTTCTGTTCACCTTAAAGTTGATTAATCTATGCACACGCCCTGTGTAACACAAGCTCAGTTTAGCAATCATCTTGCAATTCCTGCATATATTGAGAAATCTAGGTGCATGAATTTCCACATGATTTCCTTCTACCATGTGGCCCTTGAGGGGCTCAGTACCACAAAAGTGATTAATGGAAGGAAAAGTCATGTAGTTGACTTAAAATGGCAGGGAAGGAATGAAACATTTTCTTTCTTTTTACATGTTTACAGAAACATGCAGTGCCAAGTGGATAAGACACACAGTTGATCATATTTCATTCATTCAGTTTTGGATATTTAAAAAACAAAGAAAAGAAAAATGTATTGGAATCCATTTACCAGTAAATGATTTAGCTTTCACTATTATTTATTCAGGTATCCAATTACATTTTTTCACTCATGAGAAAGCTTATTTGTGATGTTTGCTGCTTCTGAGGTTTCTTTAGAGAGAGGAAATATGTCTCCTCATGTCTGAATCTATCTATGCAGGATGTTTCATTAAGTGATTTGTTGAATTTAAAATGTTTAATTTATTTATTTAATTATCTGAGATACACAATTTGTAAAACCTATGTGTGGAAAAGATTACGATAACAATGAAAGTTAAAGCATTTGGTACCGCCTACATCCACGATCATGCTTTGATGTTGTTGCTGAGTTGCCTTAATAGTGAGGCAAAAAAAAAAGTTGTAGGGAGATATCTCTGCTGGGACCTTGCTCAGTTGGCACAGCTGAGACCTGCAGTTCAGGATCATATTTTTGGAAGATTAAAAACCAGCTGCTTGTGTGTTATCTTTGAAGAGTGATTTATTGTTGAGTGTAGGAGGCTGTCAATAAAATTGGCATTGCCTGGGGGGGATGGATCAAAGCCCGGGATCAAAACACTAATGTTTGCGTAGCCATTAGAGATGATAGAATAGTATTACCGGAGTATTTTTTAATTTATAAATATTTTTAACACTAATAAATGTACTTTGTAGAAGTGACTTTGTACTGTGATTTTCTGTGTGCAGAGTGTAAATGATTAGTATCATATATATCTTAGTATATTGCAGAGTACTAACAGGATTTTCCAATGTGGTTGCCTATGAAAAAACAAGTCATACATTCTAAACATATCATTTTAACATTCAAACCAGTCAAGACAATGATTAGGATCTCTGCTTCAGTAGCAGATGCAAGCTTCTCAAAGCAACAGCCGGATGTTTCCGTAACAGCGCAGAAACTTGTGTTATGTGTAAACTACAAAGGTCACATATATGTTTACTGAAGTGCTGTATGGAAACAAATACTGTCCACACAGTACCTACTGTGAATCTGTTAAAACAGTCATGATTTGGCAGCTGTAAAGTCTGAAAGACACATGCAAGATTTCAGCAAATTAATGACACTAACCTTTCCAGCCGGCTTGTTTTTCTGTGGTTTTTCCATCTTATAGTATCAGCAACCTTAAAAGAGAAACTCATATCATATACGGCATATAGCTTCTACAGAATACACAAAAGAAGACATGTTTCACAACATGGAGGGGGAAGTGGAATGTAAAATAAAAACTACTGTGTAAATCATCTTCTAAAAAAAAGGAAATGACAGTGCCTCTACATACCAACACTGCAAGAACACACAGGATTATAAATCAGAACTTGGTCACATGTTTAGGATTTAGCCACCAGATGTATCCTTCAGAGACCACAAAAAAAGACCCACTCCACCATATGTGAGATCTTACCAGAGCCTTGGCTACAATCTAAAGCCAGAGATTTTTTTATGTAGTACTTCAGCAACAGAAGAGACAATGGTCTGTACTGCACCATAATTTCAGGTTCCTCAATGGTGGTCATGTGTAACGGACAGCAAATGAAAAGAGTTAGTCCGCCACCCAGTGGTTGTAAGAACAGTAGCTCTCAGAAATACTGGACAGGAAACTGATTAGTCTTTAAATTATTGTAAATAACATAGGTAGTGTTTCTCACAAAAAATTGTTTGTGCATGAGATTGGACAGCTGGATCTATTTCAAGCTTTTCATGCTCTTTAAAACAGTGAATATACCTTCTTATTTTGGGTTTTAAGGGATTCTAGGCAAACAGGTGAGAACCTCCAGAAGTCAGCATAGCTGTCAGCGTCATCTGGTGTAGAACTACTTATTTCCTCTCCCACCACCCAGTTAATTATACTTAATAACATTCAGACAGTGTGCAGGATGTAAATGCATCCCTAATTGGATTACTAGAATAAAAACCAGCAGGATTAAAAACAGCTGTGGAGTGAATTCAGAAGGAATAAATGACATTCTAGCCTCATCTTTACTTACTACAACTACAATATTACAATACTACAATATTTGATTAAACCACCACAACGATTTCTGGTCAGTAACAACCATCAATAACAGTAGATGCTGAAACTGTGCTAAAATACTATTAATTAATAAATACCTATGTTTCCACATTTTTACCAGAGAAATGTCACTGTGGGGCATGCTTACCCAAGTACAGGCTGTGTATCCAGTGCAGACAGGAAACTACTGAGCCAAAACTGCCTAGCCATAACTGTGATAATAACAGCAACAAATCATTAACTTTTATGAGTCCCGCCCATCCTTGTCTCCTTTTGTTATGTTATTACAACAACACACTGGGGTCAGCAACACAGCAGGCCAGATAAAAATTAATGGCATATGTCTAATTTGATGGCACTGTAATCAGATAAGAAAAAGGAGGCAATACTGTAACAAGAGGCACCTGAACTGTCTTCTGACCAGCCATGGTCATGTTTATCATGGAGCCTACTTGTCCTCTCAATGCTCACTGGTAGTTTTAATATAAACTAGGACACATTTTCTTCTTTATTACAGGATACATTTATTCAGTATATGGTCCACAGCCTAACCTGATTTAAAGGGAGAACTACTGGTGAGAGTAAGACCTCTTATCTCTTATCATAAGCTGATAAGTCACTAGAGAGTATTTAAAGCCGCATACTGTAAAACATACAACATGACAGGGAAGAGTAACTTAACATCCTCTAAAAAATGTGTTTTTGCTGAGCTCCAGTGGATTCATTTCTTAATTTGCTGCAGTGATACACAGGTGTATTCCAGGAGTAGTGGTTAGATATGCAACAAAGCAACCACGCTGAATCACAAGCCTGATTAACTCAGCAGTTGGAACTGATTTTTAATTTACATTTATCATACAAACTACAGATGGACAGACATGTTTTTGTTGTGTTTTCAACTCACAGTATATTATTCTAGGTTCAAGTACACATTGAATCACAACAGACAGAGTTCAGTACTCGCTGTAATGGATTTAACATTAACTTTTCATTGACTGATATCCACCATTAACAGAGATGTTTTTATTTACATATTTGAAACTGTCTCTAAAATCATAAACATTGAAATGATTAGAACTTTGGTTGTGTACTTCACAATAACATCCTGCCTGACTCTGTTTCAGATACATTGGGTGTACCCTAAGGCTCTATTGTTGGTAATCTCCTTTTTTAAATTAAGCACTGGATGTCTTCAAATGTTTTTTTGAACACAGATAAAACAGAAATGGTCACTGTAGGACCAGGTAAACACAAACATCTATTCAAACATACTTGATGGATATCCAATCTTTCAGAGTGAAACAGTTAAAAGTCTTGTTATCTTATAAAATCAATTTAGTTGAATCTCAAGTCATATACACTGTTAAAACAGTGCTTATCATTGTAAAACAAGAATCTGTACATTTCTTTTATTATCTGATACAGATCCATTTCTCTCTCTACTAGCTACCTATATACATATGTAGTCCAGGGTATACGCAGATACAAGACTTATACATACAGCGTATACTCACTTCTACATCCACCCTGATACGCAAAACGTGAGCGTAATCGATGGAAGTAGGGGTGATAGAGTTGCCGGGTCATGATGATAAAGATACAGAAAAACATAAATGCATAATGCAAGTAAAATTATAGAGACGGCCACCTAAATTTCTTAAATCACTAACTGAGCTAATTTCTTATTGAGGTAGCTCAGTTCCCCCGTACTTTGCACCATGAGAGTGATGATTGGCTAGGGCAGCAACATTAAGTCAATCACAGGCAGAGAAGGGCAGGACAAACCTTTGTTTTGCCAAACTGGGAAAAAGTATGGTCTATTATTCATCTCTGTTGGCATAGTAACTAACATGTTATTCATAATTGTCAAATTCAGTTATGAAATATTTTAATTTCAAAATCATCTTAAAATCAGATTAAGATGAATTCATCTTTAAATAAAAAGTGATGTTTGCCTCATGTTAAATTGATCTAATATTCATAAATTAGGGCTGTGTAGGACCAGTAATAGTTGCAAACTGGTCTTCACTGCTCTTAACAAAATAATGGCACGCTGTGGTCTTCACTATCTGTTGCAAATAAAATCTTTCAAGACACAGTTTACCAAAAACTATACTGAGCCAGACTGACACAGGCTAAAGAAAATGCAATGGACCTAATTATGTAGTTGTAGCAGAGCTGCAGCTCTGTGGTTTACATTAATTTCATAATGGTCCTTACTCCATGAAGTCAAAAAGCAGAGGTGACAATGTTTAAGTACTACAGGCCCTTTCCAGTGTGAACTAAATATGCAAGAATAGTTTTACATGTCACTGTTTCTAACACAATGCTTTTTTCCCTTTGCTGGCACTGTCCCACTTCTCCAGGCACCACTACACCACTGCTTATACGTAGTGCTTACACTGACCTACGAAGTACTAAATTGGCCTTTGCCCAGTGATAATGATAGAAACAATAAATCACTCATTTGCCTTCAAAGTGAACTATGACCCACATGTCCCACATTTCATTTACCAGGGCATAGCATGATAATCAATATACATACAACAGTTAACAAAAACAAAATGAAATGGAAGGTTTAGTGACACTGAGCCCTCTTCTCCCCTGATCTATTCATGTAAACACAGTCAGCATGACGTATCATGTCACTGAAGAGAAACTGTAAACCTCCTACCATAAAAAACAATGGAGAATGCCCGTCCAGCTTATCCATGCTTTACTGTGCTGCTGCATTCCGTCACCCTCGCATAAGCATAAGGAACACCCTCCTCATCAACGCAATTGGCCAAAGTCCAGAAAAGACATCCCCAGATTAAATGGTCTCAGCATAAGAACAAAACAGTGCTCAACTCTACCAGCTGTCAAGGTTAAAATGGAAACCAAGCTGGAGTTATAGCACAGAAGCATGTTTGAAGTTAATTTCCTGACAAATGAAGCGACAACACCATTCTAGACGAAGCAGAAAGAGTTTCTGCTACTGGTGGAGCTATTGTAGACACACGACAGCTTGTTACATAAAACCAGCACAAGTTTGGACTTCAGTATCCCAAAAAAAAACCTCTCCTCAGGAAGTCCGTTCTCTGATCAATGACTCCTTTATTCTCTCTTGACTGCACATTAATTAAGTTGTTCATACTACTGCCTGGCAGCTATCCATGTTACAAACATGTGAGCCACATTTCTGCCTTGTGAAAATGCATGAATGACTGGGTACAGTTTAAAAACAGTGGCCAGAAATATGACATAGTTTCAGATTGGTATCTGCAACAAGTGGTTGGAAGACTGAGCAACTCTGTCTGGAATGTGGCTTTTTGTAGAAAAAATATTTAGGGCAGGACTGTGCTGCCATGGGAAAAAGTTATGGCCAAGTAATGGAACTTAGGTTTGTAAGATCAACACCCTCCTTTGAGACGTTTCTCTCAGCCCTGGAGTCTAGGTAACAGAGGCATCAGGTTTCTCAGGGTGTGACTTGACCCTTAAATGGGAACACAATCCACAGGCAAGATGTTTCACACTACTGAAAGTAGCTGAGATGACACACTCCTTTCACTGATCATTTACAAAACTACACAAGGTCTATTCCAGACCACAGTGTGTCAAAATACCACTACTGAATATTAAATACTGTATTCTATTTCACAATTTCAGTCATAGCTAGTATCCAGTACAGTAGAGGTAGGGTCAGGTTTTCTCACAATCCCTTCAGGCTTACAACACTGTCAACTTTAATGTATGTTAAGTATTACTGACCTTGTGTTATGTGCCCTCATGTGCTTGACAGTTAAAGCTCCAATGTTGATTATTCCAGTATTACAAAGGTCTTTCCAGCGCTCATGTCCAAGTGTTGTTTTATCTCACAGATCACTTTTTGTAACGCTGTGGTCCCTCGTTCTTCAAACTGATGTCAACAGCTGTGTTAAACATTGACTCTGTCGGTGGCTTAGTTTCATGTACAGTTGTCACAGACTACTATTTGTACTGCTACAACTCTCTCTAGCTCTTGAGAGTGAATGAACTTGGTGACAGAACAATTCTTTCTGCAAAAAAAAATGTTAGGGAAAGAAAACTCACCAACCAACCAACAATGCCCACCATCCAAAGTCAAGACTTTCTTGCATATTCCAAAGCAACTGAAGAGACATAATTAAAGACACACTACCATCACGAGAACTAGATAACTTAATTTACTGAAGCTGGACATGAGCCAAAAGTGGTTGGATCCACAGAGTAGAGTCCTGCAAAAGAGGCTAACTTATCTTCGGTGAGTCATCAAAGTGCATTTTGTTAGATAAAGGTACATAATAAACTTGAGTTGGAAGAATAACATATTAAATAACAAAATAATCTTTATTTTACAATGACTTACAGCAACAATGTTTTATGTAATGCGGTCTTAAATGTGCAATACAACTGATTATTTCTAAAGTTTAGAAACATTGGCAATTAGCACAATTTCTCTGCATCAGCATTTTGTTTTAGTTTGTACATACATAGAGATGACAGACATTTTGAATCAAACCTAATATCAAGGGAAATGGTATTCTAATTAATTATTCACATTGCACTTACCTTGTTATCTTTTGTTGTACGTTTCTTTGAGAAACCTTCCCAAGTTGTTATTCATCCCTACACGAGTGGTGTGTTTCAGTCAAATTGTTCGACTTTCTACTGCTTCTAGTAGAAACGTTATAGTGTTAAACTTGATCAGTTCGTTTACTCTCTCTAGTAGCAAACTGTGCATGAACATTGTGAGAGAAATACAACCGCTCTGAGCATTTGTTCAGTTATTTTATCCTCCAAACTCTTCCCTGGAGCAGCAGGACTGGAAAGAAACTGGAGTTCAGAAAAAAAACTTGTGACCAGTTGGAAAATGTTTTATGAGGAAGGAAATGCACTGGACATGGTTGTGGCAATATTTAGAGCTGCTGACAACTTTTCCTACTTTTCCAACTTTTCCTAAGAAAATGTTTTTACTGAATGAAAAGATTTTGCTATATTCTCTTATCTCTGCAAAGGACTTCAGAAGGTTTGTTATACTGTTGCGTTCTTGGTTATCTCCCTTTATTGAGGCCATTGCGCTCCTGGAAACAATTAGAGCTTTACAAATAGATCTCCCATAATCTTTCCCTTACTACAGTTGTATCAGAAAGATCTACAGAGAGTTTGTTGGACTTCATGGGTTGGTTTTTGTTCCTACTTGTACTTTCAATTACAGGACCTTCACACACGGGAGTGTGTGTGTTTTTTTTAAACCATGTCTAATCAATTCACATCATTAATTTACTACAAATTGACTCTGATCGTGTTCTAGACACATCTCAAGGACAATTAAAGTAAACAGGGTGCACCAGAATGGATGTAATATGTTTTTCTAAATGGGAAATATGTTTTAGATTTTTAATACATTTTCAACTCACTCTCATTCTTTTTCCATTATTGATATAAATATATGGACAAATTGGCAATTTTATCCATTTAAAATTTGATTCATCATTCAACATACTGTAGTGGGAAAAGGTGAAGGGATCTACTTCCAGGAGTCACCACAGGTCATTAGAAGGAAGATAAATGATTTAGTTTTACTCTACGCACTAGTTTCCCCTCTAGTCTTATCTTTGTATAGTTGCATAAGCTTTGTTGTAATATTTGCACCACAGTGGCCCCTAATGGTCAACACCCACAGTGCAATGTGTTCCTGACCATGAAATTGTGATTAGGATTAGATCTGCACTACTGTCAGACAAAGTGTAAATCTTCATGAAGTGAAAAATGCATAAAAAGGATTTTTATTATTAATGAATCACTTCCACTTAGGAAGTGGCTGCATAAAGACATGGGGGGGGGAAGTAAGTGTGACAAGCATAGTGGACCCAAACAAACACACAGCAACAACACAGGACCTTCAGCTGAACAGATGGCATCTTGATTGTATACATACTTTTAGTTCCTATTATTGCTCCCTAGTCCAAAAGTAAGAGATATGAATCACAAAAAAGTATGAAACCTAAGACAAAGCCAGAAGCAAAATCCTTATTGCTTTCAAAACTTGAAAATAAAAGTGGCAAGAAACTGCAGCTGTGATCAGCAGTTAATTCTCATTTCAAAAATATAACAAGAAAGTTTCATTTCTTTCAAACACAATTTTGCTGATTTAAAAGAACACTCTTTGATTTATCCATTATGTTAGGGTGCATTAAGCCCAGTCACAGACAGACAGAATTCAGTTTAAACTGAGTCAAGATTATTACCTATGGAATGTTGATCTTACAAACATTTGCTGGGTCCATAAGACCCAGGGAGCTGTACAAGCACTCAAGGTTTCATTGTATATGTCAACATTTAATCTCTGTGTAAATTGAGATTATTCACATCAGAGACATTGTCTTGAATCATTTTTATGGGAGCTTTATATCAGCCATGAACATTTACAAGATGTTACAAACAGCAGAGAACACCGTTAAGATAGTGAAAATACAGTTTAAAAAAAAAAAAAAAAAAAAGGAAAAGAAAAAAGACTGAATTTTACAGTAGTCCTTGTCCCTGGAGATGTGGATGTTTGTCTGCTTGCAGCTCAGTATGTAATAGTCCACTGCTTGATGCTGGCATCATGAGAGGTGGTGACTAGAGTGTGCTCATCTACCCATGCTAGGCCGCTAACATGGTGCAACCGGTGAGTATCTGCGCACATCAAACCATGAAACAACCTTGTTACAAAGATGTCTTAGGGAGAAAAGCGTTAAAAGTAAAAGAATCATACAAAGCCAAGTTCCCTTTGCTCAACAATTAATGTATGCTGAGATATGGGGTGTAATACCTAAAATTGTTATGATGTAAAAACCTGACGTTTTGACTTCATGTTTGGATAGTGCTGCAAAGTGGATTTACACTCACTAGCCACTTTATTAGATACAGCTCTGCCACAATTTCTACTTTCACTAGGTTATAATTTCTCAGCTTTTGTTGAAATTGTCAGAAAATAGATAATTCTACTACATGTTCATTATTGAGATCATAGTGTGTGGTTGGAGTCGTGTTTGTTTTACATAAATGAGGGGCATCATGACAGAGATGTCATATTGGATTACATTACATTGTACAGGTTTACCTAATAAAGTGGCTAGTGAGTGTATACAGCTCATACAGAGCAACATCCAAGCACATCCATGTATACCTCCATGCAAGTCAGGCATGACTGTATGTATGTATGTATGTATGTATGTATGTATGTATGTATGTATGTATGTGTGCCCCTCTATGGCCTACCTGGGAGTTTGATCCTCTGGTCTGCATCACCAACCGTCCAGACATACACCATCATGTCCATCCCACCTGTTGCAAAGTGCTCATTATCAGGTGACCAGGCCAATGTCACTGGTTTGGCATGGTGTCCGTAAAACTCATTTTTGACCTGGAGGAAAAGGTAAGACATAATTACAAATGAGAGACAATGGCTCCATTTCAAGGTCTTGAATAATCCCAAAGTGGATGAATCAGAGGCAGATGTTTACCGAGTAGCCGTCTGCCACAGTATAGACTGTGGCAACTTTCTTGTCATCAATGACGGCTAGATATGCTCCATCATTAGAGTAGGCCATGTCTGTGATAGACCCTTTAGCCTCCAGTATTTGACCCTCGGCCTTCAGGGTGTTTCCCTGAATGGAGTACAGACGGATTTTTGCATCCTGAGGAGGAAAAAAAAAACGAAACACTGAATCTCAACTCTAATGTCACCAGAGTATAATAAGGAGTGTGCGTGCTCTGTCCTTGGAAGCCCAATTATCAATCCCCAAGACATGCTGAGTTTTAAACTGAACAAAACTCATGTTTGGCAAAAATAATGTGTTCTTAGAGATCCACTTACTGTTCCTCCCACTGCAGCAGTGGTGCCGCCAGGGTGGAGAACTCCAACCTCTGCTTCATAGCCAAGATTGTCCAGTGTGAAGACTTTTTTCTTATCCTTCAGTAAAACAATCTAGGAAAGAAAGCAATGAGGACAGCAAAGATTATAACATTTCCCAAAACACCTAAATTTTTAATATTTTAATCAGGTGGATGATGTAAAGTCTTGGAAATGCAACAATGTAGATGTGGAAAGACTGAACTCAACACAAAGTCTCTACCTGCCCAATGCACACAGCCAGTGTCAGCCCTCCTGGTGCTGCTGACACACTTTTAGGTTGGAAATCCATCTTCACTACATCAGACGCACTGAAAATCACCAGACCGTGTTATTTATTTATTTATTTATTTATAGGATGCAAAAGCATTTAGCAACATTTGAAATTCGGAAAGCCAAAATTTACTTTGAGGAAAAAGAAAAGGAAATTGGCTATTCCAATGACACATCCTGACATGTAATCAAAGACTTTAGATGCTAAAATATAATTGATGTAGGACATATCGTCATGCTCACACTAAAATCATTCACTTTGATGCAGTCAAAAATTGGTATTAGTAATGATAAAGATGAATGTGAAGCTGTTTGTAACTACATTTTTTGTTTACAGAATTTTAAAAAAGTGTTAAAACAATGACTACAATGAAAAACCAACATAGCAAAAGTGATCTGAGGAAACATCGTCAGCGCATAAAAAAGGAAAGCTATTACTTATTTTCTGCATGACCGATCATTACGTATAGTCACGTTATCACCCCCACCTGTACGCCTTCTTGTTGATGTTGGTGTAGCGCAGCGTATCGTCCATGCTGCAGGTCACCAGCTCGTCGGCTTCATCAAACAGCATCTTGCTCACCTGGTTGGTGTGGCCTTTCCCTGAGAAGCAGTCATTCTCCCCAGTGTTTGCATCCCAGTAATGTGAGGCAAATGTTAAGGACAGAAATAATGATGGATGGATAGTTAAGAAAATCTACATACAGAATAAAAGTGACTTTTATAGTTGTTATTGGCACCACATCAGCAGTGAAAGGATATTGATATGTCCATCGTGACTACCCGAGTAGATGTATGGTCGGCCATCGCTTTTGTGAACAGTCAGACACTGGATAGATTTGCTGTGACCCTGTAGGACACACAAATACATGTTTTTAGGATAAATACAAACATTTCACCTGGGACATTTGGCAGCACATTATTGTCCCACTGTCTTGGTATAATATACTGTATATACATAAATTCTCATCCTATGGCTGAGTCAGTCCCGAAATAATAATAATAATAATAATAATAATAATAACAATGGCACTGGCATGTTTTTATTTTCCCGTGTTGCAGTGACTCAAAAGCAGAAAGAATATTCTCAAAAATGTTCAGTGTCTGACCTTGATTGTGCGAATGGGCCGGTCAGGGTTGTTCTTGTCCAGGTAATTGATGTATCCTGACAAGGAGATGCTGAGAAGGTGGTCTTTCTGCCACAGGCAGCCCAGCTGCTGGTCTGTCACATCAGTGCCCAAGTTGAAGGTGGTGACAGCTGTGCCTGCACCAACATCCCAGAGCTTTACAGTCTTGTCCCCTGAAGCAGAGATCAGTTTGGAGCTGTCAGGGCTCCAGCTGACCTGTAAAGTAGATGGGTTTGAAAGAAAGATGATGTACTGTATGTGTGTAGAGGCAGTGAAAGTACCTGATAAATTGATAAAACTCAACAACAGAAACACTAATGCTACAGTATGTGGTGGACAAACAGATAATAGGGAATCAGTAACTTGATAAGAGAAGGCTGAATACAGAGAACATTATTCTTAATTTGAATAGGCAAAGAAGTGTTTGTGTGCCCACACACTCTTGGAAGACTGCATGCTAAGTCTGGATAAAGCTAGATCTCTAAAAACAAAACCCACACAGTGAACCAACTGGATAAAAAAAAAAAAAAAAACTAAAACGTTAAACACTGTAGTTATGATTTGTAAAGATTCATCGGCAACATGTATATATCAAATGTATTAATAAAAAAATTAAAAAGAAAAACTTACAGCATAGATTCCTCCATTGTGGGCCTTCTCTCCACCCAGTGAGCCAATACGCTCACCATTTGTTCCATCATAGATGAAAACCTATAGAAATCATACTTATTAACACCAAACTTTTTTTATACACACAGAGTTTGAGCAGCAGTTTTCTATATAAACCTGCCCTAGATTATATTTGTGTTTAAAATTGTGCCTTAAAATTTGCATTTGACCAGGGGCCACACCTGGTAATCCAATACTCACCTGGCCATCAGCACCAGCTGTGGCAAACCGACTTCCATCTGGAGAGAAACGGACACAGTTGACAAACTGGCTGTGGTCCTTTAGCAATCACCAGAAAGACAGAGGGGAAGAAAAGTTGTGGAAAATTATCCATAAAGAAATTTTTGCCTACAGTATTATACAGTCCACAGAAATACTGTATCTGTCAGATTGCCTTAGCCTTTCAAATTTTTAATCAAGACATACGCCAAATTGGCAAGTGAGCAAAAAAAGATTCTGTCACACTTATGACAGACATAAATTCACAGTTCAATACAAAAAAATACCACCAATCAAGATCAGCCATACTGTGCAAAGAGAGCATGAGCAGAAAAATGTGATTTAATTAAACATGATCAGAAATAAAATACAAAACACTTGGTTTTTAGCGACAAGCAACTATCACAAGCTAGACCAGCATAACAGAATAAGCTATGCTAAGACTTACTGTATACTGAAAAAAAAAAGGGTTCCACACTGAATACTGGGGTTTTCATGGTTGGTGACAAACTTTAAAAGGTTTGGTTCTAAAAAATGCACTAAATGTTTCCAGCCTGAATGTCTGCTTTAAGAATGTGACTCACACATATTCAAATACTTTATGGGGGAAGTTGGTTATGCAATGTGGGGACGGACAAACAAGGCAACACTGTCAGAAACCACCAGAGTGTGACAGATGCAGGATGACCAACAGGCATTATAAATGAGAAAGTCGAAGTGAGAGAACAATATCCTGCTGCAGACCAATATTTAATTCATATGATTATTATTAGAAAATAACATTTAGCCTTTGGTTGGTCTGTTGACTTTTACTCATGTCCTTGACAGCAGAGTCTAGCAACCAATTTTTTTTTCCTAAGAGAGGTCCAGCAAAATAAACATGGCTCTTACTACTTTGTTTAAACACAAATACCCTAAAATGTTGATCACAGCAACTTACGCGCAACGTGAACTTGAACTTGAAGGGAGGGCCCTCAAAGAAGGAACCACAGGTGTCATCACTGGCAGTAACCAGGCGGTAAGGGCGTTTCTGCCTTATATCCACACTGTTGATTAATTTGGAGTGGCCGGAGACTTCTCCCACTGAAGAGCCAGAGTCCCACAGGAACACTGCTCCAAACCTGCAACAAGAGACAAACACTGTGTTAGCAGGTTTGTGTGAGGTTTGAAAAAGTAATAAAAATATACTTTTTAATATAAAATCAAGTCTCCCCGTATGGAATGGAGTATATACACAATATTTTTTGCCTACAGTTACACGAAAATTATGTGTGTGTTTTTTTCCCCACATATGTAGTAGCCCTACATATTTGATAAAGCAGACATTAGGTTTCTTTTTTGATCAACTCTGCAGTACAGAATATAGCATTCAGCACTCAAGCCATGAGTAATGGTAAATAATAATTGTAATATAAATTGCAACAACAATCCCCACTTGGCATGTTAAAAACAAACAACTGACTTGTGCCCACAGTATATTAATCAGTGTGACTTCATGCCAGAGTAGCTTCTCACGAGTCATGATAACTGCTTTCATTTCCTGAACGTTAGTGAACATTTTCTTCATAGTACGAAAGCCGCCGATACTCACTTCTCACGTCCGTCCCCAACAACAGCAATCCTCTTGCTGTCCTCTGTCCATGCAATGTCCTTGATCTTCCCCGAAAGAGGGGTGTACTCGTACTTGAGCAGATGCTCCTTCTGGGTGGTGTCCCAGATACGGATCTTTCCTGATGCATCTAAAGGATTTAAATACAGTACAGTTATTTCATTGGAGCCAAATAGGCTGTAGTAAGTAAAAGAACACTTTCTACATCCTATGTGCATTGTTTACCTCCAGATGCAATGTAGAATCCACTGGGGGCATACTTGGCAACAGTGACTTGGTGGGCGTGTTCAGTGTAAATGTCTGCTATAGCTGGGTTCTGTAAAGCACAGGAAATATGAGAGATCAGCAGGACTGCATCTGAAATGGCACATATGCTCCAGACGGTAACTTTGCTGCAGTGCTTTAAGCGTTCATCTTGCTGCTGGACTAACTGGTCTATAAACCCTGACCTCATCCTTATGTGTGTGAGTACAGGTACACTAGAAGCAGTGTGCCACGTGTTATGTAGTGGCACGGGTGGGAAAAGCTCTTAAGTGGAGTGCAGGTGGCGTATGAGGCAGCAGGTGTATCACTGGGACACTATTTGCTAACAATTGTTAGCTAATGCTGCTAACACTAATACTGCTGTTGTAGTGAAGATGTTATTTTAAGCTTTCTTGTTGAGAATTATTTATACAATTATTACTCTATTTAGTAGAAATAGGTGAGTATAGGAAAAAACAAAATGCTGAAAATGAATAATTTTTATATGCAATCAATTCGTAGTGTATGTTTATTACATTAGAGGTGCAGTAACATGAAACTACTTACCGCAATTAGAGAATAAAATAGTCATAGTTATTACAACTAAATAAATAAGCATTTGTTAAAATGGTTTTTAAAAATAATAATTACTTCAATGTTCCTGATGATGACAGACTTCCCATTGGTATAGACGAAGTTGTTGCCTTTGGGATCACCACCAATCACTTTGGCAACGCCCCTCTCCATCTGTGGGAGACTGGCAAATACATGCTCTGAAAGAGAAGATATGACAAGAAAGATCACAGAAAGTGATATCTTTAAGAAAGAAGCTTTAAGGTTTATTAAAACTTAGGTCACCATACAAGAAACATATACAAGTGTTAAACAGAACTATTCCATAAAGGATAACTAGGATAAATAAAACAGACAAGTTTACGTGTAACAGGAGTTGATTACAAGTCTGTAATAAAGTATATGACTTGTTCTTAGTCACTCATTGGACTTGATGTGCCGATGGCCTCTGGTACCTCACTGATCTTTCTGGACACACTCTCAGGTCTGTCTTCGTTGGCCTACACAGTGTTCAGAGCTGTCACAATACCCATGGGAAGTTTTATTTTTCTCCTTAAGAAATTAAGCTGACAGATGGTTTGGCCACTACAAACACCCAAATATCAGCAAGATAAAGAAGGGACTTTATAAGGTTATACAGTATTTTTAAATCAGTAAAACTAATGAAAAGAGAAGGCTAAAAATCGTATGTCGGCTACACACTTCACGCCTCTTTTTTTTTTTGGTAGAGCTACAAGTTTATCACGGATCACATTATGTTTTACTTTTCCGTCGTTTAACTTATTACAGAAAAATGAACAACAAGCGTGTAAGTCATGCAACTATCTTAACCTTTGTATGCATAGATGTAAATAGACGAACACTTCTTTCCATTTACTATAAAGAATTGTACCTGAAGACTATCAAATCCTTAAGCACAGTTTTCTTATTGACAAGATTAATGTTCGTCTCCTCCAGCTCGACATTAAACTGCAGCCTTCATTATGCGCTTGTTCAGCAGCCTCAGACTGGGTTTGTGTGAGCTACTTCCCCAGCAGTGATCCCTGACTGTCAGCCAGCCTCTGTCCGTCTCAACATGTCATAACAAAACGATGTGAGCACAACTATTTCCTGACTGAGTTTAGCTTAAATAGCTAACGCATCAATAGCCGTCAAAAGCCTTAAACTAGCCCAGTTTCACACACAAAGTGCCTTCACATTTAATTGTGCTTATCACACACAAGTCTAAGCTATATCTGTCACAATCACTGCCCATGCCGGGATTTTGTCTTTCATATGCGAGATGAAGTGTCAAAACCAGCTATGGGCGAGGCTAGCTAGCTGCGGGCTACCTGGCACTAGCTCGATCTGCTGAAAAACGTCGCCCAAGAAAAGAGCTCCGCTGAATCTTTCGCCGTGCCGTTGCCACTAAAAAAGAAAGACTTACTCAGTTCATACGGCATGATCTCTGCTGGCCTCTTGCTCAACGCTACACTTCCAGATGAATGAAATAGTGGAGACAGTGAAGCTGCCCCGGCTGCGCACTACCTGATCACACAAACACGGAAGCGGGTGCAGCTCTCGCTCGGCCTGGCTTTGCCCATATATGGTAAACTCACATACCGTCAGCCCCTAGCCTGACACTGCTGCCTATGGGATCGTTCTCCCCTGAACATTATCTTCCAGGCTTCAAGGCAATTAGATCATCTTCGCACGCACACACTGATCAAATTTGATAATTAATTCCACTGTGCACTGTAATGACATTGATTTAATTGGTCTAATTCGTTTCTCTGAAAGATTAATCCAAGAAGCCTTGAGAAAACTCAGAAAGTTCTTTAACATTTCCCATTTCTTTTTATTCTACTTCCAAAAGTCCTAATCCACGTAACCAGAAGAAATAAGAGGATGAACTGATACAGATAGTCCAGATGTAGCCTGACTGATTATACTTTTTAAATTTCTGTTCACAGGTTAACAAGAGATGTATTATTTTCTGCCAACCATCCTTATTTGAATAAGGAAATAAAGCTGCAACATGGAGCCTTTTTTCAGCAGAACAAAACAGAGTTAAGACATCTTATTACTGCATGTGCTACAACGAAAATGTGTAAAAAAAAACACAGAACTATGGCACTTCAGAGATTCCAATTGTGTTTTTGTAACCAACCTGTTAGCTGCCTCTTTATGCTGGTACTTGCCAGCAACTTTATCTTCTTTGGTGCCTGCAGTGCAAAGCAATGCAAGGCATCTATTATTCTTCACCTCTAAACTGGTTTCTTTATAGATTTATATCTTATTCTTCCGTCTACCTTAATGCGGCCCGAACGGAAGGGTGCACCCACACAAAATATACATCAAATCGACTGGCTCGGCCGTGAGCAATGTTCTATTTCTTTTCTTTTTGATATCTTGCATATTTTTTTTATTTATTTAAGTTTTTCCATTTTTTGGTCAAAAATTTTTACTTTTGAGAGCTACTCCCTCCATTCATCATCTTCCTGTGTCGTCATACTTTGTCCTAGAAACATAATTCAAGCTTTAAACGAGTCTAGACACTTTCAGCTTTTTACCTGTAAAACAGCTTTTTTATATCTTTTATACTTTTGGAGTATAACACTCTTATAGTTTTAAAAGAGTGTTAAAAAGTTGTCAACTTCTCCATTAGAGTGTATTGGGGAACAGTACCATTTTCTCTCCCATAGACTTGAATGGAATTCAAAGTGTGATTTCTCCACTAGAGCAGAGATCTCCCTTATTTTGAAATAGCTAGAAAACCCTCATTTATTTGAATTTCGACACAAAAAAGGGTATCGGCGTGTTTGTTGAATCCTTGGCGTGCTCACAGTCTTTATTTTTCCAATATGATCAATGCTTGTTGCTTAAATATATGCTTTTTGTGAAGGTAGTTTTCACTGAATTTGCACAGTTTGAGCTGCAAATGTGTGCGTACGCGCTTGCGCACCCCCGCGTCACTCCTGTAAGATTTACTTAAGGTCATTTAAAATGATAATTTTGACAATGAAAATAAAATTGTTATAAAACATATGTATGCAAGTGCATATGTATGTAAATCCTACTGTAATTAATCTATGGAGCGTATGATTTTTGACACATTTTATATTTATTTAATAAATGTATTTCCAATTTTATTTAAAAAATGTAATGTGACACCCTCCACGCTCCATCGGCCCCCTGGACTCTTCACATTATCAAATCTGGCCCTCATGTCCACCCTCTGTCTCTCCTATTAATTCCAACATTTCAAGCAGTTTTCAAAAACTTTTTACTTATAATGATTTTAAACAGACTCACAGATAGACACACAAAGAGAATTTAATCACTGTATGTTCCTAAACATGACTCAGCATTTCTATTCTCTTGGTTCCTACTGAACCTTTCTATTCTATTTAATTTATAATTGTTTCAGACAGACACACACACACCTGACTCCACCCTGAGAGTTTTTATTTTAAATTTACATTTATATTTTGAATTATTTCATGTTTGTGTGTGAGTTGGTTTGGACTTGAGACAAGTTGCCTGGTGTGACTGATGTCGCTCCTGACTGGCTGAAGTTTAATCAAGCAGGTTCATATTATCGAGTGCAAAGTTGCAGGCACCTTCAAGTTTCTCCAGGAACTTTTCTAGTTTAGCCATGCTCTGCTTTGGCTTGATACGAGGCCAGTTTGCATATAATTTCAGTGGTACAGTATTTCAAATTTCAGAAAAATTGTGATCAGCACTATAGCTTGAATGTAATTATATCATACGAGAGAACAAACTAAGGAGTGGAGCTTCGTTAGCAGTGGAGGCACTACCTGAGAGACATAACTCAACTCACTCAAAATTTCCAGGTGAACTTCTTTGGCCCCAGAGAAAATTATGCTAGCATGATTTACCTAATTAAATACTCAACAACATAAAACAGGATTGTTTAAGAAGGATGACACAGAGTTTTATATCTGATGTCACCCTGTACACCAGTAAACAGCATCACCTGCCTGGAATAGGACTGGGAATCCCCTGATCTATTTAGGATGAACCTGTGGCAGAGGGTGGGCCAGTACAACAGAAAAATATAGCCTAATACTACAACAATATAGAATTCTAAAGATAAATCACAAGCAACAGTATTTTGAGTAATTGTGAAAGTGTGCTTTATCAACTGTACACACAAACATGGATGCAGGGGAAACATTGGACATTTTGGCCCCACAAGTTCAATTCAGCAACACCACTGACACAATAATCTTATCTTCACATTCACTTTGCCATCCTCATTAAACCTACTTTTCATCTTTATCATAACTAATTTCAAGATGGGGTGGACACTGGTTGTTGCTAACCTGTGGAAGCAAATGAAGTTTGGAATAAGGTAGCAGAAGATTGGACTGCTTGATGTGGCTGGTTTGTTTGATGATGTATTATCAAGATGGGACAGACACTAATGAAGGGTTCAATTCAATTCAATTCATCTTTATTTGTATAGCGCCAAATCATAACAAAGATCATCTCAAGGCACTTTAC
>JAUMHL010000025.1:7856847-7916404 GCA_032362345.1 Sandelia bainsii
ATCTGATGGTCACTTATCAAGTCATTTACTAACAAGGATTTAGACGAGAGAGATCTAATATTTAATAATCCACATTTGATTGTTCTGTTTTTATTTTGTTCTGTAAGAGGAGTAGTTTTTATTATTGTGTTCAGTGTGTGGTACAGAGGGGGGTTCTGGGACACCGGAGCACACAGTTGAGCCTTCACCGTGTTGTGGGTGTAACTCAGTGAAACACCAGTAATGAGAGGTTGCCCACATGATGACCCTGTAGACTCGTCTGTACTATAGAATTTAGTATCATGAAGTTGAGTCATGGAAACTGGACTCAGCTTCATGATTCAGCTTCACTTCACCTGGATGACTGAGAATCTTCACTGACATATAGAATTTCGTGTTGTTATAATAATACAAGTACGTTAGTCAGAGGGGTTGCTATTGACATATTTTTTTTCTTGTTGATATATCTGGTAAATTTTAGTAGGACACTGATGAAATGGTAGAAAGCATCTAGGCCGCATCTGATGTGTTGTTTTTGATTTTCATGGCACCATTGTGCCCAGTGGGTATGAACAGAGAACACACCTACAGCTATTCTCTGTCACTGGATGTACTGTAATGGTGTCTATGAAATCACTGAATGTGCTCTACCTTACATTCATTTTATGATATGTTAGGGCTAGGAAATGGTGTGGCTTATCATATGATGGTATGGCCTGATACCTACATCATGTGCCATGCATGCTGAGTTTCCATATGAATGCTCACCCATTCTTTGGCTAATTGAATTGTATGTTATTAACTAAATATAAAGAGCTTCCAGAACAGCGCTTGTACACCCAAATGAGAACAAACCCTTAATAAATTGAAAAGTTTAAGTTGTTTAGTTTTTCTTGTATTGTTCGTACATTAATCCAACTTTTTGGTGTATATCTAAACATTTTGTCACATGTAAAATAATTAAGACTTTTTATGTCTTGTTGTTGCTGTTGTTTGTTTTCTTCTCTTAAGCAATTCCACTTGGGGGCGCTATTGCTGTGCAGCTACGCAGCTGCAGCACCACAGAAGAAGCAGCTAAGTCGCTGCATGCCTGGGACGATGGCGGCCGCCTTGAGAGGAAGCTTGGTAACATTGGTGAAGGTGAGTGCTTAGAGGATGTTTACAAGCTTAGTTTTGTTAATATGTTGGTAGGGAAGAAGTTGCTGTAGTTGAAGTTGTATTTTGTTCGACATAAGTAGTTAAAGAACAGGTGTCATCTGTGTCTTAATGCTAACTGTGAGTCTCCTCACTGCCTCTAGATTAAAAATAATAGTTTGCTTTTCTTTTTTCTTGGATAGGAGGAAACACATTTCAGTTAATTTGAAGTTGTCAGTAGATACTCGTTAAACAAGTGAACCTCGTTAGTTAAACGTTAGTATCTTTGCGGTTGCTAAGGTAGCTAGCTAACTCAGTTAACCCCGTCATGGTAACCTCCCTGTCATCAGTGACCCATCAGTTAACAACAGCTCATAGCTTATCAGAGCTAACCTTTAGCTGTCCGTCTTGAAAAGAGCAGATGAGAGACCTCTTCAGATATCAACGTTGTGCTCCTGACTTCCTGTCCGAGTTGCCAGATAATTGTCAGTGTCAGAAGGAGAGATTCAATCGGTTTCTTCAGTTATCTCTTGAATTGTTAACTTTTAAAGTGTCATAGTTCGAAGTTGGTATTTTGACAGATCACAGATGATTTTAAATATTCCAGTTCACTCCCGTTTTGCCCTCTGCTAACAGCAAAGTATTTTTTTTGGCTGATTCAATCAATTAAATTGCTAAAAATGAGCAAAAATAATATAAAAACAATACTTCTCATAAAGTATTGCTCTGTGATTTGTTTTGTAAGATAACCCTCAATGGCCTGTTGCAGTGATTCTTGTATATTTCTTTCAAATTAAATCTGAGAGTTCATGAGATGATTAAGGCAGCAGTAGAACAGTTGTCTACAAACCCCAGGGTGAGTGGTTCGATTCCTGTTTCCTCCTGGCTACATGTTGAGGTGGGCAAGAAACCGAAACCCTGTAGTAGCACCAACATATACTGTGTGTCAGCTGTCTAACAACAATTTCCCCAAAGGGGTCAATACAGTATGTCGTTATTAGTATAATTATTAAAGAATGAACAGGAAGAAAAAGTAATGACCCTGCACATATTTAGGGCTGCAGCTTTGCTGACAATTACTCTGCCAGATATTTAGTGAACCAGTTTGTTGTTTTGTCCATAAAATGTCAGAAAATAGTGACTGATGGTCATATGGTAACGTCTCCAGGTGTCTCAGTTTGTCTGAGCAACAGTCCCAAATGCCAAAACATTTTATTTACAATGATATAAACCAGAGAAAACTAACAAATACAAGTAAATGTTGAATGTTAGAAATGTAGAAAAATGACTCAAGCAGTAATCGATTATCATGGGAGCCGAGCTGGTAAAGTTTTAGATGATTGAAGCAACAATTCAATGACTAATGATTTCAGCTCTACACAAAATTGTGTTTACATGTGACATTTCTGTGGTTACTGCCTTTTTCTTGTAAAGTTCTGTTCTGTCTAATATCAATTTACTAGAAGGACTTATCCTTGTAAACTTCTCATATCACATTGCTAAACCTGAAAAGTGTCTGTGTTGTTTTAGTCCAAGCTATAATGGAATCATTAGGCCCCTGGCCTGATATAACCAGAGATATTAAATATATATTGATGTTTATTTTATTTTGTTAACCTACCCCAGCCCTGATTGTTACCTCTGTGTTTTCTTTCCCATCCTCAGGGCCTAAGTGGCCCCCGGTGGCAACAGCTGGCCTCTCGACCACTGAGTTTATCCAGTGGTCTCTGTGGTCCAGAATCCCCCCCTGCACGCGCAGATTCTACGTTCAAGGTCACAATGGTACCAGGTGATGGAGTCGGACCTGAGCTGATGACTGCTGTCAAGGAACTGTTTAAGGTAAAGCTGAAAGTATCACTGTCTTTTGGACTTTATGTGGTGGACGATCTAGGCCACAGTTTTATTGATGTAATCCAGAAATGCATACACATTTTCTTGATAATAAACAAGAACACCTTAAGAAAAAGTTAGAAATTTGCCAGAGCAGATATCTTGTTAAACAGCTTTATTTTTTGGGTTGTTTTTCAATGAGCTTCTACACCAGCAATATTCTAAAATAAGTAAAAGCTGAAAATAAAATACTCTATGTGCTTAAGACATATAAATTTAAAACTATTACTCTTAAAGTTGGTTTTCTGCTTTCTCTCCAGGCAGGAGATGTCCCAGTAGAATTTGAGGAGTTTCACCTGAGTGAGGTACAAAACATGGCCAGTGAGGAGAAACTTGAGCAAGTATTAACGTCTATGAAGAACAACAAAGTGGCCATTAAAGGTAGCTTCTTTGTAATCCTTCTGTAATTCATCTCTGTTTTGTTTATGAGTTATGTTTATTTCAAAGGCTGCAGCAAAGCACTTTAACTGAATGTTTTAAAGAGTATGAAATGGACTTGACATAATTATACTGCGTGTTTGTGGCATGTTTGGTTATCCAGGAAAGATTCACACACCCATGGAGTTCAAAGGGGAACTGGCTTCGTATGAGATGAGACTGAGGTAAAACAAGACATCAGTTGTGTATTTGTGTGTCTGTTTTTGTTTTTTGTTTTTTATGTAACTGTACCTTGCTGCTCATTCCAAAGGCGTAAACTGGACCTGTTTGCTAACGTGGTTCACGTGAACAGCTTGCCGGGCTACAGCACTCGCCACAACAACCTGGACCTGGTCATCATCCGTGAACAGACCGAGGGGGAGTACAGCTCCCTAGAGCACGAGGTAAACAACAGTCATCCTCCTCAGTGCAGGCAGAGGATGAACAGTGGTTTTTAACCCACATGAAAAGGAAGTGAAGAGGGAGATTTACTATGAACACGCTGAGGTTTGGCCAGGATTAAATTGAGCACCAGAACAAAAGATGAATCACACTGACAGAGGTGCTTTAATGGTACAGTGTGTTTGATTGTATCTCTATAATTCAGATGTCTTTAACTTCTTTTCACTCATTGGGTTTTAAATATTAATTCCACTTATTTGATTGTGACATAATAAATTAATAGTAATAGAGACTTAACATATGATGATAGGTTGTAATATGAATACAATCCAAAATAATAATAAATAAATAATAATTCATGCTACTAAACTTTGTGTATGTTTTGAGAAAGTAAAATTTAACTTACATAGTGAATTAAATTCAACTTTAATTTACCAAAAACAAATGCGAGGTAGTTTATGTGGACAGACAATGGGGATAAAACAGCTTTCTTCATTCTGGCTGCTGCTCTCCCCCACAAACACTGAACACAGACAATAAAGGACATTCAATGACAAACTTTAGGAACTTGTCTGAAGGAAAGTAGTTATGTCTTTCCAAAAAGCTGCTATATCTGTCGACATACGCTTTTTGGAAAAAACTTAATAATGGGGTCTGAAAAGTCGCTAAATTGGAAACACTGCACACCAGAAAGTCATATATGCTCCAGTGCCTAAACAGAGACTGACTGGTCATCTCTTTATTAGGGACGTAGATCCTAAGCATCACTATTAGATTGATCATGACTCAGTTTATTATCAAAGTATGTTGATGGTGTGACCATTGACACTTTGTCCATGTGTGATGTACAGCTTTATTCATTAAAATTTCAATGAATATGTTGTGTCAGATAGACATGAGTTGCACAACTGAAAATACATTTTCATTCTCTTGTTCTCTGGGTTATTTAAGGCACTAATAGAATTGGTCATATTAAAATGCATCTACCCTTCTCCTGCTCTTCAGAGTGTCTCGGGTGTGATTGAATGTTTTAAGATCATCACTAGAGAGAAGTCACGGCGCATCGCCAAGTTTGCCTTCGATTATGCCACCAAGAAAGGACGAAACAAGGTCACCGCTGTTCACAAAGCCAACATCATGTAAGGAATTAGAAAAAAACCTCCCTCTTTTTTTCATAAATGTATTTTGAAATCACATTCCTCTGTTAATTCTTATAATTGTGTACATTTGGCGCATGATTTGCATTACAGCCGTAGCAACACTCATCTCCTGTCTTATTACAGGAAATTAGGTGACGGTCTGTTTCTCCAGAGCTGTGCGGAGGTGGCACAGCTGTATCCCAAAATCAAATATGAGAACATAATCATTGATAACTGTTGCATGCAGGTACATACAGTCTCACTCTAATTATCATGCAAAATGTATATCAATTTGTATTAATATTTTTATAATATTAAATAAATTATATAGTAATTCTGTAGCTTGGTTTAACAAAGCTGTATGGTACACTACACTTTGATTTCACTGTCATTGAGTAGAAAATGATCACACTCATTTCATATTTAAACTTGTCATTGTCTGTGTTACTGTGCTGCAGCTGGTCCAGAACCCATACCAGTTTGATGTGCTAGTGATGCCAAACCTGTATGGTAACATTATTGATAACCTGGCAGCAGGGTTGGTTGGAGGAGCAGGAGTTGTTCCTGGAGAAAGCTACAGTGCAGAGTATGCTGTGTTTGAGACTGTGAGTTTCCACTGTTTTGATTGTTTTACATGTGTTGCAGAGTTTAGTCAGCCAGACATTCTCTCTGTTCTGTTATTGATACTTGTTTTAAGCAAAAAAGTAGTAAATTATAATTGCAGAAAATTGTATTATGATGTCATTTTTCATTCTCTCTTCTTTCTTTCAGGGTGCGCGCCACCCCTTTGCTCAAGCTGTAGGAAGGAACATTGCCAACCCCACAGCCATGCTGCTCAGTGCTGCCAACATGCTCAGGCACCTCAAGTGAGTCAATTTCTCAGACCCTGTAGTAACAGGTACACCACATTTTACATCATCCCCCCTGTGTACTTAGTCCTGGTCTACCACACTTCCCCAGGCTTTGGAAAACAGCTTTAAGTGCCTGTGTGTATGTATGTGGACATGTGTGCAAGGCAGTTCTGGTCAGCTCTTAATTATCACCATGTTGTGTTGTAGTCTGGAGTACCACTCCCAAATGGTGTCTGATGCTGTCAAGAGGGTCATCAAACAGGGCAAGGTAAGTGTGTTGTGAGTTTTACTCAACCAATGGCTACTGGTGCACTCAGCCTATGAATGTGGAGATGCTAGCCATGACCTAAAAAAATACTAACAGTATTTTAAAATACTGTTTAAACTGAAAGGGAAAAGTAGAAAGTATCTACTAATCGAGCAGTAGAGCAAAATAACAACTGGTGATCTGCAGAATGAGCATATGGGAGACTACACAGAGCTTACACTTCATATCCTAATCATGTCATTTTGTCTTTGTGAACTAACCTGCTACTCACTGCATTTGTGGGTCAGTAATTGCAGTCTCACATGTATCAACTGTCAGTGTGCTAGTGACACTTCAGAAAAATAAAATTGCACCAAAGGTGTATCCCAAGTCTCTTATAAGATAGATGAGATGATAGATAAGATAAACAGCTAAAGAAAGAACTCTGTCACTCAAATAGTAGCAATGGCACTAACACAATACATGTAATATTTGCAGTTCTTGACCCACAAAAGCCTCGATCTAACAATTTGGATACAGTCCTTTAGTGTGTTACAGAGCCTTTGATTACTTACTTATAATTATTAATAATAATAATTATGAATTGTGTATGTATGTGTCTTAGGTCTTGTCTCTTTATTTTCTATTTCTGTTCTTGATCAGTCACATTGCTCTAATTGTGTAAGATGAATGCAGTTGTTACCACTACAATGGTTTTACTTTTTCCCGGCCTTCTGATACCACTAACACACACTGACAGAAGCATCAATCAGCAGCAGTATTTTTTTAAACCGTTTTTGTTAAGAGATGTGAAATGTTGTTTGTTCAGATGGGGTTGTGTTGTACTTAAACTGTGTGTGTGTGTGTGTAAGAAATGAACATTGTGAGGGAATGATTGTCAGAATTTGCCTGCAAGTTGTCTGAAGTTCCCTTCCTCTACCTTGTTCCCTGTCGTTCAATTACCTCTTCTCCCCATTATCGTGTGTGTGTGTGTGTGTGTGTGTGTGTGTGCGTGTGCATGTGTGCGTGCACACATCTCAGGTACGGACACGAGACCTTGGCGGTTACTGTACCACTGGCGACTTTGTGCAAGCTGTCGTGGAAAACCTGCGTCACCGGCCTATTTACTAAGATGTTTTCATCTCACTCGTCGCTGACATTTCCTTAAACCTGGACATTGTTCTTAACATGAACTGGACGCATGTTAAGACCCATCCCCCACCCTCTGACTGCCAAACAACGGTTGTGAAAAACAGTTGTGACAAACGCCATCAGTTACATTCTCATGTAATTTGTTAGAATCACTGCCTTGTATTGTTTTCTCTTATTGTGGTGCACCTTTTTCCCACCTCTTTTTTTCAAGCTTTGACTTGTTTCAGCTACTTTGACCATATAAACTACAGCAACCAGCCTGCTTTTATTTAAACCGTTTATATCAGTTGTTGTCATCTACTTTTCAAGAACAACTCACTTCACATTCTTCTTGTTTAGATTTTCTCATTACGCAGAAATGTACAATGCACAACTGAAAGCTGCTACGTTTAAACACATTTCTAATAAAACTGTTTTGCCACTTGCGTGCTGTAAACTCAAGTAACGGCTGAAATTGACGCTGCGAGTTACTGTATAGCGGACATTTGCTATCCTAATGCATAATTCATCTTTCCTTGCTGTGTCATTAATATTACAAGTAACAATAACAAATCTGCCGAAACAAAACTCAATAAAACCAAACACTATTTAGAATCAAGATACACAGTGCTTTCAGGTATTGCACACTCACTGTGAAATAAGTTTAAGTGTCAGTGTCCAGTGTACAGTTTAATAGCCAAAGAAAATCTCTGTGTGGAGCTTAGTGTCCAGAAAACTGGTCCTTTGTTCATTGTCAGTGTAGTTCATCTGCACCAAGCTGAATTATGAATTACACTGTAGATTATCTGTTTAGATTATTATCTTTTATCAAATCAGCTGGGTCATTATTTTTTATCATTATTTATTATCAAGCTTTGTCATAATATGATCTTACTCGTTCCCACAAAACAGTTAGTGCTGCTGATCCCGTAAGAAACTAAAATATTTTGCCATTTCATAATTTCATTATGTTTTTTGTATTGCTGTGCCACAGTTTAAGTGACATATGTAGTTGGTTGGTAACCACGACTGATAAAGAATTTAATATAATAGCAACTGTGAAATTATAAATCTTATTATGGAGAATGTTTACCACCACCAGTGTAAACAATGTCATATCTGCTTTCATCAGATTTTGTTCCCTTTTCAACCACAAATCTTGGATATAAATTTCATATTCACATATTAAAAGTGATCACACGTATGATGTGGTATTGAATAAATAACATTCTGTTGTCTCTTAATAGTTAGCTTTGGACTTGTATGTTGCAATTGTGGTTGAAGTAATAAAATAAGACTAGATGCATGTTTTGCAACGACAGTTTCCTATTGTTAGCATTCAAAGCAATGGTTTTTTTCCTAAAAATTAATATTGCATATAGCTTGAGTTGTACCTTATTTGGGTGGGACGTTTGAATTCTCAGCTTTGGGTAATACTAAAAATGTGAGAAAATAAAGAAGAGACCATAACATAAGGAAATGAAACATCTTATTGATTAATGGCGCTTTCTGTGAGTACAGTTTTTAAAGGCTCTCTAACATGCTGGCGATGAATACTGTATGTGGACATGTGTTGCTGCAGCTGTGCATATATAACACTGTCCTTATGTTTGCAACAGGTGCGCACTGGTGACCTAGGGGGCTATGCAACAAGCGACGAGTTCACCCGGGCTGTCATAGCCAACATGGGAGTGTAAGGATTGTATTTGCAAATCTATCAGCTGCTTAGACGCACACGCTTTTTAAATGTACCTCCAGTTAAACTGATGACTGATTGTACACATACATATACATATATTCCAGCAACAGCTTACATGTGTTTTCTAACTGAGACATGCATATAAAATGCACGGCTATAATATCCACTAAAACCTCTGGTTTGGTTTGCAGTTGATCCTAACCATTAAATTTGTGTTGAACATGCAAAAATAGTTAACGCAAATAATTTTTTTAGTACTGTTACACTGGTACACAAGGTTGTTTGCTTTCTACTGAATGGTTTTATGTCTGGAAATTAACCAGCAGTCAAAACATCATCTAAGTACACTTGAATATTATTTATTAACTTCCAAGTTTTAGCTGTGTTGCTGCTGAAATTAATAAATAATAAATGAGATATGGCATCTTGTGAGTGCAAAATCCTTGAGTGAATTTTAATAGGCTGATGCAGTATTTAGTGTTATTAAAAGTTTATCATAGCTGCTGGTGGCTCAGTCTGCACGCATCCCATCACACCATGAGGAACTCAAACACGAGCCATGATGGACTCCTGCCTTGAGCAGACTGTCCCACATCCACCACAACAATGACAAGGAATAAGTGGAGGAACGGAGCAAATCCATGTTTGTACTGGTCTTTAGAGATGGCTGACCGTGACAGTAATTTTTGTTATCGATTAATAAAATGTAAACAAATTAGTGATTAATTGATTATCAAAACTGCTGACCAATAATTTTCTGTCAGTTGACTTATCAATGAACTACGTGAGCTGTAACATAGTCCTAACCATTCACCACTGTTTCAGATAAGCAAAGATTTCATGTTTTATGATCATGGTCTTACTTAACATTTTGAAATAATCCCTTTTATTTAGGCAACATGTTTTTTCCTGAACCAGTAATCATGACACCACCTTCAAAAGGATGTAACACTTTTGTACTTTCCAGTAGCACAAGAATAATTTAGATCTATAACTTTTAGATAAAAGTAACAAAGCTTCTGCACTCAGCATTTCCAAAAATAAAAGTGCTGTAGTATCAAATAAGTAATAGTACTAATTATGCAGTACAGAATGCCTCTTGGCTGTTTTAGGCTGTAGTTTTAAATTATTTAGCCATTATTATAGATGTATTAAATGTGCCTCAATCATTAAATTTCAATCTGAAAAGTTCGGCTAACTACGGGCTAGATTAAATGTAGTTGAGTTTAAGGGGGAGAGTGACTGTCTGGGCCCTTCATGGACCCTTTGGAGGTCTCCTGCCCTCAGTGTGGGAAGCACTGAGGCGCTGCAATGTTGAACTCTGCCAGCAGGTGTCGCTGCGGGCTACGCGGCAGCGGAGTGGAGAAGAGACGGGGCCTGGCCTGGGAATTTGCTGCTCGCTTCCCATTCTTCCTATGCAGACAGACACACAACATGGCGGACTAGAACAGTCGGCCGACGCGCCCGGATACAGCGGATACACAGTGGGATTTAACACCCAGGAAGGCCAAGAAAGTACTGCCTGAAAGGAGGATACGTTGAGGGGACTTTGGGATTGTTAGAGGGAGCTTTGCGTGCCTGGATTTAGCAGATAAACTGACTGCGGACTGTTGAGTGTGTCCCAGATCGTGCTTCTCTCCTCTGCTATCACCCAGCCCCCCCCCCTCCTCACCCCGCTCACACTCGGTTCCTGGGGTGTGGAGACGGGCCGGGGTTGAAAAACGTGGAAGAAAAAGAGAGGAATTCCTGCTTGGCTTTTAGTTTTTCTTCTGGACTCTACAGGAGTTGCGGTGAGTTTTCTTGTGTTTGTTGCGCAAAGCCTGAATCCCACTTGTTACAATGTCGCTGTGGCAGCATGTTTCCTCTCGCTGTAACACTGTGTCACCCACGAACAAGCACTTTGTCCCCCACATTTAGTCCCACAGTGGACATTCAACGATGGCTACGTCGGCAGCGGACACGAACCCCGGGTTTTGCAGGCAGTGTGGTCGTGTTTAGTAGTTGTAAGCGCTTGAACATTTCACAAGTCGCTCGGAGGCAGGGAGGGGAATTTTTGGCGAAGGGGGCTCTCAAGAAAAGGGGGCTTAAAGATGAGTGCGACAACAGTTTTTTTGTTTGTTTTTTTATAAGTCAGAGGCTGTAACTCGGTTTGTTTGTGCCGGTGGAGACGGTGCTGCGCTGGCACTGGAACAAAGAGGGGGTCCAGGTCTGCCCTGCCCCTTTGAAAGTCCACTTTATTGATCAGCGCTTTGTTATTACACGTTCAGAGAGGGTGGGGAGCTGCCTGGCTGGATGGGTGAGTGTTTGGAGGAGCAGGGGGGCTTCATGAGACCCACAACAGGAATTAGGTCGACCTAACATTAACATGTATGCTGTGTCAAACCACAGCGGCTGCTTTGTCTTTCTTGTTCAGCTCTCACACATGAAGTCTTTTTGAGTGTACACTCTCTTTTACGACCTCTCCCAAAGTTTGTTGTAATGATTAATATTCTCCTCTCTTTCTGTTGGGTGTAACCAAAAATACCATTTCAGTCTTGAGGGTGTTTTGTTTTTCAAGTAGCCTAATACTTTTCTTTCACTTGGATTGAAAGTTATGGTTTCTCACCTCATTAAAATCTTGTAATGGCTTGTTTGTCATGGGAAATAGTGAAAAAATATGAATGAATCTCAACAGTTGCTGCTTCATTTAAGCCAAATACCAACTACAAGAACAATGCAGAAGGAAAAAGGAGTTTGCTTAAAAGTCAGAGCAGAGATAAGCATCAGCAGGTTGAGGAGGCATGGCAGAGCCCAGCTTGTCATATCTGAAGAAGGGGGAAAAAAAAGTTTCTGCTGTGTCTGCCTGGAGTTTGACTCATCACATCTGGACTGATTCACTGAACTGCAGAACACAACCATACGTCAGACTCAGTGCTTTTTCCACAACACTCGTTCCACTTCACCAAGGTCAACATGTCCCGTTGGGACCATCCGAGTGCAAAAGCCGAGCTGCTGCTTCTGCAACGTATGTGTCTCCCTACAGTGTAACCCAACAGGCTTCCCTGACCTCTGCTTCTCAAGCCTGGACACGTCCACTTATTTCCCAAAAAGCTGTCGAAGCGTTGCTTGTTGTCAAGCAGCTCATAAAAGAGAGCTGTTATCATCTCGCTCGCTTGCTCGCTCTCTCCATATCTTCTTCCAACTATTTTAAGAAAACAGTTATTTCTGTCTTGGGATCCTGAAAGAGTTTTAGCACAAGAGCTTGAGTGATCCTCACACCACACTTTTCATCATTGGCCTAGTTTCTAAAAATAAGCCGAAAATATAGTTTGAAATCGCCTCGTGGGACTTTGCGTGAAGTTTCGATGGCTGGGTCTTCTACATGTTGTCAAATTGTACAATTTCAGGGTGCTCACACTGTATTATGAGTTGGCTGTTTGGGTGGGGCAGCAGGTTTTATTTTTGTTTCCACCTGTAGGCCTACACACTTCACCGTGGAAGAGCACTGTAATTCAGTCTCTGACAAAATAAACACAGCTACATAATGGAGCCTGATTACAGCTATATGTCATATGCCATTTGACCTTAATGACATTTAATTCACAATACAGGAAGTGAACTGGTGCGACGACTAACGACATAAATCAAACATCTTGCCTGACACAGAAAACTTTTTTGGGAACCCTCCAGCTTTGTTCTGTCCTCCTGTAGATGTGGAGTAGTAATTATGTAATCCCTTCGAATTATCAAGTAAATCTTTATTTTACATCTTCCTGATGTGGCATAATTGATGTTTCTGGTTCACCACGACTGGGAAGGATATGAATAATAGTTTATTTCTTTTCAGTGGACTTCAAATACCAGGTGTCATTTTATATTTAAGAAATACTTATAAAATACATGTGTAAGAAGTCTTTTAATCTTGTAAGCTCTTGTGTGATCCAGTCAAATCTGTTTCCTATCTCCTTATTCCTCCATTAGAGTTTATTTAACATGGTATTGTTTTTTGAGTTGTGGATGAAGGGCGTAGATCAGTAGGATTACGCTAGGCTGCACCTCTATACCGTGACTAGATGTACAGAAATTGTTTGGTTGTTATGCAGTACATCTACACAATGGAGATTCCTGTATTAATGTGGCAACCAGTCACTAATGCGTGGACTTAAAATCTATATTTTGGGGCGACCGTGGCGCGGTTGATTGGGCAGTTGTCTACAAACCCCAGAGTTGATGGTTTGCTTCCCTGTTCCTCCCGATTACTGGCCACATGTCAAAGTGTCCCTGGACAAGACACTGAACCCCAAACACTTGGCGCCTCTCCACAAGAATTTCCCTAAGGGGATTAATAAAGTGTCTATTATTATTATTATTATATTTTGTCCTTTTGTTAATGGACATACTGAAACTATGAGTAAATTGATGCATTCAGTAATTTTACTTTGTTGTATTTTGGTCATTCTATCTTCTTACAAAAAACTTTATTTATACTTAAAAAAAAATAATTGCTTCAAAGTTGAGGTCAAACTTAGTTCAGGTTCAGACCGTTTGAGAGTCGTAGTCATAAATATTTATATTTGTACTTGGCATTGGGCTTTGAGCTTGATGGACCTTTCTTGCAATGCTGTGAAAAAATGACCATAGAACATGTTAACATGCTTGAGTAGTCTTTCATCAATCATTGTAATATGCTAAACTAGCCAAAAATGTGTTAAACACATGAAAAATTGGATGCACTTCCATCAGCTACAACTTTTAATGATTTATTATGATGATGATTTAATAATCTGAACATTTCTTCTATTAATGATATAAGTTTCATTATCGGTACTAATACCATAATACTTAATTAGAGATTTTCTCTCTGTTTTTCTAAATTAAAAGAAATTAAAGCCTAGGACTTCAGTTTTAGATACTTTGACCCATTTCAGTTCATACAGAAAAGCCTGATGTAGGTCTCAGCTGTATGCTGGCTGTAAAAGTCTGTTTCAGTGTTTAAATTTCAAATGGCAGAAGTGATAGCAAATCTGGTTTTCGTTGTGGCCCGTTCTGCCCCACTCCACACTTCAAGGTCACAGTGGCTTCTGTGGGGAGGCCGTGCTTTGCGCCTCCACATCCTCTCTGTGTCCAATGTGGGAAAGCTTGAGAGGCCCTTGGCATGCTCTGTGAGAAACCCCACAATGAGTCGGGCACAGCCGAGCTTCTTTGACTCACCACTTTAACTCACTGAAACAAGTGAGTTTTCTTGATCCTTCCAGCCTGATGGAACCAAATCATCATTACTGGCTTAATAACATACACAGTGGTCACTCTTGCTTGTGTGATTAGCCAGAATAGTAATCCCATGCCTCTCCTCATCTTTTCATCAACTAGCCAGCTCATGAATGAAGCCAACAGGAACAGAAACCACACCAGCAGGGAGTAGTATCCCTCAGAAAGGGAAGTCCAGAGGATTGTGGCTGTTGTATGTGGCACTGGGGACGTATAATCTGTGGTCTGTTTTAGAGTAAGAATCCTAGCTGCTCTGAGTTAGGCCTACTTCAGTCTCCTGTGAACAAGCATTCACAGTATTCCTGTTGCCCTGGACCCCCCTGCCTCCCAATACATAGAATCAGTATTAATATGCCATGAATGGAGACAGACAGACAAGCATTATCTAGCACTGCAGTGACTAGTGAAGCAGGATGCCTTGCAGAAAGCCAGAGGGGAAAGATTCTCTGCATGACTGGTAAAGATGCCTTGACCACCGCTGCCATGTCACAGAGGCCTAGAGGATTTGTATGTGTTGGGTTTCCAGCTCACTCATTTGCCTCGGTGAATTATTAATGAGAGTTGTTGATGTTGAGAACATAGAGGATTCACAGAATTTTAGTAGCTATATTTCTTTTGCCACATTTGGTTTTAGTCAAATCGTGATTAAACAACACGTAATAAACTGCGGAAATGGCAGCAACCATTTAGCATTCTTGTCTCGGGCTGAAGTATTTTCTTTCCCCGTGAGATTACTTAAAAAAACTGCCTCAGTGTTGAGCTATTCATTAATTCATGTCCACACAGTGAGAAAAGATACTTATTACTTCGCCTAAGGTCACAGGTGAATACAAAAGCATCAGTGAAATCCACAGACTTGAGTGGGAGCCCTCCATATTAAATGACTATCTTGCATTGATCTTACATCTTGGCCTTTGGTTGTCATGGAGATGTAATTGGACTTCCTTTATATTCCACCTATAAGTGTTCTTTTCAGTGTGTGAATGAAATGGCATGGGAACAGCCCAGCCCTTTCACAACTGTGTGATTGCACTCCTATGAGGTCTGCAGTTGGCCACAGGCACAGAGACAACTGTCTTCACTAGTTGGTCAAGCTTAGCATTTGCATGCGCATTAAGGATTGGCTGCACAATATGAGAACAATTTTCATGTTCAGTATGGTGCCTTAAATAGACATGAGATGAATATATTTCTTAATATATTTCAAAATCTTAATATTAACATTTAAAATTATAACATTAAAATCGGTGTACAACAGTAATAAATATGTGTTCACATCAGAGGGAGTTAAATGTTAAATCAATTTTTAAAAAATCATGAAATTTAGGTATTCTCTGCCCTTAAGTGCTAAGCTCCCATGAAGTAAAACGGTGCGGCAGAGTTGGTATCGGTACATTAACCGGAACATTAGGCATGTTTAAAATGATGCAAGTTCTGCGCACAGTGCACCCCGGTTAGTTTTTTGTCTGACTTGTTCCCGACTTGCTCTTGCTGGCCACAGATTTTGGAGCCAAGCGCTGGACATGATGGGGAAACGCCTGGCTCTCACCTGATGTAAGGTCTGATTCCATTAGTCAGGGTTTTCACTATGAAGATCATTTTATTTTACAGAATAAAATCAGAAAGGCTCCGTCAGCGTTTAGTACAGATGATAATTGCACTAGTCTACAAAATAAACATGAATGATTTTAGTCTCAAAGTAGGCTATTACACGACAGAGGATTCCTAAAATAACATCTGCACAGATGTTTCAGCTCTGATAGTCTAAATATCTGACCTATCAATAGTAAAGATGTATGTCAAGCTGCTACATGAGGCCCACGAATGCTTAAGGCTCATGGGAAATGTTGTTCTTTACTACAATATTAGATACTTTTACAAAACCTACAGTAGGCCTACTTGTGTTAACACACAAAGAAAAGTCCTGAACGCAAACAATTATGATGATTATGTTTATTTAACTCATAGTTTTCAAAGACCTTTCAGCAACTGTTTTCTGTCATCATATGTTCAGAACAAATCACCAGTTTTATTTTAAATTATTTGTATTTATTTTATTTTTAATCACTTGTGTGGTGTGACAAGTAGCTAATAAACACTGAATTTATATTGATGTATACATTAGTTCATTTCCTTAGGAAAGGAACTAAGTTAACTGCAAATGTAGTGTGAAGATTAATCATTGCTGCTTTGGCACGGTCAGCAGGGTTACCTTAGCCTATTTAAAATGGTGAGTTAATGGTTTACTGGAACTATGTTTCATTTGTCCTGGAATATAATTTTACTGGACACTGACCAGTCAGTGCAATGTACTGGATTTAGTTTTTATATATACATAAGTTTGCCCTTGTTATCTACAGCTAAGCATTGTTTGAAAACTTTCACTACCAGTGACAGTACCAGAATTTTGTCATAGTTACAAATGTTCAGACCAAATATTCAATGTTTTATTTCCATACTTTATCATTTTCAATGGTCAGTGCTATAGAGACACTGTAGTACTCAACAGGTATTAATATTTTGCTCGGTCCTACTGTTATGCCAGGCAGAGGGTAAGTGTTTAATACTCTATAGGGAAATAACCTAAGGACTAAAGAAACCATAGTCATTTTTGATTTCCATCAAAAGGAAACGAGTGTCCTGACCATTGACTGTGTTGTGTGTGTTCTTTATTCCCTCCAGTAAAACTGTTGATTTTGGTTACTTGTGTTAAGAAAGCTGTGATAGTTTTGCACTTTGCCATGGGACAGCTCAAGTCTATAGTGACTGTTGTAAAGTGCTTTGCCTTGTCTGAAAAATATTCACAAGGTTGCACAACACAAGCTCAAAACCAGGAGAGCTGCATGACTACCTTTTGAGTACATCCATTCACTAATAGATAGGCATGCACATGTTTCCGCTGCGGGGAATAGTGTGATGAAATTGTTGGAAAGATATTTACTCTCCTTTTCATTTTTGGCTGTATCACAACATAGCAGGACACAGGACTGACAGAAATTGAAGATTAAAGATGAACAGTGCTTTATCAATTAAATCTTTCTGTGAAACATGGGAAGAGATCAAATCAGAGAAAGTAAGTGGTAGGCTGTTTGTTTTTTTGGAGAAGAATGATGTCAGCAAAGGTGTTGAAATAGAAAGCTGTTCATCAACAAAATGTTTATTGTAGGAATATTGTTAGAGCCTGGTCAGGACATTTCATGATTAATTTACTGTATTTAAACCAGGATATTTAATGTAATTACACAGTTTCCTGAATTCTTTATCATTGCGAATGACACCAACGCACTCCCCTTTCACATCTTTTAATAGAGAGCACTGAAAGCACAGGACTCAAAGAAGCACAGGCCCAGTACCCATACCTCTTAAATTAATGACATCTTTGCCCATGGGTCTGAAAAAAGAATCGTATGCATTTACACACACACACACACACACACACACACACACACACACACACACACACACACAGAGAGAGTGCTGCTCCTCGCCGAGGTCTGGGGAGTACTTTTGGGACCACACTGTCCCTGGATAAAGACCTTTCAGGTTCTCCTGCAGCATCTGTGAAGTGAAGGTTAGCAACAGGACCAACTTATACCACGTTCACCGACACAGTTGACGTCATCGTGCCTCACTGGATCGCACACATTAAACAATGAGTCATGCTTCATTAAAAAAGATGACAAAAAAAAACAACACTTGTTGATGTGAACATATCCATTAGTAGCCTTTGTCTGTCACGTCATGTTGAGCCTAATGCCACATGCAGTATAACTCTAATTCTCTCTAAACGGTGCCAGTGGTGAAGCTGGTCCATTATAACTGAGTCACTCCTTTTAATGAGTTCTCAAGGGGAAGATATTATAGGTAAGGTTTTAGTTTGTGATGTGGTTGTTGAGGTAGCAGGGAATTTCTTTTGTGTATATGAGCAGACAGGAGACGAAGAAAGTACCACACACTTTGATTTATGGCTTTACAAACAAACTGTAGGTACAGGGAGACAGTCTATTAATAGTGCTTGTTGTGCTTGTTGCTAGTGTGTTTTGTCACTGTCAGAATTATAATTCCTGATGTGTTGTGAATATAAACCACTATTTGTAAAAAGGCATCCAAAAGAAAGTTTTCCAAATGTATTTTGAAAAATAATTAAAAATAATTTCTTAATAATAACTCAAATAATTGTACTAAAATCTTAGTTAAATTTATGAATGAAGTTTGTCATTTTCCTTAAGGCATGAATCATTATAGAAACACACATCTTCTGGCTAAATGTGTGCATGCATGGATGGACGATAGAGAGAGCAACAATTGGATTTGTAAGTTAATAGCATCTCCGGTGACCACATCACTTCTCATCATGGGTAATTTCAGGGAGCAGTTAGAGCTGAACGGTGCTGTGCTGAAACCAGAATGTAAGAGCTGCAATGAATGGGCTCAGTTCACAACAACAGAAGTTTGGCAACTGGCACTGTTAGAGCTTTTAGCACCCAATTTATCCTCTGCCCGCTGATGTAATAACCTGTGATGTAAAGCACTTGTTTGTGTGTGGTAGCACTGCAGTGTTGAAGTATCTCTGCAAACAGAGACAGACGGACTGGATTATTCCAAGGTCGGGACCATGAGATTACGTCCAGGGATTTTCGCAGCTCGATCAGTGAAACAACAGCCTTGTTGGCCTCTGGGATTATACAAAAGACTGACAGTCAGCCAGCCTGACCACCTCTGTCCTCTGGCCTTCACTCACTCATCCACATGCCAGTGTCCTAAGTGCTGATTCACTGTCACTGCTGGAATTTATATGTGACACTAATTCTGTCGTGCTTTGGATGATAAATGCTCAGTAACAGGCAAATATTGTTAGCATTGTTGACAAGCTTGGCAGTATGTTTTATTTCTGTATAAATAGGGCTGTACATGATGAAATAATCATCACTTTATTGATTAATCTGTTGATCATTTTAATCATTTAGTTCATGAAACATCAGAAAGCTCAAAAATGTACCCAGTTTCCCTGAGCCCAAGGTGATGTCTTTGAATGTGTCGAATTTAGTACTGTATGCTTCAACGCTGGCAGCTGTCTTCACACCTGTGCCTCTGAATAGACCAGCCACTTGTGTTCGAGTGTCATTATTAAATTATTTAGCCTGATGCTGATCATGCGGGCGCCTGATTTAAGGAGCAAGTAAAACAATGCTACATTCTCATACTAGTTTAACAGCAAGAATATAATAATGTCATCTGTTTGCTTTCTAGGATCACACTGTGCGAATGAGTGTTTGATGCTAACTTCGCTCCTTCAGGTAAACAACATTTAACACGCACAGCCTGACATTATGCAAGTATTTCATTTTCATTTCAAATTTTAGAGTATTACCTTCCAAAAATGAGCCTGTGGGATTAGGATGGAAGATTAAAAATGTATATAACCTCGTGGATTATACATCACACAAACCTTTGATCTATGTCAAATAAAGCATACTTATATTTAGTATATTTTATTATTGAATTAAATTAAATTTGAGGTTGCTTTTGACTAATACCCATCATCTCTTTACCCATGTAGGGCAGAATGGGTGTGTGTCCCCTGCTCCTGCTTCTCTGTCTAGCCCTTGGGGCCTCATCCCAGGATCAAGTCCCTTTCACAAGTATGACCCATGTCTACTTAAATCAAAATATATTTACTTACTCACCTAATTCATTTTGAAGGCTCACAGTGGAAAAACTGAATATTACTTGACTTGACCTTTTCTTGTTTTCTTCATTCCAGGTCCTCCAAATGTCACTGCCTTTCTCAACTTCACAGTCGCACACACAGCAGCCCACATGGGCCCATCCATGACAGCTGCCTCAGCAGTCATCTCAGAGATGGAAACAACTACAACGACAACAACAAAAGCAACCACGAGCCGAGCTGGTGATGGGGACGTACAGCCTGCTGGCCCCAATGGCACACTGGAGGAGTTAACAGTCTCTTCACCCCCTTCACCCCAGACTCCAACCCAAGCACCACTTAGCACCAGTCCTACCCCTCATCCAACCCAAGCGGTGGGAGAGAACGAAACTACAACCTCAGCTATAGACACGACAACTCCAGACAATTATGGTGATGGCAATGATGTCATCACGGAGACTGAGACCACCACACAACCTGAGTCCACTTCAGACTCTTTTCCACATGGTGAGTGCTGGTACATGTACAGGGCACTGTGATAGAGTTAGTGTGACAAAAAAGGATCATATGAGATCAGTGCAATATTGGTCTCAATTCAGAAGTGAGCGACATTGGAAATCAGATTGAACTAGAGCTGCACTATTTGATGAAATAGTGATATTGTGATTATTGAAAACAATATTGCAATCTCAATATAATAACTTTTCTTGACTATCTTGAAAAATGTGTAGATTAATGATAATATTGAACTGTGTATTCAACTAACTCAAACAAGCTTGCATAAAACATACAAAAACCTATCCCTAGTTATTGTTTTTAAGCTGCTGTATTCACATCAATAAGCATCTAAATCTACTTCTAATTTCAGAAGATGTTTATTAAGAAACCTTTTTTAACTCACACTACCAGACTTTGTGTATGTTTAGAGAAAATAAAACACTCTAGTTCAGTTTAAAAAAGGATAGGGGATAAATGATTGATCATTTCAGCTCATTCACGCTTCTCTCTGGCTGCTGCTGTGCTTCACACACACTAAAGAGAGAGAGTTACAGCCACAGCAGAAAACATTCATGAACAAATTTAAGCAACTCACCACAAGACAAGTAGTTAAACTCTGCCAAAAAAGCCACTAGACTTGTCACTTTTTTAAAGTAAAAGTTGCTAAAGGGTTCTGAAAAATCACTAAATCTGGCAACACATGAGCTAAATTGGAAACACTGCACAGTGACCACACACTCCGCTGCTTAAACAGAGATTTAC
The DNA here is from genome assembly GCA_032362345.1 of Sandelia bainsii. Lineage (NCBI taxonomy): Eukaryota > Metazoa > Chordata > Actinopteri > Anabantiformes > Anabantidae > Sandelia > Sandelia bainsii. Next base: position 7,877,912 of record JAUMHL010000025.1, read on the forward strand.
TGATCTTCTTTATTAGTGGTGTACAGATAATGAGCAAACTGCTCGCTAACAAAAAATATGTTGTCATGTTCACAGATGCACATATTTATTTAATTAAATCACAGCCTTTTATGTGGTTATATAATGTGTAAAAATATATACTTTTAACATCTCATCACTTCATTGAAGAACATATCCACCCTGATACACACTGCTCAAAGATGAGCAACAAGGATTTTGACTAAATTCAGTATCAATATGCATCACCTTTCAACAAACAAGGGCAAACCTATCAGAGCAGAGGCATAAGTGATGAGGCCTCCACTAACAGTTGCCTCAATGCACCAGAATCCCACGAACCAACGAGATACGTTGAGTTGTGACTCATCTTGAATGGGAAAAAAACACCTACTTAAACCATCAGTCAGTCTGTGCATAAAACCTGCAGCTGAATGTGAGAAGTTTTTCTCACTTTTATAATTCTCTCATCTGCATTCACTCTGTCATTCAAACAAGTGTGGGAAACCATTAAGGTTCAGTGTGTTGTGCCATATACAGGTATTTGTGGATTGCATTGTGCGTGTTGCTGACCTTTGATTTTATCTATGGCAAAACTAGTTTTTACTGAACAGGAAAACTTGGTGACTGCAGTGTAGTTGTAGGTTGTTTGGTGCTTTGCTTCAGGTTCATACTTTTAAATCTTATATAAGTTGTTGTTCAGTGGATGATCAGCTGCATACAACCTTGTCTAAGAAGGTTTTCCTGCTGTGGCCTTTTTTAAAGGGAACTGTGCTTATTTGTTATTCCTGTTGACCCCAACGCATTCCTGTTGCCTGTATTTGTTATCTAAGAAGCATTTACATGTGAATAGTAGTAGACAATAATGGTCGAAGGAATGTGGATATAACAAGAACTAAAATAACCTACATTTCATTTGAATAATCCCAGGCATAAATGAAAATCCCAGACCGATGCTATGCTTTATACTAGTTGAGACGGTCAGTTTTTTGCTGTCCAACTCCATCAAACTCCATCTAGTTTTGTGTTATTCATGTAGGCCGGCAAAGCAGTGGGAACAGATGGAAAGAACAAGCAAGTGAGCGTACTGGTCAAAAGTCGACCTTTAATATTTTAGATAGTTGAACATTTTTCTGCTTTTAGACCCCATTGTAGCAGGGCTGTAAATATCCTCATGTGATATAACTGCATTTGTCCAGCCATCCACAAGAATCAGAAAACCACCAAACTGGATGACAGAGACTAACACAAATGTGTCTGGTATTTTAATTTAAAAACAAATAGTGTTGAGTCAGGATTTCTAGGCATCCGTTTCATCTCTATAAAATGCTGCTCATTATGTTTTAGGGGGAAAAAAATAAATTTCAACTATTATTCCGCTTTGTTTTTTAGCAGCTTTAGAGTCTCTTTGAATGCTGATCATCCTAGTAATTTCCTTGTAAGTGAAACATGACTCCTCCATCCTTTTCTTTGACATAAATTATTACATCACAAACTCACAAATCACTATCATATGTCACCAATTGATTTGAAAAGATGGTTTCATTATCAAGTATAATAATAAGTATATTCTGAATGAAACTGAAAAAAAACACTGAAGGGGTAAATTTCAGGGGAAACGGTAAAGGTTCTGCTAAGCATTATACTCTCCTTGTCAAGATAAGTGCAACAGATGTGCCTGCACTGCACTAAATGGTATGTCTATTATATAACATAATCACTTTGGGCTCGTTAGGTGTTACATAATTGCTCCATTGTCTTGTTCTGGCTGTCTGTGGGCCTTGTGTGGAGAGCTATGAGCAGTTCTAGATGGCATTAGATCTGTCAAGGCTGTTTCAGTTCCACATGATACCCACAGCCTGTTGTGCTCCTGCTCTGTTCAATGTACACATTGTCCAAGTGAGAACACTGAAAAGTCCTGGGAACTGTGAGTGAAAATGCAACATAACTGGGCGACGTTCCAAACTATTTCCCCCAGAAAGCTCATATGTTGCATGAAGTCAAATGATGCATTCTTTGTAGCGTATTTTTGTCCGTAATGTTAGGAGCATTCTTGAATTTTGAATTGATTTATGGAACAGCTGTTTTTGTCATTGCATTGTCACCACCACTTTATTTTTCTAGAAAAATCTCTATTGTTGTTGCCTAATGTGTCTTACAGAGCAGTCATCTGCACGCAAACAGCAGCTATTTTCTTTGTACACCAAACTCCTGCTGTTCTTGTTGTTCAAGCAAATCTCATGTTGTTTGTGTGCAACAGTGAAAGGTCACCAGGAAGACTATGTGATTGCTTTCAACCAGTAACTCACATGCACAGTGGAAACATACAAATTGGTCAGCCATTGCAATCTGCAGAATACATCACAAAGAATAGATAACTTGGTTCATCTAATGTCTAATTTTTAATGTTAAGTGAATACAGTCCTTTTCATATGAAGTGTTTAACATTTACACCCTGATTACTTCATATGTCATTTACAGCAAGCAATTGAAAAAAGTCCTAACAGAATAATAAAAAAATATATATAAATAAATGTACAAAGAATAATCCATACAAAAGTGCATTCAGCATAATAAAAATGAAAGAAAATCTGGCCACTGAAGTACAGAGAACAAATTAAAAAGAAAAATGTAATGCACATGTCACCATTGTTTTACCGTCACCTGTGTCTGCTGTCTTTCTGGGTATAACTTGTTATAGAAGCTGATGGTTGACCCTCTCAGCTAAAATGTGATATATCTGCTCACTCCAGAGGACAGGTTGTTGCATCCTCCATTTGCTTTTTTTTTTCTTCTTCTAAAAGCCACTGAAATATTAACATGGGCAGCTTTTAAAAATGGGAAAAATACATGCTGGTGCTCACCTCACAACCTTCATTTTTTTACCTCTTCTGATGTGATGCTGAAAATCAGTTTTGTATAAATGTAAATGAACACTATTATTAGTTTTAGAATTAGTAGGTTTGCTGCCAAAAATTATTATGCAAACAATTTTTGCAATCAATTAGTCCTTTAAGGAAGTAGTTCTGGTAAATAGTGCTGTCGTGTCAAGCATTAGGTAAGAAGATCAATACCACCATGTCAATTAAATGTAAGACTAATTTGGTAGCAGCCCATTATCTTAACATGGCACAAACACTGGAAACACAGGGAAAGGGTTCACCTGGCCAGAGAATTTTCTTACCATCACCTGTAAAACTCACTGATTAGCCTGTTGCTTGCTGTTACCCCTTTCTCCTGTTTTTTATTTATTTATTTTTGCCAAGCCAGCTAGCTGCTAGCTGTAGCTTCAAATTGACAGACCAGATGAGACTATGGTTCCAGTCCTCTCAATGCTTTGTCAGAAACCATATGTTTCTTTAGTTAAAATCTTCACTGTTGTATATATTTTTAGCCTTAGTGAAATGAACATGGGAATAGCTTTTAAATAATGTTGTAATAACACAGTTTGGGAATTTGTATTTTTCAGAATTTTCTGAGATTGTATAGAATCACTTCATTACATTATTTAATTAATCTGCCACCTAATCGATGGTTTCAGAATGTTAGTCTTGCATTGTATCACAAGAACACCTAACGTCTTATAATGTTTTGTAATTCATTGATAAAATTTGTCACTTTTGTAAGATAGTGAAATGATAAAACATCCACATTTAACATAAACTGCCCTAAGCTTATAGTGTATTATGAGAATAATCTGGTAATGGCAGAGGATTTTTGCAGTAGCTTCCAAACCGAAACACTGACACATTATTATTTTTTTAACAAACACACCATTTGTTCTCCTTTTTTTTAATGTCTCTGATGCAGACAACAGCCAGTCTGATGACATGCCAATCATAGCTGTGATGGTGGCCCTGTCCTCCCTGCTGGTCATCATCTTCATCATCATCATCCTCTACATGCTCCGGTTTGTGATATGTTGTTATGATGTTCTTTATATAACCCTAAGTCAGAGACCTGCGTTGAATGAAAGACGAAGGTGCTGCTGTTACCATGGCAACGGCTGATAGGCATTCTGCTGTGAGACTAAAGCTGTGTGTGTCTGTTTGTTTTTGTGTGTGGATGTTTGGAACAGTGCATCTATTTGTGTGTATTACTATGAACTTTGTCGATTGACAGGTTTAAGAAGTACAAGCAGGCGGGAAGCCATTCAAACTCCTTCAGACTAACCAACGGTAGATCTGATGATACAGGTAAAACCACATTTGCATTAGTGTTTATATTTGTACTTCTTGGCCGATATAACTTCATATGCGCCGAACAATCATTTATTTGTTTTGGTAGTAAACATGTACAGCCAGCTTCACCAAACTTGTTGCTGAGTTTTTTCTGATAAGACTTGATTGATCTTGCTCCCCTAACTGATAACATTTTACTGGCTGACTGCTGACAGGAGCCTTTTGTTCATTACCTAACAAGGCTGCAGCTATCTCCATCATATGCTCTAGCATTGAGTCACATCGCCCTCTGGTGGCCATCTGTAGAAGAGACAGTGAATGAAGTCTTGTGTTAATAAAGACAGTTCCACTCTCATACCATCTCTTACCTCGTCTCTCATGTCTTCATCTCCTCTTGTCTCATCCTTCCCCTCCCTCCTCTCATCACCCCTGTCTCCACCCTGTCTGCTTGCTGGCACAGAACTCCAGAGCGTCCCGCTATTGGCCCGTTCACCCAGCACAAACAGGAAGTATCCGCCTCTTCCTGTCGACAAGTTAGAGGAAGAAATGAACCGTCGCATGGCTGATGACAACAAGCTCTTCAGGGAGGAGTTTAATGTATGGCATATTCAAGCACACAACCTATGATAATTTACTGACTCTGACATTTACCTTTAACCTATATCCCTAACCTACCTATGTAGCCTAAATAATTGATTTCCAACCAGGGGAACATGTAGCCTGTGACATACTGTAGTCGCTGAAGGGTATATGGAAAGATTGTAAAGAAGCTAATTTGGAAAAAATAATAATTTTTTTGATTATAGTGCTGCCTGCACACAGGTACCACCAGTTTGAATCAGTTGTAATACTGAGCCCCATGTTGCAGTTAAAAGTGCACAGAAACTAGTCTTCAAGCTAGAAGAGCATGGTTACAGTAGTTAGTTTACTTTATAAAACGGGGACATCACATATTAATAAATATTACTGTAAATACGGCTAATGTTTATATATCGTCCTAAACATAACGTATAAGACTAAACATGCAAACATACATTGTTAAAGATAATTCAGAATAATAAAATGCATTACAGAAAGATACACGTATCTGCATCATCAGTATTCATTATACAAATTACCCTTGACTACCAACAGTATAAAATGCTTTATGATTTTAGCCGTTAGTTAGAAGTAATGGCTAAATGGTTAAAGTGGTCAGATAACAGCAGACCAACATTTGAATACAATTAAAATAATTTATTAAAATCTATAGATAGACAGGTAAAATAAACATAATAGATAAAATCCACATTGCTACCACTCAGAGATGTACTAATGGGAAGTCAGACTTGATCATTGTGGTGTTGCATCCATATTAAATTCAGTTGACATGAACACATTAAGAACGTCACAAGTATCGTCAATCCTCCTTTCACTTTCTCCTCTGACACCCTAAACCCTAAAAGTGGTTTAGGAACCACTGGTTTGAGTAGTGCAGCTACTTTTCCGCTGTTGTTTTCAGGTGAATAAGTTCATTATTCCCAAGGAAATGTAATTAAAACCCGAACATCTGTAAAGTTAAGCATCTTCCACGATGTGTTATTAGACATGTCTGATACCAGATCTCATTGTATTTGTCAGCTAATCAGCCTGTTGCTGCAGCACATTGACACAAAATACGGCGATTATCTACATTAGGCACTCGGCAGACACAAAGATGGAGCCAACAGGAAATAATGTGTAGGGTCACAGAGATAACTGAAACTGATACCCATCTGATTTTTTTTCTCCTTAGGCGCTGCCAGTCTGCCCAATCCAGGCATCATGTGATGCTGCTTCCAAGGAAGAAAATAAAGAAAAGAACAGATATGTCAACATCCTGCCATGTGAGTGACAACACTGACAGACATTAACAAAGCAGAAGTCAATATGCCTGATTTCTTTTCTGCTAATTTATTGCATTTATCAATACAATCATAGTAGAAATCAGACATTTACAAATTGTAAATTTAGTGGTCAGAATGGACAGTGTGTAATATACCACGTGTAATCAAAATTCCCTCTTTCACTGTGCTTCTTTTCATCTTCATTTGTTTTTTCTGTGTGTGTGTGTGTGTGTGTGTCTTCTGGCTTTTGTCTCAGACGATCACTCCAGAGTACATCTCTCATCTCTGGAGGGAGTCCCTGACTCTGATTTCATCAACGCCTCCTTTATAAATGTTAGTATTAATTCAGCATTTTTCCAAAGCAATATTTGTGCTCTAAATATAAAAGGCTGTGAAACTGCCTCATCTAACATCTCTTTTTACCTCTTTCTTTTTTAGGGCTACCAAGAAAAGAATAAGTTTATTGCAGCTCAAGGTAAGGTTTGTGCCTGCAGTGGAGCAGAAAAGCTGTGCTGTGCTGTTCACTTAATGAACAAACAACTTGAATATTAGCTCATCACGTATCTCCTTCATTTCTGTGTTCGTCTTGGGCTCTCAGGGCCAAAGGAGGAAACGGTAAATGACTACTGGCGGATGATCTGGGAGCAGAACACAGCCACCATTGTCATGGTGACCAATCTGAAGGAGAGAAAAGAGGTAGGTGAGCTGCAGCAGGAGGGAGGATGTTGAGGCTTGTGTTTGATGCTCGGATCAATAACATTTTTAAAGGACATGCTTTTTGTATAGAATATAAATACACAGTTTAGATAGGAAACCATCTACCTTGGTCCACTGGTTTTATGTTTAACATGTCTTTATTTGCCAAGTTAATTTTTTATCTATCAATATAAATAGTGCACTTTTTAAATCATGTGAATCCTTATGTGGGTGCCAGGACAAGCATGATTAGTCTTCAGATTGTGACTTGACCTTAATCTCTCTTCATTGTTTTCACTAAGCTCATTCTGTCAAAGATACAGCATGGTTCAGATAAGCTAATTTTAAAATGTCGCTCTTTAAACTGAAATAAAACAAGGCTTTTATGCCCTTAGGTTCAATTGTTCTCTGTGTTACAGTGTAAGTGTGCCCAGTACTGGCCGGACCAGGGCTGTTGGACATATGGGAACATCCGAGTGTCTGTGGAGGACACAATGGTTCTGGTGGACTACACCATCCGCAAGTTCTGCATCCAGCAGGTACCATAAACCTCTTAACAGCGAGCATACCGAGCTAAAGTTGTTTTACTCTTTGTGTTATAAACAGTTGACTAAGAAAAAGGCTGACACTCACTGTGCCTTAAAAGGCGAAATCACTTGTGTTTACCCTCCTATTTTTTCTGGTAATTGAAGTGACATCCTTGCTGTGGTACAATAGTGCTGATTAGATACACACAACACTCTGGTGTAGTGTTTGTCTCCAAAGATTTTTAGAGAAGTTTCACCATAGACATGAAACTAATTCAAATTTTGTATGAAATCACATAAATTGAGCCTGAAATTTTTTTTGCCTTGGCTTGTTTTTGTCTTAGGTGGGAGATGTGTCTGGCAAGAAGCCTCAGAGGCTTGTCACCCAGTTTCACTTTACCAGCTGGCCAGACTTTGGGGTGCCCTTCACCCCTATTGGCATGCTTAAGTTCCTCAAGAAAGTCAAGACCTGCAACCCCCAGTATGCCGGGCCCATTGTGGTCCACTGTAGGTAAGTGGATCAAAGCTTTCTTATTTTTGCATCTTTGTGTCCATGCCACACACAGTTTAAAACATGTGTCTTGTCAGTGCGGGAGTGGGCCGAACAGGCACCTTCATCGTGATCGATGCCATGTTGGACATGATGATCGCAGAGAGGAAGGTGGATGTGTTTGGCTTCGTCACCAGGATCAGAGCCCAGCGCTGTCAAATGGTCCAGACTGATGTAAGTCCAGTGTTGGCACACCTGAAAAAACATCCCAGTTTCTGTTCACATTAATTAATTCAGTCTCTTCCTTCATGCAATATGCAATTATCTTTTTTCCTTTAACTTTACATTCTCTTCTCTCTCGTTCCCACAGATGCAGTATGTGTTCATCTTCCAGGCATTGTTAGAGCACTATCTGTACGGAGACACAGAGCTGGAGGTGACCTCTCTAGAGTCCCACCTGGCTAAACTCTACGCCCCTACACCTGGAGCAGGCTGCAGTGGTCTGGAGGCTGAATTCAAGGTGTGTTAATGTGTTCCCTTCACAAGTCACAACTCTGCCTCAGACTGTTTCGTTACAGTAAAAAGTTTCTCTGTCCTGGAAAAGAAATGACCTGACATTTATAGTTTAATGTTTGAACCATATATCTTCTAGAAACTTACGTCCATCAAGATTCAGAATGACAAGATGAGGACAGGCAACCTGCCTGCCAACATGAAGAAGAACAGAGTCCTACAGATTATTCCATGTGAGTTGTGAGGGTTTAGATGTGGGCTGTGTGTTTGTTCAGTGTAATTGTGTCTGTATACCACCTGTGTCAACTCAGTTGGGTTAATGCTTCTCCTTGCTCCTAACAGATGAGTTCAACAGAGTGATCATTCCAGTCAAACGAGGAGAGGAGAACACCGACTACGTCAACGCCTCTTTCATTGATGTGAGTGTAATAGTGCCTGGATTAGAGTGGGTCATTTCATTTTATTAATGTAAGCAATTGATCTGGTGTTTTAAGCCCTCCTGTTCCCCTTGTAACATATATCCTCTTTCCTTTCACTTCTGTCCATCTGGCCACAGGGCTACCGTCAGAAGGACTCATACATGGCCAGTCAGGGACCCCTACAGCACACCATAGAGGACTTCTGGAGGATGATCTGGGAGTGGAGAAGCTGCTCCATAGTCATGCTCACTGAGCTGGAGGAGAGAGGGCAGGTGTGTATCTGTGTGCAAGTGTGCAGATATAAACACTAGTGTTGGGTATCAGGTCAATAACGGTCTAAAATAGAATATTGATATTGGATCATTTACTGCTAGCTGAATGCCCTCAGTCTTATGTAACATGTCAATAATCTAAAGAATGTAAGTTGGATGCCTTGCATGTACACAGTAATTATTGAAATGTAGATATTTAAATGACTGACATTTTAAGTTTGAAAGTTTCAAAAGCAAAAGATGCAGTTATTTCACCATCTCTGTTTTGTATCCTGCAGGAAAAGTGTGCTCAGTATTGGCCCAGTGATGGAGCAGTGGTCCATGGGGACATCTCTATTGAGATTAAAAGGGAGGAGGAGAGTGAGAGCTATACAGTGCGTGACCTCCTGGTCACAAACAACAGGGTAAGAAAAGTCTAAAACAAGCAGCTATCCACATTCCAACGCACTGGAGGTTCTAACAAATGGCAAAGCTATTATCCTTAAATCAGGGTGTCTGTGGGGTTTTAAAAAGTATTAAAAGGTAGTAAATCACATTAGCAAAAAATTAATGCCATTAAAAAGTGTTAAAAAGTATTAAACACAATTTCATGAGGTATTAAATTTTTGATTTTTTTCTTCAAACTATGAGTTGTCTGTTTCTCTGCTTAAGTTTGCGTAACTTTATATAAACGTGAGATTAGACTCCATCCATTTTAATTAGACGATGTCTGTGATGCTGACGCCATATTCGGTGGTCACACGTCGTCTAGTTAAATACTGCAATCAGCTTTTCTGATAAGTCACATAATTTATTCTGTAAAATAATCTTAATAGTGAAAACTCTGACTCCTGTTGTTGATACAACACCTGAACCAGATCTTAAATCAGGTGAGAGCCAGGTGTTTCCCATCATGCCCTGAGGTCTTACAGTCGGTGGAGACCAACTGCAGCACCTGACTCCAAAATCTGCGACAGCCTTGGTCTCACAAGGTTATTTTTGCTTGCGCATGCATGATATAAGAGCAAGTCTGACAGAAAACTTACCGGCATGCACTGCGTGCTGATCACCGGTGATCAAATCGGTGCAGAATTTGATAATCTCGAACAAGCCTCATCTCTGCTTTCCGTTCTGCTGCCACCGTTACACAGCAAATCAGTACCGCCGTCCAAACCAAACGCCACGGTTGCATTGATGGCAGATCTCCAGGTGACCATCGCAGTCCCTCCAGGAAGTTGCAGTGTTGCAAACGCAAGTTTAGCCAGCATTTTTAGGCGGTTGCATCTTTTTCATTATTCATTAACTGAGAATAAACCTCACTGTATTGACTGGCTGAACTTGAGTTTGCAACATTGTGCCACACAAACACTGTGTGTGGAAGTTCTGTGGTGTCTAGACACTAAAACAGATTTGGATTAGCCCCCGTTCTTCAAAAAACAGCTTGTTGATGGCATCAGTTAAATAAATCCAAGATGTTTTTAAATCACAGAGTCAAATCTATTCAGTTGACTTTTTAAAGTGCGATGTACTGGAAAAGAGTGTGTGTAAATCTCAAAATCAGTTTAAAAGTTAGAGAGGTTGCCGATTAAAACGGTTGCAGCTCAATGTCGTGTTGGTTTTAAAAAATGTGTTAAATGTATTAATTCCAACTTCAGGATTTATGTATATACCCTGTAAATGTTTTTCTTTTTACAGCCCACAGTAGCTGAACCCAATTATATACCAACAACAATATTTGCAAGTGAGCTTTACCTGTGCAACACATCCTAATCTATTTGCCCTCATCCATCTTTCCAGGAGAACAAGGCTCGAGCGGTGCGCCAGTTCCATTTCCATGGCTGGCCAGAGGTGGGCATCCCCACTGATGGAAAAGGCATGATTAATTTAATTGCGGCGGTCCAGAAACAACAACAGCAGTCTGGTAATCACCCCATCACTGTACACTGCAGGTAAGACACACACCTTCCTTCTTCACTCAGTGTGTTGCTATTTGATCCTGTATGAGAGATTGTTGGTGCTTTTAAATCACTGGAAGAAACAGCTCAGAAGAATTGTTTTATTCTACACTGAAAATATTGACGTTTATACATTTTCCTCCATGTGTCTGCTTTTTACAGTGCTGGTGCTGGCCGGACAGGGACTTTCTGTGCGTTGAGTACAGTCCTGGAGAGGGTGAAGGCAGAGGGCATCCTGGATGTCTTCCAGACAGTCAAGAGCCTCAGACTGCAGAGACCCCACATGGTGCAGACACTGGTGAGAAAAAGCTGCATTCTTCCTCTGACAGCAACAGCTGGTGAAGATATACAGTATTTATTGAACTAAAGGTAAAATTCCCCTCCTCTAGCTGCATTCCTGTTTGTATGTTTTGTACGGTGAACTAAATAAAATTTGAACTAGATAAAAGCAAACAGGGCGGCATGGTGGTGTAGTGGTTAGCACTGTCGCCTCACAGCTAGAAGGACCAGGGTTCTCCAGGGTGGATAAAAGGAAACATTGGTGTGCCAATCCAAGAGTGGTCACATACACTGTCATATGAGATCTCATTTGAATTTAGAGTTTACAATGAGGATGCTATACTCCAGCCACAGACATAATGTATGTGAATTATTGAGTCATCTTAGTGTTACTTGTCTCGTTTCCTACTTGACATGGCTGTTTCTCCCTTCTTAGGAGCAGTATGAGTTCTGCTACAAAGTAGTCCAGGAGTATATCGACGCCTTTTCTGACTACGCCAACTTCAAGTAGGGTCCTGCCGTAGATGGACGGATAGATGTCTGCATACACTTCCTGCATATGCACGCACCAGAACACAAACACATCACCACGCAGAAAACTGCATATTCCCATCTGATGATTTTCTTTTTAAATACTCATCACAACTTGATCTATGGATGGGATGAACTTCCCGCAGGAAAAGGGAACAAAGGTCTTGGTCCGGAGGACAGGGCAGTGCAGTCGAATAGAGAAAATAACTGAGATGCCTTCTTGAATATTTTGTAATATTGATCTTGTTAATACAGCCCTTCACCCCTATTTGCTTCCCATCTCCTCTCCCTACATGTACATATACTTACTGTGTTGCATCTTATTACTTTGGTTTAAGACACAGTTTTGAGTTTGGCTGCATTTTTGGGTGGCACCTGTAATGTATTTTATTGGTATATATATATATGAATATAAATCAAATGCTTTGGAGGCTAATGTAAAAATCCAATTCCAAGGTAATGATGTTTGGATTTTTTTTAACTTTTTAGGGAAAGACATTTTTTGGCTTTGCCTGAGCCGCGCTGTAGCAATGTATATGGTAGCAGAACCCAGGACTTTCTACACTAACAGGCAAAACCTGGATTGTTTCACACACATTCACACACATAGAGCCATTTTTCTTCACACAGAATTGGGGACATCTACTTTGCAAAATATTTCTCAAGGCACTTAGAATAGACAGCGTTCAGAGATCAGATTCTCTGTAGTGTAGCTCAAAGTCTCAGGTTGACGCACACATAAATATGTACACTTAATACCAGGAGCCATTTGTTTTCTTGAGCATATGTATGTGTGTGTCTGTGTGAACTGGAGCAGAAGCTGGTGGAAGGCACGGTGCATTTTTACACCACTGTCTTCTGTCCACCAAGTGCCAAAGTCCTTCACTCACTTGGTTGTGCAGCTCCGGAGTCTTAGAAACTCTACCAAGCATGTTTAGATATTCAGTGCTAGAAAGCTATTCTGCTGTCCAGGAATCGGATCCTGGACTACAACAGGAATTTGAGAAAGTAGAAAATAAATATCATCTTCATCATCAGCTCCTATACAGTAAATAAAAGGTTTAGGCAAATTGGTCAAGCTTTTAAATAAATGATTTTACTATATTTTAAGGTCTGTTACATATCAACAGTAATGTTGATCATGTTGATGCCATAACTTCATTACTGCATTAGAAATCAACAAATGTTATATACCCTACATATTTTTTTTTCTTGTTTACAGACACACCAGTATTTCTAGTAGATTGTATTGATACATTTCTTTTCTGTATGGGTTTCCTTTGCCTGTTTTCTCATTTTTTTTAATATCAGCCTCACTTTACCACGCTTTAATGTCGGACTTTTATTTCCCACAATGAACAGTGATGCTGAGGAATGTTTTCTCTTTATTTGGTTGCTGACGCTAATATAGTTGTCAAAAATGGACACATACATTACTTTAAATGATGGAATTGTACCATTGACTTTTTTTGGTCCTTTTTCTTAATGGCTGTCCTGAGAGGACACTTAGACTTGAACTACAATGTATTTTAGATGATTGAGGCCATGCCCTTTTATGATTGTAATGAAAGATAAATGATTTCAGTTAACCGCAGGGCTTCGGGTCAGTCCTAATTTCACCTCAGTCAGCTCAGGAAATGACTGACAACAGGGTTGTTTAAATTTACAAATTGAACAAATTCAGTTTGAGTTAATTTCCAAAGCAGATGGGTTTAACTCCCAGCAGAGGAGCAGAGGATTTTAAAGGTCTTTTAGGACTTTTTAAGCTATTTTAATCTATTTTCATGTAGATTTTAACTGAAAAGAATACATCACACAAACAGTCTCTTATGTATTTACTTATAGGAAGCAGCACAATCAAATTTAATTTATTGAAGGTGGACATCATTAACAGTACATGCTGAATTTTCAGGAAGGGTGGTTGTGTCAGTGTTGATTGTTTGAACACTCCTTCACTATTTGCACCAAAAGCAAAGCCCTTAAAACTACAGAGACAATTGCGAGATGAGGTCAGAAAGATGATTTGACCCTGATATTGGAATACGGTAAGTATATTTGAACTCTGAAATTCTTTCGGGTCTCAAAGCTCCTGCAGGGACTTAAAGCAGCAGATATCTTTAATTGACCAGTTGTTGAAAGTGTTTGTGTTTGCTGCTGTTTGTGCATTGTCATTTCAGGTCTTGTTTCATTCCAAAGCATCACAAGTGCCCGCACTATTAGTTAGGTGCCATTGCCGTTGTTCATTTATTGAGTTTGTGACTTATAAAGGAGGGGATGCTTTTTTTTGTTTGGCTATTCTGCATTTTGTAAATTACACGCATTTTGCAAACAAAACGTGACACTGTGCCAACCTATGAGACCCACTGTTTTGCTTTTTATAGTAAATTTTAAAAAGTGCCTCACTGGTAGCTTTTCAAAAATAATTTTTTTCAATTCTATCTAAAATATGTGATTAAGCTATTGTCATCCTCAGTGCTATCCTTTCCATTTTCCCAAACACCACCTGCAGGCCAGTGACAAACCTATGATGAATCAATAGGGCCAAAACCAAAACTGGGTCAGTCTGGTTCTTTTCACATTCCCTTGAGTCACATGCAGTGTATCTACTGTATATTCATTTATTGTGCAGGTCAAACTAACATTGAAGTCACTTTTTCATAAAATTCCATGTTGATTGGATAGCTTCATTTTATTCCATATCACTTTAGTGTGGGAATCATGACAGATAATCAGTTGTGGGTACTCGAATGTTGAACAAATATCTGCAGTTTTGCCCACAACAAATACATGCATTACCAGGGAAATGAGTTGTCCCTGTTTCATGTCCCTTTATTCCTGAAACTTTTGAATGCCCAGGAGAACTAAAATATGCCTCCATTTCTAGAGAGGGGCACTTCCCTCTTTTTCTTCCCACCTTTTTATACGTCCTTCATGTCTCATATCCAACTCCAATCACTGCTGTCCACTTATCACTTCCTTTCCTTCTTTCACTTTGACCATTCTTTCACTGCCCACTCCCCTTATGTACATAATGTAAGGTTATTTATATTTCATTCCTGTCTGCTGCCTTGCTTGTTTTACTTTCTTCTCCCCTGTCTTTATTTTTATTATTATAATTATATATTTTTTTTAGAAAAAAGATGTATATTGAACTGTATTGGGACCATTTTAAAAATGTATTAGAGATGTTTTGTGTTGGCCATTTTCAATTTGGTATAATTGTCTTAAGCAAATCCTATTTTTAATTTGCCTGTTTGTTTCTAGTGTTTTGTTATTCAACATTTGAATATATGTATATATAATTATATATATGATAAAATTATATATAATTATATAAAGCCAAATGGCCTTTCTAAGCAAGATACTGTTCAAACCTAATAAAGTGCTTGAGATTTTACTATTTGTCAGCATTTATTGACTTAAAATATGATATAAGGCATAGAAATGCATTGTTTTTGCTTGTTTCACGTCATGCCTTAACTTAAAGATAAGGTTGTCCTCTTGAGTGTTGCTCTTCAAGGGTCTTCAATTAGGTTGTTCGCCTACAATAAATATTAGTGTGCTATCTGCACACATCAATTATTTATGCCTAAATCATTTAGTGTTGCCGTTGAAATGTTGCATTGACATTAATGCTGCAGACATATTTTAGGAGACATTTACATTAAGGGAGTATCATAAGTGAATGATCTGGTGTTTTGCTATCTAGTTGTCTTTGGGTTATGTAAGAGTTGAGCTGTAACATAGCAACACGGACATGAAACAACTTATATGTGGAAACATATCAGGATCCTAAAAAAATATGATAAAAATGAAACATTTGAGGATTAGTATAAATGTTGATCTGCTGGTTTCTGTTCTTTTTTTATTATACAGTTAAAAAAACAAACCTTTTACTATGAGTACAGTTTAAGAAATTCACAGAAATGACTTTTGTATTTTAAATGTATAAAATCATTATACACAGAGTAAAAAACTATCCTACAAATACCTTAAACAAGGTGTTGTTTACAAATTAGTGATTTACTGTTTATTTCAAGTATGTTACACTGGAAAAAATAGCAGACAAAGTATAATGCTGATTTGTCTTAGCAATGATGACAGAACTGCGGCCAAGAAATAATATCAGACAAAAGTCCAGGTAATTATTAAAAGTTTTTGCTACCAGTAATGGAATATGACTATATTTATGCAAGTAAATATACGTAATTTAGTATTTCAATTTTATGTTTCTGTATACTTGTTACTGGCTATAATTTCAAATGGAAAAATTGGTCTTTTTACTATATCAGAAAGCTTTTCTTACATCCTATATTAAGGTTTAACATACAAAAAGTTAGACATTATAAAAGATTATGCATAGTCGTATATTGAACTAAATCACTGAAATACATAGTTAGATTTAACTATATTTTGACAACATAAATGTTTTAAATGTAACAGTAATATAACATGCATACATAATAATAATACTAATAATATAATTATAACAGCATTCAACATTCGTTGTACTATGAATGTTTTTTACTACATATACTTTTAAGTACATGTAATACCTATTTAAGAATGATCTAAATTATATTCTCAGTGCACTAGCAAGTACACATCCCTGAGTACTTTTATATTTCAGAATAGCTACTTTTACTTTAGGATCTGAATATTTCTTCCAGCACCTCTTGCTGCCAACTAAAACAGCTAAACAGCAGTGGAGCTGTATAGTACATAACCTGTAGGTTAACAAGCAAGTTAACATTATAGCCGCAGTAAACAGCAGCCAGACCAGCTTGTTACCAGTTTAGACATTCAGCTAACCACTTGTTACAACTTACAATATCATGCACCCTCAACTGAAAATTGAAACGTGTGCTTTTACTAAAGATTAATTTGGTTTTAATTTGCCAGTAGATATCTTGCACTTTTTTTTCATTGTCCAGCTAAAGTGTTTGTTGAATCCTTTGTTTCTCTTGCACATTTTGTGTGAGCAAATTAATCCACAGATTTCTGAGAGGTTAACTGCTCTACGTTGACAGGTAAGTCTGGAAGTAGTGATCATATGTCATCAGTGATGCACCTTGGAGTCATCTTGCTTTGGCCAATCGCTTGTTCCGAACAGTTCTGTGTCATAACTCTTGAGCTGGCAGCTCAACTGAGTCATGTCACACGACACGTCACTTCCTGAGTAAGAACTGCTTCTAATTGTAAAGCTCTGAAAAGTAAATAATGACAGAGAAGTCACCAGTGGCCTGGTTACACACACTATGTTTGCTCCGTTTGCCCCGGAGTTTCCCTCGAATGAGGGCTCAGTAGGGTCAGAGACTGGTCTCTGGGGTCATAACAGGTACAAAAATAGGAGAAATGAGAGTTAATTAGTTTTACCTGTACTCACCAGTCCTACATTATTCTTTTCTTATGTGACTCACCATCCCCATCTTAATATCACATGTGGCGACGACCACGTCTACTTTGTGCAGCAACAGTCATGAAAAATATCTGTTTCAGTACTCAATGCAACAATTGTAACCTCTTATTTACTCAAAGTACCAGTATTTGGAAATGGATAATAGGGATGCGTGCACGTGTGTCAAGGCTGTTTGCAGATGGTGATTGGAAATGGTTGGCTCGTCCTGTGGGGCTGTTTATTTCAACACTGGGAACAGAGGGACCAAAAGGGTCACTGATGGGCGTGACATATGGGGAAGTCTAATAGAGATGTGTTGGGAGGGTACATATAAAGTGGTGGACGAGGAGGGTGAAGAGTAAAATACCCGTGAAATAGTGAGATACTAGCTTTAGCAACCAGCCAACTGAAGTACGAGCAGAGTGAACTTCTGGAGGGACGATAACGGACACCTCGTGTGACAAAGTTGTCAGAGTTAAGACTAAGGTAAGAATTATGCTTCAGTAAGAATTTACTGCACCAGTCTAAAACATTCATTGTTAATATCAGAATAAGTATCAAAGTGAATATTGAAGGAGCCCAGATATAACATAAAGTGATCACTTTTGAAATTTGTTCTAACACATTCTGCTTGACTTTTATTTATAATTATCTCAGCAGGAGAGTTGCAGAAAAATTGTTTATTTAAGACAGTGAAAGAAGAAAGTTCATATAATGATGTGCACAAGTGAATGGTTCATTACATTAAAATTTGTACTACGGACAAATTAGAAAAAAAAGTTTGAATGAAACTTTGCAAAACTCAAAATTACAGCAAAGTATCAGAGATTTTAGAGTGAAGATTGTTTACACGCATAGTATAAGTGTATATATTCAAATGTCTTCATATTACAGTAAAACATCAGAGCTCTGCTCCTCATACAGCACAGTCTGTGAGCTTTTATTATAGCGTATTGAGTATGAGTATTTAAGCAATGTAGAATTTGCTTAGATTACCTAAAGCTAATCCTAAAGGATCAAAGATAAAACCCTCTAATAATCACTCCTTAAGTGTTTGTCTTGGCCTGTAGGTGAAAATATCATGTGTGTATCTCGGCTGGTTTTACTGCTGGGGCTTCTTCTATGCGTGGGGGCTCAGATGTCCAGCGCCCAGCACTGGTCCCATGGTTGGTATCCTGGCGGCAAGAGGGAGCTGGACTCATTTGGCACATCGGAGGTTAGGATGTGTGTTTTTGTGTGTATGTGCTAGTGTGCATAATTTTCTTATTCATCAAGCATTTTAATTTTCACATTTTAACCTATTTACTTTTGTGTGATATTCTCTCTCTCTCTCTTTCATTCAGATTTCAGAGGAGATTAAGTTGTGTGAGGCAGGGGAATGCAACTACTTGAGACCGCAGAGGAGGAGCCTTCTCAGAAACATTCTTGTGAGTGAGCTGAGAGAAAATTATAGTGTAATTATAGATCAGAGATTTATAATAGACATTGGATATTATAGTGTACTTGTCTATTGCTGTTTAAAGCCTGTAATCACTGAAATATATTAAACATCATCAGTATAAATTAATGTCTTATTTAAATTCATATTAAATTCAATATATTCATTTAATTATCACATGAGGGAAGCTAATATGAACACTAACAGATTCGTACTCAAAATACTCAAACATCTAATCTACTCTGCAGGGAATCTTGTTAAAGTGTGTGTGTGTGTGTGTGTTTCGTCTTTACAAGAATGTGTCTCCATACAGCTGCATACACAGATGCCACCTTGATGACATAATGCCTGACATATCTATATGTTGGACCTAACAACAAAACATTGTACTATGGATGTAACTCTAAATAACTTTTTCCACAGCTGGATGCCTTAGCCAGAGAGCTCCAGAAGAGAAAGTGATGGCTTTCCACCCAATGCTGCTTTTCTACCTAGCGACCCTCTTCATCAGTGTCCTTGTCTTTAACGTGAAACAACTGCTGATCTTCTGATCCTGTCTATTTGTTAAATCTGTCAGTAAATGTGTATTCCAGCATTACGTGGATTTTCCCTGTGGCTCACAAATGTTGAAACTACATTGTGCCATAATAAAATATATATTTTGATATTAACTCGTTTCATTTGTGGTGTCTACAATTTTCTACGAAATATGTGAGTCGAAAAAGTGGAATCAAAAGCTTTTTTACACAGTATTAAGAACAGTGGCAAATCTAGTTAGGGACACCTCTGAAATGGTGGGTTTAATGTTGTGGCTAATCTGGGTATTTCTTAGTGTAAACTGATAAATAACCTGTTGACAGCGCAGTTCAAATGATAAAATTCATGATGGCTGAATTCAATTTAGCTGCTTCAGTTTCAGGGTCCTGGTTATCAACCATAGTTAATGCTATTTGTAACACCTGAGATTTTCCTTATATGACAAAATATGCCTATTGATAAAAAGTCAAAGTACATCCAAAATAAAATTTTCATTTTATCCATTTGCCTGTCATTAGCTTTTTTCTGTTTGGTTTCATTGGAAGACCAGAGCTAAACATAAAAGAACAAAAAAACATTTTAATAGCCTTAACTTTATGAAACTGCATAAAGTGTATAAAGAACATAAAATCACATATCTGAAATACACAGAGTAGACACAGACTGAATTTCATTTAGACAATTATCCAAAATTAAAATGCTATTTTTCTGAGGATTACCAAAACGAATAGATCAACGCCTTTGGTAGTATGACGCCACTGCGCATGCCCAACACAGCTAGAGAAAAAGATGGACGACAGAAGTGTCTGCACTCCGCTGCCTGCGGAATCAGACTCTCAAAATAACACTACTAGTACCCCCAACGTGGCTTCTGTTACAGATGCTGACAAAGTAATAAACACTAAAATAGATAGTACCCAGGTTGAAGGTGAGTTTTGTCTAGAAGGTTGCAAATTCAGCTTTACGGCGTCCTTTTTAGCTAACTGGCTAACCAGCTCAACAGTCGAGTGAGCTAACTAGCTTCTTAGCTAAAGACGCTAATGTCAGCTGTCTAACGTTAGTTAGCTATAACTTTATAAGTTGCTCAGTTTTCTGATACCGCTCCGTGCAGCAATCGTAAAATACTTCGTCCACCAAAATACCCTTCTATACTCAGACCAGCGTCAGACAGACATCTGGGTTAAAGGGTTAGCTACTCATTTTCCCAGGTGCTGAAGTGGTTAGCCAGTTGCTAAGTATCTTGCTAGCTAACTAATGTCCTCAAACTCAGTTCCCAAACCACAGGGCCTTTTGTACATTTTAATTAGCCACATATCAGTGGATAAGGGTTGATGGTCGGCAAACAGCTTTTGGTAGCGAAGGACATCAAATAACTTTACTATTTAATAGAGGACTTAAATCTCACCGTCAGTTTGGCAATAGATGGTATTTTAGTTAATGCTGTATCAGTCAGAGCAGTTGCCTAGAACAGGAAGAAGCAGTGCACTAGATCGTGCCAAAAGTTAGTCCAAAATACATTTGGTAAAAAGATATAATGTAAGGTTGGTGGTGAGTTTGAAGCATGAAAGACTATTAGCTGAAGTTTAACATTTAAAAAATAATGGTCACCTTTTCCTTCCTCAGTAGCCTCGCTCACGACTAAAATAATAATAAAAAAGCCCTAAAGGGTATGAATAGAAAACATTGTAGATGTACTTTGAGATACAGTATCTACTGTCTCTGTTTTCTTGTTATCTGCTACTGTGATTATCATTTGGTAAGTACATTATTTGACATGTATTGGCAGACTTTTACTTCAGGCAGCCATCAGTGTATTTGAGTTTCAGATATTATTTACATAGATAAAGAGGGAAGAGCTGTGTTTGTGTGTACAATTGTCTTTTTATATTTAAGAAGTCATTAAGTTCAAATTCTACCAGCACACTATGTATGTCACACTATGCTGTTAGTATAGAGACAGTATTTCATAGTGTTTAGTTTTAATTCATTTTCAGAGGTGATTAATAACGTATTTTTTGGACCATTTCATCAAAGATTTATATATCGATAATGACAGTTGATCATCATAAGCGTGAATATTAAGTGATACTGCACTTATTGAATAAAAGTGAGCGCACACTGTATTTGAGGATGAGACGCTAACATTTTTAAATTGATATATTGGTATAAATATGTAATATCTGATTTATCATTTCTGCTCTAGTTACAAATTTTCAGTTTCTGTCACCACCAGTCATAAAAGCATATCATGCACATTCTGTAATTAGCTGAACATAAAACAGCGTATCACACCATCCATCAAACAGCTATTTTGTTAAATTGTGTGTGTCCATTACTGGCAGCAAGAATTTAAACAAATGCATTTTCACTTTGAAAACATCCCTTCCTATTTAGACTGCCATCATTTTAGTAGAAAATTAAAAAATGAAACTTGCCAATCTGCAAAATACTCACATTCACAACCAATGCTTTACTTAAACAGCGGATCTTTTATAGTACTTATTCGCAGTATTATTTGAACAGGTTACCCTCCACAATGTCTTGGGAGGGTAAACATATGTAGGGGATATTTACTTCATTACTTTCTCAACCACCTTCAGTATTGTAACCAGTAAGCTTTCCATTTGAAAATCAATCCACTAAATGTTTGTTGCAGAAATCGGAATGAGCTTATTTAAAGAGCATACGTTTGGCTTTGCAAACTGATTTTCACCATTGTTGCTGCATTTGTATATATATTCACATATTCTGGATTTAGCTTTTAAAAGCACTGTATATTAAATGCACTAAAAATAGATTATGCTTGTTGCAGGTAAAATGTTTTTCAAATTTGTCGTTATAATTGGCTACATTATACCTTAAAATGTACTTTAAATTATTTTTGTTGAGAGTACCACAGTGATTGATTTGTCAGTGTTTTGAAGAACTGATCCATTACTCACTAAAATGAGCAGGCGGTTAAAAAAGTATGTTGAATAAGACTTCACAGCTGTGTTTGGCTGACGTTCACAAGTCTATTACGTTTGTTTTGTCTGAGGACTATAAAATGTTTGACTTTTCATGTTGGGCTTTAGTATCAAATACTTCCACAGTAACATGAATGCAGTGGCAGTGAAACATGAAAATGCTTAAGGCCTTGAAAAGCAGAATGAATGCAGTCAAGCATGAAATGATGTTTTTCTCAGGTGGTAGCAATAAACTTTGTGCAACAGGTGTCTACATATGTGCTTTATGGGGCTGGAAAAGGTTTGGATGTAGAGAGGAAATAATCCAAGTAGCATTTTTATGGCATAAAAGTAATTTACAAAATTAAAAAAATGAACAGTGTCTAGTTCACTGTTCTCCTAGAGAACCCTTATGGTGAATGATATATACATTGGTCTTGGATAAGATTCAGCTTTAAATTTGGTCTAGGGTGGGTGGATGTTGTATTTATGCTAATATGGGACTAAGAAAAAAATTTAGACATTTGAGATACCAGTGCCTTTTAAGCAGTAAAATAAGTTAGTGTGACAGTATGTATTGGATGAGAAGCTATTTTTCAGCCCTTTCAATATTTAAATTTTTTTTGCAAAGATGGTTTCCATATTAACAAAACCACTCAATGTAGAGACTCATGTAATAGTTTAAGTTTAGACAGAGCTTTAATTGTATATTATCAAATATGTGTTTGCATTAGAAAGAAGACAGTGAAAGTGAACTCAAAAAATCAAGGAAATTTAAGGTTTTAAAAATCTAATCTGTGTGGGTGATAATAATCTAAGTTGCTTGACTAAAGTATTTTCCATATAAATATAGTATGATTTAATAGCTTCATCATGCTTAAATGCTGTCCCACTGTATCCGCTGTGACTCATCTGTAACAGTGACTGTATACTGTGTCACACAGGAGACAAGTGTGAAGAGGACTTACTAAAGGGGCTCTTCACTGACGACTACTGCCATGTATGTGAGGCTGTGCTGCTGTTTGAATCTCAGCGCCTCTCCCATTATGAGGTGTGTGCAGCTCCCCAAGCACTAGTCATGAAAATGTGGTACAGTTTTATTGACCTCGAAAGGATAAAGTCTTCATAATGACATCTGTCTCCAACTGTAGGGAAAGAAACATGCTCAGAAACTTAAGGTGTACCTGCAGGCCAAGAGAGCTGAGAAGACGAACAAAGAGTCTACAGGACCACAGGTCAGCGGTCAGACATTTTATTTGTACACAATCAGGTGCTGTCTCTAATCTAAACTTTGTCTTTCATAGGGCTGAAAGCATCTTAACAGTAAGAAGTCAAAGGGTCTTAAATTATATATTAATATTCCTCTCAATATGAATGTGAGGTGCACGGAGAAGGAATCTCATATGAACTAGAAGGCTAGAGTGTTGTGGGGATATATCAGTACCAAGTCTCAGACATTTTGAGCGCATTATAAGCAGTTATAAGACGTCTGTGTCATGAAGCTGTGTCAAATATCTAGTCTTGTTTTTTGCAGCGGGCCATGACTGCTGATAAGGACCGTTTCTGTGAGCTGTGTAACATGGTGTTTAGTTCCCACGTGGTGGCAAAATCACACTATGAAGGCAAAGTACATACAAAAAATCTTCGTAAACAAGGTGTTCAACCTCCAGGCAAGTGTTGGTTTTGTGATGAAAATATATTGTTGATCGAAACTTAAATATTTACATATTAATCAAGTTCTGCCTAAGTTCAAAAGGTCATAGTAACTTAAATTATTCTATACAGTTATAGAAAGGTACACAGAGGTGCGTGCTTTGCCAAGTCTGACTCCAGATCGTGATAATGCTGACCAGAAATCAGCCCCGGAGGATGGTATGGAGCATCTTGTGGACCCAGCAGCCAGCACAACTACCCCCAACACTGAGGTTGATCTGAAGGACCCTAACAAGTATTGTGCTCTGTGTGCTGCTTCTTTCAACAATCCCCAAATGGCTTTGCAGCACTACAATGGACGCAAACACCAGAGGAACCAGGCCAGACAGGAGCTGATCAAAGAGCTTGGAGACGATGTCCAACAAGGTAACACAAGTTCCTGTCTCTCAACAAAAGCTGTGTAAGACAAAGGACATCAAATCTTGTAGGAAATACATGGAAGTTAATCAGTCACACATGATTACACATGATCACCTTAATATAAAGAAAAACATTTGTTGAGGCACATTTTTTCTATGTTAGAGGCACTATGTATCTTTGTCTTTTAATGAGATTCAAGGCAAAAGGATCATGATAACAGGCCCTGATTAACTAAGTTTCCTACAATAACACCAATATTTAAAATGGCAAATTCTCTCAGCCAGGAAGAATTATTCCCCTCAGTCGTAGCAGGTAGGTAGGAGATAAGCATGTAATGTTTGGTTTGATAGCCATATTCCAGTTAACCAGTGTTGACAAAAGCAGGTGATTCTAATTGTGTCAATGTTAAATAAATAGTAAAATAGTAAAGACATTGTTTACAGTTGTAACACAGAATACAGATACAGTAGGAGAGACAGAAGTATAGGAAGTGGTGTATCTGACTGTTGACAAGCCTTTTAATTTATGCTGTTTTCCCACCTCACCTGCTTTCTGTTATCAACAGCCACCTCCCTTATGTGTCAGATGTGTGGTGTGCAGTTTAACTCTGTGGAGATGTACCAGGCCCACATGCAGGGAAACAAGCATCAGATTAGGTAAGATCAAGAACAACATGTCCACTCTCATGTGTCATAATTTACACTTAAAATGTGGTCTCTGTTCAAAATAATGATAATGAACATTTGCAATATTGTTTTTTGCAATATTCAGCATGTGATCTTTCTCTGCTTTTATCAAACATACAAACTCACTGGATGGTTAAATTGCTGTGTGTCTCCTAGAGTTCCAAGCAAGGAGTTGTTTTACAAGTTAGTTTAACTTTGGGCAATTATAAGCATATGGCAGTAAGAAACTACATTCATTTTTATTTTCCTGTCCGCTACTGACATCACCTGATGAATAACAATTAAATTCCTCTTCACACGCTTTTGACAGGGAGAAGAAGGTCACTGACCTGTGCAAATCCCAACAAAAAGTCTACAGCACGTTTGCGGATGAACTGGCAGATTACATTCAAGTTCAGAAAGCTCGTGGAATTACCCCCAAGGCCCTTCAAGTCCCACTTCAGGGTGATGAGGGAGATGAGGAGGAGGAACAGAAACTGTTAAACAGTGGGCATATCACAGAACTTCACAAACCTATGCCTAACCTCCCTCCCAAATCTAAGCCCCATCATCAGTCCCATCCTGGTTACCAAGTTGAAGGGTGGTGTTCTGCGTATCAGGGCCCATCTTGGCCTCCTCATGGCTGGGACAGCTGCTCACCTCCAGTCCTCCAAGGCTCAGGCTCTCCACAGTTCCCTTGTCAACCCATGAAGAGAAGGAGGCATAGACAGAAATCAAGCTCCTCCTCGTATACTACCTCATCATCTTACTCCTCATCTTCTTCTTCCTACAGCAGTAACACAAGTGACAGTGATGACAGTGAATACAGGCGCAGAGATAAGAAAAGGATTAAAAGATCTAAGAAGGAGAGATGCGGGAGGGTAAGAGATGAGGAGCAAAGGAGGAGAAAACAACATAGGAGGGAAAGAGAGAATAACTCAGAGGAGAGGAGAAGAGAAGAGTCTGGAGAGTCAGATCAAGAGAGGAGGAGAAAAAAGCAAAAACATGATGGTAAGCAAAGACGAAAAGAAAAAAAATCCCGGGAGGAAGACTTTGAGGTGGAAGGAGGAGAAAGAGTGATGGACAGTTTGAAGCCAGAAGACACGATGGACAGTAACAAGTGTGAAGTGCACGTTCGGACTGAAATGTGTGTTGAGCAGGGGAATGGTGGACAGGATGAACCAGCCAAACCCAAATACAGGAAAGAGAAGAAAAAAATGAAAGAGAAAGTAGACACTAGGACGGAAGAGGAGAAGCTGTGGGATGACTCGATTTTGGGGTGTTAAACTCTTTTAGGAAAAACTTTTGGGCAAAACATGACTTTATCATGAGCATGTTATTGAAAATAAATCAAATTTAAGTTAAATAAAGTTACTGAAATAATATTGATAGCAGAAAATGAAGTAGTTTTCACTGCCTGCTCAAATAGCCCAAAAATATTGTTCTTCATAAGTGTGCTAGCTGGCTAGCAATGTTTATTTCCTGTGTGTAAGGAATAGAAGTATTTCTCTTATTACAGTGTGTTTGGAAGAGTTTCTCACATAACTACAATAACTTTTTTTTACTGACACTTTTTCTTTTTACTGACAATCTTTGACAGAATTAATTTGCACAGTCAGTCATAATTGTTGTCTGTAATATTTAAGATCTTTTATTTTCTAAAGTCCTCTTTAACTTCTTCACAGATTTGTAATTTCAATTGTTTCCTTTTTTCTGTGCTCCTGAATGTATTAGATTGTGATCTCTGTAGCAGCCTGTGGTTGGCGCTGTTGAGCTTCATTCAGAGCATCACTAAAGCAAATAAAAGAGCATAGATGTTGGAGGCCTAGCAATTTGATTCTTTTAAAGCTCTGTGTGTTTTTACTCAGATGCAAATAGGCTGAAAGAAACTGAAAGAGATGCAGAGTTTGGTCTGTACTGGATTTAGACTGAATAATACAGATGTAAAAAATTATACACACTGCACTACAAAATAAATAAAAAAAGAGTACAGAGACATTACTCTAGTCTACAGTGCTTTGTCTGTGTGTATATGTGTCAGGGATATATTTGCACATCCAAACAGCACAGTTTGGGGTCAGACAGGTGCAAAAGTTCAAGTCAGGACAGCTTTTCAGAATTCCTGTATAGATGCAGTCTGTGATGAATTCAACAAAGACAATTTCATTTTTTATTGTGACTAAGAAGAGATATGAAAAGAAGTGAAGTTATTCACTTTATTTGGCTTTGTTAGATTTCTAGACCAGACAATTAAATATCCATATAAAGGTTCTGTTTTCAACATTACTTCACTGTTTCAAATGTTTTTTGAAGGTAGAGTAAAGGTCTGACTAGATGTGTGTTCCTTCTGCATCTTGTATATCAAATATGTGAGATATTTGAAATATTTAATTGCATAAGGTTCATAGGAGCAGAAAGGTGTGCAGTATCTGGCTTGTTGGAATAATAGACGAAAACCTTTCATAGGAATCAAACTGACGGAAAGTGACAGACAGATATGGAACAACTTGCCAGTGTTTTTTATAGTTAGATCTTTGAAACAACTTTGATATCAGCATTATTATCGTATAAGGTGCCAGTGTTGACAGCATGAGAAAAAGGCAATTTATGCAAAATTAAAAGCTTTTGAAGAAATACCTCAGCTTTAAAATGTATTTCTTCAAAGCAGCACTAATAAGAACCAAACCGCTATTGTAAATCTGTGACACATAATGTGGACACGAAGTAAGTGACTTGTCTGAAAATACTCAGCATAACTTTTAACTAAATTGGATGATGAGAGGAGTAGAGAGATTAAATAAGAGTCAGCCTCTCAGCGTGGTGTCTTTAGACTTAGAGCGTCGAGAGCAGAGAGACCAACATAGACTTTAAGGCTCAGCAGCATGTAAAGAGCAGCTCTGAAGCCCCCTGAGATCTCCTGTTTTCAAAGAATCCTGTGGTCTTGTTCCCTGTGTCGCTCGAATCTTCGACCCTCGTACTATATGGCACCCACATCCTCTCACTTTAAGACCCCCACCAGACCGTTCTACACCCTAACCTTTCATGCACACACAAAACAATCCACAGACAACACTTAGATTACTTAAGCGGACTTAAATTTTATCAAGGAATTCTAAGTTTTGAGTTCTGTGAACATTCATTTCTTAGAAAAGCTGCTCCAGAGTAAAATGGAAATGCCAATCAGGGCAACATAGAGTGTTGTAGTAGTTTTACATAAGATATTAACTACAGGGAAAACTTGAGTGTCATTGTGACACTTAATGCAGTATACATCCATATGTCATGGCTGCTCATAAATGGCAATATTACTCATTCTTCCGGTATGATTTGGAGTTGTTGAATACACTTAACTGTATCATGTCAACCTCAGGCTTTGAATAGACCAAACCAAAAGCAAACAACTGATTGTCAGTGAATTAATCAGTTATAATATGTATTAATTGTACAGTTAATTCCTAAAACAACCAAAAATGCCAAATATTCAAAGGTTCCAGCTTTGGAATTGTACAGATTTGCTTTTTTTCTATTTTATATCATCATAAATGTAAGTACCTTTGACTATTGTGCTGATATTTGGCAAAACTATTTAAAGACAACTCATTAGGCTCCCGGAAATTGCGATGACAACATTTCCACTTATTTCTGACATTTAATAGATGAAACAATTCATCGATGGCCGTCAACATCGAAACTGCTGATAACGATAGTTGAAGCACAAATCACTACAAAGTCAGGTGTTTCAGAAACTAAACCTTTGCTGCTGTTGGTCACACAACACGTCTTTTGGACAGATGAAATTTGCTGCTGGGGATTCTCAGTTGATTTGTGCAGAAAGGATCTTCTATGTTTTCAGGAAAGTTTTAAAATAAATATCTCCATCAGATCTTGTGGTAGTTCAAGCATTCATAACATAAGAACGAAATGGATTGGGGTCCTTTTTACAGTAAATATAAGAAAAATACCCTACTCAGTGACTAAACAGATTAAGTTTGTTAAAATGGTTGAGAAAGATTTCACTATTAAAGTATTATGTTATTTTTTTTAACTGAAACACATGTATCTCTTAGGATAAATGGGAATATTCAGAATTTGTATAATTTGCAGAATTGCACGCACATGCACAAACCTCTGATGCTTTTGTGTTCTGGGAATTTCTACAAAAGTTCTACAGCATTGTGGATCAGGATCCTTCATTTCCAGTTAATACCTGATTTTTAGACTCTGTTCTTTGGGCATCCCCTTGCTGCGCTCTGCACAGAGGTAAAAAGCTGCATATGTAGGACTGTGCTGAGCTAGGTCATGCACCTGGGCAGAGACCACAGCACTGCACACTGCTGCTCTGTGAAGACACAGTTTTATAGTGCTTGATATGTGGTATCATGTCACCTGTAATGAAACATGAGCACATCTTCAGCTGTTTGTCATGATCTCGTTAACATATGACACTTAATACCTTGTATGAGAATCTCCATTTTTCTCCTTAAACAACTAGCGTCTGTGAGGTGAAAACAGTTGTCTCTTGTCACATGTCATACTTTTGAAGTGAATAGTCAAGGGTATCAGAATCAGATGATTAGCATTCTTTATATCCTTGTTCAGTTTATGTGATGTTTCAGCTGTGTGTGATAGTGTATGTGTGTATGTTTAAGTCCCTCAGCTATTGTATGGCCCTCTCTGATAGGCCCTGTGTGTCACATTGGGGTGTTACCTTGACAACTCAGGGCCCTATTAGCTCAGTTCCTCCCATCATCTCTGACAGATACATAGCAGGAAAAGAAACTATCAGTCTTCGTTCAGCTACCACTCAAAATACACTCACATGTACACACACTGGCGACTGGACAAAATGATCTTGCTTGCGTGGACTCTGTTGACAGTATCACTGTGGACGACAGGTAAGACAATTAAGTTCTCTCTGTATGTTGTTTCGTAAGCCTCCATCGTTCTCAACATCATAACTCAGTCAGGGGCCTGTTGTGAGGGACGTGTTGGTTTGTCAGTTACACTCCTGTTTGTGCTATAAGGTGAAATCATTTGTTTAAATTGTATTGATTGTAATGATCAAACTGCCACAGAGGTTACTTAATTTTGTTATCTACCCACTGACTATACCGTAACACGGATATACACTGTCATTACTATGTTATTAGTTATTAGTAATTATATTTATGGTGTATGTATAATCAGAATTAAAGGCGCAATGACGATGTTATAATGTTAATAATACACAATGTATTTGTGCCCTGAAGTCGTTCTGCATTTGTCCTAATTTTTATGTTTTATCAAAGCATTAAAGCGAATGGTAGCTGTAGATAATTTTTTGCCCTCTTGAATGTGACGCAATTTGTGCATTGCATAAATGTTGGCAAGAATGACATAATCATCCAGCAGTAACAGCAAGCCTTAACCTTTAACACACAGACATCCCAGATTTGCTGCTTTACCTTTAGATATTTCATAAGACTAGTGATTGCAACAGGTGTATGCCTACACACTGTACCTGACTTGAAATCACACAAAGTAGACACTTGAACTGATTCTAAAATAAGAAGTAACTCTTCCAATGACGACGTCCCTTAAATGTTGTATACATGGTAAATAATTCTTCCCTTAAAGCAATTATCCAGATGTCACCGGTATAGAGTTTGAAATACACAGTATACCGGTTGTTTCTTCACAGTTGTTTCTTCAACTTTATTTCCATACTTAAGACACTTTTGATTGTAATTGTAGTGTTTCTATAGTGTCAGTTACATTTATACTCGCGTCTTTCTTGCTTGAAGCACAATTACTTGTATTTGCTTTTACATTTAAGCTTAATTTTTCTTTAAAGGGAGACTACACATGCACGTTGCTGATGGTGTTTTCATTCTAAACATCAAATGATAGACAATTCAACTTTAAACATTAAACAAGCCTTTTGATAATATACCTGATTCTTGTCCGTTTAAGTGTTTTGCCCTAAATATGTTTGATTGCTTTGGAGCTCTAGCGTTTAGTAATATATTATGCTAAACTCCGATACTGGATTGTAGGACTCTTTCGATGTCAAACAGTCTCTAACATCTCTGTATTTCCACTCCTAGGTTCAAGCCAGATTCTGCAAACCGTCACCGTTTATCCTAAGATCTTCGGTTCAGAGACTATTGAGTGTAACTGCGTTAACTTCACCTGTGACTCTGTCTACTGGTTCCACAGTGTTCCCAACCAGGGGAATGTAAAGTTTGTAGGCAAATGCAACAATGCTGACCGTGTTACCTTGGGTGATGTTGAAGAGGCACGGTTTAAATTCAGCAAAAGGGGCAGTATGTCCTTTGTGTTACGAATAACCAATCTAACACAGAAAGACACAGGAATATATTCTTGTGTCTTAAAGGACAAGAGCAGCAAGGAAATGTGGAGACCTGGGGTTCTTCTTCTGCCGGGAGGTTTGTATGCTGAAATTTTAGTATTTCATTAATAGCAGTTAAATATCAAGCATTAAGTATCAAGTGGCTAGGAGAGTTACATTAGAACATTTAAAACAATATATCAAAATTCATTGTACAACGACGTTTTTGACTTTATAGAATTACATAGAGACGTGCTGTTACGGACTATGTAACTGCGGCGTCCCCACATTGTGTTCATCCAGTGAGCTTTGTCTCACGTTCCCCTCTCTTCTGTTTTTTACACTGCACTGGTCCCATATGTTTGTTTCTCCCAGAGTGACTAGTTCTGACCAGAATTTTCAATATCAAGCTGGTAATAATTTGTCAGGCCTGGTTATGGCAGTCCAATAATCGCATAGAGTTACTGGAGTTACCTCAGTCGCACTCAACAGAGTGGTTGTGTTTGTTGAGAGGTGTATACTTGTAACAAGTATGCATGAGAACTAATATAGTTTTGATGTTACTTTAGAGGTTTTTTTGTGGTTGAGCCGTTTTTTGTGACCAGGTAGCGCTGCCGGACTACAAAAACAACATAAAAATGTTTCAAAATCATAAAAAACAGACAATAGCATAGATGCAACCAATATGTATTGAACTGTATCTATTTGGATTGTTGTGAAAAGTTCATTCATCAATGCATGAATGCCTTTGAGCTAAAAAGAAGAAAAAATGGCCCCTTTGCCTAATAGAACTGATCACACGCGGACAGTGTACATGATGTATTAGTGGAAAGAATTTGCAAATGAGAGCCTGGTCTGAATCAGTTCTTTTTATTGAAGATTGAAAACAGGTTGAAAATTGCTGGGTCTCCTTCGATCTGTCCTTAAAAGATTATTGATTGCTTCACGGCTTATGTTTGTCACTTTTTATCCAACAGTGACCCCTCCAACATTACCTCCTAAGCTAAAACCCAAAGCACCATCCAAGCCTGTTTGTACATGTAAGAAGAATCATTCTCAGGGTAAGTTTAGGATTTTGCTCTTGCGCTTGTATGCAGTTGTGAGCACTGTTTGTAATGGTGCATAACTTTGTATGGTATGCTACTTGACTTTATATGTAACTTATGGTAAACGAGCACTTTCCTTTCTGAACTTACAGTACCTTTAAATAAAACTGCTGTGTGTGTTTTGTGTTTGCTCTAGACGGCTGTGGCTACCTGGTTCTGTGGCCGTTAGTTGGATGTATTGCAGTGCTGGCTCTGGCTGTCATCTGTACACTCTACTATTTCAGCCGTGAGTGGTCCTAAAGTTTAATGTTCTGAATAATGTTAAGTGATATATAGTGCTGTGAAAAGGTTTTTGCCCCCTTCCTGATTTTTTTTTACTTTTTTTGCATTTGTCACATTTAAATGATTCTGATCATCAAACTAACTTCAATATTACACAAAGATAACCCAAGTAAATATAATATGCAATTTTTAAAAGATGATTTCATTTATTAAGGGAAAAGAGCTGTCCAAACCTGCCTGACCCTACGTGAAAAATTAATTACCCCCTAAACCTAACAACTGGTTGTGCCTCCCTTGGCGGTAACAGCTGCAATCAAGAGTTTGTGATAACTGGCAGTGAGTCTTTCAGATCTCTGTGGAGGAATTTTGGCCCACTCCTCTGTGCAAAATTGTTTTAACTGAGCCACATTGGAGGGTTTTTGATACTGTGGCGTGTTTCAAGGTCATGCCACAGACATTCTCCTTCAGGGATGTCTGGTAGATCACAGAATTCATGGTTCCATCAATTATATCAAGCTGTCCAGGTCCTGAAGCTGCAAAGCAGCCCCAGACCATCACACTACCACCACCATGTTTGACTGTTGGTATGATGTTCTTTTTATGAAATGCTGTGTGACTTTTACACCAGATGCAATGAGATGCACACCTTCCAAAAAGTTAATCTTTTGCCCATAATATTTGCTCAAAAGTCTCGGGAATAATCAAGATGTTTTTTGATAAATGTGAGATGAGCCTTTGTGTTCTTTTAGGTCAGCAGTGGCTTTCACCTTGGAATTCTCCCATGGATATAATTTTTGCTCCGTGTCTTTCTTATTGTTGAGTCGTCGTTGTGCTCTTGGAGTAATTTCTGTAGGCTGGCTACTCCTACTCCAGGTTCAACACTGTTCTACATTTTCTCCATTTGTGGATTATGACTCTTATTGTGGTTCGCTGGAGTCCCAAAATCTTAAAAAAGACTTGTTTGTTTTCCAGATTGATACATGTCAGTTACTTTGTTTCTCATCTGTTCTTGAAAATCAGGAAGAGGGCAAATACTTTTTTAACAGCACCATAGGGAAAAGCACACTGCACAGATTTGTGCTGAGCAATGCAGCAAAAGGTTTTTTTTAATCTGAATACACTATTGCTTATAGGTCTACCCAAAAAATGTCGCCACCATTTTGCGAAGTAAGTAAAGAACCGTAGTATAAATTTTCCCATAAAAAAGTCTTCTGTTTAATTTAGTACGTCTGCAATGATATGTTTTCTAATTGGTAATATTTAAACTCTTTGTTTTGTTTTTCTCCCTCACAGAAGATAAAGGTAAATGACTGAAGCACTGCATCTATGGCTTATGTCTGATGTATGTACCTTATGTGTGGAATTAATTTTAATTAATTATATGATTGAATGATTGATAGATATCTATATATGAAAAATATTTTCGTGTTTAAGTATAACTCCTACAATGTTTAGTAAATCGGAGGTTGTCTATGCTGTATAATTATTAATAGTCTTCCATATACACTAACTGTTGCTTCTGTGATTGCAGCCACTGAGGTGACGTCCACTGGACCATGAAGCTTGTGCATTAACCTGAAGATCTACTTTGCCAACACATTTTGTTTATTTACAGTTGCTGAGCAAGTGAAGCATTTTATATGTTCAACAGCAGCCATGTAACATATTGTAATATACTGACTCATTTTTGTTGCATATTTTAGTCATCCATAGAAGTCATAGATGTCGAGCTCAACCAGGTTCAGTTGAGACCCATTGCTGTAACATTTCATCCATAAAAGTTTTGATTTGTCAGTAATTGGCATTATTTACTGTATCGACATCATGATCAATTCACCAGGTTTGTGATCGGTACTTTTGTCATTTTATTTTTAACACTGTATCAGTACAAACAGAGCTGCGCTTTTTTGAAGCCCACATCATTAAAAAAAAAACTTTTTGAACGTTAACCTGAATTAAAATACAGTATTTACTCATTTGCTTTTTTGCTCTGTTACGTATTTACTGGTTTTCATCTTTAATTATAAGTGTTGTGTTCACATATCTATCTTGATGCAAACAGCACTGACAAGTAGATTTTTCTATAAGCAAAATCAGTTAAATCATTAAATCAATAAAATCATATATTTCCAGTCATGCACAGCTGTAGCTCTCATCTTTTTATGCAGCTTTTTTTTCAGCTTATTGACACTGGGGTTTGGTGCCTTGCTTAACGGGAACTACAACAGCAGGGGTGTCTCCAATGACAGTTATGACTTCAGCACAGAAAACTAATTTAACTCCCAAGTGCTATATTTCACAATGTTTGTCGTGTTCTGTCGTGCATCTAAAAGATTCCTGTGCGTGTGTAATGAAGAGACGAGAAAGAGAGGTTTAGAAGTGGGTGTTGTACTTCCATTGTCAATATTGTGTTGGGCGGAAGTTGAGTAGGTGAGCGATAGAGTTTGGTTTCTTCATTTACTTTTGATGTGTAAACTTGCATCACGGTTCTCTCTCACTCTCCAGTATGTGGCAACAAGCTTTATTGTTACATTTTTAGTCCTTTTACAGCAAATTGTGTGTCTCTTGCTGTCTCTCGCACTCACATACACAAGCAACACACATCTACACCTGAAGGTTGGTTGTTCAGGTCTCAGGGAGTGTGCGCTACCCTTTCCTGTGTGCTGGAGAGAGAGAAGAGGCAGAGCCGTGTTCACTGAGATGCTATCAACTCTCTCTGCTTTGAGCTCTTCACCTAGCCTCTGAAACAAAAAGACCACAAGAATACCACAGACCGAACCACAAGCTCTGGCAGAGACACCGAAACAGAAAGATAGAAAGAGCGTTACAGTTTTGAAATGAGAACACTACAAGAAAAAACTTGAAGACAACTTCTTGTTGCAGTGTGTTTTATTAGATGTAATCAAAAATGATCCAACTCTGTCACAAATGTCAAATGCATCTATAGTGTACTTGACTGTTAACTATGCATTTGTGTGTGTGTGTGTGTGTGTGTGTGTGTGTGTGTGTGTGTTTGTGTGTGTCTTTGAGTGCAGGTAGGACAGTGGTGGGGCAGGTGTTTATTTATGAATTAATCAATCAATTGAATTACTATTACACAATCAATCAGGTGACACAGGTTAAGTTAAAGTTAAATTAACATAACCACACATACGCTCACATACAAAACAGCTCACAACATAATGCAAAACAGGATCCAAAAACACAAGTTGAATCAACTCTCCATAGTAGGTTGAAGAAAACTGAAATTATAAGCTTTGTAAAGGTAGTATTTATGTTACACAATTTTAGTTTTATCTAGATGTACCTATATAATAAACAGGCAGCTACATGTGAAGTGTGTTATAATGATTCTGTGTCAATGTTTGGGGAAGTAACCAGTTCCAGGAAACATATAAAAGGCAGATGGCTGTAGTATATTTATGTAATAAAGGAGGATTTACGCTGTTTTCAGAAGACAAATAGAGGTGAGTATATTTATATTTAAAATACAAGGCACTGCATGTAAAAATGAAATAAATGTGAAGACAATAAACTGTACACAATATATTATGTCTTAATTTTAAATTAATACGGCCTCAACAAAACAGAAACATAAAAGTCTGTGAAGATTCTCAGTCATCCAAATGAGAAACAAAGAAAAACGGTGTAGAGTTTGTTAAACCAAACTGGACTGGACACCTCTTATTTTTAATTTATATGCCTTACCAAAAAGACACTTGTTTATTATTATTTATAATGAAACATGTTTTTTATGTAAATCCATATCTAGGTGTATGTGTAAAACCTGAAAAACTATTTCTACTTTTTCCTCAAGAGAAGGTATATACATGTTCATGAGCATAAATATTAAACATATTAAATACATATTGTTCTGTAAAATGCATCAGTTTAAAATTAAAAGAACATTATGTTTAGCTTATTACATTATTACACCATGATGTTAAGGCAGTCGTAAAAGGTAAAGATGTCTGATTTTGAAATATGTCAATGTAAAGCATTATATTCAAATCATACTGTACAAATGCCATTCAGACAACATATTTGATAACATGTCAGCGTATATTTTACAGGATCAATTGTCTTCAGCTATAGGCACATATATTTCTGAAGCTATACAGCAAGATTCATATATTTCTTAAGGTCAGATTTGTCACACGTGGTCTAATTTAACAAAGTCACTAAACAGGAGAGAATACACTGAATAAATACCATATAGACAGCATCTCCACATAAAATATGTAACAGAACACATATATTAAACATAAAATCTCCAGTTTGTCTGTCACTTTCATCATACATTTTTAAATGCAAAAGTTATTTTCCAAAACCCGCATATACATTTCTAACAGGAAGTGTAACTTGCTCATCTATGTAAGAAAAGTTGAGCCAGCATGAACATGTACATGGGCACAGACACCTGCAAGTGTTAATCTTCTCCTTTTTGGGAGCTCTCCATTTATACTTACACCTCTTGTAGCACCTGGTTTCCTTTTCACAACTTCATATCCCATAATACCTGAAAAGTGCCAGTCCAGCATCAGAGCTATGGCAGGTGAGCCAAACTGGTGATCGAACAAGCTTTACTGGTGTTAGGAGTGCTGCTATTATCAGAATCTAAGGATGTTTCTTCTGACTCCATTTGAACGACAAGCTATGCAGTGCTACTGTATAGAGGTACTCTCTTTCTCACCAGCTTCCCCTGGTCACCCACTACACACAGACACGCACACACACACACACAGGTTTCAGGTTGGAGACCCCCCCAATGTATGACTAAGATAGGGAAGCCCATGCAGGTGTGTTTGTGAGTGACTCAACTGTGAAGCAGACTTATGGAAAGGTGAAGTGGGCTAACTGAGAACATTTTGACTGGGTCTTCCCTCTAAATCAAAGCATCAACAGAATCCCCTGTTTACTGAAAACGACGCAAACCTGAAATTGACATGGTTTCGTTTTAAGTTTATGAAAAACTAAATCACCTTGAAGTTAATAATAATCACCATCATTTGATGTAATAATGTTTCAGGATAGAGAAAATGCTCTTTATCTTCTAATGTTAATGTCTTTCCCTCTCTGTTATTTGTCTCCCCCTCTCTGTTTCTCTCTCTGGGTCTATCTCCACCCACCAATGGAACAGATAAATCGCCCACAAAAGAGCAAAATGTCAGCACTTGTTGCCCATTACCAAACCTGTGCCTTTACTTTCCATCACTGAACAGGAAACAGGACGGGACCTGAGTTTCGCCATAGCTGCTGTAGCTCTCCATAGCTGATCTGAAGCGAGTTTCATTTCCCCATGACTGTTGAAACAGTTTTCACAAGTGACAAGTAACACGCTGCTTAATTCTTATGTCCTTGAGGTTATTACCTTTGGTTCTAAGTGGAAAATGCTCAGACTTATTTTTAGTTTTGGTGCTATTTTTAACACTTACTAGTTTAGTGCAGCTTTACATGGGGCACTGTAAGACAAGAAAATGTACTTTCAAGTCCAAGCCAAGTGACTTTCAAATAACTCATGACAATAACAACTAATGTAGGAAATGAAACCTATTTGAGGTTCACTTTACACCATGACTTCCCCCAATGTAAATAAAGAAATAACTGAAAATATTTGAGACATAAGAGAGCTGCTTCTCTGCAGGCTCACACATGTAAACACATTTGTAGCCACATCTGAACTGCTGATGTCACAGAAGGTGAGTTTCAGCATTATTTTTTTCCAGCAGTCAAACGTTAAATATCTACTGTGACATAACTGATTGGGGTGATGACCGTTAACACAGCACAGTTTAAAGTTTCACCCTTTGCAGAGCAATGGCAGAGTTGTAAGTTAGGACACATTGATTTACCTCCTAAAAACATGTCAGAGCAATAAATCCAGATTTTTCTGCCATCTAGTGGTCAAAAGTTGGACATAGTGATGTAACAGTGCATGATACCGTAGTGTTGGACGTTTGGTTCACTAGCTCTGCGACATACACTACCAGTCAAAACTTTGGACACACATAGGAATGACCATGTTTTTCATGAAAAGATACATGTCTTCAGTTGTGTTACCATCATTGCACATG
>JAUMHL010000025.1:7916504-7949600 GCA_032362345.1 Sandelia bainsii
ATGTAAATATTCCTTTTAAAAAACAGTTGTTTTCAGCTACAATAGTCATTTACAATACGAACAATGTCTACACATTCCTTCTGATCAGTTTGATCTGCTTTTCTTTCACAAACATGGTCATTTCTGTGTGTCCAAACTTTTGACTGTGTACAGTATATGAAACTATTTAACATCCCACTGTGATACTATTGAGGTGATGCTAGAATTTGACAGGTATGCCTCAGGTACACTTCATTTATGAAGTCTTAATAGTTGTGATGTGATTACAGTAGTTATTACAAAACAGCAGTCTGTAAAGGCACAGATATACAGTACATGTCTTTCTATGGATGAAGAATATGAATAGGAGCACACTGCATCGCACATGCACATTTTTTGCATAGCTATCCTTTTATATTTAGTGGCCCTGCTTGTGCATTGCTTATCACTTTAAGATTATTTTGGGGCATTCGCCTTATCAAGGTCCAATTGAGGGACCCTCAGGTTGTGTGGTATGAGTGTTAGACCCCTGGGTCACCATGACACCTGTATACTTATCTTTAAACCTTGTTAAAAGATTAATGTGTTGAAATGTCTTTTGAAAAAAAAAAGGGGGGCTGCTATACAGACCTACTGTAATAATGTGCTGTGTGTGCACTTTTTGCACTTCCTACGTTATCTTTCTCAGCCCACATACTACACACTGCGAGTGTGTTTGTCAGTAGCTTGTGAATGAAGGTGTGATGTTCAATGCTTCAAACTAGAGACAGAGTGCAGATCAGTGGGCTCCACTTCAAAACATCTTGCAGACCACGACTGTGCTGCAGGAGGTCTCTGCAACGCTCCATTGCAATGACACCATTTGACACAGCGGAGAAGAAGGTTACAGGCGGGGCGTGGTTTGATGTCTTACCGAAATATCTCCTGACAGGCTCCAACAATCACCAGAAAGACGTGTTTGGCAGCTATTGTCATCCACTAGATTAAAATGGACCAAAAGTGGATTCAGATTCTGGTGATTCTGGTGTTTTATCACAGTAAGTTTAACTTACATTTTTTTACTGATAAGTCTGTTAATTACAGTGTGACAGCTTTGAAGTGTTCTCTTGTCTTTTTCGTCTTTTGCTTATATGTACCTGAAAACAGGTGATTTGTATTAATGTTCCCATGTTTTCAAGTTTTAGAAATTACTTCAGGAGCCGTTCAGAAAACAGTCGATGAAGGGCAACAAGTTGAAATCTATTGTAAGCCTCCTCAGATGAGCGGCATGGTCACCTGGTTTCGAGTTCTGGACAAATCTGGCATGGAATTCATTGCATCTTTCAGTGCTGGCCATCTGAAGTCAACATCCCTCCATCAAAACTTCATTAGCACAAAGATTCGAGACCATAAGCTTATTCTGAAATCGTTCAACAAGGACACTGACAGTGGCGCATACAGCTGTGCAGTTATTAAAAGTAATGAACTGAAATTCGGTGAAGTAACTCGACTGGTTGGAGGTGAGTTTCTCTACATAAGTCTGGTGTAATCCTGACATGATGAATGCTTTTCAGTCAAACGTTTGCTCTTCTAATAGTTATCCATGCAGTCCCCACAGTGCCGGCACCACAGGCCACCACTGCCAAACCGGGTCTGTTCACATCCACCAGGGCCTGTAATTGTAACAGCAGTAACAACATTATTAGGCAAGGTAGGTGTTAACTATACATTAAAACATGATCACATCACGCTTTGTTGTATAAATTCACATTTCTATCCTGCATAGAGAGTCATGACCTTTATGGCACTGTGAAGAGCAGATGATAAATAAACATGTCTTACAGGGGAAATCAGTCCTGTCTTCTTTTGTACTCCAATTATACTGGGCCCACTGGCGGGTGCCTGTGGCCTTCTTCTTGTGCTCCTCATCATCACCATCCTGTACTGCAACAGTAAGTTCATCTGGTATTTTAAAGAGCCTTTACATTAAATCCCATTTTGAGTGACATTTTATATGTAGTCAACACACGTCTGTCCTTTACGTTTTGGTGCCTTTTCTCTGATATGTGTGTCACAATTTGCAAACTTTCTTGATTTGCCATAGAAATGAGAACACGGAGATGCCCACACCACTATAAGAGGAAGTAAGTTATTTATTTTAAATATAATATCGTCTTTCCATTTAGGGCTATAGCCAGGATTTTACAGATATAGAGTATTGTTGTTTTTTTGGTTTCATTTATTTATTGAATTAGCTGGCCTGATATATTTTGTACAATAATTATTTAAATAAGACAGTTATTTAAAGGAGATTTCTCTGAAAACTAACTGCTAATAAGAATTAAACAGAAACTCAAATTACTGTGAGAGCTTTGTCTATATTTTTACTGTAATTAGTACCAAATGACAGTTCTTTATGTTTTAGATATTTATGAACAGCGTGTTAAATAAATTTAGTGTTTTATTTCCCAACATGAAAGCCTTCATGCTTTTTCTAAGCATGGTTCATGCTGCTACAAAAACTGAAATGAAAGACTGGTGGAGAAATACAACATACTTTATTTAAGTTATTGTCAGGTGTTGTAAATGTCAGATTTGAACATCTAAAAATGCAGGCACCGCGTTTATTTTTCTTCATTTTTATGTTTTTTTCCCCCCACTGCAGAAAATAATTTTGCCCAAGTTGCTAAAACAAACAAATACTGTTCTGTTTTACTTGCATTATAAAACTAGCCACTGAAATAAGCGGTTTGTAATTAATATTAATACTTTGTTTATTTCATATAGACCACGGACCAAGGCTCCAGAAAAACAAATGATGGTCAACAGACATGTTTAATCTAAATGATGCACATTCAGAGATGTCTTTAAAATGCACTTATTTTACATTGTTACTGTTGCAGAAATAACTTTTCATCTTATGTACAGTTTAATGACAAATTCATGGTGAATAAGTTGCCACCAGCTTTTAACTCTGTGACAGACAAATGTCGATTTATACAAATCCCATGAATGTCGAATATCCTGAGATTATATTTCAGTAGCTGATTTATGTTAATTTTCTTCACATTTCTTTTAATTGTATATAGTCCATTTTGTGTTTGTATAGATTTCATTTACATTTTTAAAATTTACCTTTAAAAGGCATTTTTCAGTTTCTCTTTTAAGCAGTCTATGTGTGCATTTTAAAATTACTGTATTTAACTTAAGCTAGACAGAGACAACAAAGAGACAATATAATTTTCAGCAAGAAAACTCATGACAAGAAATTTTTCAAATTAATTTTTAAGTCAAATTGTGATCAGCTTTTTTTAAATTTCTAAAATAGCACCTATTGTCAATCATATTTATGGTTTTAAAGTAATAAAGAACAAATATATATGTTTTTAAAAATGGATATTTAGTATTATACAGTACATATACAGTATAGTGTTTTAGAACTAATTTACTGCTCTGCCTTAATTTTTGTAACTTGAATTATTGTAAAAATAAATAAAATGCAATACCACTCAGACAAGAACGCTTTCTTTGTTATCACCACTTGTATTTGTCTTTATTTATTTTATGTTTTCCACACATAACCCACTCATTTGCATCCCCATCAGTCATTTGGGTCTTGGCACAAAAAGCTTGAGCGAAAGACATTTGTTTTGTTGTAAGCCCCCCAATGTCAAGAGGAAGTGGGCTGATACAACTGTATGCAGAACGAAAAACCACTAAGTAAAGAAAAAGGAGTAAAGGAAAATACTTTCAGAGGACATTCTGTTCCCGTTCAGTTTTATGCACAAACATTTCCCGTACACCTGTGACAAAACAATATTTATTCATTTCATGCTGCAGTTTTTGCTTTTTTTAAACATAAATTGAGGCAGTTCAAGATAACTTCTGTTTTTCATTTTAAGAATATACAGAAACCAGACTCTACACATAGCAACTGGACCATTGTAGATTTTTTTTTATTAGTATTCCCACATTTAAAATATCTCTCATATTTTTGGACTCACACCCACACAGAACCTTTGGCATGGAAAATATTGGGGAACTTTTGACTTTTTTAAAAGTAAATTATACAGTGTTGTCTTATTTAGAGCAATTTTTTTTTACAGTATACAAAAGAGCAGCTTACAAAGTGTGTAACCAGCTTGGTTCACTAAGTGCACTTCTGAACACCAGTAAATGTTTTTTCTATAAGGCCAAATATCTCTTGACAAATATTTCTCTACAAAAGTAAAAGGCATTTTCTCCAATACAGAATTAAGCAGAACATTTCCTGTAAATCTTCCACGTGTTTAATAATGTAAACTATCTGAAATAGTGCTGTCCAAAAAAGAAGCAAACTAAGCTGTACACTAGTGTCTTAATAGCATCTGATCACATCTCGATAGAAAACTTGTTTTTTCTACGTACATCAAGATTGCACAAACATCCCGATACTATACACCCACTCCGCACTCATCCCACACACACACACAAGCTCACAGTCGCCACCTCTCCAACCAACCTCACAACACCACCAGGCTTAGATAATCGCTGGGTTGTGATATTAGTGTATCATTGGAAAAACAGGAACTGTCAGCTGATATGTATGAGCAGGAGTCTGATGAGCAACGCCTTCCTTCCCTCAGCATGTTTGGCACATCACACAGAAAAGCAAAAACTATTACATAAATGTCATAAACTCTTCTCTTTTCCCCCAGTTTCCCTCCTTCCTTTCTCTGTTCATCACTCATTCTTTAAATCTGTCTCGTTTCAAGAAAGTTTCTTTTTCGTTTTGTCCAAAGAAAGAAACTTCTCACCTTTGAATATGTGTGAAACCAAGTAAGAAAGGCATTGCACACAGATGTGTGTGTGTGTGTGTGTGTGTGTGTGTGTGTGTGTCTTTATTTATGTATGTGTATGTGTGTAGAGCGAGAGTGATGGGTATGTCTAGGCTTGTCTTTCATCCAGTATACATTCTTGATGATTTAGAAAAAGAGAATGATTATCCAGAGAGCAGCTCCCACACTGAAGCATCCCTGTGGCCTTGACGACTAATTGCATCGTCAGCCTGCAACAACATGTGACACATGGATCAGTCAGTGGAAAGCTGTGGTTAAGTTAACACTTATCATGCTTAACATGCT
Organism: Sandelia bainsii; assembly: GCA_032362345.1. Lineage (NCBI taxonomy): Eukaryota > Metazoa > Chordata > Actinopteri > Anabantiformes > Anabantidae > Sandelia > Sandelia bainsii. Next base: position 7,921,586 of record JAUMHL010000025.1, read on the forward strand.
GCATCTTCTATCAGTTCAAACCTGACAAAACATAAGAATAACCTTTACCAAGTGGTCTAGCTCTTCCCCCCCTTCTTTGCGGATGTTGCCACAACATCTGAGCTTAATTTAGCCGATGGCTGGTCAGCAGCAGGTGGCGGTTCTGCTTGTTGCTTCTGAAAAAACAAGATTAAAATAATAAAAATATAAATAAAAGGAAGAGAATAAGCGGTGCCTTTGCATGCATTAATTATACAGATTTCATGTTTAACTGCAGGCGAAGCAGAGAGATGAGAGAGCACATCATGCAGCTTTGTGCATCGATGGAGATTGTTGTTTTTGGACTGTGCCGCTGTGTGAACAGATTAATTTTTTTCCACTATTGTGCATATTCAGTGTAATTTAAGTCTTCATGCAGCAGGCACTTTTCTTACTTTAGACTTTGACTTTGACTTGCTCTTGCCCTGTAACAAAGTTGATACCTTGGTTACGCTAAACAACACAGTAAATATTAGTAAACCACCGACAGGGAGGTAAGGGACAAGTGTATGACAAGTGATCATTTTTAGTCAGCAGAAGATTTTTACCATCATATGTCAGGCTCTACAAAGATTTTCCTGTGTTATTTTTACAGTAATATCAGGTAATGGAGCAATCTCACATCTTAATCTCAGATCTTTTTACCTTTGGTTTGTCTGATTTGAACCCTGGGGCGTCTGGGAGCAGGGTGCCAGCCAGAGAGTCGAGAACTGGACCCACCATGGGCTAGGAGAGAAAAAGAAAGGTTACCAAGCTTATCAAATTATCATGTTTTCTGTACTGAACTAATGCAGTAGCCTGCTGTACTTTATCATCAGAAACCTTTTTTTGTAAACAAGTGTCCAATTTTCCTTTGCTAATTACATGGTGGAACAATAAAACACTGCTGCCACTAATGCTAATGGGCAGATGGCACTGCATATTGTACTGTAGCTCCTTTTTCGTTGCAGACATCTGACTTGTCTTTCATAGCAAGAAAAGCACAGGTGTAAATGATTTTCCATTAGGTGTCCCAGTAAAGCAGTATGTGAAATATCAGGAACTGCTTCACCTACATGGAATGCAGCCACGTGAAATACATCGAAGGAGAGTGCTGTATAAGCAGTAAGTGTAAGCAAGAAGCGCTGCAGTTTATTTAACAGTTTTCTGTGATACCTTCTGGGGATCTTCTGGCTTTGTTGTTGCTACCGGTGGACAAGGCTTGGGAGCAGCAGAGAAATCACCAGACAGCAGGTCCAAGGCTGTATCATCATCCATACTCTTCTACAGAGCAATGAAAAACAAGGTATTGAGCTCTACCTGCATGTTGTATGTTTGTATGATTTTATTTGTGTATTGCGTGAGACACTTACCTCCTTGGGTCCTGGAGCTCGTTTTGCAATTTCTTCCATTTTCTTTAGAACAAAATAGACAAAGTTACTACTACTGCTACATACTGTAAATATTCAGTATACCAAATATTCTAATAAACATGCTCACACAGTAAACTGCTCAGTGTAGAATATTTAAGTTACAGCAATAACTTCATTGATTAATATCAACAAAACAAAACTGCCCCCTGCTTTATCACATCACTGATTTAATTAGTTGAAAATTATTTGTTATATCTGCATAAAGAAGAGAAAAAAAATCACCCAGAAATTGAAATAAAAATATGATTTAACAACATTTTTTAAATTGTTTTCATTTAGTCTTTTGTAAATAAATGTCGCAGTCATGACTGTATTCATAACAAATGCAGAGGTCTGTTTACCTTCCGATCTTCCTCAGAGGTTCGATACTTTGCTGGCAGCGAGTCGTCTCTCTCTCCCGTCTTAATCAGCTTCTCTTCAACAACCTTTTTCTCCTGCAACAACCAAACATACCAAGATATTTGATGCAGCTTTCAGACATTTTTTTTCCTGACCATTCTGAAATTTAAAATAACCTCTCCCGTGCATGCTGGCTACCTTAACGATGCCTTTGGTGGGAACTGGGGTGGGTTGAGGGGCGGGTTTGATATCCTTCAAGGTATCTGACAGAGCATCCAGCGCATTGTCTGCTTCTGCTTCCAGCTGAATGGAAAAACACAAAGACAAAATGATCTGGATGTGGCTACTGTATATAGTTTTAGTGTGTGTCAGGCTGAAAGCAGATTGAGCTGTACTTGTGTTTTACCTGTGGGGCAGTTTGTGTGGGAACACATGCAGCAGACTTCACTGTTGGAGCAGCAGTGGGGGCAACAAAGTCTCCTGCCAAGGCATCCAGAGCCAAGTCTGCAGAGGGCTGAGGGAGGGACAGAATGACATGCTTAAAATCTGTATAGGATTACAAAAAAAATCTAATTATTGAATTATTGTGCTTTCAGAGCTCCACAGTGTACCTGTGAAATAGGTTCTGAGGAAGTTGTGAAACCTTCAGACAAAATGTCCAGAGCCTCACCAGTACCCATGGTGGGCTGCAGGAGGAAAGAGAGGAGGGACATGAGGGACGGCAAATGACCAAGAACTGGAATATTATATATTTATTGTTTTAAGGCAGAAAAAGTTAGGTCAAATATGTTACTGCTAGAGAAGAACTCACCTCAGGTTTTGGAGCAGGCAGTTTTTTGAGTTCATCTTCTTTAAACCTGTACTCAGGAGGAAGAGTGTCATCCCTCTCTCCTACACGCACACCCTTCTTCTTCTTGAGTTTCTCCTCCTATAAAAAACATACACAGAAATGAACAATTATTGTTGCACAAATATGGCTCACTATGATAATTTGGTTTTAATGCAATGAATAGATACTGAAAATAAGACACCTGTCAGTTTATCATGGGTATCTGCAAACAACAACCTACTAGGGAATGTATACATATCCCATGAAAATTCAAGAAAAGGGGTGTACGTGTGTGTCCCATACCGAGACAATGTCCTCAGGTCTCAGTTTGGGGGATTCAGGTTTGGGTATATCTGCTTGCAACGTGTCGCCAAGAGCACTAAGAGCATCCAGAGACAAAGAGTCGCCCTGAGGAGAGAACAGGAAAGAAATTTAGCTACAATAGTTTTCATATTAGTCCTGAGTAGTTTTAAAAACTGTGGTGAGAAGTAGCAAATAAATAAGTCTAAAATATAGTTAATCATAAACTGTGATCATCGAAGGATAAAAATGTAGTTAAATAATTTGTATTCTCATGGTTACCTTCTCAATCTTGGGTTTTCCCTGTTGAGTTTTTGCAACTGTTTTCTGCAAAAACAAATGTGACACGTAGACTGAAAACACATATGAGAAGTGTGCAAGGTGCCAGAATAGACAGGAAAACAAAAGTCTTTCGTCTTATTGTATTATCTCCTTAAGGAGATTTATATCATACTGTAGCAGGACAAAATGGTTCACAGATTCGAACACACACATTTAGACCAGTAGCTTTACCTCTGGTGTCTTCTTGGTAGAAAGAGCAGCCTGTGCCTGAACTCCTGAAGCTTTAGTTGGAGCCACAAAATCTCCAGAAAGTACATCCAAAGCTGACAAATCTTCTACTTTGCTCTGGAAAAACAGAGACAGAAGACAAAAAAAAAAGTGTGATTTAAACACTGTCTTCAAAAAATAGTTTGACATTTTGGGACATAAACTTAAAAACAGCAGAAAACAGAGAATAGGACAAAAAACATCATGCTAGACAATGACAAATACAATATGCTGATGCTCAATAACGCTTTGTGCACAAATTAAACAAGTGCAGCACAAAAATACCAAATGCTACAGTGAATGATTTATCTGTATATAACCCTGCAGGCGCAGATAAAAGCTCTACAACGTACCTGTGCAGGAGACTGTACAGCAGGAGCTGCTGAGGAGGTTGTGAAACCTTCAGACAAAATGTCCAGAGCCTCACCAGTATCCATGGTGGGCTGCAGGAGGACGGAGAGTGAAGGACTGATTAATATCATGCAACTATTAATGTGTTTATTATTTGCTCATCATATGATGTTAGTGAAGTCTCCAGTCCCAGACTCACCTCAGGTTTTGGAGCAGGCATTTTTTTGAGTTCATCTTCTTTAAACCTGTAGTCTGGAGGAAGAGTGTCATCCCTCTCTCCTACACGCACACCCTTCTTCTTCTTGAGTTTCTCCTCCTATAAAAGAAAAACGTGGAAATAATAACGCCTGCTGATTGTTTATGTGAGGAGCTGAAGCACAAATGCTACTGACATGCCACAGACAGGGGGCGTTCTGCATTCAAAGGTTGTGAATACTTTGCCAGTGAGTGTTTGTGTCCCATACCGAGACAATGTCCTCAGGTCTGAGTTTGGGGGATTCAGGTTTTGGTTTATCTGCTGGTAATGTGTCGCCAAGAGCACTGAGAGCATCCAGAGACAGAGAGTCGCCCTGAGGAGAGAACAGGTGAAGAAGTTTGAGCTCAAATGCATGATTTGTCATAGACTTATAGTTTACAGAAATAAAATATCTCTCTCGCAAACGCAATCTGGCAAAGCAGGAGAGAGAAGAAACAAGAGAGAGGAGAAGAGGAGCAAAGAAAGCTTCATCAACAAGCCTCCCGTCTCTCACCTGATCTTTCTTATGCTTAGAGTCAGTGGTGTCCTTTCCACCAGCAGCTTTCTTATCAGCGGGGGGAGCAGGACACACAGCCACACGGGGAGCTGCAGAGGATTCAACTTTCTAAAGCAGACAACACAGATGACACAGTTCAGGGTTGCACTTTGGAAAGTAATCACAAAACATTAAAAAGCAATCTGAAGTTTAATACTATGGTTGTTTCTTCACTTATACAGTGAATATAGTGTTATAGTGTTCAAAATCTATGGACTATTGTTATATCTTTGTGTTTACATCCCTTACATATTTCATATGTGTGCGTCTATAATACTTATTAACATAAATTAAAGAGACGCTCAAGCGAAGGAGCTGTGAGTTTGCTGTATTGTACCTTTGCAGTAGAAGCTGAAAGTCCAGCCTCCAGAGAAAAATCATCTGGGACTTTGTCTTTTTTGGCTATCTTATCAGCAGGTGCAGCAGGAGACACAGATGCTTTCTACAACAATGAAAGGAGGAGTCATTACATGACATATTACATAGATGACTTAACTGTTACCAATTACAGTATAATGCAGATTCACAATATACCTTTGCAGGAGCAGCTGAGGCGGGGGCAACAGGAGCCTGGACAGCAGGAGCTACTGAGGACGTTATGAAACCTTCAGACAAAATGTCCAGAGCCTCACCAGTATCCATGGTGGGCTGCAGGAGGACAGACATAGGTAAAGAGAGAGACATATAATGTATGTCATCATCAATATCATGCTGTTGTCATTGTGTTGATATCACTGTAATACTAGCCTTAAAGTTATTTTTTTCCAGTCTCACCTCAGGTTTTGGAGCAGGCATTTTTTTGAGTTCATCTTCTTTAAACCTGTAGTCTGGAGGAAGAGTGTCATCCCTCTCTCCTACACGCACACCCTTCTCCTTCTTGAGTTTGTCCTCCTACAACAACGGGTAGTAAGACATTGATTGGTGGGGATTTTTTCAGTAATTGTTTCTGGGAGGAGGAAACGTGTCTTTACAGCACTGTTCGCTAGATAAGCTATCAAAGGATGTGAGAAAGCGTGAGAACAAAGCAGTGTGGCTGTTCTCTTACCGAAACAATGTCCTCAGGTCTGAGTTTGGGGGATTCAGGTTTTGGTTTGTCTTTCGGCAGTGTGTCGCCAAGAGCACTGAGGGCATCCAGAGACAGAGGGTCATCCTGAGGAAAGAAGAGGGAAAGAAGGAAATATTTAACATGAAGGTTGTAAGGACAATGGTACAGGGTGTTTTGTCCACTCCTGTGAATATCACCTCATCAGTCTTGTGCTTGGTTTCCACTTTAGTATCACGTCCAGCCTTCAGAGAGAAATCATCTTTTTCCAACTTGGCTTTTTTATCAGCAGGAGGAGCTGATTTCTGCAAACAGCAAACACAGACAACTCTTGTTTTTACAGATCCACACACAGTGATGACATAATGAAGTGAGGGTTGTACGAAAGTAAACACAGCTGGTATCAATAAGTGACATTTCATTCAGGGTAACACCTTCTGCACCCCGGCACGTTTCTGTGAATTTTGAGATAGATCTGTGTAGCCAAGACAGCCTTTCAGGAAAGTACCGTGGAAGGAGCAGAGTGTCCAGCCTTCAGAGAGGAATCATCTGAGACTTTCTCCATCTTGGCTTTCTTATCAGCAGGAGGTGCAGGAGACACAGGAGTTTCACCTTTCTGTAACGGATGTGACATTAGACAGTTCAAATCTTATCTCCTACAGTCAGATACTCATACAATGATACAGCAGACAAAGATTTACATTACCTTTACCAGTGGTGGAGCAAAGTTAGCAGGGCCAGCCGATGAGGCAATGACACTGTCAACATGACCCTTCTACAGATATTTCATTAAGAAAGAAAGAAAAGTGCGTGTGTCAGACTACGAACAAAGCACAGTTTCCATACACTTGCAGGTCAAACTGGAAATTTTAATGATGGACTAGTAGCTCAGTGCTACATGCTTATAGACTCTGACCTCTTGCTTTGTGGCAGTGGATGTTGTGAAATCACCAAAAAGAGACTCCATGGCCTGGTCTGTGGTTAGTGGCTTCTGAGTGGGGAAAAAAAAAAAAGAGTGCATCACCACCAGATCGAGCAAATACCTATTCCCATCAGATTTTTTGTGCTGCCACTAGAGGGCATGTCAGACTAAGTCAAAAGGCAAAACAAAAACTGCAAAATAATGGAAACCTAACTTCATGAACCAACAAGGAAAAGAACAGACACACCCTTTGCATTCCATGGAGACCGAAAAAACACAAATAAAAAACTCCCTGTAACACTTTTCACGCATAAAACTATGCTGATTTAGCAAAATCGTGATAAACACCCAATCTAATAAGACAAAAGTCACAATGAAAGTATCTTTGAGGAAACAGATCATGACACAAAGAACTGAAAAAGCCTCTCGCAAGATAAAGTGACAAAGAGGGAGTAGGCGATGATACAAATGTGGGTAAAGGTGATTAACCTACATATGGATGGATATCAAAGTGTGTAACAGATGTAAGAGTAGGAGTGTGTGTGTGCGTGTGTTGTCATACAGTTTTTACATGAGTTTTTTTGGGTTTGGCTGAACAAGAACATGCTCAAACAGAAAAGGTGGGTGGACAACACCCTCCAGTGCAATGCTACATTCCCCACCAGCAGAACCAGCAGATCAAACAGTAGAAACAATTCCTCCTGTAGAGCATGTTCATGTGCTTAGACATGTTGGAAAAAATTTGCTAAGAGTCTCTGTACTAAAATGAGAGACTGACTTCAGTAAAGTCAACTCTGCAAGTGTCACTTACAGAATCATCCTTGGGTTTAACATCTGTAGGAACTGGAGGCTGGAAAAGAAGGAGAGGAGAAATGACTGAAATAAGTTAGGGAGTACAAATACACTGAACGCCCAGTTCAACATATTCTCTCATTTTTATGTAAGAAAATAAATACTGTTTGATACCCAGCCTGGTTTATATCTGTTTCAATACAATGGAGGTAGGGAGGGGTTTCGTTTGCAGTGAAAAAATAAGTTTTAAAACCTCTCAGATATTCTGGAAATTCCACAGAGCTCACTGTAAACTGTTTTGAAGGGACTACTTCCTACAGAAGAAATTATCCCTATGAAAACCAGTTGACAGTTAGGTTTGTTAAAAACACACACCAAAACATTTAGCTGACACTGTGACAAAACAAATTAGTAAACCAGAGGAACCAATTAAGAGGAGTCCAGCAAGCAGAACTGACCATGTCTTTAAACCTGTAACCTGGAGGCAACGTGTCATCTCTTTCTCCACACTTCTGACCTCTCTTGGGGGTGATGACAGGCTGTGACACATGCAACACACACACAGTTACTAGAGCCATGCACAACTATGACCATGCTTCAGCTCCAATTTGCTCGGTTTGCACAGACACACAAACACACACACTATCTACATGCACACTGTGGATCTGCGGTACCTCTACGACCCCCGGCCCAGTGTATACAGGCTCAGTGACAGGCTCAGTTGATGGCAGTAGGTTGGCTAAGGCGTCAGTTGGATCCGCTGCATGTGCCTGCGCATGCAACAGAACTCAGCACAGTGGAGCAAGCAACATGCTTTTAAAAAGTAAACCCATTCAGCTTCCCTACGTTTTTACCTGTTTGGCTCCTTTAGCTGCTGTGGAAGGAACCTCCACTTGAACCTGCAAAACAGACCCAGACCAAAAATTAGTACAGATCAAACACTGACAATAAACCGTGATTAAAAGCTCTGATTAAATACGCTGTGATTAAAAAGAACAATGTGAAAACAGTTAATTTACTTCTGGGTGTTTACTGTATGAATCTACTGCAAATAGATCAGTATAGCAGGCTAAATCTCACTTCCTTATAATAATGTAAAACACAAATGAAAATCCCAACACATCCTGAATGCATCTCTCAAGCATATAATTTGTCTAATCACACCAACACAGAGAAGGAACATTGAGGACCTTAAAAATCTCTAAACATATATTATACCCATTAATACTCATAAGAGAGGGTAGAGAGGACAAAAAAATCAGACAGCCTCCACCCTGACTGGTTTCAGATTTGTCTACCTTCGTTTGTGACTGTTTAGCTTCTTCTTTCTTCCCCTGCACAGACACATTTCCAGCTGCAGCTGTGGCTGCTGCTGCTGCTGGCTTTGATGCTTTAGCAGGATCAACTTTAGGCACCTCAGCTTTGACTGTTGTGGTAGCAGTGGTACTCTAAAATACAATTAATTGCAATATATTATAGGCCAATTGCATGTCAAGTAAAAATACAGGTCCACCGAACATGCACAAAGTCAGTAATGCACCCAAATGGATAAATGAAAAAGAGTTCAGCAGAAAAAAGCCTCCACCATCTTGATGAGTCCTATTATTTCGTATTAGTTCTTAGGCTTGTCTCCTGCATTTGTTTCCTCTGGTTGACTCAGACCAATGATGTATGCGTGGTGTTGCAAGTAGAAAAGTGTGAGCTATGAGCAAATACAATATCAAGCATAGACATGCTGAGCAAAGGGCTGCAGAGTAAAGAACAAAAGTTCCTTATTCCAAAAAGCTCATCTCCCAAGTAGAAGAGGAAGGGCCACAGACTCCTGCAGAAAAGAATGTCCAAAGCCAGTGCGCCTAAGTATTCTTGGACAAGAACTTTAACAAAGCCAAAAGAAAACTCCACAACAAAAAGATGTTGAATAAAAGAAATAAAAGTGTCTTTTGAAGACATGCCAAAAAGACACCACCGGCACTAAAATGGTCTGAGAAGCCTATAGCAGTTGATTCTACCTTGGCTGTGTCTTTGGGTGACTCTTTCGGTTTGGTCACAGCACTGGTCGCTGCCGTGCCAGCAGCTGCAGCTGTTCCAGTGGCAGGAGAAGGAGCTGTAGCTGTGGCTTTGACTTGGGAGGCAGGTGCAGTCTACAAATGTGTAGCCAAATGATTACTCAGAAACACAAGAACAACAGATACACAATATTTCTAAGGCTGTAGACATATTGAGAAGAGATGTGTAAGGCATTAACTGTGAAACTTTACAGTGATCACTGGTCAGATCTGTCACTGCTGTCCAAAAAGTATAAAAATAATTTAAAATAAGCTGATTTATTTTATCTGCTGGACTGAGACTAATCTGACTACCGATCACTTTATGTAGAAATGTATATCAATGAGCTGAGAACAAATGTATTGACCAGATATGCTATAAAAATAACTCACAAGACAATAAACAAACTCGTGAAGATCATGTGGGTGATGTGAATTTGTGAGTTTCATTTAAAATGGTGCTGTTGAGCAGCTGATGTAAAATCATGTATAGTGGAGTTTCTCACAAGCAAAGCAGCCTCTGCTCTGCCGCAAAAACGGCAACACAACATCCAAGAAAAATGAAGTTAATATCAAGTTCACATGAAGGATTAGCTACCAAAAGAAAGTGCCTTCAAGAGTGTAAAGCAAGAAAAAGCGCCAGCTAGAACCGTGGCCTTGATGACATCATTACCTTAGACATCTCTTTGGGACTGCCGCTCGCCCCTGCTGACGTCATGTCAACAACAGTAGCCCCAGTGGAGGACATGTCAATAACAGTAGCACCTGCCAGCACAGGGTTAGTCTACAAACCAAGGAGCACGTGTTTAAAGAAACTCATGAAAATGTTATTGAGGAAGTCAGTGCCACAAGTGTGATTATTAATGTGTCCCAGTGTTCAAGAAGTAAAATGGTTTTGCAGGACGAAAAGAAGGCAAAGCCAGTGAAGAGGGGATGTGAGCTGCCTCATGAGGAGTGTTGAGACCAAAAGAAGGAAGCAGTGATTCATGTCACATCACAACACACAGCCGAAAGCCCCCCATCACTTTTAATCAGGGATCCAGAGTCCGTCTACCTCTGGTTTGGCTTTAGGTGCTTCTTTTCCTGCCGTCCCAACTGAAGCACTTCCTCCTGCTGTGACACCACTTCCTGTGGCGCCACCTGTTGCTGCGGTAACCACCCCAGGCTTTGAAGCCATGGCAGATCCTGATGTTGACTTCTGCAACGCACCAGGTGTGTAAAAGTCATCTACCTTTATAAGCAGGTCATAACATGCAGTGTCTGCACTGCCTTTGTGTGCTTGTGGAAACTTGTAAGTTTTTGTGTTTTTAATGTAATTATTGGTTAAAGATGGGAAATGTTGGCTTGTTGATCTGCCTTTTGTAAATCATCAATTTTGTAAGTGTCATGCAACATTGTTGGAATAACCCTTTAAATTTAAAGAAAAATGTGGTAAAGATAGTTAAAAGAATTATATGCATGTAAAAAAAAAAAAAACTTTAAATAATGTACCATACACTCACGTATCCCTGTGGCTAATACGATGTGCAGCTCACTGTGCGCACTGCACTGCTTTTGTTCACTGTCACTGAAACTCAAGCAGTTGGACCCAACAATAGTAAAGTCAACCAAGCGGTATGAAAAGGGCTGCTAAGAGTCACTTAAGTCTATAATTAAATCTCTCTCATACATATATACACACACACACACACATTCACTAACCGGTCACTTTATTAGGTACACCTGTACCATCCAATACAACAGATCTGCCATAAATTCTATTTTTATAAGGTTATAATTTCTCAGTTTTTACATTTAACTGTCAGAAGACTGATGATTATATTTATGTTTATATAATATGTTTATTATTGAGAGTGAGTGGGCCTCTATGACCTCAGTGTGGTACTGGATTGTATTAGATTGTACAGCTGTGGGTAGTAAGGTAGTTACACAACTTCCTGTCAGTGTTAATAGTTGTGCATTTTTATATAAATACTTTTACCTAGCAATACCTATTTATATATAGGTTATTTCTTATACCTGCTACAGTCAGTACAACAAACATACAAGTTGCTATATTTTTATTTACTGATTTAATAAATTATTAGCTTTCTGTAGCTGACAGCTTAATATACTTAAATTTCTACTTGATACAGTGGAAATTAGGACACACTCCTATTAGTGTGCCCTGCAGTTTGGTTGCTTGAAAGGTTTAAAACACCTAGTATTTAAAAAAACTTGAAAAACTAGCATTTTAGAGGTCAGCACCAGGACATACAGAGAGAAACAGAACCAGACTTCGTGGTACAATTCTTCTGTATTTACTGTATGTCAGTTGTCAGGCTCATTGCAGTCACTGTCACTTGTACTTGTACTTATGCACTCAAATGCAATACAGAAGATAGACTGCAAGCGTGTGTATATAACGTGTGTTGATATGATTGACACAGTTTGATTAATCACCATTTTAATATTGTTCTTTAACACTGCTTTCAAATATCTCACTGAAGCCCTGCTCTACAAGCCAGACACTGAAACAGACGAGTCTAATGAGCAACAAGTTAGACTGAACATATGATGATCACTTTCAGACGCTGTTCACGAGCAGCATGAAAGGGTTAAACTGGGTGTTAGCTCTTGTGTACTTGAATAGAAGGAAAAGGAAAGTTTTTCTATTCCTATACTCTGCTCAACAACATTGCAGTTATTTAAAAAAAAACAGGAAAGGAAGTAACACACACTACTATACTGCACACAGTCCAGATAATGTGGAGGTGGTCATGGGATCAGTCAAACACAGGATGTTAATGAGTTAATTTCTTTAAAAAAAAAAAGAGCGAGAGAGAAAGGCAGGGAGAGACATGGTTAAACGGTTTACACACAAATGTTTAATACCTCAAATTGTGCAGGCTTCCCAGTGGAGACCTGTGCTGCCGGACTGGGTGTGGCCTGGCTAGGCTGCGACTGCAGAGAGAAAGAGACAATAAGAAAGACAAAAGAACTGTAATTATTTCAAGATTCACACTGAGCAACAGCTCAGTTTCACAAGAGGCAAGATTTGTGGAAAACAAAACCTCCTCGTTTCTGGAGGGATGGATGTCACCACACTTTCAAACTGTATTTTTTATAGAAAGAGATGGAGAAAGAGAAAGTATAAATATGTATTTATATGTATTTTTCTACACAAGTGCAGAAAAATACAGCAATGCTGCAAAATGCCCACAAACATATCCACCACACTGCAGTCAGAGGCTTTTGATTGAAGCAGCACCTTTCAAACCGAAGGGTGTAACTGCAAGCACTTCACTGTAGCTGTTATTTCCACAGTCACACATATATGACACCGATATCTGCCCTCTACTGCACTTCTTCACACAACAGCTCACACAGAGTCACTGGAGTGATTGTCATCTTGATAAAATTTGAGCTGAAGCTGTTGTTTTGTTTTTTTTCTTCAGTTACAGCGTTATCGCCGCGACAGATGCAGGTTCAACTTTCTGCTTAAAAAGTAAACGTGCATAAATATCAGTCATGGATGTTCAGGACAGTAGGTATAAAAGCTTTTCCCACAATATCTATATGTGCTGTTACACGAGTCAACAGCAAAACACATTTATTGATAAAAGTGAGATAAATTTGCAACTTTACATCAAGGACGCTTCTGTCAGTTAACTGAAATTGTCAGTTATGTAATATTTGTTGGGACTTTACTGTGGCCAAGAGTTTCCCAACAGCTGCACACTTCCATACAGCTCTGCTACCTTTGCTACTGTTTACTGCTGAATGCTGCCAACACACCTTCACTTTTACACTGTCACATTTTATATTGTCCAACCATGATCTCTGTGATTTAGAAAGATACCGTGCATAACCTCTGCAGGAGCTGTGGCTCAGCCGACAAAGCAGTCGTCCACGGTGTTGGTGCTGAAGTGTCCTTGAGCAAGACACTGAACCCCGAGTTGCTTTTTCTGTGAGTAACTTACACACACAGTGAGTAAGTGACTTTGGATAAAAGCATCTTCCAAGTGACTAAATGTCAATATACAAGCTTGTCTCTGTGCTCTCTATCCTAGTGTATTTGTGTGGAAGGATAAATACAGGTGGTGTTTTTTACTAAATAAAGGCAGCTCTGCATGCATCTCTGTAATTTTTAGGTATGTACTGTACTGTATGTCTCCAGGTGGAGCCCAGTGTGCTACAGAGCCCAACCCTGTTCTTCCAGGTGGTGTACATAAAGAGCCTCCACCCCAGTCACACCAGATCAGGGTTGCTGCTCTTACTTTCACATCCAACCCAGTGTATTGTATCACTGTCCTGTGTAAATACCATCATAAATCAATTATCATTATCGTGTGACTAAGCACCTGTAATCCTCTGAGCGAGTTAACCTGTCAAGCAAGATGTGTAGCTGGTTTTACAGTTAAACTGAGCTGGCAGGATGGAAGTTAGAAACAGAATGAATAGTGAGTGAGGGAAAACAACTAGATAAACAACCAAAAGGAAAAGACACAAATAGAAAAAGCGCCACTCTGAAGCATCTGCAATCTGGGACCTTTGATTTAGAAATAACTGCAGCTCAGTGCTGCCAATGATTGCCTCACACACTGGTGTCACATTCAACACAAACAAGGTCACAAGCCACAGTTAGTGAATGTGAATCAGTGTTTATTATTTAAGTATCAAATATAGAGATTTTAAATCAAATTCCCATTACTTACTTGAAAATCATATTCAACAAAAGACATGCAAAGAGTACAAAGAGTTGATGGACGTAGGAGAAAGAAAAATATTAAGTTTAGTCCAAGTAAGAACATGTCTACTAACAGAGACAATATTTTTCTTTTGTTTATCTGTTTAGAAATACATTTATTTACTGACTGAATGCCAGAAGAGTGAATACAATGTTGTTCAACGAGAGAGAAAAAAAGAAACAGGAAGTGGTATGGACGAGCAAATTAGGTCACACGCAGCCAGGGTATCCCTGTCTCAGAGGAAGTCATGTTGCTCGTGTTACTGCAAATATTGATTGTTGCCAAGTTACCACAAAAAAACTAATAACTGCAGAAAGGAAGCGGGGCTCGGCTGTGATGTGTTTTGTGTTAGCCAGTTAGCTTAGCACAAAGACTGCAAACAGTCTGGAGGCAACAGTCAGACTTCAAGCAGGACAGGGGGCCTTGAGGACCGGGTTCGGGAACCACTGGGTTAGAAGGTCAAGCCTTGCTCAAAAGCTTTTCGAAGCAAACATCTCTGCTGGCAGCGCTGTTCAATGAGTCGAGGTCACAGGAGACACCTCTCCACATAGTTTTTGGAGTATGCTGTATTTGTAATATTAAATATAAATATATTCCAAAAAGTTACATACTGCACTGTTAAATAAATAAGACGCTAACAAAATCCAACATGTTACTGATTTGCTGGTAAGCAGAGGATTTGTTACAGATGTCAGACTTGTGTTGTTTTAATGTTTAATGTTCTACCAGCTGTGGGCACAATTCTCAACACAATGTTCAAATAAAACTGGGGTTTCATGTCCAGTACTGAGGATAACACTGGCGTAACATTACTGACATCATTGTAGTACTTTATACTTTCTCATACAGAAATCTACATAACAGCAAAGCAAAAGCTGAGACCATATCCTCACTAAATGTGGAACTTTCTTGTGTTTAAACATAAGTTTAAATGTGTCTGATGAAATCAAAGGACACTGGCCAAGAGGATTTTGGTGACTCATTTGCCTTCAGTCATATGAGAACAGTCCAAAAACAAAAACTGGATGAAAACCATGGAAGCACGAGACGTAAAGGAACAAGCCGTTTTGCTAATCTTGGGGTAATGTGACCCCTCACACATAAGCTGTCCTCATAGACACCAAAAAAAATGCATGTCATGATGCATAAATTAGCATCCACGTACATTTGCATTGCTGTCAGTGAGGAGACCTATTTGAAACTAGCACACAAACAAAATACTCTTCAAAATCACTCTAAGACATTGAACAGTGCACAGTGAACCACGTAGAAATCTACAGCCTACTTCTTCCAGTCACAGTCTGTTAAGAAATAATGCAAAGCATATTATTTTATCATTACAGATTATGATAAAAATGATGAATAGTGTATAAAAATATCAGAGTAAAGCAGAAAGGTCTCTTTGAAGAAATGTACTCTGAAATAAAAGGTGATATCATCTTGGTGACGTTGTTATATTTGGAAAAGTTTAGTAGTCTTTAACATGTAATTTTCAGCCTGACGTTACAACAGAAGTTTGTTATGTTACCAGAGTGACTTCTATGCTCACCTGACACACACCCAAATGCTTTATGAGCTGTCTGTCTGCTGTGTGGCCACAATCCTGCATTCCCACATTCCTCGTGCCTCCTGCACAGCAGACTGCTCTCTTCTCTGTCCATATGCAGAGACACAGGTGACACCAGGGAGCACTGGATTCAGGTGTTAATGTACAGTCATACCCCATAGCCCACTCATCTTAAAGAGCCCTTAAGTCTCCATGTGAGCCTCTGCTCTGTAATATATTTTTCCAGTTATATTTTTCTGGAAAAGCTGGAAACTGGATATATAGTACAAGAACTTTATACTACAGTCTTAAAATTGTAATGTATCTTTACACACCAGGAGCCAAATTAAAAGGAGCACTCTTATTATTTTGTTTTAGTTAGCGCTCATAGCTGGAGGGACCCAGGTTTGAGTTTGCACAGCAGGTTCTCCGATTTTCCTCCAAAGACATGCAGTTAGGTTCTTAAATTGCATGTAGGTTTGCTCCAGCCCACCGGCAAACCCTTAAGAAGAGAGCGGTATAGACAATGGATCATTGGTCCCCACATGTATGCTATACAGAAACCATGCAGCACATTCTACCTTTAGGAGGCTGTTAGATTGTATTAAGAGAAGACAATTAATTCAACATTGCATTATATTTTTTAAGATTCTGATGTCACTGTTACATGGCATGATACGAAGGTGTTGTGGTTATTCTGACCAGCCCTGTACACAGACAAAACATGAGTTGCCTTATGTGTGTTCTATACTAGAAATAATATTGTGTTTTTATACTGGAAATAATCGTATTTATAATAAGGCCATTAAACAGAAGTTTACTGCTCACAGCCACATAGAAAGACTGCGAGTCAGTGAACAGTGAAAGTAAAACAACACATACAAACAATATAATTTACATATATTGTATTTACATAGAGACATACAGTATGTTTTCTAGCCATGTCCTTGCAACTTAAGTCACCTTAAGTCTGTTCAGGGGCTCATAAAGACCTTAAAAGAAGCATGTGGTTACAAATGACCAACACAATAATCCCAACACAGCTAACATTATGAAAACAACATCAGTTGTCAATGCAGAGAGGAAATCTGGTCAAAAGCCACGAGGACATACAGACGTGTGAAATCTCATTCAACCTCAAAACCCATTCTTTTGGAGAGAACTCTAGTTCAAGCTTTTTTTTTCAAGCATTCTGGGAGAGCTGGGCACACTGCCATCTGAAGCCCAAGTGAGTGTGGCCAAAATAGACCCAGGCTTTTAGAGATGAAGTGTTTCTATCACATGGCCTGGAGAACCAGGTGCAGCAATGGCATGTGGATAATGGTTAATGCCATTTGAAACCCTTTCAGTTGTTTCATTTAATCTCAATTTCACATAGACGGAAAATGTTGATGTGCTCAAAGGTTGAGTCCTAAGGTTGTTTTAAATAGATTATCAGGTAAAAGACCCAACCACAGTGGATCAGGCCAGCTGAATGGCAGCTCCAGCATTGGATTGTGACTATATAAAGGAAGGAGTGTGAAGCATTTTGAGTATCAAGGTAGAAAAGTGCTATATAAGTGCAGACTATTTACCATATAATGCCTGTAGATTGGTTAAACATCAGCTCATCTAGGACCAATGCACAACAACTATCACAAGCTCTAGCATGATTCTCACAAGTCACACAGTATTTTGCCTACCTGGCTTGAGCTACTAAAGCATTAGCTGTGCCCTGCTATGAAAACTAATGACTAACAGTGGGCCCCACCCAACAAACCACTGACACACAGATGTGAATGTGGCTCCTTAGCGAACTGCAAGCAGTTGCTTCAAAAAACATTAGCAATTCGTGTAAACGATCAGTAGAGATAACGTGGATCACCTCGGTTCAGAGGAGGAAATGACGAAAGCTGCATTCACTAACAGACGGGAGAGGAATGTGAGGCAGAAGTGCAGAAATAGCAACGACACTAATGGCTGTTGTGTCACTGCAGTTACTGTTCTGAGCTGCATGACGATGAATAATATTGCTGTAGGGAAGATTTCATGAGCAGACAGACAGTTTTGTAAGATTAATAGTAGTCAATATGTTATGTGAGCTCACTATTCTTAGTACACTTTGTCACATCAGAGAAATACAGTTGAAAGGCAAACACTGTTAAAGCATAGCTCATATGTGACAGTAGTTAGTAATACTGCACTCTGGCTCATTTTGAACAGGGATTATATGATATTCTCACTGTTTTACTGCATCACTCTCAGTTGCAAGCTAACCTTTTTATCCTTTTTTTGGTAAACTTCAGGTAGGTAAGTCACATAGATTCAATTAGGGAGGGATACAAAGTTAGTTGGGACAATCAGAAGCATTGCTCTTGCATTTTGTGCTGCATCCGCAAAGGCGCTTTTATCAACAACAACCAGCACACCAAGACTTGCAGAACTCTAGATAACTTTAGACTATGTAGTCTAAGTTTAGTTTTAAGCCATTTAATACAACATTTGTGTAGCATCCCTCAGTACAGATACATAGTTGATTTTTTTTTTTTTATATTTGATCCCCTTCAGTATTACTTTGCTCTTGGGGTCCAGAAAAGTAACAACAGTAACATGTAATCTTCAGTTCTTTGCCAACGTTTCTCACCGTCACACGCAAACGTCAGAAGCTGCTGCACGAACACACAGAACATGGTGAGCATGAATAATAAGCCTCCAACCGTCTGATTATAACAACTGCTCTGCCATACAGCCATGACAATGATTCAACAGGTATCAGTCAAACAGGAAGCCCTTACATACACAGACATTTGCAAAAGAGCGAGCGTACTGTCCAGATACATACCATAGGTTTGACTGTAATTTGATTTCCTTTATATATGCTGCTGTCTTGAAGCCAGTTCACCTTATATTCCTGCTGTAGAAACACTTAAATCCACACTGTATCTTAAGCACACACACACACACACACACGCACACGTAAACACACATACAGATACACACCCTGCCGTGAAAAACTTGCTGCTCCGCCCTCCTGGAAGTAGCACAACAAGTCTGTGCTGCTCAGGCAGAAGAGCAGGCTTCGGATTGGACAGTGTGACACACAGAGACCCACCCACTGCAGCCTGCTCACTGCCTGCCAGGAAAAATAAATAAGTCAGCTCAAGGGAAACTTCAGCCTGGGCTTTCTGAGGAGGGATGTTACTGTTCGATAACAGTTGTGATGGCCTACATCAAAATAATTGCAGGAAGAGTTAGAATGGAGGCAAAGCTGAAGGATGAATAAGTTATGAGGCTGAAATGGGTTTGCTGCAGTAGTGCTGTCTGAGTCTGGGTGTGTCTGATAGACTCACTGCTTAGGAATCTAAAATGCAGAGCAACTCAACCAACCGAGACACAGTGTGCGCGTGCGCATGTGGTTGGAGCGCAAAGAACAGAGGGAGGGGGTTCTCATCACATGTAGTTCAAACCACACCCAAAGACAACCAGGGCAGGGAAAAATTTAAAAAACTGCAAATTAAAAAAAGACAGAGCTGGAAGGAACAGAACCATAAATAAGTTGGATATCAACACGAGTTTTTTGTCGTCTTCACAGGTCGTCAAAATGACCCCTGAACAAAGGAAGAGACAGGAAACACAGCTTCTGGGCAGCAACCAGAGGTTATGTAAGAACTTTAGAAAAACATGGCAGCATTACTTTTCTCTGCACACACACACGGTGCTGTAACACTCTTCACAGCATCGATTAGCTGATAGATCAACTAACTGCTAAATTTAGTCCACAGACACAGACAGAACTACTTAAGATAAAGCTCCATGTTAAACATGTTAAAAGAGGACGGCTGTGGGAAGCAGCTCCCCCTTGTGTCTAAGAGTACTCACAGCAGTTCAAAATGAATAAAGGACTGTGTGTTGGTGTGTGTCATCTGAAAGTGCTGTGTAGGCTCACTGTGTCTGTCAACCTTTGAGTCGGTCTATTTTCTGAGTCCCTTTTGTTTTGTGTTTGTTTGCATTATATTACCGCAATATCCCACAAAGTAATGTAAAGAAAAACGGTCTAAATTACACATTACAAATAAACAAAGACAAGGAAAATAACTTCTGTGACATGAACATGAATATATATGTATAAAAAGCTTGAATGTATGTGAAAGTAAGCTGATGATTAAAGGACACAAGATTAGCATCTTGAGAAAGGTACAAAGAATGTTTAGTTGTCTAGTTTATGTCTGAAAATATCTTTGTTATGTTTGCAGAAAACAAATCTCGTCAACTTGTTGCACAATCCCCAACATCCTGGTATCTTCCTGGCAGAAATATGTGTCTGTTTTAGACCCTTTCAAAATAAATCTTTTCATAAAATGAGTCCCCTACTTTTGTGTCTTTGACTTTGTGAGTGTTTGTATATGTCTGTGTGAGAGAGAGAGAGAGAGAGTGTGAGTGAGTGTGTGTGTGTGTGTGTGTTCCTGAAAAGAAAACATGCATGCTTATACTGGATCCCAGCGCCTTACTTGGTGGCCCCTGGTAACTTATCTTGACAACTAATGAGCTAAAGCAGACCAACCCATGCAAAGGGGTCAACAAATAAGAACCATGAAGCTGGGAGGGGGGGGTTTCTAGTCTGAACTACTGGAGCTGTTTTTAGGAGTTCACAGGAAATAGAGAGTGGGAGGCTCAAGCTTCGATATTTCTTAAACTTGGCCTGTGGGAAAGCACAGCACTGATGTTTGCTGGAAAGTGATCAGAGTAAAAATATTTTACATGGGAAACACTGGACATGTCTGACTAAGAACAGTAGTTGCTTGAAGGAACGTGTGTGCTTCTAAATCCTTTTGTCAATGTGTTTGGTAACTGCCTAGAAACGATCAAGAAAAATGCAGAAAACAGAACAACCAGGATAACTTGACAAACTAGAGTGATACTCAGAATACAGAAATGTGGATTCAACCTGCACTGGTACCGGTCACTGACACTAATGACGCCACAGAGACTTATCATCAAACACATCAGCTGCACAGAGCATTTAGCCTCTTTTAGCTCATTGTTTTGGTTTTACTGTATGGTTCATTCTTAAAGCGCTCATCATTGCTTTCAGCAACAGCACGGAGCCGTTTTCACCAAACTACAAAACTAACTATATAAAGCTTGAAAAGTGCCACTGTAGGCAAATGATGTTAACAAGTTAATGATGTAGCTAGGGTTGGGCGATACAACGATAAAGATATCTATTGCAAAATAAAACATGGTCGATACAACTTTGAGAGAACTCGTTCCATCCATATCTTGACAGACAACAGCTAAGACCAATGATAATGAAAACAGCATCATGCCGGAAATGGACAGAAAATGGTAACAAAAACTTGAGCAACGGTGTTAACAAAGAAGAAATCCCAGCGGACATAAGCTGAAAAGACGAGGAGATTATTGAAAAGAGCAGTCAGACAAATTTGCTATTGTGGAGATATTGGAGAAGAACAAAGAAAGAAAAGAATAACAAATCAGAACTAATAAAGAGAACAAACTTACTGTGGACTTACTGTATTTTTATCAGGTTGCCTGAGACATGAGTCCAAACGAAGGCTAATATTGCTGCATGTTTGCTGAATGTGTGAATACGCAATAGTTTTTTATTATGGATGTTGACCGGTCAGCTTTATAACACAATCAAATGTCAAAGCTATGTATCTATCTATCAGTGAATCCTACAGTAGCTCTTCCGTTTTTGAGACGTGGGTCACCTTTTATTAGTTGAAACTTTATTTTGACAGGCTCGGCTCCACTGTGTCAGCCTCAGCTGTGTTTAGGGTAATATTGTAACACTAGTATCTGTACATGCCATCATTAGCATGTGGCATTAAATCATTCATTTTAGCTATGAGCTATAATTCAGTGTGACCAAAAATGTTGGACCAACAGAACACAACTGATCAAAATGCTGATAGAAAATGCTTACAATACCACAATAATCTTCCCTTTGACAGTGAAAAAAAAAAATCTTCTTACATGATATCAATCAATGCTGGCAGTTTCATATATGTGTTGTGTTAAACTTGAATTGATCTACTGAGGTTTAGAGACACAATACAAAATGTTACCTACTGTAAATGACAAAGAAAATAATACAATCACCACTGTCTGCTGCAACAAAAATTTAACTTTCTCTCACAAGCTTGCTTTTCATCACTCTACTCAAATACTAACTCATAGGTTCATAGTTCATTTTTGTTCATGTGTTTATTACCTGATGTGTGGAAACTAAAGTGTTACACAGTTTAATGTTTTTCTTGTTGTTTATTCAGTGTAACTTCACTCCTGTGTGACAATCAATTTGTTGAGACTTGAAACTTTCTTTTACTGCCGTCTTTACTTTTCTTGAGGGTGCCATATCATTGCCTGGTTATGCATTTTAAAGGCACAGGCTTCTATAAAGTCTGTATCTTATCATCCTGTGGTGTGTTCAGATGTTGTTAGAATGCTGGGACATTTGAGATGTGAGAGTTGTAACTGATAAATTGTGATTTAAATGGCTTTGAAATGACTGAACCTCTCATTCCTGGTTTCCTCGTGCCCCCCCCACACTCAGAGTATACTAGAGATGTCCTTTGCTCTGCTGCATGTCCACGTACCTTCATGTACATACTGTACTGCCACTTACTTACTTACTAAATTTAGCACTGCACTTTCCCCTCTGTTTTGTTGGCACACACTTATCCCACCAGAAACACTAGAAAATATGGACCTTTTCTCTGCTTACCTACATCATCTACTGTTACACAACAGTGATTCCTCAAAACCTCAAACTGTTTGGTACATGAAAAAAAAACTACAATAATGTCAAGATAGGACTTGTTGGCAATTTTGAAAATTGGTTCATAATAATCACAAGCTTGCTAACGTGTCATCATCAACCTTTACTTTCACCCTTCATGTTGTCATGTGAAGTAGCAGAAGTAATTACAAACATCATATCTCCTTACTATTTCCAGTAAGCGGCAGGCTGCTGGATCATCATTACCGATCCTTACTTGTTGGGACAAACATCACATGGCCACGAGCATCAGCTTTTCCTCAAGCATGGCAAATGTAAACAGACAGCAGCACAAATGTACAAAGAGAGCGTGGCGCTGAACAACGCCTCACTGGAGCACATTCTCAGGTGAGCCCACAGGTTTGGAAACTCTCCCACAGTCACTTTTATATACTGAAATCACCAGCTGAGCTCAAGCCAAACTGACACTGATGTGAGAAATCTGACGGCACAAGTCTCAACTGGGAAATAACACACGGCCTGTCGACAGGATAAACAGCAACAAAGTCAACGGGAAACTGAAGGATAGTATTTTGCCTTGCAGGATATTTGCCAGCAGAAGCACTTGTTTACTTAATGCTTGCATGTACGCGACATATTCTCACTCTCTTTCTGGCACAAACACACACACACAGCCTGAGGGTTTTTTACAGTGTGTTACACGATGAAGCATCTTATCAATACAGTCGTACAATCACTTCTGCCTTTAGTCTATTTAAAATCAAACTTTGCGCATACGTGGCTCCAAATTGTAGTTAGATGTAAATGCTTGTTTATAATGTGAACATCCATGTCATCGTGTGAAATGATGTCAGTAAACTGCGCACAACACAAGCTCATGTTTACCACCCCAGCTGGTCTGTGCTAATTTATAACAAGGAATAACAGAGGGAATATTTTTCATTTCCTGACACTGGAGGAGAGCATAGAGTCAGCAGAGTCTCATACTGGACATTTCATGCTACAGTGTTTGTTTTGACAAATTTACTTAATAGTCAGTTTGGCTAAATATGATTTTAGGACAAAATCTTATCCATCTTGTAAAATATGATGCTTTATGTTATAGGCTACTTTTTGCTAACAATACTTTTGTACTGTTCTTTCTGACATTTTGCAATGCAAACTTACTTACTGGTAATATTTTGCATGATGGTATTATTACTTAAGTATGAATGTGCTTATTACGTCAAATATAAGCTTTCACAATATCACGAAGACAATAAAAAACATAAGTTTACTAAAACAGTGTTCCAGTACTGTTTAGTTCAGAGACGTGGAAAACGTTTGTGCTCAGTGCATTTTGAGTAATACTGAAATGCACGATGGAGATTATAAATCCACTGCAGCCTTTAAATACCAGCTAAGAGCAAACAGCTCAGCTCGTAATGGACATGTGTTTAAAAACAAAGGAAATGACCTGGATGTTTGTTTAAATGTTACACTATTGTCTTTTTATCATTCTAAACCCTTGTTTGGATGGTTATGCATGTGGAGTCTAGATATGTTTTCCCAGTGGTCATTTCCTGTCAGTCTAATAATGATAGTGCCAGATGTGGGGGAGGCGGACGTTTTTGGCCCAGAACACAACAACAGACTCCTCACCAAAAAGCTGAACGTCCGTCTGTCTGTTTGCAGCCCTCCACCCAGGACACATTTATGCTGTTTAACCTTTAACACATAAAGTGACTCAGAGCCAACTAGCACAGCCCTGATAACAAAGCACTGACACGAGAAACGTAATCTTACAGATAATGACACTGAGAGGATAAGAGTTGCAGAATTGCAATTTTAAGTTGTGAAAAAGTTCCAGCAACACACCCTTTAAGACTTATCACAGTGAGAATGCTATTTGAGCGAGTCCCAAAAATCAAAACCCTCCATTAAGTGTTAACAGAATATTCTCAGCATAAAAACATGCACCTATAATGTTTCACAACAGCAATAACTGGCACAGATCTGTCACTTTTTCTTTTTGTTTGGGAGCAAACACTGCAGGTGGTTCTGAACCTGCAGTCAGGTCCGGATCAGCCGGTGCCCAATTTTCGAACCAGTTCTTCGCGTTTCTACAGCCAAAGAGACGGATTTCGGACAGGAAAACTGGCTCCAGAGCCGCACCGCTAACTCTGCGCTGGTTTAGATCCAAGATCCGCTCGCGTCAGGGGGATTAACATGACCAACAAGACCAACTAAAACTTTGATGTCGATGTATGATTTATTTTTGAACACAAGCCCAGAACTGGCATCGAGTTCGCGTTGGTCGAAAAAGGGGAGGACTGGTCTGGACTAGACTATGTGGGTTCCCCCTAAAACGTTGGGTTTTGTTGAAAAATAATAATAAATAGAACAACTTAAATTTAGTTTTATATTTGCAGGATGACGTATATTAACCAAACAAAACACACGTGGACACGCCTGGATTAGTTGAACAGCCCATACCATGACACAAGAACACACACATAATGCACACGCACGTTTGTACACACCTGCTCCTCCACAGACACATCCTGCAGGGCTGGGGTGTCCCGTGGGCCTCGGATCCAGCTCAGTATTTGGCCCATGTTGGCTGAAAATGCCTCCGAGTGTATGTGTGTGTGTGTGTGTGTGTGTTTGTGTGTGTCAGTCTCTGCCTTGTCTGTCCGCTTGCTGCATGTTTCCAACACGCAGGGAAAGGAATGGGAGCGAGAGAGAGAGAGAGAAAGGGGGAGGGCAGAGGGGGCGTGGTTGGAGAGAAGAGTGGGCGAGGGGAGGGATTGACGTGCACATGGATTTGGGCAAAGCTGTATCTATAAATGAACTGACTGTGGCACCCTCCTGGTGAGGCAGCACATATGAGCTGCTTCTCAGGGAAACAGATACTTCTTTAAAACACACACACACACACACACACACACACACACGAGCACACACACACACACATGCATAAAAATATGCATTCTTTTTATTTTATCTAAGAAAGTATCCGAGCTACTTAACCAGCACACACCCAGATTTGTGATGATATACAGGCCTTGAGAACCTACAGACACACGGAGACACGCACATGCTTATGTACACACTTCTCATGTGCATGCAGCAGTAAAAGTTCGCTTGTGCAACGTCCTTGACAGCCTAATTGCCTGTGGGAATTAAAGGAGGAGCCAGACTTTAGTTTTATATTGCATGTGTGTGTGTCAATAATCTGCCAGGAGCTGATAGTCATTATCCTCTATTACAGTTACTCTCTTAAGTATGATAGCAGGAGGCGATATTGATTTGACCCACGTTATTTCAACTGGTCACTCAGTCAAAAAGTTAAAAATCAGTCACTAGCTACTGGCTGAGTCAAAGAAACGTCTGAGGGCATTTCATCATGAATGTGTGCATCACACCAGTCAGGGCAGCAGCAAGTAATCTAACACAAGAATGCAGGGAGTGTTTATACAGTACAGAGCTGACAGATTTGCTGAAGCTTAAGGCATGGGTGTTGGCTTCATCTGTGTACCTTTGTAAGGAAAAAGTCTTACAAATGTCCTGATAGTGGCTGCAGTGCAATAGCTTCTATGGGACCTTCTGATATAAAAGGCACACGTTATATTGCTCCCATCGCTGTCGTGTCATTTAAAGGCAATGTGAGTGCAAAGTGCAATTCCAGTCATATCTCTGAGGTTCACTTCACCTGTGACTTGGGTGTATCGCGCAGCCCTTTGTGCAGGTTTTGGGTGGAGTGCGCAGACAATGAGGTCTTTGTGTGATAGAATCATGCTGATTGCCTAGCCTTCCACTATGAATGTTTTAGTTAGCACACCTCGACAAAATATGAAAGTAATGTGCTACTGCTAGTGAATTTAAACCAGCCTGACATGAAACGCCTGTTTTTGTGGTGCACAGGTTGAATGGTTGAGACGTCACTGAAGCTAAATGCCTAGTGGAGCTGTGACCTGTCCTTTTAAAGGGGTCATATTATGCCTTTTGTGCTTTGATGTTACATACGTACTACTGTGAAATTCAGTGACCATGGTAGACATAGTCAGAGGCCCAAAGCCTGAGGTGAACATGTTTGAATGCTGTCTGGCAGTAAAATTTCCAGATTTCAGTCTGGCCAATTTACTTTGTTTTCAAAGGTTTTTTCAAAATGCTGAACCATTTAACATCAAGTAATGTGTAAGTCCATAACTGGCCGTCTGTTTTGGGCTCCTACACCCACTAAGTACGCAATCCAGCTCTCAAGTTAGTTGCCACCACTCTGCTCACGGCCAGTGCTAGTTCCAGTGTTCATGTGAACTCAATATGTCTTGCACAAAGTCTTTTTTCGGCTGTGAAGGAAAATTAGCTCTGTTTGCTTTTTTACCAAAGGCAAAACCATAAAAGTGACAAAAGGCATAGCCCTGCAACAGATTTCAAGCAATGTTTTTGTCTGTTCACAGAAATTCATGGACGACAACCAGTGACTGAAACACACACAAGCCCAATTGGAAACTGTCTAGAGTTTCACATCCACAGTTGTCTTGATTTTGTCTAAGGACAGGTCAACAGTGTCAGGCAGAACCTTTGTTACCACATTACCCACAGCATGGCACAGTCCCCGGTGAAGTTAAGTGCCAAGTTACCCAGTGTGTAAAACTAGCTGGTGAACAATAGGACATAAGACATGTCTTGTATTCTAACTTCTTCTAAGACCAGAATGAACCTGCCCAACATCTGTGACATGCAGTTGTGTTGCAACTGTGATTTTATTTTTTCACCTGTAAACTTGAGATTACCTAATAACAGATCTAAATATGATTCCTGGTAAGACAAAAGTGACTATTAATAAAGATGAAACTAGTTTCTGAAGAAGAGACAAATGAGTTCAGACTGAGGAGAAATGTTTTGCAAGTGCTCAATGAGTGTACACTGACATTGTGCAAGGTCCTCAGTAATCAAAAAGCAACATCACAGGCGTATGTGGTGGAAGGTAAAACAACACAAAGGACTGAACACAAAAATAACTTCTCCACACAACAGTGTGTAGACAAAACATTCTCATCTAAGGAATTGACACTGACAACACTTAGCAGACAAACACAACACACAAACTCCCTTTCCTTCCTATCTATACTTCAATCCAGTATTTCACACCCATCTACAGGAATGCAAGTGTGTCTCAAAACTGCTCAAACATTTCCTACTTATAGCCTTATTTTTTCGCCCTAAAATCTACAGTGCAAATAAATAAATAACTATAACTACTTTGCAGAATCTGTTGAAATACAAGTACAGTGCATACAGTAGCAGTTGTGTTTCACTCCTACACCTTATATTTTATCTGTTCACAGTGATCTTAAGTTGAAAACATTCAAACTGAAACTCACAAGGTACATTTATTTATATATGTTTATGTGCATTAGAAGATTTTTCTTTGTGAGCAGGTAAATCAATAAGTTGCCACAGCAGGATCCTGCAGTGGGATTTAAGCTGAAAACGTGCTACTGTACTAGACATCAGCCAGGGAGGCGCACACACACACACACTTCAATTCAATTCAATTCAATTCATCTTTATTTGTATAGCGCCAAATCATAACAAAGATCATCTCAAGGCACTTTA
>JAUMHL010000025.1:7958456-7990872 GCA_032362345.1 Sandelia bainsii
GCAGCTACCGGGAGCCAGTGGAGAGAGGTGAGAAGAGGTGTGACGTGGGTGTATTTCGGCTGGTTGAAAATTAGGCGTGCTGCTGCATTTTGGACCATCTGGAGGGGAGAGAGTTAAAATAGTCGAGTCTAGAGATGACCATTGCCTGGACGAGGAGCTGTGCAGCCTGCTGAGAGAGAAAAGGTCTAATCTTTCGAATGTTGTAGAGAGTGAACCTACAGGACCTGGAGATCCCTGCTACATGATCGTTCAGACTCAGTTTGTCATCTATCCACACCCCAAGGCTTTTTGCAGCCTCCTGTTTGAATGCTGCTGGTCTTTCTGTCCTGAGTGCTGGACAGCTCCTCACTACTCTGGGTCCTCTCAGGCCCTTCATGCTCATGGCAGCAGGTCATTGAGTGTATGCATGCTGATGCATGTGTGGATGAATGTAAGAGATGAGAGGGGTGGAGGGACTATAATGCAGCAGGATGGAGTATAGAAGTCCCAATTTACTCTGAATAGGATGTTTTAGCCCATTGAGGCTAAGTAGTAGCAGATAAGAGCACACACAGCTGTGCTACCAGATCCATTACTAACACACTTATTAATGACTAAATGTTGACCCCTAATTTATCAATTTGAGTGACACCTTTGCTGATTTTGATGCTTAAGCTTAGAATTAACTCAGCCTCTGTCACACTGGTGTGGCAGTAGATTAGTTAGTACAACAGTCGTCTACACACTCCAGGGTTGGTGGTTTGATTCCCAGTTTGTCCTGGCTACATGTTCAGGTGTCTTTGGAAGTACCAAAACCCAGCAGTATTAGCACCGACATGTACTGTCTGGCAGCTGCCCAACAACGATTTCTGATTGTTACTGATTACAACACATATGAGGAGATAACAGTGTTTGAATGTGTTTGGTTACCAAACCACCAAATGCACTTAAACCATTTAGCCATTTAACACGTTTAAGGTTGAAGCTAATAATTATTATATGATCAATCTGGTAATTATTTTCTATGTTAATTATAGAAAAAATAGAAATCATTTTGTCTATAAAACTATGAAAAAAATGTACATTACAATCCCAAAAGGAACAAAGAGACTAAACCATTTTTGAATGAAAAATTACATTATTCTTCCATTATCAAAATGGCCACAGATTACTTCCCCATGTATTTCCATTCATTTTATCTGTAAAGCAAGCAAATGAAAATTGTCAAAATGTCAGGTTTTTCTTTTATGCCTGATA
This sequence comes from Sandelia bainsii, assembly GCA_032362345.1. Taxonomy (NCBI): domain Eukaryota; kingdom Metazoa; phylum Chordata; class Actinopteri; order Anabantiformes; family Anabantidae; genus Sandelia; species Sandelia bainsii. The sequence continues at coordinate 7,959,693 of JAUMHL010000025.1, forward strand.
GAGAGAGAGATCAATATATTCACACAACATGCTGATCTGCAGATAATATGATCTGTACTATTATACTAAATCATTCCACATTACTGCAATTATTGGGGCGATCAGGTCAGCCTGACTGGTTGTAAAACTGATGAAGAAAAGCCACTGAATCACCTTTATGTCAATCACCTTCAGTTGTTTGTCCCCGCTTTCCAGAAAACGAAGAAGATTATGTAAAAGTACATGTGATGCATCAGTGTTTGTATTTCAGGGAGAGAGAAAGAGAAGAGATGGATACTACATTCACTCAGCTACCACTTCTCCTCACCTGCACTAACCCAACATGAGTCACACGCTTGTGGAAATAAGAAAACAAATTGAGATGAATCATTTTTGCCCATGCAGAACTATGACCCTAATGGAATTGGCCATAAAGTACCACTTAGTGTATTTCCACATGGGCCTATGGTTGTGTCACTGCAAGCGACGCATTATAGTCCATCTGAAGCACCATGATTCATTCGCCTCATCCATTCAGAGAGGACAGAGCCACCCGCGCAGGAATAAGTAACACAGTGGAAAGATAAAAAAAATTCAGGTGTCACCTTTTTATATCAGCTATGATATGATATATATGCTTTTAGTAATTTAAATCGAAGAAACACTGGAAGAGAGTGATGTCGGCAAACCCGCCGATCACTGTTTGACAGGGGCAGAAGCTGATCTAATGATGGGGTGGGGGGGTGTCTTTACCTATGAAGAGTGGGTAACTGCCTGATAATTTAATCAGTGGGTGAGTCATACTTGTAGCTTGAAATTCCTTCTGCATACACTGTGTGAGTGTGTGTGTGTGTGTGTGTATGTGTGTGTGTGTGTGTGTGTGTGTGTGACAGTGTGTGCATCCGTGGCAGTGTCAGCCAGTGTTAATTGTGCATCGAGGAATCTCTTTGTGTGTTTGTGTCCACTCGTTTATGTATGATCAGTATAGAGACCAGTGCGTAAGCTTCTGTGTGTGCGTTTGCTATGCACCATTAAAATCTATGCATGGCAGCACCCTCAGCTCAACAAGCAAGTCATTTGGTGTTACACCAAAACAAGCAAACAAGGGGGGGGGGGGGCTTTTGAGCATATTGTTATTGAAACACAACACTGTGTGAAAAGTAGGACATCTGCTGTGTATTTACATTGAGATTTGACTATTCACTGTCTGCTGGAATTGATGCTGTCCAAAAAAACAGAAGGGTATGATAAAGACATTGTAGTGAGCGAAACAGGGAATCAAAGTGGGAGCCAAAGAGAGGAGGAGAAAAGGAGATACATCACAGAGATGAGTCACATCTTGGTGTGGCGTTCTGCAGTGTGTGTGCATAATGTGCAAAGAGCGAAAGAGCAAAGTGAGTCCTTTTTTTAGTCTTAGCTGTCTCCAGCTCTGAATCATACAAGCAGGCAGGCATTGGCCCCGCTTACTCTCCCCCACTCCCTCCTGATTTTCCATTTAAAACAGGCTCAGAGCCCCCACACTGTGTAATATATAGCCTCAGAGATGCATTTCTAAATAAACCGACAGGGGGATTGCATGTGAGTTGACCCAGAAGAACTGAGGGTTGAAATGGAGCACATCTCTGGGCACTGCGTGGCATCTTGAGGGTTAAATTAACCAGTAGGGCTGCTGTATTGGATAACACAAGAGGTTGTCATAATATGACCCTCTGGCAGCAATCTGCCTACAAGTGGCCATACAGTCGGAGTGGACTGGAGCCCTGACAATGGAAAAGCCAACAATCCAGTGATAAATTTCTGTAAAGGTCAGGGGAAGAATAAGCAGACTCAGTAAGCTAGAAGTCTCTACTTTGTGTGACCTTTTTAACATATAAGATAATTTGTAAAGAGCCTAAGTGATCATTTAAATGCTTCTGACTTTGAAAGATATGTCACTTTGTAATTCTGTCCCTGTCTTCCAGCAAGACACACGGACATCGTCCTCGCTGCCGAAGCTGGACCTGCATGTGATCCCCGTGTGGCAGAAAGGCATCACAGGGAAAGGAGTGGTCATCACCGTTCTAGATGATGGGCTGGAGTGGAACCACACAGACATCTACTCCAACTACGTAAGACACCGTTTCCATGGAGACAGCCTCCATCATCTGGGTCTGCCGTTGCCATAGCAATGCTGCTAGTGACACCTTCCAAGGCAGTTCATAAAGACAGTAATAAATCCTCTATATGATAACGTCTTCAATTAAATTGTTTTTAGGGTTTTTAATATCCAGCTGCAAAATGAGTATTTTGCTGTAAGATTGATTTTGACGTGAACGAGTATGCTCCTTGCATTGAGGCATGCCGACTTTGAAAATGTTTTTGACTCTTTCAAAAATGTTTTTACAGTCTGTGTGTTGATGCAGATAATTACAGCCCAATGAAAGCAAGGATGGCTCAATGGGAGCTTGATGAGGTTTCTGGCTGGCATAGTTTCTCCGAAAAGATCAACTCTAAAAAGCCACATCTGGTGGTTTCGAGAGCCAGCCGTCACTGCCTCACTAGTGACTGAAAAATCAAGAGAGGGATTGAGGGAGGCAGAGAAAGAAATAATGTATGACAACAGGGCTGATGGAAACAACTCCCACTGTAATTAGGTTAACGCTGATTAATCAAAGAGGCTCAATTAACTGAGACGCTCATCCTTAACAATCGAGGCATACGAGCGGCATATTTTCATAACTTAATAGTAGTAATTCTAAAATGACACACGCAGGCATCTGATTTAAATCAGATATTAAAGCTGTTACAGAGAGCAATCTTTAAAAAAAAATCATTTTAATCATCATTTTAATTTAAAAAGTACATCATCTTTGTCGTGTTGTATTTTATTTTCTAGTGCAGAGGGAAAAAAAAGACAGAAAAACAAAAACCACAGCATGTAGCATTTATCTCTGCAGTTTGTCAACACATGACACAACCCTCACAACCCTAAACAGCATTTTCAAGCAATCTGAATGTTTGAACAGATAGCTGCTGACAAGCACTTCTTCAGTCTCAGAGTTATTTAATATGTCTTTCACTATTTAGTCACGTCACTCTCTCCTCTCATGTGTCTCCATGACAGCGAATGGGCCCTGACAGACACGTACACTGACGTCATCCCAGCTTTTGAAAAGAGATGTCTGATCATTTTCTGTCTGTTGTTTTTGAAGGATGCAGCAGCCAGCTATGATTTCAACGACAATGACCCGGACCCCTTCCCCAGATACGACTCTACTAATGAAAACAAGTACGTTAACAGTTAAGACGTGAGATTCTGACACTGCCTGACCTTTGAAACTGAAACAAATCTGCAACAGGTTTGGCAATTTAGGATCATTTTATACGATCTTGTGAGAATGGGCTTTAACTATTTTGTTGCTTAAGCTTACACACACACACACACACACAGTTTTCTCTGCAGTTGCTTGTTAACCGAATCCTCCAGAGTTTAAAGCATATTCTCTCAGATGAATAATTGCAGAGTCAGACAATCAGAGGACCGTTATTTTCAGATGGCACAAATGACCCTGTCATCATGATCAGTATCTTCTGCTAACAATAATGTATCCAAACAGTAAAGTGACCTCTTGTTTTTGGTTTTGCATCCTCTGAAGTAATGAGGGCAAGTAAAATTATTCATAATGAAATGAAATAATTATAATTAATAATTAATGAAATTCCTGTGTAAAAAAATGTGTTTTACTTAAAATAGCAATACAAATAATGTTTCTCAATGTTTGCATTTGATTGTACATTAAATATATCATATTACATTATAATTATATTAAACATTTGTTCTTAGGCATGGGACTAGGTGTGCTGGGGAGATTGCTATGCAGGCAGACAACAATAAATGTGGTGTTGGAGTGGCGTATAACTCCAAAGTTGGAGGTAAGAGTTTGTACATGTGCCTGAGTATGCTACATCACACTGCATGGCATTTTGTAGTTCTGGTTGCTGTTGCTGCTGTGTGCAGTTTAAATGATAGTGTATTCTGGAGGTTTTTGTTTTGGTAGTAATTATAGACTTCATATGTTATTCTTACTGTAAATACAAGAAAGAAATGTTTGGTGTAACCATGCCTTTTAACAAGGATGCAGAAGAACGCAGAGCATTTGTTGGCACTTTGCATTTAGATACCTTAGCTGCACATCCCTGGATTTTTAGCTATTTCATTTGCAGCCAGTGGTGAAGGAAGATTTCCTGATGGAGACCTGATTTTTACCAAGTGGTTGCATAATGTCACTCTCCGAAATTACAGTGTCAATCCACCTAAACAATGGTTTGCCTGTCAGAACTGTTGCATATGAGGGGCTGGGGTGGCAGCTGGGTGCCCCAGAAGTACCCGAATCTTTTAAAAAAATTGTAAAATATCGGCCTTACAACCAAGCACTGACTTTAGCACATGCAAACAAATCTAGTTTGAATACCAGTGCTAAGATTCCCTGTCTTTCTCTGTTCAGGCATTCGTATGTTGGACGGAATTGTGACTGATGCCATTGAGGCCAGCTCTATCGCGTTCAATCCAGATCATGTGGACATCTACAGTGCCAGCTGGGGGCCCAATGATGATGGCAAGACAGTGGAGGGCCCTGGTCGCTTGGCTCAGAAGGCATTTGAATACGGTATCCAGAAGGTAAATGTTAAAACATGAAGTTTTTACTCAGTCATCTAATGTGATCCCAGATTGAGGTTCCTAATGGGAGCTATTATCTGTAGCAGTGATGAGAATCAGATGGAACACAATCAATGCGGACAATGTAGTCTGCTGCTAAGAATAAAGCTTCTATTGACAAAATGAAGTCAGTCATAAATGTTAGCAACAAGTTATACTGGACAGTACCTATTTTATTCAAAAATAGGTTCAAAAATGCTGTAATTTCTATACAGTGATGATGGTAGCCGTTTTATGTTTTGTACAACTACAAAATTACTGAGCTATTGAAAAGTTCAATATCTTAGTTCATAACACAACACATCTAATGTATCTTTTCTGTGTCATGATTTCTGCAGGGCCGTGGTGGGAAAGGTTCAATCTTTGTCTGGGCATCAGGTAACGGTGGCCGGCAGGGTGATAACTGTGACTGTGACGGCTACACAGACAGCATTTACACTATCTCAATCAGCAGTGCCTCCCAGCAGGGCCTGTCCCCATGGTACGCTGAGAAGTGCTCCTCTACTCTGGCTACAGCATACAGCAGTGGAGACTACACTGACCAGAGGATTGTTAGTAGCTGTGCTTATTCTTTTATATTTGTATTTTATGTTAAGCTTTGTTGTATTACGTCATTTTACATTATGTAACATATTACATTGTGTCACGTAACATTAGGTGATTTTGTTGGCATGTCATCTTGTTCAGAATTGTCTTAATATTTCTTTCAGACAAGTGCTGATCTACACAATGAGTGCACTCAGACTCACACTGGAACATCAGCCTCTGCCCCGCTGGCTGCTGGAATTTTTGCTCTGGCACTGGAACAAAAGTATGCAATACTGGAAATGACACAATCTGTTTAGAATATGTGTATAATTTACACCGGGATTAATGTCACCTGACATTTCCATATCAGTATCATTAATCTCTCCCTGGTCTGCATCCTTGTCTATTTTCCGTCCATCAGTCCAGATCTAACCTGGAGAGACCTGCAGCACATTGTGGTCTGGACCTCAGAGTTCGATCCTTTGGCCAATAACCCAGGCTGGAAGAGGAACGGAGCAGGACTGATGGTCAACAGCCGTTTCGGCTTTGGTCTTCTCAATGCCAAAGCTCTGGTGGACCTCGCTGACCCGGCCACCTGGAAGCATGTGCCTGAAAAGAAGCTGTGTATTGTCAGGGATGATTCTTTCCAGCCCAGGTATGTGAATTTCTCACAGCTTTTGTGCTGTACCTGAATTTTATAAGAACATTATTTTTGCAGCTTTTGTAGCTTCACACACAATATATTGTGTGCACATTGTGTGTCATGGGGTTGTAAAATAATAAAATTTGGGAACCTACAGAAAAATTTTGACAAAGAGGGAGAGAGAGTCTTTGTTTGCTTTTGTCCTGACATTTTGTGTCCAACAAAACAAACAGATCAAACCATCTGTGTTATTAAAGACGCATCTGTTGCTTTTTTTTCCGAGTGGAGTCAGGACAATGACAAATCTTAAGCCTGATGGGACAATTTGTGCCATCATAATCATTCAAATTGAATTAAAAGGATTTCTTTTTTTTACGATGACAGCTGTGATAATGAAAATTTGAGGTCAATCGTTCACTTGTAGCAGTTGCTGATAATTACTAATTGCTAAACAATAGGCTTAAAGATCCAGATGCAAATCCGCCAATGGACAGAAAGTCGGAGGAAGCTTTTCTCCCTCTGTTGTCTCAGCAGATGTTTTGTTTGTGCTCCTATTTGAATTAACAACCCCAAAACTAGCTCAGCTATTAGACTTTCACTACCACATTGTAGCACTTGTGTTACTTTAAATGTCTATTTTGCTATTTGTTTTGGATTATGAGACCCAGTAGCACCGACACCCAGTTTCCCCATTACCTAGCTACAACCCTGTTTAATCCTGAGGATTTGACGATACATTTCCGTCAGTGCTTAGTGGTCTACCACCCCCTCCAGCTTTATGCCAGCTTGAACATAGAAATCCTTTCATTCATGTGTGGGAGAGATGGGGATTAACTATTTTTGCAAATGAATGACCAAAGGCATCCAAATCTGTCTATGCATGCACATGGTGTGCTGAATATTTCCCAAACTTGAGCGTGCCAATTGAACTATCACAAAATAATATGATGAGTGCAGGTTGCTGCTGTTGGCCAAACTTAGATACAGTAAGAAAACATCAGGGAACTAAACTGCACCTATGATAGACTTCTGTTGTCATGGAGAGCTGTTTGTCTCATTCCTTGCTATTTTAATTTACCCCATAGGGAGCTGAAAGCAGCAGGGGAGATCACTATAGAGATTCCAACCAAAGCCTGTGCAGGGCAGGACAACACAGTCCGCTCACTGGAGCATGTGCAGGTGGAGGCCAGCATTGAATACACCAGGAGAGGGGATCTGCACATCACACTCACCTCTCCAGCTGGTTAGAGAAATGCACACACAAACACACACGCACATTTGAGTGAAAGAACTTTTAACTGATCTGAATCTTTGGATTTTCCCACAGGCACCAATACAGTGCTGCTGGCTGAGCGAGAGAGGGACACGTCATCTAATGGCTTTAGAAACTGGGACTTCATGTCTGTCCATACATGGGGAGAAGATCCTGCTGGCACATGGACGTTGAAGATTACAGACACTGTGAGTTACAGATGAGTTGGGAGATGTAGAATCTAATTTAGTGGGTAAAAACTCAGTGTAGGCACAAATGGCTCATATGTGGCTCAGAATCTTAGTTATTATTATTACTGTAACCCCTGTATTGGCTGATATTTTTAGCTTTTATGAGCTACTTTCAGTTTTCCTGAGATTTAATCAACACTATTCCCTCACAGTCGGGCCGTATGCAGAACGAGGGTCAGATTTTGAACTGGAAGTTGATTCTACATGGAACATCAGAGAAACCAGAGCACATGAAGAAGCCCAGAGTATATATTCCTTATAACGCTGTGCAGAATGACAGGCGTGGTGTGGAACACATGGATGACATGATGGAGGTCAGTGTGCTGCAGCAGAACTTAAAATTACGGGAAAATGCCGAGATGTGTGGTTTGAATGTTACAGGAAGTGGATGAGTGAGAATATTAGGTCCATAACTACAAAGGATGAATTTAAAGAAATTGATAACACAACATAGAGAAAACTGAATGACACAAAGGAGGGAGAGTTGACATAGTCAGGGTATAAACTGTCCCCGTTGTTTCTTGTATGACACCTCTAGTGCTAGTAGAAGTCTCAAGTGAAATGTTGCATCAGCGACCAAATGTCCCTCTTACAAATTCTTACAAATGTATTATGTCACAGAGGGATTTGTGATGAAAATGACAACACAATCCTTTTGAACAGCTCTAAGGCTGAGTGCATGGATTATGGGCAATATATTACATAGACAGTGTAGTGGCAGTATTTGCACAGTGAAATAATGTGCATTGTTTTGGATTCTCTAATCCAGCATGTTGGATTTAAACGAAACAATGAATATGAGCTTAAAGCAATTTAATAGTTTGACATTTAGGGAATTACACTTATTCACTTTCTTGCCAAGAATTAGATTAGATGATTGATACCTCTTTTACATAAGCTACATCTAGCTTGGCTTAAAGACTGTAAACAGCTACAATGGCTCTGTGCAGAATCTGCCTATGAACATCTCTAAACTTTACCCATTTCCATGTTAAATCTAGTTTGTTTAAAAATAAGAATAAGAATAATAAGCTAACTGACTGCAGGGGTGGCCAATCCTTGTCCCTAAGAGCCACCGGTTTTCCACCTATCCCTACCCACTGCTGATAACCTGGATGAGGTGTGTTCAGCCAGTCAGAACCTGTGAGTGCTTGGATGGTTGGAAAACAAGCAGGACAGTGGCTCTTGAGAACCAGAGTCGGTCAACCCTGGACTACTGGCTCCAGCGACACATTAAACAAACACATCTGAGACTAGTACCACTGATCTCATAGAACTCTTGTATTTCACGGTGTTGAGAATGCAGAATGCAGTCCATGTTTTTATTTTAGAACAATCATGGAGAACAAACACAATAATAACAGTTTCACTGTCCAAGTATTTGAGGTCTTGATTTATGTGTTGATTTTTTAAACGCATGTCCAACATACTATAATGCATCATTTCTCTTGGAACCAAATGTCATCTGTATTTGGATGCAAACTCTTAGGATCATTTTTGTGTCAGTGTGTTACAAACATGTTTCTTCTGTTTCTCTCCTGAACCAGGAGCCTACACAGGCCCATCCACCTCAGAAGACAGAGACAGCTCAAGCCTCATCCCCTTCCAACCCTGAGAAGGAACCCAAAAAGCCTTCTAATTCACCCTCACCTTCCCTGGCCCTCCTGCGTCTCCTGCAGACAGCATTTAATAGGCAGACCCCAGCCCTGCAGCAGCCCCATGCCATAGACAGGGCCTCCACCACCTGGGGGAAGCAGCAGCCAGACAGGAGCCTCTCTCCTCCTGCTACGAAACTCCCTCCTCAGATGCTGTACCAGGCTCTGGATCTGATCAACAAATACCAGAGCCCTGAGGACAGTGTCTACAGTGACTACAGGGATGGCTTCTACAGCACCAAGCCATACAGGCACAGAGATGACCGACTGCTGCAGGCCCTGTTTAAAATGCTAGATGCTGACCGCAAGTGAAGGCCTGGAGGAGGGGAGAGGAGGGGAGAGACAGAAAGATGTAAAATAAAGGGAAAGGTGTGGTTATGTGTTGGTTGGGGAGCAGAGGAACAAGGCAAAGAGAAGAGAGAAAGCAGAAGAATAGGATCAGGCGCTGGAGGACTGAAGGCAACAAGAAGAAATAAAGGAAAAGAAACTCTTCCACTCAGTTTTGTTTTCCCCAAAAATGCTGCATATCTAATCTTTTTACCTTAATTTACTGATAACCATGATTTAATAATTCATTCATTCTGTCATGCCAAATTTACACAGTCCACAGTGATTCAGAAATATGGACCTGTTTAGAGCCTCTCTGCTACAAACTTTTTCTCCATGTCGTGAAAGTGAAAGCATTTAAATCACAAGAAAAGGAGGCCTTGACTCCCTTTTTTTGCTGCCTGCTCAAGCATGTCACCCTTAGAATATTAGTTTTGTATTAGTATCTATATATTATACAAAGACAATGATTGTGATATGGTTTTCAAAACACTTGACATCTCTTCACTTTCAAAAATCCAATTTTAAAATAAGTTTTACTACTACAATTGCAATACATTACAATACAAATTGATCCTCAAGAAACACTGACATGAAGTCCTTAAATTAGAGTCAGCATACATTCAAAATTTAAAAAAAAAATTTAAACTTGACAACAAAAGATTTATTCTCAGGGTTTCAACAAAATTCAAGAGAGTAACAGAGTTGTATTCTGGACTCTTTAAAGTATTAAGAGAAATAGATTTAGTGTGAAAGATTAATGAGCTCTTTATAAAGTTATGCAGATGATACACTATAATTGTACCAATACAATATTAAGAAAGCATAAACATAAAAAAAAAAAAATGAATGAAAAGAGCACTGGAAAGTCTTTCAGCTGAAGTAGCGATACATTTAGTGGAAAAAAAACACAGATTAATCTTGTGCAATTTGTTTAATTTTGTATAAGTACAATGCTGCATTAAATGAAATATTTTTCTAAGGATACTCATAGTTTATGGAAATAATATATACAGTATCAAACCCTTGCACGGTTTATTTTCTCGTGGCACAGTTCGCTCAGTAACTGCAGAGTTAATGTAGTTCTAATAACTACCAATGAACACTGCCAAACTCTTTGCTGTCAAAAAGCTTCTGTAGATGCAGTGATTGTGCAAATGTTGTTTGTTCATCATCTGTAACATGCCAATCACTAATATGCCAACAGTTTCTTGAATCCGAGACAGATTTTTTTTGCATTAATATTTGCAGCTGAATCACTTCTCTCGTATTATTTATTTGGTGTCAAATGACTTATCACACTTCAGAAGATGATCGTGAACTCTGTAGAACAGGGGCTCTGCACTGCAACCTTCAAGCACATTCATCTTGAACGCCTTAATATATCCTGTAATAAATGTGTGCACTCATTATCACATGATGTAGATCATTATGCTAGTCTAAGTGTTTATGACATGAATATTTATGACGCCTCTATGCAGAGTCTCTATCCTCCAGCTTGGTACTGCCTGCCCCCATTCTCTGCCAGCAAGGTGACAGGAGAAAGAAAATGTTTGGGACAACACTTTACATGCAGCCTGTAATTTATCCATTCTTAGGTCTAGCCCGTGCTGTTTTCCTTATGGTTTTGTTTTTGACTGATGCTTCAGTCCAAACTTGTTTACACAAACCAAAATTATTTTGCAATTTCTGTATGGATGTACAAAAATAAGATTTATCGTAATAAACTGCAATGTGACCTCTTGAGTCTGTTTGAGTCTCTGGCAACATGAAGTAATTCTGGGACTTGACATCAGCTATGGCGATCACTGTAAAAAAAAAACACTCAAAATTTCAAGGCAACAAAACTTTGAATTAGGTGATTTAACCTAAGTTCTTATCTTTAAGCTTTGAGTTTATCCACTTCAATATTTTACTTATCTTATTATTATTTGTTAATTTACTAATTTCAAGTAAGATTGAATTCAAACTTAGTCAGAGACCAGCTTGATTTGTTGTCACAATCTCTTTTTATTTAAATGTCGTTTCTAAAGCACAACAATGTGTAGCTTTTATTAATGCCAACAAATGTATGTTGCAGTTTTTACAGTGTAGAGTAACACTGTAATATGTAAATGTATAAATATGTGTTTGATTACCAAATTAATCTGAATAATTTAAAGTAGATTATTTTTGTACAATGTGTAAAATGTCCAGAACAATCAAGCATTAGGGAATTTTGTCAAGAAACACAAGCAGTGGATGTGGAAGCTCTATGACATAACTCACATAGTTAGCCACACTAACAGTGTGACTCTAAGGTTTCGCTAATGTCAGCTGGTTGGTTGGTCTAAATATCTCAGCCACTGCTGGATGGATGGACATGAAATTTTGTAGATGTTCATAGTTCCCAGGGGATGTAGTGGATTCTGAATGAATTGCATTAATACATGGCAGAGATATTCACATGAAAAAGCCTGAAATTAGAAGCTTGTTTTTATCTGCAATCTGAAATAATACAGTGATCATTCCTCAGAATAAAATGTCTTTTCTCCTAAAATGATAAGAGAGAAAATGTTTTACAGCGACCTAAAAAGTGACTATGAAAGCTTCACACAGTAATTAAAGTTGTTGGAAAATCACTATCTGTAGAGATAAAAAAACATCACACTCAACCACGAAGAAAAGAAACACCAGGTCTGGGGTGCATTCGACCAAAACCATCCAAAAAAAAGATAAAAGAATTCACACACCCAAATATACAAAAAATTCAATTCTGTTCATTCAACTATATTTTTTCAGTGTGAATCTGAAATGTTCAGATTTTCATTGCACTGTAAACACTGATTAGTACACATCTCTGTTTACTTGTTGCTGTATTTATTTGTATAGATGTGACAATAGATGCATTAAAAAGAGGAAAGAGGCCCACTCAGGGTGTGTGTATGAGACTTAGACTTGTGTGTTACATAGACAAATAAGTAAGTAAATAAAACAACAACAATCACACGGATCTATAAAAAAATTAATCTAGAGTTCAGAGTGACTAGAGTGACTTTATAAGAGAGATCTCTTTCAAGGCTTTTTATTAATGAGATTGACACTGATTTGACTTCCCCAAAGTCAACTACACATGACTGATTTAATTTTACATGATCATGTTTATAGCAACCTCTTAAAAAGATGCAACTTCTTTTATTTCCTATTGAGTGCCGCCACTCTGTGGACAAAAGGAGTACAACACCCTGCTGACAGTCTGGTTTTCTGGTTTTCAATGCAGTATTTGGTCTGTCTACTTCCTACTTGTTGTCATCTTAAGAGGGTCATGTAATGATTGAGATGTGTAAACAGTCAGTTGTCCATTTATTGAGTAGTTTTTGAGTAGCGTGTATTTTCTAAAGTTTGTCGTCACACTTCCAACAGAGTATGGAGAAGAAATTGAAGAAGAAAAGTAAGTACACGTATCTCTTCACTGCAGATATGACCTTGATTTTAAATCCTTTTTTGTTTCTTTTTCTATGTCCTCCGCTCCTTAATTTCTATTTGCCCAGATTCGTCACACATCTGGTCCCTTGGTTTTGCTCCAAAACTGAAGACTGCAGAAGGCTGAGGAGCAGAGTGAGGGGGAGTGAGAAGGAAGGTATACGAAGAAAAGGGAGTGGAAAATTCTACAAAAGCTACAAGAAGAGAGAGAAAGAGGAGGCACAATAAGGAAATAATGGCCTGCGGTAAACAGTGAGTTAAACAGCGCATTTCCAGGAAGAGACAGAGTGAGCAGTGGTGAAACAGAGTGAAAGAGACTGAGATTTTTTGGCAAAAATAGTGTCCTCAAACAAAAGTTTGTGTGTTTATGCACCAGTAGGTCACAGAATGGCGCTGTTCCCGTTCTGCAAGACACCCACAGGTCAGTACAAACTCAGCCACTGTGCCACCTCTTCTGCTTGTGTCATGGCTGCTTGTTTTCCCCTCACTTGTCATTGATTTGTGACTCCTGACTCATCCAAGTTCAGTTGCTTTTAAAACATGGAGATTCAAACCGAACTAGCCGGGATGAACCCCAAAGCTTTTAAAGCTTTTCTCAGAGATTTTCTAAGAGCAGTCTGATCCTAAAACTATGTCCAGGAAGGCAAGTTGAGTCCTTGATTAATTCAAGAACTCTTGTGCATTAGTCCTAAATCTCTTGGCTGCAGAGATAAGATGCACCTACTTGGAGCATATGAGGAGAACATGAAGATAAAGATCTACATTTACTCACTACTATCTCATGAAACAATATGCAGCTTTTGACTCAAAACCAAATCTCTTCATAAATAACAACAGCCCAGTCTGCCTTCTGCTATTTCTCTTTGCTCAGCATCTCAGGCACAGTTTTAGATGGCATGACTTTACCATGCTGTATAGCCCAATGATCATTGCTTATCCATTTGAGATATCATTTTATTAGACCAAACGGGACTTTCAAATCAAGTTTTATGGGTATAGGCCCCTTCGTGTAGCATAAAAGTGTTGCATATGCTTTAAAGGTTACATTATTTGCATAATCATATGCTGCTGCACTGACAAACAGACATACATCACTAGCATCACATTCTTTTCATTCTATTCTTTTTACCTTTCAAGGTTTAAAGAGTATTTTGTAAGAAATAGCAGCTGGTTTAATTGAATCTGTGTGTGCATGTGTGTGTTTGTCCTTTGCACAGGACCAGTCAGAATAACCACAATAAAACTGGCCCTGTACTGTTTTCTCCTGTGTCTTATCATATGTAAGTGTGCAGAAGAATTTGTTCCACCTTGACATTTTGCACCCCGACACCACAGTAAATGTAAAATAGAACTACAGATAATTTTTTCCAGATGATATATAAACAATATGCAATATATTATGCCCTTAACATTACAGTTCAAGTTCAAACTTAGAAAGTAGTTTAAATAAGGTCAGTTGTGATCAGTTGATTTGATCTTGATTTTCTCTACATCTTTAAAAAAAAAGTGTACTTCAGAATAAGTGTCATTTTCTAGTGTTTCTCGCAAAAAAAAAAACAATTTAAATGATGCAAAACAAACATGTTCTCCCTTTTCAGACTTCCTCCTTCAACGTAAAGCCACTGTCAGTGTGACGTTACCTCATGCTATTTTTCATGCCGTGGGAATGGACAGGGGAAGAATAATGGCAGCCGTGCCACCAACTCCTAGCGAGACACCATGGGGTGCTCCTTTAGTGTGGGGTGATGGTCGCAGCTCAGCCTGGCGCAGAGCTAAACAACAGGGAATCCGTGTAGGTCTCCTGGCACTCGTGGTGGGCCCTTATGGCCGGTTCGTCAGACGTTTTCTGTCTTCAGCTGAAACCTACTTTCTCCCTGGTCAGTTGGTCACCTACTACATTCTCACAGACAGTCCCCGTTTTCTGGATCCCCCCATCGAGTTGGGACCTGAACGACAGCTGAAGGTGGTTCCTGTTGCAGAGCTGCCTGGGTGGGACAGATTGGCCCACCGCCGCATGGCCCTGCTTGCTGATGCCATTAATGACCCAATCAGCAGTGAGGTTGAATACATCTTCTGCGCTGACGTTGATCAGGAGTTTGTGGCCCCTGTGGGAGAGGAAATCTTAGGAGACCTGGTGGCCACGTTGCACCCAGAGCTGTATGGGATGCCACGAAATGCATTTCCTTATGAAACTGAAGAAATCTCAGCAGCTTGTGTGGAGGAGGATGAAGGAGACTACTACTACACCTCGGAGTTGTATGGCGGATTGGTGTCTGAGATGAACAAACTGGCTCGCGCCTGTTCTTTGCTCATTTTGCAGGACCAGGCAAACAGGGTAGTGGCCAGAGGCCTGGAGGAAAGCTACCTGAACCGCTACCTGATCAACCACAGGCCAACCTGTGTACTGTCACCAGAGTACAACTGGTGGGACTCGGAGCTGACTGCTGATGTGCCTGTGCAGAGGATAGTCTCCCTGGGGAGGCAATGCTGAATGAATGTTAAAGGTGGGTCAGGAGGGTTTGGCTGGCTGAAGCACTGAAGCATCTCACTCCCAGATGAAGGACTACTGTTTTTGTTTAATTTGATCAAGATGAAGAACATAGTTTTCCAATCATCTTTACTTAATTCAAAATTCTGAATTTCCATTTAATCGTCTGTTGTATTAGCCAATAAATGCAGCCTGCAATCACTTGAAAGTAAACTGCACAAGCGCTGTCCTCTCCATTAATGTCAGCCTTGGAGATACTGCTCCAGTGGCTTTGTGGTCAGTGGCGATAAGAGTCAACAGTGTAAGTGCACACTTTCCCTGCAGTGGCCAATCATTAACTGGAACAGCTGCTGTTTCAAGGTCTTTAAATAGCAGATGTGGAAAAATTGATACAACAGGATGCAGTTTCTCCAGGCTACACGTGTGTAGGCGTTACCATGTTTGAGCTTTTGGCAAAAGCTAATATGGTTTTGAAATTGATTAAACTGCTTCAGGACGTATAGAAGTTTTCCCATAAAACTGCTGTTTCCACGTCTATGAGCTGAGGTAAAAGGTGAACTCAAATGACTTTATCATAGTAGTTATGTTGTCTGTGAGTGTTTCTCCCTCTTGCTCTCTACACCCACAAACACACCAACATGCTCCCACGTTCACACTCTTCTTTCTCTTCCTTGTGTGCTGCGGTTTAATGGAAGGGTTAAACAGCAGCAGATGGCTTTTTCTCACTGCCAGCAGAATCTATCTGCAGGGCCAGATCGCCACGTAGAGAGAAGCTGTGAAGTTGGAGGTGAACTTCAGATAAACATTTGAAATAAATGTTTAATTTTTTAAAACTAAAGTGAAAATTGCCACCGCTACACGTGTGTTTCTGTGGATTGATTTCCAGCATTCACATCACTTCAGCTTATTAACTTTATTTAAATTTGAACTGAACTGCCTTGGAGGCTAATTTGTAAGTTTGTAAGTTCTCATAACACCCTGCTTTCATTTAACAACAGACATATAGACAATTATAATTAGCATCTGCAGATGCTCCTAATCATTTGCTGTATCAGTTTTGTTCTGAAAATCATAAAGGATTTTTACATAGGTTGTTATCTGATCCATGCTGAGTACCCATGCCATAGAGGTTTTAAAAAGCTATAGTCCTGTTCATCAACTATTAAATCATTGTGTGTTGAAAGATAACAGATACAAATTTCTCAGACAGACAAAGAAAGACAAGTAGGCCTGTGTTATGCGAGGCTCATTGAGGACATAACAAAGAAGGGAGGTTCATGCAGTAACCGCAGTAAATTAAACAAGTAGTTTATTAAGAAAAACTGAAAATAAAAAGACATATTATACCACGTTGGCTGTCGGTGGTGAAGTGAGGGTGATGGATGCTGTGAAACCTACATGATCTCAAACAGAAAAAAAACAGAATGAAAAACAGGGTCTGAAATATAGAGACAGACAGGTACAGATACAATCATGCAGCCCAGGGCTTTCACACGTGTATCACCACAATTGATTTTGAGTATTTTTGAGTAATTTCTTGTGTGAATACACTGACTACTTTTTAATCTTTACATTGCTATTAGTTGGCACCTTCAACATGTTTGTGTTCGTTGATATAAAATAATGGAGACCTGCTCAAACCTGCTCAGTGAGTGTGTGACAAAGTTGAGCTCCAACTTTTCTGCTTTTCTTATTCAGTTTTATTTTTCCAGTATCTGGTATTTGGTATCAGATTGCACATGTCATTTCTCATTAGGAAGACCATGCATTAGAGACAGCTTAGCCATTAGCTGCCATGCTGACACTGTGAGATGCTTAACCACACTAACATTACCTACAAAATCTTATCTGCAATGCTAATGAAATATTTGGGGTATAATGGGCTTATCTGATAGACAGTTAACCTGTTATAATACAACCAGACAGTAAGATGGATTTTCAGCAATACTGAAATGTCATAATACTACTGTATAAGAGTTTATATTGCACATGCGGCAGTGAAGAATGCATTTGAAACTCTTGCTGTGAATCAATCTACAGCTGAAATCAGCTTATCGACATGGGGACTACCTCAGAAAAATAGTTAATCAATTTTCAAATGTAATTTTGTTCTTTATCTGCATTCACACATTAACAGCCGCACATTAATATTTAAACCAAGAGGCAATTTGGAGTCTTTGGTTCACCTGTCCGTCATGTGTCTCTACTGAAGGAGGAAACTGGAGAAAATCCAACCCAGGATGTTGCTGTGAAGCAAGTTGCAAAGTTGCAAGCAGTGCTAGTTAATGAGCCACTGTGTCACTGTCGTGCCTGTTTATTAGTGTCAATTATAGGCCACTTACAGGTAAGTTAAACCGCTGGAGATTTTTTGATGATGGTGCAATTACTAGGTCACAAGTAGGTATTGATAATTAAATTCCCCACTCGCTGGTGGTTAATTATATATAATAGTTAAACTATCTAGGTTCAGTCTGTACCACTACGACAAAAGTTGCCAATACCATGTATATCAAGTTTTAAAACATACTGTACTTACTGTGCAAATGCACCGAACAAAGTTTTAGCTGGCCATGTAGAAAACTAATACAATAATTACCCCCGACCAGTGTCTGCATTAATTTCTTCTTGTTCCACCAGAAACATCTGAGCTTATAATAAAACACAGAACAGCAAAGAAGGTGACTCACTTTACCTTTTTAGCAGGAATGATAACCAGCTGGAGTTCCTCAGGGCTGTTTTTCAGTCACATTAATACAAGTAGAACCTTTAAAATATTTGATGATGATAAAACACAGCACGTAAGTTCTGAAAAGATTTTAGTAGGTGTAAATTGTACTACTTTTGAGGTTGACAATATGGTAAAAAAGCATCGGTATCAGTTACTGATTGTAACTGATTAATGAGTGATCTCTGTGATCATTCAGAACAGCTTGTAAGATAGAAGGACATCACAAGTAAGAATTGTCATTTAGAAAACAGCATGAACATGTAACACTGCCTCTACGTTGAAAAATTAATTTAGTTACATTTAAAACATAGTTGTCACTGTCACAAACTTAGTTATTGTAGTTATTCGTTGAGTTTTTGTGTTTAATGTTTATTGTTAAAGAAAGGGTGTGTAAGTTCTAACTTATACTTCACATTGTGCTCCTAGGTTTCCACCAGGTTATACCTTCAGGGCTTCTGTAAACACAAAAGCTCTAAAATCAATGAGTCTTACCTCCCCCAAAGGCTTTATGTAATTGTTTGCACAGCCAGCAACCTGTCAGACAGACCAGAGTCCTCCTGGAATTACCAGACATGGGATTTAAAATTTGCATATTTAAGACAACAGGAAATGTAATGTTCTTAGAAAAACTTGTCAAGTGAACCATCAGTGAGCAATGTTTTACATTTTACAGTCTGAACATGCATCAAATGTGAATTAACAAGTTTTCCTGTGTGCTAGAAGTTTATTTTGAGAAATAAGAATAATTAATGCAAAAGGTATGACATCTATGTGCGTGCCTGAGAGTGTGTGTGTGTGTGTGTGTTCAGGGGGCTGGGTGGGGTGAAGTGCTATGGTAATCTGCTGGATTCACACAGGCCTTTCCCCACCCTGTCCTCATCAAAACATGCTGGCCTAATCACCAGGTCAAGGGGACTGACACTGCAAGATAGTAGAGGTGCAGCTTGTGGGGGGGAGGGGGGGTGCTCTTGTACCTATTGTGCTGATGTCACAATATATAACACATCATTTAAGGTTTCAACACGGCAGAGTGCAGGTTGGGAAAAATGTCCCAGGTGATTCCTTACTGCGAAATTAGTTGTTATTGTTGTATAAAATTCCAAAAGAAGTTAAAATAAAAAATAAAAAGCTTAATTCTTGGTTTTACTGTTTAGGATTAGTTTATTCACTCCACAGTGTATTTGTGAGAGAATTTATTTTGAGAAATAGAAAGAATATGTACAAAAACTTTTTTAGACAACAAAGGGTCAAGTAGTTCACTAAAATGTATGAGAACAAAACTCAGTTTATGCTGCAGTATAGTCTACAAAAGCCACCTTTAACTGTTTGACTAGGCTGGAATTAGTTTTACCATGTCAGCAAAACAGAGCAGGCAGTAGCAGTTTTGCCAAGAGGTATTTACATGTATAGTATGTGTCTGAGAGAGGCTATGGGATTACAGAAAAAGGGAAACTAGTTACTAGCAGTGTTCCTCTACTAACATCAAAAGAACAAACATACACATAGTAGTGGTTCTGTAAATGCATACATGCAAAACTCAGTTGTAGAAGAAATCATGCAAGGTGATATACTTCTTAATCAGAGTAATAAAATCTAAAGCACACTAATGTATTATGCTGTAAGCTGACTGTGGGTGGAAAGTGAAAAACTGAGCTAGCAAGTGACAATCAATCTACTACTGTCAGCCTGCAGGCAGCAGCTGTAGTCCCTCCCCGGGCCAGACTGAGCACAGGGAGCCTGGGCTGCTAAATGCTCCGGCCTCAGAGGGACGATGGTGGAAGGCTGGTAAAGATGGCGGCGCTCTCTGAGGATGGGAGGTACGGATTAAATTGTGGCCAAAGGAGCGCACACAGAGTCACCCTATTGCACGTCAAATTGACCGAGACAGCACTCAGGGCGATAGAGAGCTACCAAAATGTTATGGTGAGTGAAACAGCCTTTTATTTATGTAAAAATCGACTCGGACTGTCGGGCTGACACGGCTAGTCTCCGCTGGGAAGCCCAACTGCCACGCACAGCTAACGCTACAAAGTTAGCTGGGCTGTTGACACAGCTAGTTTCTGCTTTTAGTTTTACATGTTAATAGTCTTGTATGATCAAAATAACCAACTGAAGACGACGAACGAGGCTTTGGACATAAGATCTGGCAACGTTTTACGCGCTGACAGATATTATTTAATAAGCAAAATGTGTTGGTAAAGTTAGTCGGTGATTAGCCAACACTAGCTCGACGTTAGTCCAAACTAACTTTACTTTGCCCAAATTAGGAAAGTGGTAATTTCATATCGACACATACATTGCACTCGTCACTAGACAACTCTCTTTTTTTTTTTTTAAAGACAAAAGATCAGGTAGCCAACACGAACTTTAGTTAGCTAGCTAATTCGTTAATGACGTTATAACGTTATTTCGACGAGGCATTTGAATCAGGAGCAGGGTGGAAATGTGACGAATTAGCATTAAGATTAAGGATAATAAGAACAACTTCCTTATAGTTAGTTATATCTCAGGTATGTCAGTAAGTGGCCAGCATACCATGCGATCTTAAGTTTTACGTTTTTAGAATAATCTACCGTCACAACCGGGCAGGGAGCCTCGTCACTTTATAGCTAACTGTTAACTCTATAGCTATTTTTCACCTGACCTTAATTATATAAGGTTGCGGTGAAACGAGCTGTCGCATTATATCTATGTTATATGTAATCTGAGTTATATAGGCAAGTGATTATAATGTATATACGAGACGGGCTTTCATTTGTGTGTGTGTGTGTGTCGACTTAACGTCAAACTACATGAAAGGAGTAGGCCAACATAAATATGTCTGATAGCAACAAAACAAATATCTTTTCACAAATTGACACCAACAGCACAGTGCAATGTACTATATAGCTATCGGCATACTGCATTTTAAATGTGCTTCATTTCACCCCAGAGCTTGACACCACCCGTTTTGAAACTGAGTGTGCTAATAGGGCACCGCATACCTGCGCAGATTAAATATAACTTCTTAATCTTCCAACTGTACAAATTGTGTAATCTAGTTGAGGTGCTGCACAGGTGAACTAATCTGGAGATGTCTCTGCAGTCTTGAATCGCAGAGGCCTGAAGGCAAGTTACCTGACTTAAACCCTGCCAACAATGCTGTTACATAACAGTGACTGGGCCTAGGTCTCCACTCAGGGCTGATGTGGTGTTCAGAGGTCTCTGCCACAGCTTTTTATGGCACATATTGTCTGTATGTCGGCTATACCATACTGTACTTGCACCCCTGAAATGTTTGCTCACTGTCAGCTCTATAAAAAAACAGAGATTTCCTCTAGAGACCTCCATGTTTGAAATATGGATATATAGCACAATTTAAAAATGATTATTTGGTCAGTTTCTGACCACTGGCTTGTCTGGCAATCCGAGTCATCCCTAAGTTGAAAGAATTCTTTTGTGACAGCCCATGCTACAACCTTATTGGATGTGGTAATGTTGGTCTGTAGCTGCATTGAACGGCAGCCTGCCATCTCTTGCTGACTGAGCAGCCAAAACTGCCTGCTTTTTGTTTCTCTCTCCCTCTCAGTAACATTGAACTATGGAAGCTGGCTATCTTTGTCTTTCTGTGGTGATGTGAAATGTGATCAGAACTGTGCGTGTGTGTGTGTGTGTTTGTATGTGTGTGAGTGAGTGGATGGATAGTGGGGGAGGGAGTCAGTCAGTTGCTTGGAGCTTAGCTTAACTCTTAACTGTATCTTAGCTTTAACTACCATATGTTTTTATTCAATCTGACAAAAGTATACATTTTGTCCTGCATTATCTGTGTCTTGTTTTCATGTGTGAGCTCGCAAGCATGTTTTAATGTCCAGGAATGTAGAGAAGCTGTTGTTGGCAGTTGACTCAACATTTCAGAGGTCTATGATCTATCCATCAGGTTCTTCTGTTGGCTTCAGCTGTGTGAAGAAGCTGGAAGTCCTGTGCTTCCCTATCCTAACCTGTACTGCACCAGAGCAGCCACTGCATATTTGTGGTTGTCACGTCCAAGTATCCACCGACGCAAACCTACATAAAACAAATGTGTATCCGAAATACCATCTTTAAAATATCTGCTGTGTTTGCTGTGTGTGAGTCCAAGTTGTGTTGAGATAAAAGCAAACAATTTTACCTGCCACCTACCTCTTAACCACTTAAAAAGAAGTTACAGGTAAAGTTGACTCACGTGGCCTCTTTGTAGATTTAAACTTAAGAGCTCAGAGACACTGAACCGAATGTTGACTTCCAGTGACCCATCATCAAGTATTTGTGGTTGACAGTCACCTCTGGTTTCTGCAGTACCACTGGTCTCGCACTGTTAGACTCTTATTGGTCACTTGTCTCATTAACCATAATAACAAGTTTTGTGGGCTTTAAGAATTTGTGACTGTGACTTTATTGACAAACACCATTTGCAGACCTGCAGTAGTAGGCATGTTCACATTTCATATTCTTGGTTCAGTAAAAAAATACAACTTCACAGTTGCATGAAAATGAGAGCAAGTCTTTCTTTAGTGCTGGCTTTTCAGGTCTTCTCTATTGCTTTTGGAATAAAGATTGCTGCCCAGTCGTTTTCTCTGGCTCAGACACAGAAGGCATGCCGTCAGCTATCTGTCCTCTTTAACCTTTAAACTATGTTTAAGTGAAACTTTTAACAGAATATGTACGTGGAGTTTTTGCTCAGGCAGCCTTTGTCAGTGCTTGTTACAAGGTATGCTTGGTGTGATAGGACCCCAAGGCTCTGCTGTTCCTCAAACCAAATGTTGCGAAGTATCAGTTAAGTAGTTTAACATGTTCTGTAGGTCCTGCACTGCACTACTACTACAATACTAAACAAAATTAAAGAAACCTATCATCTTTATAAATATAAACTGTTGTTTACGTTCACTTTCAGAATGTACCTTCTCTGCGGCCAATGATACAATTCAAGGGACTCCAAGGGGTAAGTACTTTTTTTCTTTCTTGAGGTTTGGATTAGATAAATTATCACATCCCAAACTGTGACATTAGAGGTGTGGAATAAATCAAACTGTATTCAGGTTGTTTGGCCTGAAGTCTATAAACACTATTTTGCACTGTTGTAGTCCAAGCTTTGCATCAGTTCATTTTAATGTGGTGAGTTGCATTCATTATTCATTGAGATGCCCCTATGCAGCCACGTTCGTACGAGTCTTTCTGGCTTGGTCAAATTAATCAGCTACTCAAATACTGCTCACTTTACACTTATGTATGCCACCAGTATTAGCCCGTTATAGCATGATCACAAAATGTATCGGTTGTTTACATACTGAGTGATAGATTATACATTTAACACAGGGTAAATATACAGTGCAGAGGAACCCACCCTTATTTTTACATTTATCAGCTTATTCAAAAACAGAACTTGTTTATCATATCTAAACAGAAAAATAACAGTGTAGAACATTATACATTATAAAATATGATAAGGTAAATATAAATGTATCCAGTAGTTTATGTACTATGCTGTTTACATTAATAAAAAAAAGAATTTTCACCTGTTTGGACATCTTGGAAATGCTTGTTTCCAGGTAGTTATTAATTTAGGATTGGTAACTAGAGCTTTGTCCTCTTTGTAAATTGCTGAACTGTTCATGGAGGCACAAACTGATTTTACACCCATCTGAAGTCTATAACCACTGTTTTCCACTGCTGTAGTCCACGAGCACATGACTCACATACAGCCTCCTGCCATTCGTTTCTGGCTTCTATGTTGTTGACTTTAACCCATGTCTTAAATGTAGACACTGCCTCTATACACACTGGACATAAAGACAGACATCACTGTAATGAGAAAACCCAGATTTAAATGGTTCAGCATCGCCATCTCACCTCAAAAAATTATCTCAGACACTCAGCTACACATAGTTTTGTTAATCACCACTTTTATGTGATTTTCTTTTTTGCAGCGCATTAAAATTCCCAAGACCAATTCCTCCTCAGACACCTTCCACAATTTTGATTTTTACCTCTCTAACGTGGTCAAGGACAACCCTCAGGGAAGCTTTGAGTGCATCCATCAGTATGTGTCGAGGTAATGGTAATCACTGGTCAGCTGAATCAACTGTTGCTGTCTTACTACACATTGCTAGAAGATAATCCCTCCCTGCCTCACATTTCTGTCCCATACTCTTCCTTTGTCTTCAGCTCAGGGGCTTCACACCTGGCATTATTGGCAACAGTACAGAACAAGATCACTGTGTGTGCCACTAATGACTCCTACCAGGTGACCCGGGACCGCATGACCCAGGCTGTGGAGGACACACGTGAACGTGGGACCAAAGTCATCAAGCCTGGGGGGCAGTACAGAGGTAAGGCCCTGACTTATCTGCAACTGCCACAGTCGGATGCCAAGTTTCACCCCAGCACACAAGAATGGCTTCACATCCTATCAACACCTTTTCTCTCTCTTCAAAGTTGGCCCCTTGTGAGGGACTGAATCAGTGAAAGCTAAAAGTCTGACATTCAAGGCCGTTTATGTGACTGACTAATTTTGCTTTTTGTCTTTCCCACATCAGCAGTTAAGGGCCAAATGTGACATAAAGCTTTTCAAATGATACAGAATACCGTGTCACACACAGCTGTATTTGGAGGTCTTCATGTATCATTCTTTAAAGAAAAAGCAGAAATTGTAAAATAATGGTTGTTTTTAAGCACCGTGCAAAGCCAAACAAATAATCTGTATAGTTAAAACTAGTTTGTTACATATAAGCCCTTATCAGATATGTACTACTTGTTTAAATGAGAATGTAGCTCAGTTCACAAAATGTTCTACCAGAACTAAATCCTCCTCGGGACAGGTTTTCTGGGCCCTGGGGATAGATTTGCATACACTGGCCCACATAGAAACTGGGAAACGAGAGGAGCAGCAGAGAAATGGGGTGGGACAAAAGCTTGTAGCAGCTGGTTTGAAGTGAGAACCCTACTTACTAATGCAAAAGGAGCTTTTAGTTTCTGGTTTTCACAGGCTGTTAATTTCGGGTAACAATCTGTAACTTGTATTTTTATCTTTTTGTGTAACCTGTATCTTTTAAGAGCTGCACATCAATTTTCAGTTTGAACAAAATGACACATACTTCACATAAGATTCTATGCTCTTTCTTTATATGTTCAGTAGTACAGAATCATTATTTCTAATAGAACACTTTATTATGTAAGCATTTCACCTGTCATTGGCCTGTTAGGAGAAAGTATGGGAACTTATACCTCCTCACATTGCTCCTATTCTTAGGATGGAGGGGGAGTATTTCCGTTCTCTTCCTCTCTCTAACCATAATCTCTTAAAGAGCTTTAAAATTTCATAATGACCGTGAAGCAGTATAGAGAAATGTGCAGGTATGTTTGTAGCTTCATTAAGTAAGTTGGTAAGTAAGTGAGAGGTTTGGCAGGAGAGTTGTTGGGTAAATGCAGGCCATCATCTGCCAAAATGACACATCATCTGTGGTTTAACTTTCCTGTAGAGAAGAAGAGGTGTTAATGTTGTACATTCTGTCTCTAGGAAAGCAAGTCCATATACGTAAACCTGCACTGTCAGCCCCAGAGGTGGCCCCAGAACGCAAGCGCTCCACACCTATCAACCCAGCCAACACTATTCGCAAGTGCCTTTCCAATAACCCTGTGTCCCAGCGGCCATTCCGGGACCGCATCATTCACCTCCTGGCGCTGAGGTGCTACAAGAAGCTAGAAGTGCTTGCTCGTTTACAGCGGGATGGCATCAACCAGAAGGACCGAAATTCATTAGGGACCACCCTGCAACAGGTACTGTAAGGCATCTTTTTTTTGTGGCTTTTTTGGATGCCATAATATGTTCTGTGAATTTTGAGAGTGCAACTTGAGATGGAAGTATTTGGTACATGTACCTGTGTTCTTAAAGTGTGTAAGTTGATCCCAGAGATCCCCTTATCCTCCTTAAACGAGAGATACACAAAGGTACAGTGATGCCTGAAAGTTTGTGAACCCTTTAGAATTGTCTACATTTCTGCATATGTATCACCTGAAACATTATCAGATTTTCACACAAGTCGTCAAAGAAGATAAAGGGAACCCAGTTAAATAAATGACACAAAAATATATCACCTGGTCATTTATTTAATGAGGAATATGATCCAATATTACATATCTGTCAGTAGCAAAAATATGTGAACCTCTAGGATTATCAGGTAATTTGAAGGTGAAATTAGAGTCAGGTGTTTTCAATCAATGGGATGACAATCAGGTGTGAGTGGGCACCCTGTGTTATTTAAAGAACACAGATCTATCAAAGTGTTAACATGTGGAAGTGTATCATGGCACGAACAAAGGAGATTACTGAGGGCCTCAGAAAAAGGGTTGTTGATGCTCATCAGGCTGGAAAAGGTTACAAAACCATCTCTAAAGAGTTTGGACTCCACCAGTCCAGAGTAAGACAAATTATGTACAAATGGTGACCATTGTATATAAGACCTTTGTTACCCTCCCCAGGAGTGGTCGACCAACTAAGATCACTCCAAGAGCAAGGCATGTAATAGTCGGCCAGGTCACAAAGGGCCCCAGGGTAATGTCTAAGCAACTGAAGGCCTCTCTTGCACTGGTTAATGTTAATGTTCATGAGTCCACCATCAGGAGAACACTGAACAACAACGGTGTGCATGGCAGGGTTGCAAGGAGAAAGCCACTGCTCTCCAAAAAGAACATTGCTGCTCGTCTGGAGTTTGCTAAAGGTCATGTGGACAAGCCGGAAAGCTACTGGAAAAATGTCTTGTGGACAGATGAGACCAAAATAGAACGTTTTGGTTTGAATGAGAAGCGTTATGTTTGGAGAAAGGAAAACACTGAATTCCAGCATAAGAATCTTATGCCAGCTGTGAAACATGGTGGTGGTAGTATCATGGTTTGGGCCTGTTTTGCTGCATCTGGGCCAGGATGGCTTGCCATCATTGACGGAACAATGAATTCTGAATTATACAAGCAAATACTAAAGGAAAATGTCAGGATACCTGTCCATAAACTGAATATCAAGGTAAAGTGGGTCATGCAGCAAGACAACGATCCTAAGCACACAAGTCGTTCTACCAAAGAATGGTTAAGGAAGAATAAAGTTAAAGTAATAAATGTTTTGGAAAGGCCATTTCAAAGTCCTGACCTTAATCCAATTGAGATGTTGTGGAAGGACCTGAAGCGAGCAGTTTCAGCAGGACTGCTCAAAAGTTACCGAAAACGTTTAGTCGCAGTTATTGCTGCAAAAGGGGGTCACACCAGATACTGAAATGAAAGGTTCACATACTTTTGCCACTGACAGATATGTAATATTGAATAATTTTCCTCATTAAATAAATGGCCAAGTGAAATAATTTTGTGTCAGTTATTTAACTGGGTTCTCTCAATCTACTTTGAGAACTTGTGTGAAAATCTGACGTTGTTTCAGGTCATATTTATGCAGAAATGTAGACAATTCTAAACGGTTCACAAACTTTCAGGCACCACTGTATAAATGCACAAATCTGCCTGAGGAAATCAGGTTAACAGTCTTAGGTTTCAAAGTAGGCTTTATGGACTTTGACAAGAAATGAGCCATATAAACGTTACATAGTATTTGCATGCACAGATGTCTGGCCAGGACAGGAAATGAGAGGTTTCTATACATGTTGTATACATCTCATGCTTTTACAGGATTTACTTGAAACTGTGTGTGTGTGCGTGTGTGCGTTAAACAGGTGGCAAACATGAACCCCAAAGACAACACATACTCATTGAAGGACTTTATTTATCGTGATGTCCAGCGAGACTGGCCTGGCTACTCTGAAGATGAGAAGTCCCAGGTTGACCGGATCCTGGCTCGGTATGGAAATCGTAGCTTGATGAATTGATAAAGCATTTGTATTTTACGTAATGTAATGTTAAGTCAATTTGGATGTTTGCTTTGGTATGTTTTATTCTTACATTAATAATGATAAACAATGGACACTAAAACTATACAGTTTAATATTTGCTAGCCTACCATCATCTTCTTTGCCTGTGTTGTGAATCTATTGCTGCTCTATACTAGAAGGAAAACCTGCATGACTAAACTTAATTTCTTGTGTACTACGTGAGTTGAGTTTAAAATACACACAAACACTGCAATTGTAAACAAGTGCTTAAATAAAAATAGGACTTCAGGATTTCCAAGTCTAATCACAGCTGAGCACTGACTCCTAATGTGCCGCTGAAACCACTCTGTCCTTTCTTCAACAGCAAATTAGGTCTTCCAACTGAAACCCCTTCATTAAACAGTTCTCCAAAAGACGTCCCCACATCCCCCCAGGTATCTACTTAGAT
Source organism: Sandelia bainsii (assembly GCA_032362345.1). NCBI lineage: Eukaryota > Metazoa > Chordata > Actinopteri > Anabantiformes > Anabantidae > Sandelia > Sandelia bainsii. The sequence continues at coordinate 7,988,031 of JAUMHL010000025.1, forward strand.
TAACACGAATACAAACCCCACAGTGTATGCAAGTACACAATTTGACTAAATTTGCGGTGTGTTCTTACAGAAGCGCCAACCAGACTTTGACTTCATTGATCCCTTGGCGCCCAAGAAAGCCCGCATCTCCCACCTCAGCAGTCGAGGGCTGGCTGCGTCTTCATCCTCCTCTTCTTCTGATCGCCGTGAGGACGAGGGCAGCCTCAGCTCCAAACACTTATCTCTACCTTCCATCACCTCAGGCCCTCCTACCCATCTCCCCATCTCATCCCACCCTCCTGCACCCTCTCACCAGCAGCCCAGCCCAGCTTCCAACTCCAACTCACCCAGCACCCCGGAAGGCTGTGGCACCCAGGACCTGCCTATAGACCAGAGTTCGTCCTGTAGAGATCCATCACCAAGTCGGTTCTCCTCCAATAGAACCCTGCAGGACAATTATCGGCACCCTGTCACAGTCTCCAGACCGGCCTCCTCCCCCAGCCCTCCTCCTCGCACCTCGCTCACAGTTACCTCCTCTGTCATCACCAGCTCTACTTTGTCTAGCAGCACCAACAAGAAGTTCAAAAAGAAATCCAAGAAGCACAAAGACAAGGATCGACAGAGGGAGAAAGGGACGGAAAGAGGCAGCAGTAGTCCTCCAAAGGTAGCAGAGCAGGCCAAGGAGAGTCGTAAAGCCAAAAAGAGACGCAGTGCTGAGCAAGAGAATAATGAAGTTATCAACAAGAATCCGCACGAAGATCAAGGTGCGTTTCTTTCCTGTTAATTACCTTCAGCAATTAACCAAATGTGTCGACACTTAAACGTCCCTGCCAGTTTTTGCTTGCATGTTTTTTCCCATCTCTAGTCCATCACGTCCACATCTCATTACTATCAGCCAATTCCCAGGTCACACATTAACTTTTTATAAAATTTCAGTTGCTTTAGCATTTTGTGGTAATTTAGTTGAGACGTCTTTAAACCTGTGTTAATCTAATATATGTAGTGGGAGCTGTGGACCAGTCTACAGGCTGCTGTAGAAGAAGAAAGCAGGTGAAGCTGAATGTGACAATTTTATAATAAACATTTTTACAGGTTCTATATTTTGGCGCCCTACAGCACATGTGCTGGGTTCTATTTGCTGTTAGGTTCTTTTTGATCTTTTTGGTTCTTTATAAAGACATTTGGTTATCAAAGATTAGGTGTGTTTCGGAAGGAGATGGAAAAGGAAGTGATCGGATCAGAAATGTAACCTCTCAGTCACAAGGATCCTCATGCAGTTGGTGCGTCCACAAACCACATCGTTTCACATTCTGGAGTGTTTACGTCAGTCAATCGGTCGAGCATTTTAAACTTGTGTACCCAATTATATTGATTTAATGGCCCACACATTTCTACAGCAGCAACTGTTATTAGCAGAAAAGCTCTGATAAACACACGTATGCTACTTGCCCATCAAAAAGCAGGCAGATACGTATACTTGACATTTAGCTATTGGATTAGCATCAGTCATCCAGCTGCTGATTTTAGATATATATTTTAGTGGGGGGCAAAACCAAACCAGTTTTTGTTTGGCCAGAAATACAACTCTGACAGACGTTTTGCGATATTAGTTTGTCAAAGTAGGAAAGGCACAGGTGTCCTCAGTAAAATGAGCGATTTCCAGTTTTCATTTAGCTGCTTTGGTTTCAGGCTTCTGGTACTTTTCACAGTGGTTCATGTCTTGAATAGAACAGTTACTGTTAATGTTAAGTAAGACCAGGTGTTTTAGCTGCTAAGTTAATGGGCTGGTAATATTGCTCTGTGTGAGGTAGAAGCTTAAGTAGTAACAAGTTAGCCATAAAAAGTTAAAATTGCTTTAATATGTCAGAGTTTCGGATGACAAAGGGAAACCTAAATAAGTGCCTGTGTCTTCAGAGTGTTGCAATACCATGTGTTAGTGTTGATTAGACACAAAAATGATTATGTACCAGACATTGATATGGTCTCATGGTATGCAGCATAGTTGAAGATAAAAGTAAGAAAGCATTTAAATCCAGCTCAAATACTCCTTGGAAAACGATTTTAAATGTATGTTTATATCTACATAAACTCCACTTGTGTTGTGACTAACGTGCCTCCTGTGTCCAAGTTTCCAGGCAGTTTATCTTCCAGACTTTGGATTGTTGCTCACTTTGTTTCACTGTGTCTGACAGCTCATGCAGTGATATACAGTTTGAACTTTGAGTACACTGATGCTGTGGACTGAACACATTGAGGCATTGATCTGAGCCCTTCTGTGCTCTGTGATCTTTAGATCTGATATTGTTCATATTGTGGTTGTTGTTTGAGATGCTCTGCGTAGTCTGTGTCTGGCATTTTTGCAGATCTCCTGTTTTGATCAGTTGACTACTTTGACTTTAGTATTGACAGTTTATTGTGCTTTTCACACAGCAAAACTGCAGTATTTACTAGGTAGCAATAGTGTATTTAACTGCAGTATCTACTATACCAAATCTTCATGAGAAGAAATATCTGTAGACACCCACAAACAAAATAGGTGTGCGAAATTATACTACTTTAGAGTCTTCTCACTACTAAGTTCAATAATTACTGCAAAAAGGCCAAGACTTTTTACTTTGTCATTTCATATGAACCTCTCAGTTGATGCATGCATCAATTACTATGTATTTCAAAAGTTTTTGAAAAATCACAACAAGAATACAAATATGCTGAAATGACAGAAAGCAGTGCAAGAAAGAATATGCTTAAAAAACTACACTACCAGTCAAAAGTTTGGACACACATAAAAATGACCATGTTTGTGAAAGAAAAACAGATTTCATAACATCAAATTGATCAGAATGAATGTGTAGACATTGTTCAT
>JAUMHL010000025.1:7992638-8014589 GCA_032362345.1 Sandelia bainsii
ACAACTGAAGACATGTATCTTTTCATGAAAAACATGATAATTCCTATGTGTGTCCAAACTTTTGACTGGTAGTGTATATGAAAAGAGTATCCCTTTTTTCATAAAAAAAATCTGCAGTTGACTTTGTCTTTAAACTTTTTTTTTTCCTATTTAGAGAAGTACTGTATTTGTTCCATCTCTGACACTTTTAATGAGTAAAACTGTACATTTTCCCTTTTAGATTTTGGCTGTTATCTATGAGGCTAAATATAAAAGCGTTGATTCTGTGAATTATGAGTTATAAGTGCAGTATTTACATTTATAATGTATTTCTCTTTATTCTCAGACTCATCAGACAAAGGCAAGCCAGTCCAGTCCTCCGAATTCTCTTCCACAACTGAGATACCTGACTATGTAGTGTGAGTAACTTTGGTGCACCTTAAAGGGTTCATATTGCCGCAGTTTGACCTTTTACCTTTTAGGTTTTTCATTTCTTCTCAGGAACATATAAAAATACACATCATTGTAAACAAGTCCAGAGAACAAATTAATCATTTTACATTAACAATAAGAGTTTCCAACTTTCTTTAAAGATCATTGTATTGTGGAGTTTAATTTCCTTTTCTTTGTCTACAGGAAGTACACGCCGTTGGTTTCTATGGACCAGCGACAAAGCTACAAGGATGACTTTAATGCGGAGTATGATGAGTACCGCCTGTTGCATGCCCGTGTGGAGAGCATCACCCGTCACTTTACCCAGCTGGATGCTCGGTGCCGGAAGCTGGCACCTGGCACCAAAGAGTACCAGGTCACTGAAAAAGTTAGCTTAGATATACTGTACTGCATGATCTTTAACATTTGTGTTGGCTTTGTCATCTTAACATGATACTGGACGTTCTGTCATGAACTATTACTTCTGTTATGTAATACAGTCATTACATTTTGTGTGGCAGCCTTTTCATATTTCATTTTCATTACTGAGCCAGTGTTGTAGTTGAATTCTACAGAGTGTCATGAAGCATTAATCATTTATGTGCAATTAGCTTTAAATGTGCCTATATTTATTTTCAATTTTATAGAAAGTGCAAGAAGAAGTCTTGAAAGAGTACAAAAAGATGAAACAAGTAAGTACTTAACTGGCTTCTGTGTTATGTGGATATTATTTTTAATCATGCAGTTACCATTAGGTTCTGTTTACGTCAAACACAGCAGGAGCTGCTGTTGGGGAGATAAGTGTAGTCTGACATTATTTACATGTTCGTTTTACAGCACAGCCCCAACTACCATGACGAGAAACAGCGATGTGAGTACCTGCACAACAAGTTGGCCCACATCAAGCGGCTAATAGCTGATTTTGACCAGCGCAGAGCCCAGGCCTGGTGCTGAGAGCACAGCAACACATCTTCACTAATCAGTATTGAAACTGGAGTGTCGAACCAGGAGGGAGGTGTCCAAATGGCAATTATTTATTAACACCCCTTCAGTTACTGCCTCCACAACCACCCCCCACCCCTCCTTTCTCCCCTCCCTTGTTTTCCACCTTCATTCCTTCCTTCTTTTCCAGTCTTAGATTCCACAGGCTTCATTGTTGCCTGCAATGTTAAAATTCTCACTTTTACCCTCATACTTTGCTTTTGTTTTTTTTGAATGAGCTCTTGTGGAATTTCATACCACTGGACAAGTGGAACGAGCTGCCTGCATGTGTAAAGGGGTTTGGGGAAAAGCCTTAAACTCTTCTAACTTTTTGCAGGACTTTATCTTGACGCAGAAAAAAGAACAAAAATATTTTTGAGCATCAGAGAAAATATTAACATGTATTTAAGTAAAAAAAAAAAAAGAGGGAGATCTATTTATTTTGGGACTCTTAGTGCAAAAGAAGAGTATGCAGATTATATATTGTTTAACTTGAAGACAATGCAAAAAATTTTTTTACCACAGGCCTTATGTGTTTAACTTTGTGAAGCCATTTTGCACGCAAGATCCATTATGTCATCACATCTCATGCAAAGATGTGTCCACTGACTCACTTCCTCTCTTTTCATGCAAAACTGTATTTGATAACCTTGCTTTGACAAATTGCTATTGAGGCTGAAAAGGAAGGAAATGAGACAGGAAGGAGAAATGACTTGATCTGACGACAGTATGTGTGCATGGATTATAAATTTAGTTGTAATGGCCGTGTGAGGTGGTGTATATTAATGGAGTATGATCCCCTGTCAGTCGGGGATAGTATTCCCTGCACCATGAGTGTTTAGTGTTCATGGTGCGTTATGGGTGCCTTATGGGTGTATGCTCAAATATGTCGAGTTGGGCTGACACCTAGGGGCCACAGGCTATACAGAGGAACTACAACTGCCTGGGAACAGATTGTGTGCGTGTGTGTGTAAGTCTGAATGGTGGACGAAAGAAGTGATGTCAAGTCTGGAAGGAGTGTAACAAAATTGCGTCTGTGTGTGGTTGTATGGTTGCACATTATGTGAAGTGAATGGTGAAGCGAGGAAAAACTAGAAATGTGGGGCAGGTGGGGAGTGAGAAACATGAAAATCAACAAAAAAAAGCTGCTAGTGTTTAAACAGTCAGAGCACCCATGATCAATCTGGCTGGAGTAACAGTATCTGATCTTAACTGAAGAGATATAGGAGATCCTTATTTTCCAGAATGGTTCATCTCTAAAACCCTGGAAAGGACTGTGCCCACCTCTTCAGCTTTATCCTGCGGCAAACACTCTGTTTGTGTTTTAAGAAAGAAGAAAAAACTTGTCATCCACCGGAGCACTAATCTGTATTATGATGCCAAATTTTGTCAGTTTGAGTTCTGCAGAGCGGTGAAAGATTTGTCGCTTTTTTTCCCCCCCCAACATTGATGTTGATTTAGTTCAATGAATGGATGAATAGCTTCTTCATAAATTCTTTATTTCAGCAAGGGAAATATTGTTTACAAACCTGTGTTAGAATGTTTGCCAAAAATTAAATGCATTCTGGTACTGCATCCATGGAGTAAACGTGATTGGGGCTTAATTTTAGGAGACATTAATACTGGAATATTTAAAACAGCATTACTTTTGGAGCTGTGAAGAGGATTTTAGTCACGGTGAACCTAGAAAGATCAACAATCTTCACAGCACTCTGATATAAATATATTCAGCTAGTGTGGACATGCAATAGTCTGTGTCCTGTATTGGAAAAAATGCGTTTTTCCTCAAAATAGAGATTTAAGTAAATACTGGTCAGGTCTATTTCACACATATTTTGGTTGTGGCATTCTGTCAAATAGTCAGTCTCTGCAGTAGACTGACTGTTTTGGTCGGCTGTCAGAATCAACTTAGGATAATTACAAGCTAGGCTTAACCTACTTGTTGTCTCTCAAGTTATTGTGGACAAAATCAGCACTTGTATTGTGGAGGTGTCACAACAGCAGATAAAAAAATGCCCAGAGGAGTTTGGGCTCAAGTCAGGATTTACACTTACTATGCCTGTGGGCTACAGCGTCAGCGTTTTGGTTCATTTTTCATGTTTTCGTCACAAAAGTCCACTCAGACAACCAGTGGAAGTCAGGCCTTTACCTGCTGCCTTCCAGCTGTCAGTCACCTCCTCTCGGCCTTCCTAACATGTACTTTCATCAGAAACAGAATTACTTGAATGAGGAACAACACAAAATTACCCTAAAGTGACTTGTAGCAGTGAAGGCAAGGGGGAGAACAGGGTTGATCAAGAGTCTTAAAGAGGAAGTGACAAAGTTGAAAATGCCCGGCAGTGTTTGGATATGAAAAACCACTGAAAATGTGAATTTTGAGTGAAATCTGATCCTGCCCAACTGAAAATGTACAAGACATTTTAATAAAACCAACTTAGTTTTACCTTGAACTTGTCTGTCCTCTCTTTCGTTATTTGTGGCTTCATCTCCAGTAATTTCAAAGTGGATGCTGTTGTTTTTGTAATGTCGAGGCACCAGATGTTCTCAGAGTATATTGTCTAAGTATTTTGATGAAGTGACTTTTGTCCTCCTACTTTAATGTTGAGTAAGGAAAATCTGAAGTCTAGAGCACAGACACATTGATGGGAAAAGGCATGACAGACTTTTAATTTTTATGATCTGTAAGCTGTAGTTTAAATTAAACAAAAAAAGCTTCTAATATTTCACTTTACGTGTGATAAATTTAAGATGATATCCTAAGTGTTTGTAAAACATGTTTGACTATTTTTTTCATGGTACCAATAGCCACACCATCAAAATGTGGCACCTGGCCTGATGCAGCTTCTTTTGTATTATAGAAAGATTAATATGACCCATGGATCCAAAGCATTCCTGCACCTGACAAGAAAAAGTAACAAGGCAGCTGTTTATATAATATGTGCTCAGGATCCATATAGTTTGTGGCTGAGGAAAAAAAATCATATGGTTTTAACTGGGTGACTTGGAGGCATAAATGATTTCCAAAATGTTTGAATGTGATTATGTGCGTCACTTTTTAAGATGAATTAATGATTTTCGTAGTTGGCTCCTATGAAACAAGATTCACTTAAAATCCCATGAGTTAGTCTGTATAATAGTCATATAACGGCAAATCTTAATTTCTTATTAATTTGAAAATGTGTAATGACTACCCTTCTTAAACCCCTGTAAATGTAGAAATCCTTTAATAAAAAAATTAAGGAGTTATTTATGTCCCCCTTAATTTATACATTTTTGACATCGTAATTGACAAACCTCTTAATTATCTGCTTAACATTTCATTGGAACAGGAAGTAAATTTGCTTAAGTATTATCTTTAATTAGTATTTTGGGGTACTCGAGTATTTCTATATATAAACTTAAACTTCACTACATTTCACATGCAGATATTATTTATACAGCAGAGATAAAGTAGTTACTAGTTACCTTTCAGATTAAGACTTCATTTAACCAAATCTTAAAATTTCTTAGATTCATTTGTTTCAACTGTTCTGAGATCCACAATGGCTAGATCATTCACATTTCCACAAAAAAGCAGCAGTTTCTACACATGCATACTGTATATCAGAACTTTGTTGCAGTATCCTGTGTCGTATTTCTGTACTTACTACTTAAAACTACAGTATCCTTTACTATAGTGTCAGCTTTTCCTGTCAGGTTTAGCAGAGTTGTAAAAGCCTCATTAGCTTGTTTTGATTGTACTTCCTGAAACAGTGCTGTGTAATGAGCACGTGATGCATCAGGAGCGTGTACTGTCTCTTTAAGAGTGACAGGCCCCGCCTCCTCCGTCACCCTTATTAACATAAGTGATAAATAGTACAGTATCATATTTCTCCATTTCCTTTGACACAGTTTTCTTCTCTTGTCGCACTTCATCGACCGAAAATGGCGCAGCAGTTTGTGCAGGCTAAACTCAAGGGGGACAGAGTGGTGCTGTTCATTAAGCCTTCATGTCCATACTGCACAATGGCCAAAAACGTTTTGTCCAAGTACAAGTTCAAACCGGGACATTTAGAGTGCATTGACATCAGTGGACGGAATGATGTGGACAGCCTGCAGGACTACTTCCTGGAACTTACCGGATCCCGCACGGTAAACACGAAGTGCTGTTTTAATTAGCAACTGTTAATGAGTTTCACTTTGACCTGATTGAAAAAACTGAAGAGTTTATGTGTGTACGTCTAATGAAACTTATATGTACTTTATAGAAAGCAAACCCACCACAAAGTCGCTATAGTAACGTTTTCATAAACTTCCGGGACGTATTAAAAACCACAGTTCACCACGGAATCTGTAATTAAGGATTTCAATGAGCATAATGAGTTTCAATCAGGAGGAGCTGTGCACTGTGACAATTTCAGCCCTTTGAAGCAAAATTTAGTTAACAAAGGTACAATATGGTATATAAAAAGATATGATTGTTGTGTTTGGTGGGTTGTTGGAGCATCTTGATTGAGGACTCCTCCTGTCTCTGAAACTGGTCTTTGGCTGGAGGGCTTTTGGGGTCCTAAGGCTCCTGTTGCAGGATGAATTTGGGACCAATCACACGCCTCCCTTACGCCTCACAGAAATGCATTAGAAAGCATTTTTGTGGCAAATTATTTGATTAAAGTAAACTGATTTGTAGTACTGCCCATGATGATCTAATGGAGACAGAAATGTTAAACTGATCTTTTCCACAATATGCATTATCATATTTTGTGTGAATGTGAATAGGTCCCTCGTGTGTTCATCGGTGAGGAGTGTGTTGGAGGTGGCAGCGATGTGTCTGCGCTTCACAAAAGTGGTAAACTGGAGGGTATGCTGCAGTCTATCGGAGCCCTGCAGTGACCCACTCCAGGTACAATACACTGCACAGTTGCACAAACACACACGGTGCATCTTTAATGTACTTTGTCATTTACACATTCATTCAAAGTGACAGGTAGTGTCTGGCTGTGAAGGAAACAAGAAAGAGAAGGAAACAGCAGGCCGGATTAGGAGGTACAGTAGGTTTCACCCCTCGAAGACCCCAGAGCAAGTCACTGTGCATGATTTACTAAATATGAGCTTCTTCTGTTAGTGTAGAAATAAATGAATTAATGGAAATAAGATGCCTGAGATAGAAGAAGTAAGTAGGTGGTAAACACGAGTAAAATCTGCTCTTGGCCCACGCTGTGTCATATCCTGATAGAAGTGCTGAGATAGGTGACAAATAAAGGAAGGAGAAACATACTGGAAACAGAATCCACACAGGGCATTCGCCTGTGTCATGGGTGGGACTTTCTGCGAACATAACAAGCTCATCTTTCTCTCTCTTAAACTCTGACTGCGTATGCAAACATTCTGTTGTACAGCTGACACATTCATGGAGTCTGTGGTATAATAATTCTAAAACACATCTTTATTTAAAGTTGGACTCCACAGGTTATCTACAGTCTCTACAGCACTGGCCCCAGTGGAGTCTCGTGTGTGCCTCCACATACAGGGTGTAGACACAGCACTGGGGTCCACTTAGTTTCGCAGTCCAGAGTTTCAGCTGCTGTTTACCCACTGATTCTTCTCATGTGAGATCAGACTGGGATGTAGGAGAAGATGTCTTACTAGATACACTTTGATTGCTGTGATGCAGCATCAGATAAATATACTTGTACCTGTACTTGTACTGATATCACCTGTACACTGTCAAAATCTCTAAGTGGCAACTTTCTTTTAATATATACACAACCTATTGTTTTACTTCTGCCACAACTAGATATAAATACATTTACATACTGCCGATTGACTGATACTGACCCAGTGAATAGAAAATAGCCACTAAAATGTCACTATTGATCTTTTGTTTTCATTTCATGGAAGGTTTGTCTGACGAATAAAGTTGTTCTGTCTCCCTGTACTTTACTTTTTAAAATCAAGATTTCTTCCATCTTTTAAAGTAAACGGCAGTGAAACATTAGACTGTAAAACCATATGACCCAGTTATCTCTACTCTTGGAAAAAAAACACAAAAAACCCCATAAATGTCCACATACAGTTTAGTTTACAAAAATAATTGCAGCACCAATAAATCATAATCTCATTATGATTAAAAACAAATTCTTGAAATAAAAAATAAAATAAAAATTGTGTATCCAGCCACAGGCATTTTGGTTTTTAGTGTACCAACTTATCTTCATGATATGCTTGTTTTTTCCAACCACTTCTTTACATGTAAATGCTACAAACGGCTTTAGCCTTTTTGTGTGACAGAGACAGACCATTATTGTTTGTTATTCCAAATATTTAAGTAATAGCTTCAACATTATTTCATATTAACCTGCAAAGAAAATAGTAAAATGTCCAGCTTACATGTTTTAAATTAGGTTTAAAAATACATTGATTATTGTACTGGATTTGGTGTACAGAGCACTTAGATTTTGATGCAGGTTATGTAGTTTGAGAGTTTATCTGCAAGCAGTGTCTCAGTCAAAGTGAGACAGCCTCATGAGACACAATCTATTACCAAAATGTATTTCACCTCACATGGTAAGGAAATCACTCTGGCTCCGAGACACTCACTGATGCTGCATTATAGATCTGAAAGAATTTATATTATTAACTAAATTGGTCCTGCTTGTATGCTGAACACAGTTTGTTAGATTACAGATGAAAATGAGAAAGACTGTGCTACAAGCAGCATTTGCCAGTTGATTTCCACTCTGCTCTCGGTGATAACGTAGGTCACCGCCCAACTGAAAAACTACTGAGGAGTTAAACGCTCAAAGGCTCTTTCAGCTTTAGAGATGTCTACATGGTCATACTTAGATCCTGCAGGGCACCAAGAGCATCGTTGGTGAGGGAGCAGTCCTGTGTTCAGCAATTTCCTTCCTGTTTATTCAATCTGAATCCACCTGACCCGTTACTGCAGTTTAAAAATGGTCGGTCCATGATCCTGGTTTTCAAGAGATTTGTGGTCATTTGTTATATCTGTACTCACAATGCACCCATTTTGTGTCACTGTTCATCTTCAAAATCCACCATTTTCCATCAGCTAGTAGAAATATAATCTTTGACAGAGCCTCTGGCTAGTGGCCAGACAGTCATTTGAAATTCATATTGGGTTTAAAGGATCAGTCATTTTGTATTGCCAATGTTAGAATAGTCATTATGCCGAGGACACACATTTTTTCTCTAGGGGAAGAGAGAAGTGTCACAGCAGTGTATGTCACTACCCAACAACACAGTCCCCTCCGGTCTTTCAACATTTTCCTCTTCAACCTTGTTCCTCAGAATCAGCCCTATCATTGTTTCTTCTGTCTGTTTCCCCACATGTTGACCAGTCTCACCCTTTATCATTATTTTCTCCCTGGTTTCCCTCCTTTGCTCTACGACTCTGTTCTCACAGGAGTTTGGCATCCAGGTGGAGGTCACATGACTACGCAGCGGGACTTGCGTAGTTTGCGCCGTCGCTGCTGGTACTCGCTGAGCTCCTGCAGGTAGCCTCGGGACGGCCAGCGAAGCCTCTCCACCTGCTCACGCTCCTCATCTGGAACACATATAAACACAAAGATGTCACACATACACAAACACTGATAGCTTTACATGAACACAATCAAGAAGGCTGAAATATTCTTTAAGATTTTGTTTAACCTACAAGCAAACAGTGATTGATCATGTGCTGTCTCCTTATCCTGTCATTTGACTTCTCTTCTGCCCTTCGGTACCGTCCAACTGAATTTAAATGAGTCTTGTGTGTATGACAGTAAAATGTGCTGCTGATACTAACTGGAGAAATGTTGCTGTTAATCTCTGTAATCAACCTGTCTTCAGGTACTTCCATGTCACCTTTTAAATGCAGAAGATTAATGACACCAATCAGAAGAAATCAGACACGCAATATGTAACTCAGAAATGTACTTGTGGTATTAAGAACTGTGGATCAGTTGGTAGAGCAGTCAGTTATGAACCAGAGAGTCATAGGTTTGACTCCTAGTTCCTCCTTGTCACATATCAAGGTGTCCTTGGACAAGACACAGAAACCCTGTAGAATCATATATGTGCAGCTGTTCAACAATAATTTACACATGTGGATCAATAAAGTATATCATCCTTATAAGGCTCATTATTCTGAAGGGTTGACTGCTCACAGCCTGCTAACACATGGATACTGTGCTTTAAAGCAGGACAGTATAAAACAGAGTTTGTCTGTTACCGTATTTGAGTCTCAAAACTATATAGAAAGTTCTAAACTCACTTTACAAGATGGTTACTAATGTTTCATTTATAAATCACAATTCATTGGCGTACACATTTAAAATACCTCAACATTTTGTACAGTGTCGGCCAGTTGGGAGAAAGACAAGAAGCCTGGCACTCAGCATTTATCTGAAACATGCAGTGTAACCTACATATTCTGGGTGGAAAAAGCCTGTAGGCTCTCTGACTGAATTTTAAACTGAAGCCTGAAACACACTCCACAGCGGAAACCAGCAGTTTAATTTTGCTATGAGTAATCAGCCATTTTAGTTTGCATAACTATCATTGAACCATAAAGGGCTTAAAATTGTCAGACATTTGTTTTAAAGTTCATACACTGACCTGAGAGCTCCAGGAAGTCAGGTTTGTGACTGAAGATTAGGTAGTTGTTGGCAATGAAGTGGAGAAGCCAGATGTACAGCTGCTCTGCATTGTGACACTGAGAATCAAGAGAAACATTGCACATGGAAACAGAGTGCAATGTGATAATTTTCAAATGTCAAATGTCTTTCATAGAAAGCATTTGCATTTTGTCGATGAAGCTTAAAACCGAACCATTCTGATCTCAAGTCGATCTATTGGTGCATCACTAATTACCATAACCAAATATGTTAATAGTTTAATTGCTTCCAAAACAACGAACACAAAATCTCCACTAAGTTTGACTAAGATATTTTACTGACGCATTTTGAAAGTGATTTTGTTCACTTTCAAAACGTGACAAATCAAATTTGAAACAAACAGTACAGTGAGCGTGTTCAAAAATGCAAGATTTCAAAAACTCTGAAGAGGAAAATAGTCGGAATTGTCAACAAGGATCCCCGGATCTCAGCCAAGGAGGGCTCGTCAGGGCCACCCATAATCATATAGCCATATGGCTGGTAAACCGGCTCATATTATCTGTCAGTGTTAGCTTGATGCATTGCTACAAGTACCGCAGTCAAAGCTGAGTCCGTTATTTTAAAAACAAATGCCCAGTTCTGTGAAAATGCATGCTCTGGAGCTGGAGTTACTATTTTCCAAAGCCACCAATAACATATTTAGCTATTTATTTATCAGTTTAACAGTTAATGTATAAATCAATTCACATTTATTTCTGAGAACTGTCCTTGTTGTAGATGATGCAGATCTAATTAAGTGCTGTCACTGGTGTCAAGTGAAGTCTGTGTGTGCACAGAGGGAAGAAGAGGAACAAGACAGTGCAGTCTGTCTGCTCCTCTGGTGTGACTGATGACATTTAACATTAGCGTGATGGTGCTAGCCAGCAGTAGTTGGGATCACTTTACTAGCTGGGTGTCTCAAATACTCGATGCGCTGGTACTGGACCACAGAGTATGAATGCCAGAACCTGAACTTCTTCGTTACTTGAACTAACTGCCTGTACTAGTAGCCATGATAAATTCAAGTTAGCTAACCTTAGTTGAGCCTGAATGCTAACCTGTTGAGAGGAAAACTTGCCAACTCGACATCCATCTTAAAATCTGTCAGGGCTCTAAGCTGTTTCATGTCTGGCAACCTGAGGTATCCAGATGTTACTGGGCACATGTGCAGTGGGCAGGATCATACAGGTCCAATCAGATACAGATGTTCAGGTCTGGCAATTAACATTTCGAAAAAGAGTTTACAGGCTTTAGCATTGTTTTCTGAGATAGCAATAACAATATTTAAACTTCAAATGTTTCTTTAATTTCTGATGACCTATACTGGTAATTTTATTATTTAGTGTAGTAAATATACTGTATATATATGTGTTATCTTTTAATCAAACTTAGTTGTCTGTTCTTTTGGAAACAACTAAACTTTACACACGTTTGGTTATGGTCATTTACATGGAAAAGTTAAGTTGTGTGATTTCTGTAGGGGGCTGATCATTTTGGGTTTAACTGTATGTAATGCTGCACTGACCTTTGCTCTGCGGAGTAGTCGCACAACGCTGATACCTGTGGATGACAGCTCTCTACTGGGCATGCTCTGAAGGTAAGCGCACACACAGACCTCACACAGGTGCTGCAGTCTTTTCACCTGGTACATCTCAGCACAGACAAGCACGGCCATTGCCTGCAAAACACTGGCTGGACACACAAACACACACAACACTGTCTGATATCCTGTACATGCACTCTGTATTACATGTTGCATTAAAATAAAAAAGGTTTACAAATGTTCCCAGAAGTTAAGAAAGTGTTTTTAATAAATTGGAACAAAGGCACCCTTTGGTTTCTCTGCAAAGCTTAAAACAAACATATAATGACAAAAGCATTGTGTGTGTCTATTTCACACAAAAATAGAAAATGCTGGACAAACTGCAAAATAATTGTACTCTTTGAAGCACACTGGGTTGCCTCTTGGCATGAAATGTGCTATATAAATAAATTTGACTTGCACTGCCTTCATCATTCACATGTATGTTAACACAACTTCCAGGAGAATTTTAAACGTAAAATTATTTATAGATAAACTCCTAGCTAGATTATTTGCAAAATACGCTGGTTGAATGCTGGGTCTTCAGTGTAAAAAAGTAGCGACAGAACAGAGTTGAGTCTTTAGCTAAATAGCATGTTATTTCTTTCAGTAGTTGGTGGAAATTAAAATAGAACTTAAGGAAGAGTCAACAGAAACATGATGCATGTAAATGAAGATGGAAAGACTGGAATTAACTAGACTTCAATAGTCAAATGACTAAGTAAGCAAATGTTGCTCTTTCCAAGCTGTCAAATAGCATGTTTACCAGGTACTGTCACTCCTATTATGTACTGTCCAAATGTCAGAAAAACTGCTCCTGATGTAACCTGATTCCTGTGATTTAGATCAGTCAAACACCACCCTCAACATCCTTCACTGCCTCTTATGAACACTGAATCTCATGCAGCTGTCAAGCTGCTGCTCTGTTAGCTGAGCAGCTGTCATACAAAAGCTTTTGTTCTGTTTGGCTGCACAATCACCCAAAACATATAAAAGGGCATAAATAAACTCTTCTACTATCACATACAGCAGTATGTACATAAAGTACTATCAGAATGAAATATCCTTGGTATGATTACCCTCTGATTGTGTTGCTGCTGATGAAGTTGTCTTGCTGTGACCTTGAGTGCTGAGCTCTTACATAACAGTGCAGCGGCTGCAGCCTCTGGAGCTGTTTCATGGCTTTAATTTCCTATTTCCATGACTCAACCTGAAGCTGTGTCTCTGAAAACAGCTTGTTTACCCTCCTTGTACCTAAGCTGGATGCTAAGTTTTGCTGATTTAAGATTTTGTTTTTTTTTATCAAAATATCTCATGCCACAAAATAAGGAGATCATCAGCGCCAGAGAGCTGCTTATTTATAAGACTATTCTGAAGCTTTACATTGTCTATTCAAGAGTTCATTATGTAATAATACTGGAAAGGATGATGACAGCCAATGTTATAATTAATGCTGTAATTCTAACTCTATAAGTCTGAGTTATTATCTACTAATTAAGGAAAATAGCACATTTTGGTGCTTTCTGACTATGCAGTTATCTGTATTTAAAAGGCTTAATCCAAGCAGGTTTTTAGTTGAGATATCACTATGGTTGTCATGGAAGTACACACACACACACACATAATCTTACAAAAATCCTTTCTGCAAAAGCCTGTCATTCAAAGTTGCTTTAAGTAATCTTTTTTTCCACTAGGGGGTAGAAAAACTCAAAAAAAAAAACACAGCAAGAAGACTTATATATATCCAGATCCATATATATCATCTTAACAGCTAACAAATAGTTGCCCACTTACAGTACACGTAGCAGACAGAGCAACTTTAACAAGACATTGGAATCCTTCTGACCATTTAATAAAGGTAAAAGAAATATTCACTGCTGTTTTAATTGTTATTTAGTCCATAGATCTGCATGCTAAGTATTGAGTAACAGTATCTATGACGCTTTCATATTTCAGGTGCAGTTCATTGTTTCATTGTTCAAATACAAATAATGCAGCTTTTGTAGAAGCTCTTCAAACTCTCTGCATGTAAAGTACTGCAGATCATTGCCATGACCGAAGAGAATTACCAGCACTAATTACTGTGAAAATGCAGAGCATAATGTGTAAGACAGTGACAGAGGAAAACAACAACAACAACAACGCGTCTGGGGGCGTGTTTGGCACCATTAAAAGCAGACGAAGCAATGATGCCACGGGTTGATTTTATCATCACTAAATCTAATTTAATTTTAAGCTCAGTGCTGTTTGTTGCACGCCTCCTGAGACTGACACTGGCAGCATGTTACAGTCACACAGATGGCTGATGGGACTTGTCATCTGTGCTTTTGTTTTAGGCAGCATTTAGTGAGTAATGCCTAGAGGAACTCACTACTGTACCACTCTCAAGTGTTTTCTTATTTGGGATAGGTGCTTATTTCCATGATATATTAAAATTACATCAAAGGTCCATTGTTCTACATTGTTTTTTTTGGTCAGATATATGGCAAATAAAGCGACTTTCATCTCAACTAACCTGTTTCAAGTTTTGGTCTCCAAGCTTGTCTCCGATTTACAGCAATATCCTGAAGGTGCAGTTTCAAGCAAGTGAATGAATATACTGAGTTTCCCAGTGAAACTAATCACACCACCGTACAAAATGTGCTACAGGGTTTAATTAGTTCACAAGATAAAGAGGAGGGGAGGGCCTTTACTACGATGTACTGTACTATTGCTATATTTAGATCCTCCCATTGGAGAAGTGTTTCCAGTTTATTCAATAAACTTATAGTATACACTGTAGTAGAAGTACTGCAGTGGTCACAGTGGTGTGGTTGAGTACACGTCTGGGTTGTGTGCAGTAAACTCACCAGGACAGCAGGAATCAGTGTAGAGGTACTCTAGGAAAGACAAGAAAGTATCTGAGGAGACTCCGTGAATGGGCACCACTCGACTCCGGGCCTCTGCATACTTCCCACTGAACATGGCCGCCATGACGTCACAGCGTGCCACCAGCACTGCCCTGTGGGCTGGCAATACACTCCCTATGACACACACAGAAATTAACATCTAGGTTTAGAATTTCAAAGTGGCGTCTGGAAAAGTCCCAAAGAAGTGAGAAATTACAATGACAGAGAGAAACAACTAATATAGACTACTGAATTAACAGAACACATCTTTGCCTTTGACCTAAATCAAACAATCATTTGAATGATCACAGAAGTATAGAGACCAAACTTTATTCAGTTTTTTACAAGTGATGATCTGTCGTAATGGGCCATTTAAATTAAGTGCCATTTACAGCCAATGACAGCTCCCCAAATACTCCAGCGATGCACAGAATATTCTTCAGAAATGGTCTCTGTGACCTCAAAGACTTGAACTCGCAGCTTAGATGTGCAAGGACAAGAAAAACTCATTGCACTGAGATAAATATTGATTTGTAGAGGCTTTTGGGCATTATTCTGGATTTCTCAGTTTTATCCTTTAATAGAGAAAGAGCTAAATACAGCGAATGGAAAAGCTTTTGGCAAGATGAAACATGACAGGAACGGAAGGCAGCGCATCGCTCTGACCATTTTATCTTATTTTGTCTCCAAATGGATGACCATGCCCGGGACTGAGATCATAATTTAATCACAGCAAAAAAATGTGACCCTCTGCTGCAGTGTGACAGTGCATGCATTTGCAAGCGTATGTATGTCTAACAAATCAGCATGAACCCACCTTGTACCATAAAAATGACATCTGAGTAAAGTGGAGAATTGAAGAGGTTGACAAGAGTCTGTGGGCCAAGCTGAGCTGCACGTGCACTTGGGGTGTCCCTGAGGGCCTGTACAGACGCACACAAACAGGAAACAGAAGGGGAAAAAAAAAAATCAGACACAGAGTTAAGACTCCTCTGCAGAATGTCAGGTACTAGTTACCAGCACAATTGCCATTCTGTGCATCTATCCTACTTCCCCTGTGGAATACAAATGGCCTCTCTGCCAGTCTTGCTTAACACTACCCAAACATACTTGATCTGCAATGTCAAGAACAACATGATGGAACTGGCTAACACTGAGAACAGACTGACAACCAGACAGTCATCCAAACTGTCTGTTTATGAACACATTCATGCTCATTTAAGATTTCCTGATGCATAGTCTAATGTATGTACACAGTATTTGCCCCCTTCCTGATTAGTTTTTCTGCATATTTGTCACGCTTAAATGATTCAGATCATCAAACTAATTTTAATTACACAAAGATGACCCAAGTAAATACAAAATGTAGCTTTTAAATGAACATTTCACTTATTAAACCTGTGAAAAAGTAATTGCCTCCCCTTGCTAAATCATGAATGAACAGTGATAAACCATATTTTTTAGAAAGCTGAGTTCAATTTCCATTTCCCACCCAGGCCTGATTACTGCTAGACCTGTTGAATCAAGAAATCGCTTAAATAGAAGCTGTCTGTGAAGTGAAGCACACTAAAAGATCTCAAAAGCAACACATCACATGTGGTTTTAAATCATCAATGGGAGAGTTCCAAGGTGAAGAACACTGCTGATCAAAAAGAACGTAAAGGCTCGTCTCACATTTGCCAATAAACAACATCTTCATTTTCCTCAAGACCTTTGGGAAGCAATATATATATTAAAATATTCTGTGGACTGATGAGACAAAAGTTGAACTTTTTGGACGGTGTGCATCCTGTTACATCTGGCATAAAACTAAGACAGCATGTCATAAAAAGAACATCATACCAACAGTCAAACATGGTGGTGGTAGTGTGATGGTCTGGGGCTGCTTTGCAGCTTCAGGACCTGCAGTTCTGCAGCAGGACAATGATACTAAACACACCAACAACTCCACCTCGGATTGGCTCAAAAAAAGATGGTTTTGGAGTGGACTAGTCAAGGTCCAGACTTCTGATTAAGATGCTGTGGCATGACCTTAAATAGACTGTTCATGCTAGAAAACCCACCAAAGGTTACGACCAGTTATTAGGTTTAGGGAGCAATTACTTTTTCACATAGGGTAAGTCAGGTTTGGACAGCTTTTTTACCTTAATAAATGAAATCATCATTGAAAAACAGCATTTTGCATTTACTTAGGTTATCTTTGTGTAATATTAAAATGTTTTTGATGATCTGAATCATTTTCAGTTTGACAGATATGCAAAAAAATCATCAGGGGGGCAGATATGTTTTCACAGCACTGTATATACCACCAGTATGTACACCAGGTGAAATTAGTAGAATAAGAAACGCTGTCAGTGTCATTTTAGAGTGACTGTGCACACATGGTTGTGTTAAGTCCACAAATGACTGTCATCAAAGCATCCCATTACCACTGCATGACCTTTCTCAGTCAACTGAAGCACAAAGAACTCCATATTCTCACACTGCTCTGCTGCAAAGGGAGCAATCAGCAAACAGAGTCTTCAGTAGAGGCAGCAACAGAATCAAGCGTTTGATTTTGTAAATCAATGCAAAGCTTATGGAAAGCAAAATTCTGCAGGTCAAACATAGTGAGACAACCCAGAGGTGTTTGCAGAGGACGAGATTAACTCATGACAGGACATTAAGGTGTCTCATCATGTTAAACTGGCCCAGCCGTCTCTCAGTGTGTCAGCTCATCTCAACAGCACCTCAGGTAGAGGACCTAGTTGTATCCATATGGGTTGGTAGACCATGCACAGAGCCAAAGGCTTGTCAGAAGCAGCCATGTCATATCTCCTGATCTTTCTCTAAATGTTAAAGTCTGCTTCCTGTTACATGGAGCCACATCACGTTTTCTAAATAGACACAATACATTACAGATATGACAGTGCAGGTATTTTTATGTTGGATTTCATGATTGATGTCCAGTGTGGAATCTTCACGTATCTTGTGTTGTGCTTTTGCTCCTTTGAGAGCATGTCTTGTTTATTTTGTGTTAATTCCCACAGTATGTGAGAGGTGATTGTGGGGAGTAATTATGTAATTATGTAAATATGCTACTTATAACCATATTATTACTGCGCTGTCTCTAATCAAGGTCTTGTTAATTAAGACGCTGTTAGTCAACTACAGACAACTACATAAACATGTGTTTATACCTTCAAAGAACAGGAATGCCAAATTATACTGTAAATATTTAACCTCTTTGGTCAGACAGAGCTGTTACTACAAACATGATATATTCCAGCCTAAAGAAATTGTGTGTATTAGACAAAGAAACACTATAGACCTCACCCTGTCTCTGCCAATAAGAGATCGTATGCGATCCATAAGCTGAGCAACAGCCAGCGAATTCTTCAGCTTCTCTTCCAGTGCCTCCTGGAGGTGCTCCCACTCCCACGCTCCTACAAAAAATCCACAAACACACTGATTCTGTGGACCCACAACAGTAGAGCTTGTAGAAACACAGAGGCAAACTTTTTTATAGCTGGCGCACTGATCTGACCACCCGCACACCTTACACTCAACAATAAGAACCAGTTTTTGGCAAAGATGGCTTGTTCTAGAATTTGTCTACTTATATAACTTAAGGTGGTTATGGGTGGGATGCCCAGTGCGAGGCTGTATTTAAGTTAAATGCTAATCAGACTGGTAACATGCTCACAATAATAATTCTAACATGTGTTGCTGGTAATATTTACCATGTTCACCATCTTAGTTTAGTGTGTAATGACACTAAAAATATAAGGGATAAATATATAATAAGGGAACTAAAAATATTAGGAGTCATTACTGAAATGTCACTAAAAACCACAAATGTGAACCTCATGGTGGCACTCAAGGTAAACGGGGATCACCAAATTCATTAGGATTCATAATCATCATTTATGATCATGGCAATCCACTCAGTAGTTGTCAATTTGAAGTCAAGTGGCTGATCAGCCAACAAAGCCAACACTGACATCCATAGAGCCAGTTTAAAATTAATGATATACAAACAACAAACAGAAAAAAAACTAATTTGTGCTGTGATATACAGATATAAGTTCCTGTCAAAATGGTGTGAAATATATAGGTAGAAATATATAGATTCAACCAGCAGCACTGCTTGTATTTACTTTAGAAAGCCCACACGACCCTGAAGCTTGATTGGGGTAAAGTGTCTTACCGGGACATGAAAATGCTGTCGAGAGAAGTAGTGAGCTAGACAGGGCAGGATTTAGTTCATAATGACGGTATTTCGGCAGATAGAGGGATTACCTCAACACCCAGTGCCGGATAATGGCACACAGCACAGACACCTCATAGGCAGTGTGAGAGATTACCTCAGGAGCTTGGCGCTGACATGTGATGCAGCCAGACACCAAAAACTAGCAATGGATGGGCTGGTAGATGGATTCATACTTGGAACAGAAGGGAAATTACTATACAGTAAAACACTAGGAACAATTTGTACAGATTATTACCTGAGTTTTCCTTAACCTTGTCCATAACTCTTACATTCCTGACTCTGAATCTGAACCTAACTTATACCAAACGCTAACAAACACAATAACCAGTGAAAAGATAAGGTCTGGATGACCACAATCGCACACTGATTTATCTGTGTTATATCTATAGATGTAATACATGTGCTAAACATACATACATACACACACAAAAGCAAAGCAGTGACAAATTCAATAATTCCACAGGATTCTACACAAGGAGACAGAGTCTCACAGTGTTAACATCACACAGGCAAAATCACAGCCTCTGTGACTGTCCACACACACTCAACTTACAAAAAAACCCCAAGCGTGGAATAATCCACGAGAGTGTCACTGTGAGACATTATATTGTTATGGAAATTTGTTCTGCTTAGCTACAATAAAAATGAGCTACAATTGACAAATCAATGTGAGCAGAGGATATCTGTCATGTCTCCAGCAAAGCAAAGTTCAGTTTGTTGTGGATTTACTGCAAATTAATATCAAACATTGGCAAAAAATTACTCAGAATGGTTATGTGGGCAAAGAAGGCACATATTCACATAGGGTTAGCCAGTTAAAACATATTAATACAGAACACACACGTATGAGGGGTCAGCTGCTTTTAACATACAATCACCATGCTGAGGGTTAACATTGCTCATTTTTTCCACAAGAATTAACTGAGTCTCCCCGCAGTGTTTTATGGAAACGTGACATTTGTGTTCTGCTCAGCACGTGCACACACATTCCTCTTCCCGCTATTCTCTCCTAACTACACACACACACATTAACAGTATGCTCTAGTGCCCAGCTTCACCCACCACCCAAACACTCTCTCCCCATCACGTTATCTCACAGAAATATAGAAAAGCAGCACCTTACACTCCACCCCCTCTCTCACCCCCGCGTCCCACCGTGTTTTTCACCCTACTCACAATTTTCTACTCTTTGCTTTCCCATCGTTCTCATCTCTTACTCAAAGAGCAAAAAAAAGAATTCACACAAAGACTTGTATATGCGTGTGAAAATATACACTCCTCTGACTGTTCTTATTCTTATTCATACAGTCACTCACAGAGACTCAGTCTAACCCTATAATCTTCTTCCCTTCACCAGCTCACACACAGACGCCTGTGTTTGTGTGTCTGCCTCTGGTGTTAATGTGTGTTTGTGTGTGTGTGTGTGTTCACTCAGTCCATCAGCTCTGCTCACATACATGTTAAGAGGCAGTCGTGAATCACGTTAGTTCAGCTTTTTGCTGTGAGGAATCCCGCATGACCATCAGTCTGTGATGAAGTGTTGGCATGCACAGCCGCTGCGATCTAACATGCAGCAGGCACAGCACTGCAGACTCTAAGCCACAGACTCAGAAGATTTTCATTGCGGTACTCAAGTCGCTGAGAATATTACAAGCCTGTTTAACTTCAAGGAGAACATTTTGGATAAAAGCTCGACAATTTACAAAGTCTGCAAATTGTTTTAGCTTATATTTTCTATCTGCATTTGTCTGTATTCTTGTTAAGTGAAGTTAATATAAAATACCAAAAATTTTAAGATGACACATTTGTCATTTGTTGATGTAAATACACTAAGAGGCCACTGGAACAGGCTTGAGAGTCAGATTCTATCAACTAGTCCCATTAGCAATCAAAATGATGGACGTTCAGTTTCTGGAAAGACATTGCTCGGTGTACCAATCCATCCTAATTGATGTCCATGATGTTTAACAGACCTGAGCTGGATAAAGGAGATTTGAGTGGCCTGAGGCATCAAGTACAAATGTGGGTTAAGAAAGCAGTGCGAGATCACACTGTTACACAATGAAGGATCAGGTCCAAGATTATAATACTACAGTTGCTTACTATCAAGCACTTTCAGTTTGACTGATTTCTGCTCCTCAGGGTAATAGAACATTGGACAAGACCCAATTGCAGGCAAACTGCCTTTTGCTGCCAGAGGACATTAATCATCACATCTAAATCATTAGAAAAATAGTAACTGCTTTTTGAGAATGACATTCCTGCACTACTGATCTCAATCCAGATCTGTTATCTGTATATGAAGCCCAGTCATAATAAAAGTTAATAACGAACAGGAAACATCAATGACACTTATTTCCAGGGGCGGCTGGTGAAATAATTTTTTTGGGGGGCGCACTTTTGCAAGTCAAATTTAAGTTGCGCTCTATCCACATATCACCACTAGTATATACCAAAGCACCATTCTTATGCGTCGCACAACTTTAAAAGATTAAATTAACGTAAAAATACACAGTCTGTGTTTTCAGTCATTTACTATTTATAAGTAAATTTCACCCATCTCTCCTTCAACTGAGAACATACAGTCAAGTAGCTCAATCTGCACTGTCTCAGATGTCCCCTCACACACAGTAACAGTCTGCAGGTACTGCTGCATCCAGAGATCCAACAAAGTCCACCAGCCCTCTGAAAATGCCATTTTCTGAGTGTTCACTTTCATCATGACCACGCAACGCGAGCTCAAACACACCACAGAATTTAATGCAGTCTATCATCTTAGACAAAATGTGTCTGTTTTTGTCCCCCTTCTCATTATGTCATCTCATTATGTTCTATCCTGCAGCTTTCGTTAAGCTGTGTAGCGATACAGTTTTCACATTGCCAAACATAACATGACACATAGCATTTTTAATTTGGCTCTTAGTCTGTTCATGCTTTCACACTTTTTCAGTAAAATGAATTAAATCTATAATACCTGTCTGAATCCAGGCTTGTTCGGTTCCTGGCAGCTGACAGAGGAGGCAGGAGAAACAAAACAAAGCTCTGGTCTTAGGACAGACAGTTAGCCAGGACTTCTTCTCATACCAGTTTCTGGAGAAAGAGCAAGTGTAATTTCTCCCTCTGTCTGGTGTTAGTTGTTTGATTTTGATGTCCGGCTGGTGAGGTCCAGAATCTTTCATCTTTTCCTGTGGGGTTCTTCTGTGG
>JAUMHL010000025.1:8014689-8045396 GCA_032362345.1 Sandelia bainsii
GTATAATGTATAGATCGTTTATTTAAATTTTCATGTTTTTTAAAAATTATTTTATGTGATTCCTATCTTCTTCTTCTGCATCTGAGACAGGTGGGGCAGCGCCCCAGCGCCCTCTATTGACGAGCCACCACTGCTTATTTCACAGAAATTACGTAGTGTGATGGGAGTAAAGTGCAGATTCCTCTGGACAAAGTGCGTGTTGGCCGCTGTTTTGGACACTCTTTATATCCCGCTTCCTATCTGGCACTTTGTGTGCAACTAATGCCAGTTTCTGATGGCAGAAATCAAGTTTGGGCAACTTCATTCTGGTGAAATCACAAGGTTTAAATTAGGGGGGGGTGGTATGCTATTCTGTTTGTCACCACAATCCTGTGGTGATTTAGGTTTGTGCAACTTTTAATGCAGAAATAATTCAGCAGCATTTACTTAATACGACTTCCAATATACACAAAAATAAGTAGTGTTGCATCAGCAGGAGGAGTTGATGTAGCTGGTTTATTTTTATGACATTAACAAGTATTTGTTTGTATATAAACAGTTGCAAGTCGATTGATTAATTGATTCACTTATTAGTTGATCAACAGAAAATGAATGTGCAGTCATTTTGACAATCATCTGAAATCAGTCATTTTCAGCCACTTTTATCCACGTCTCCATATACATTTTCAATGGTGGCATTCAGGATAATTCCTGAAAAAACTTTTAAATGACTTTGGTGAGTCCAACTTTTATCTAGCACTAAAATTATGACAACTATTCATGTTGCCTTTAAGATAAACTGTAACAACTTTGATGCTTTTTTGTGCCCAAAAGTTCAAGTCATTGGTTGGACAAAACAAGCAATTAGATGTGAACTTGGGCTTTAGGGAATAGTGATTTGGGGAGGTGTGTGACATTTTTAACATTTTGGTCATAATTTGTCACCAACAGTCAATAAAAGCATTTTCACAAAAGGAACAGTTGGTGTGAAAAAAGTGAAATGGCAGTGGCAGAATTCTCTGGAAAAGCCCCCCAACTACATATTTAAGCTATTTTCTCTGTTGTATGTGAGTGTGTGTGTTTTTTACCTCTGTAAATGAACATAAGCGTCTCCCACAAGCACATACACAGGAGGGGGTCCTTCACTACCAGGCGAGAAAGACGTCCTGTCAGGTGCCCCTCTGATCGTGGCATGTCATCAATAATCCCCCCATCCCAGGTGGAGAGAAGTGAGTTGGGGCCGCCGTCCCGTTCTCTGCAAACACACCGCGACTGTGGACGTTCCCTGTCCAACAGAGATCAAAGTTTTAACCCAATGCTTTGCAGTTCCAACTAGACAGGAAGAGCTAAGCTCCTTCTGGCTACAGGCTCAGGTGGTGAAATAGCTTATTAAGCTCCACCATGTGAATGAGTTGATATCGCGCCTACCTGGTCTTAGGCCCGAGAAGCAGCTGTCTGAAATATGGGCTGACAGCACACAGGACAGCCGCATGCGCCCACCCCAGTTCTTTCCCAGAGTCCCCGGCGTAGAAAGCCACATCGGCAAACTGCACGCCACGCTCCAACAACCACTGCATGTCCTGGGAGAAGCTGGATTCCTCCACTCGAATAGGAGGAAGACGAGCTGAATGGACATAGGATGAGGTAGCAAACATGGTAAACAGGGGAGCAGTAATGGTTTGCTATGTTCAAAGTAGCCTAAGACTGTTGTAACTCATTACTGCTCAACCTTTGTCTACTTCTACTTGGGATTTGCCCTTTTTCTGACACACAGGTATGTAGAGAAAGTGATGTTGACAGAAATAGTGTAATGAGGCCTTTCAGTCTAGAAGACAGAGGAAAGAGAGACCAAAGTCATGCTATGCCCTGCCACGTTACTCCAGTTAGAAAAAATGCTTCCAGATGTGTTTGCCTTTGCACTAAAGACAGACCTGAAAAGATGAAACCTAAGGCTGCTGCACTGGATTCTGGTCTAGTGAAAAAATGGATAAGACCCTTCTTTTAACCTTGAGCAATTTATACCAAAAGTTTAAGATTTAGCAGTTATCTTTTATAAATTACATTTTCAGAAAATGCAATAAAAACTTAAATGTGCGACTTATTAATTTGCCTGAACCTTTATTTATCTGACAAAAGTACAAAGAAATCATTTTCAGTGTTTTCACTGTCAAACCTAATTGTTTTTTGTACATATAATTAGGCTCAGAAGCCCCTGAAAATGAAGGTACACTACGTAAAATGTCTGTAATTCTAAATAATAAATGCCATATTTTTGTGAAACATCTTAAAATAAGTGCTGGTGTATAAAGGCTAAATCATAAAAACTCTGTCACTGTCCAGACACTTCCAGGCCTAACTGTACAAGCACATTTAGAGTTTGATGCCTGCAACACAATAAAAAAAAGTTGAGACAGAGGCAAAAAATGGCTTATCAAAATTGATGAAATACGTAAGTAAGACCATTTAGGATGATTCCAGTGAAGGTGTAATGATTGGCTATAAAGAAGCTTCCAACAAATGCTCAGGCTTTGCCAGCAAAGATGGGTCACGGCTCCCCACTTTGTGCCAAATTTTGGGGGGATTGTCAGATTTAAAAAAAACATTTACAAGATTGCAAAGAATTTTGTTTTTCTACATTACATAATATTATGAAAAGATTAAAGAAATCGTGTGTTAAGGTCAAGGGTGGAAACCACTGTTAAATGTACCTTTGAAGCCTTAGGTGGCGCTGCAGACTCAGAAAAACAGACTCAGATAAAGACAACGCAGACACAAAGAATGTGCCGAAGTCAGCAACTGTGATGGTATATTGGGATTTTAGAGACATATGCTGGCATCAAAACGTCTTTTGTTGGGAAGGCTTCATTCTGCATGTGCATGTGTGCCGTACATCGTCACCAACGGCGACTTCGGACAGTGGAGCAGCTGGATGAAGAAGATTCCACTTGCAAAAGTGCATTCATTGTGCATACAATTAGCATCCTCAGTTCCCAAACTGAGATAGTTTTTCCTTTTTGTCCATGCATAGAACTCTCACTATTGTTGTTTTTATTCATTCTGATATGCTGCCTAAACACCTATGTTCTTTCAACTTAGGAGCTCCTTAAAAAAGTTCTATGACAGGGGAAACCCTGAATACAATTAAGTTGGTCAGTGAATACACTGAAAATCTTTTTTGTACTTTTACTTAAAGGTTCAAGCAAATCAACAAATCAGATTTCAGTTTTCATGGCATTTTTTTAAAAGTCACAATGCTTAGAAAATATATGCAGCTAAATTAACTGAAGCTGAAAGCAAAGCAAGTTCAAAAGCTTGTTAAAACTATTATAAAGCCTGATTAGAAAACAGTCACAAAGAACTGATTTGCAGTGAAGCAGTGAAAACAGTGAATTAAAGAAAAACTGAAAGGAAATTTTCATAGAAAAACGTGAAAAATGTATGAAGGTATTAATGAATTCCCATTAAGTGAAAAAGCAAAAAAGCAGCGACCAGGAAAGTGAAAGACTGGAAGTAAGGGGAGGGGGTCACAAATCATTATCCTATTATAGTCCTATTCATGCTTAACACACACTGCACCTCTGTGGCCCTCATCTACTTTTTTATGGCAACTTAGATTGGCCGAGAAAATAGTGCTGTTTCTGAATCAGTGGATGTAATATTTAATGCAAGCTACACCATACGCAGAGGTAAGTAGAGCTGGACAAGCACCAATAAATCCTCCAGCATGGCTGCCTTTTTTGGCAGGACTTAAATCTGTCACTGCATCAGATTTAGACACACACAGCAGCAAAGTGCTCAGATCAATATTTAACACGAGTTTAACAAGGTCGTTTGTGTTAAATATGATCAGATGTTTCTCAGATAAAAAAATGGGAAAACTAGTCATAGCAGTTAAGAAGGCATCAGGACTCTAGCTGTTAAGCTCTTCTCACTGGACTCACATTTTTAAAATAAAATAATGCTCCTTGATCTCTCTGTGTTGTGGGAGTTGTGCTTTTAGCCAAATTAACTTTAATTATGTTGTTTCAACACACAAAAAGCTTTCAGTTTATGGCAATATCCGTCAATTAGGAATGGCAGTCGACTGCATTTACTCAGACTGTCTGTTAGACAATTAGGAGAAAGAGTGCCACGTGGAACATTAAGACAAAGGAGCAGTCCAGTCTGTCACAGAGCACTCCAGCTTGTTTCTTTTAAATTTAGTTCAAATTTAGTGGTTCTGTGAGCTTTAGTCTGTTTGGATCATTATGAGCATGCTCATTTACCTCTCCTCATAATTAGAAGCTGATTGGCTTCTGAAATAAATCTTCAAGTGGATGATGCTGTTAGAAGCTACGAACCTTTGAGTTCGGTATGTCTTGTTTTGAAGCTTAGTTAAACTTAAACTATTGGCTCTTAAACAACTACTGCATAATTGATTGGTAACAATTTGATTATCAATTGACCATTTGAGTAATAGTAGAGTAGTTTTTTTTAAGTAAATCATCACTGTTTCAACTTGAAAAAGAGTTATGAGAATGTATTTGTCTTACAGAATAGGATGCTACATATCCTTGAGTTATGGACAGCTAATCAGACAAAACCACAAAGGTCACCTTGGCCTGTAAATACTGTGATGGCCATCTGTAACCTATCACAATTTCCATTAACATTAACTTATTACACAGTGTAATAACTGACTGGCTTACTGATAATGATAATAATTATTTATTGTAGCCCTAAACTAAAATATGCACAATAGTATATACAGTGTATGACATAACATAACTGCATTAGTACTGGCTGGACAAGTGAGTATTCAGATCAAATGACTAAACTGATGGCATTAGTTAGTTAAGGATAAGGTTAATGAGTAATGCTCTCCCATCCCACAACAACAACCACTACAGTGATTGTACTCAAGGAAGTAAACACTCAGTTGTTGCTGTGTCTGACACTGAAAAAAGCTCAGCCTAAAATTGATTCAATCGTCAGTGAATAAAAGTAGTCTACCTAGCTCTTTGTCTCTCCTCTTATTTCCAGTTCGAAACAGAGAATATTGATCCAGATAAAACCTTTGTGCTCAGCTCTTTTTATGGCTATGTAAGCTCAAGAAGAAACAATCCAGTCAGTCTGACTGAATGCTCCCTGTAAACTGTGCTGTATGTAAAGCAACTTTAATTGTTACAAATTAAAAATGACAGTTAAATAAAAGTTAAATAAAACATTTTATGATGTTTAAGATTCTGTTTTATATGAACCAGCAGGAAACAACTAAACACCATTCACAATAAAAGCAGTATTTTTTTTTAGATACAGTAGTACTCCTCTGACCTGGTTGTTCTAAGTGTGGGGGACGGAGCTCGTTCACTTTATTTCCTCGTCTCTTCTCTGGCCTCTCTTTGGCTTTGTGTTTCAGACACTGAATCATGAAGTACTCCAGCTGAATGACACAAAAATACATGTTAGTTCAAACACAAGGAAAAAACATAGTGATGTTGCATCACTGATTTTCTTGCTTTTGAAACAAAATCTTAAGAAGAACACTGTAACTGCCTGCCCGGGTTGAAGTGTATTTTTTTAAAATAAGCATGCTGGTTTTCTTACAAACTCCCTCTGCATCATTAACCATAAAAAACTTAAAGTGCTGATTCAACCAGCAACAAACGCCTTGAGGTGATGTTTGACACCACTATTGTCATTAAATTAGTTTGACTGATGGTTCGATTCTCGCATGGTGTCACCACTTACCACGCTACCAAAGTAGCGACCCACAAACACATGGTTGAGAGAGGGCAACTCTAGGTAGGTGGCCCCCAGGTCCCGGGACAGCTGCAGACCTTCGCTGTGAGGCACACAGCTGCTCCAGTCCGACGCACACAACGGACACGTGCAGGGAGGGCCTTCATCTAAACACACAGATAAGAATTAAACTCTGAAGTGTGTCTATTAAATACTTCATGAGACTATATCAGTTACTGATATGTGACATTAAGTTTTTCAGGATTTGTGAATCTAGTTTGAATTGAACAGCTACTGTAATGCTGGAAATATTTGTCCCATATGAGACTAATGATATACAGTCTATAAAGTGATAATATTAACTAAAATTATAAATTAACTGCCATGTATTAAGCCTTCATGCATAATGTTTTGATTCTTAGTTTTAATGTCAATACATGGATCAAACAAAATTTGAAAGCAGAACAGGAAAATCTGCGCATTGTCCATACATTTCACAGAGAGATTATTCTATTTAGCAGAGCTCTTTGTCAGGAATTGTCAAATAAACACAACAGAGCAAAACAAGTAATATACTTCATATGGACATAAACACACCCATGAATCAAATTATTTTTTGAGTGCATCTACTCCTGGACTGGAGTCCAGTAAAAAAAAAACTGAATATACAAACCAGATGCCACAGCCACAGGTGGTTTTGTTGTGTAGACTTGCCGTACAAATTAATTCATCTAGTCTATGTATGAGTAGTGAAAAATTTTAGTGATAGTGCAAATATCAAGTAAGTAAAAAATGTTGCCATTTTCTGTTTTGCTGTGATTAGTGATGCTGGCTCCTAAAATGAGAAATATTGCTCAAATCTAGAGTGGCGATTGTACTAAGACCTGCCATAGTGTGGCATGTGTGCATGGGGACCAATGAGGCAGAATCACACCGAAAATTAGAGGGATTAGCTTGAAGGACAAAAAAATGTTCAGAAAGACTGGACAAAGGAGGAAAGAGCCAAAGAAAAGGAGTGAATGAATGGGACATACAGCTAAGTGCTGAGGCATTTGATAAATCATACTGTGAATAACTTACAGGCATGACACGGAGATAGAGTTAGAGTTTGTGTGTGTGTGAGAGGAAGAAGGAAAAGGAGTGTGTGAGCATCTGACAAACAGTGACTTAGCACATCAGTGTTACCTTTGAGTGTGTGTGTGCGTGCATGCCCTTGAATAAATCCGCCTGTGCTCCTGCGTTTAGTGCTGATTTAATGGCTGCGTTAATACACGTACGGCAGCGCTCCCTCTGCCACAGCTGTGCCTTAGGTGGTATAAAGTCAAGCAGCAGGAAGTGCTCAGAGCTCAGCCGTCATTCTCTGCAGTCAGGAGGGGATAGCATGAAAATACTCACGCCAGCCACAAACAAAAACACAAACAAAGGCTCCAGTTTACAGCTACTCTAACTCCCTCTCTCTACCTCTCTCTTCCAGCAAAGACTTGACTTAGACTGTGATCATTCTGCAGCAGAGCTCTGACAGGATCTCAAAGTATGTTGAGCAGGCGTGCTAAAAATACAACTTGGTACATTTGATAGACTTGTTTACAGAACCTGGATTCGACAAGGGTCAGTGTGTGTGTGTGTGTGTGTGCAAAACCCCAGGCAGACTCACTGAGCCGTAGATATGCATGTACGTTAATGCATAATGTGTTAACCAGCCACCAGTAATGCTTGCTACACCCATGTGCCTTAGTCCTACTTAAAGGATAAACTATTATTGTAAGGCACTTTCAAGCCATGACAATGTGCATTTAAGGGTGTACATCTGTTCTGTGAGCTGTGAAAAAAATATAACTTTAATATGTTGCTTTGCTGTCTTTCTTGCACTGAAGCATGTGAGCTGACAGCCTGAAGGCAGCCGAGAGGAGATTTAGTCATGAGCATCTTCCTCATTGCTAGGAGGACACATTAGAGGACACAAGCATGATAGTCTCCAAAAACTCAAAACAATTGAGGCAACAGTAAATTTACCACAAATTCCCAGATATCAAGATCAGTGACTGAGGGTGAACACAGGAACACAATTCCTATTTGTTGCCTCTCAAACTCCATTGCTGTCATACAACAACGACACACTGTCAGAGGAACCAACGGTTGTCGAGGCATTGTAGGCAAATCTAAACACACTCCAGCTATAACACAAGACAAATGCGTCCTCACCATTCAGCCGTGCTCCAACAGCGACCAGGATGACAGGTACACCCCAGTGCCTCAGGAGCGGGCGGAGTCTTGGAGCATAGCCGTTTCTGACCTGCTGAAAGGCCAGCTTGTCAGTGACTGAATATTTAATGACCAGGATGTCCGCCTGCTCAAGAACTTTTCTTACACTGGCCCAATCGCTGTCCAACAAGTCCTGGAAAGGCACAGAAAAAAAACAATAACAGTAACAGGTCAGAGGAGGGCAGACTTATGAGAAACAACAGACCAAGCTGTACCGTGAATCTCACCTCATATAACCCTTCTCCTCTGAGTCTCCATAAGTATACAGTAAATACCTCAGTATGGCTCATGGGACTTTACCCCCAAAGATCTGTGTGAGGCTAGCAGAAAAACCTGCTTCCACTTACTAGGCAGGAAAAACGCTGCAGAAAGTGTTGAGCGGTTTGAATAAAAAAGAACACAAAGACGTAAAATTAGACTGCCAGACATTCCCCAGCACCACCCCTGACAGAGTTAGACAGCCCTATAATAGGACGCATACAACGCTGCTACAAAATCTAACAGTGCTTTCATTCAAATTCATATGCTATTGAGAACAAAAGTTCTTTCATCAGTTCTTTTGTGCAGTGCATGTTAAAATAGCGTCCTCCTAAGAACAGGCATTTTTATGCCTGCAATCACTGCAGGAAGGCAAGTGGCCTTGAAATCTGAAATGTTTTACATCTGCCGAGAAACAGACTCAGAGTGAAAGTAAACAACATATGATCCAAGTGACACTATTTAGCCTTGACAATGATCAAGATTACACCACTTTTTATGACATTTATTTTGCCTTGATCTGCCCTGAACCTCCTCTGTAAATCAAGTCTGATTAGCTCACACCAGCAGGAAGGTGTAGAAGAAAAGAGCCAATGCAAAATGACTCTATGGGTCACTTTTAACTTGAACACTGGAAAGACACGTGAATAAGCAAAATCTGTCACAGAAAATATGAATCTATAACACATGCAGCTCTGTTTCCCCCACTCTGCACACACACCACTTTCTTACCCAACTGGGACAATCTCGAACCACTACAGTGACATCTCCAAACACACGTGAGGTGTACTCCATGAAGGCCGGGTTGTGCAGGCTGCTCTCCAGGTCGCAAGGTCCCACCAGCGCCCCGTGACCCAGGTAGCTCCACAACAGGCCTCCCTGCAGCTGCCCCTGGCCCATGATCTCCTCCCCGGGCCCGACTCCTCCTGGGCACTCGCTGCCCAGAGCCACGATGTGGATGGACCTGTAAACCAAACAACTTGTAGTTGAGAGTTAATGGAGGCATCGCAAGGCCAGATGAAGATCCAGAGGTAACACTGAGTCTTTGCTCTGGATCTTATTATTCATGTCTATCACGGATACTGCACCACTGAAAATGACTGTGAAAGAAGCTGGCCAGAGCCTTAACTACACCTGGGTGGGTATGATGGTTCAGTTAATCAGACACTTTGAGAAATATTCCCGGTGCCGTATTTATCTTTATCAAGCAGTAACACACAGCAAAATAAAGCATGCACCCACGCCGGGGTCTCTTCCTTCATACATCCCTTATTGAGTTGCAGCTTCAGAATAACTTACATTGTGGTCACCGTGGTTTTTGTTCCGCTGCTCTACGCTATGGAGCCCGTCTCCCTCACGGTGCGTGTCCACGCCAGTCTGCAGTCAGACTCGGCTTTTCCGCAATGAGCCGCGGCTCCGCTCCGTCGTTAATCCCTCTCATCGGTGGCTGGGCCCCCGGGAGCCCGACAGCTGGGGAGTTTTGCAGTCACTCGCATTTCCCCGTCTCGTTATTCATTCATAAAAGCGGAGCCCGTTACCGTCCCGAACCGACCGCAGAGGTGCACCGGACAACCC
This sequence comes from Sandelia bainsii, assembly GCA_032362345.1. NCBI lineage: Eukaryota > Metazoa > Chordata > Actinopteri > Anabantiformes > Anabantidae > Sandelia > Sandelia bainsii. The sequence goes on from JAUMHL010000025.1 coordinate 8,024,485, forward strand.
AGCCGGAGAGTGTGTAAACAGCAGCGCCCATGGACAGTCAACGCGCTAAGAGACAAACAAGTTGTCACTCGGTGGGGGGGAGCAATTAAAGACGAGGAGACAGCCTCGGTGTCCACAGCATAAGAATGACGTCGGCGGATAAAATAAAGTCTCCCTGGCAAAGAACAACTGGAGAGAGACAGAGAGAAAGAGGGAGAGAGAGAGGGGGGGGGAGACGGAGTGAAACCGAGAGTGGTCGCGCCTGACTCAGCAACACGCACGCGGGCAGCATAGACACGTCGAAGCAGCGCGCGCCAACACGCACGGACAGCGTCATTAGGAGCGCGCGGTGTCGACGGGCTGGACATGACACTGTCGTTTTTTTGTTCGCTCAGACACTGTTGTCTTTTCAAAACTGATCCATTCAACACATCATGTGTTGAATGCAACGCACGGTACGTGCACCATTAACTTCCGTCCCCGGACTCTCAAACAAACACATTTCAACACATGCAAAGACACAAAAGATCTCCCCAGAGGTATAAGAAATGTAAAGTGCAATGTAAATGATTGTGGTAACACCATAATGAGCATGCGTGGGAGAACTATTTGCTTTCATAGCAAGATATTTAAACATACTGTGTGTTTTCTTGTAGGACACTAGCGATAATGAGGTAGTTTCTTCTATTGGGTAAACTCCAGGGCTTCCAGAGCTTTTTGAGAGGAAGAACAGCAGGATTCTTAAAAAGGTTTAATCAGAGCCTCTTGTGTCATTCACAATCATCATGAATAATGCAAGACATAAAACCAGCAGAGAGGCCATGCTTACATGCCCTGAATACTCTCCTTCTGGAATAAGACACACTATGCTAAGCAGTTTCCGCAGACAGTCTGCTCCTTATGTTGTCCTCTTGACCTACTACAAATGACCACCTGCACCTGCACATGGTCCCTTCCTTGAATCAACATTCTCAGTTTGGCCGCACGATCATATTTTAATCTCTAACTCAGCCTCTTGTTTCATGTGACCTGGGGCCTGTGCATTTCATGATTGTATTCAAAGCATCACACAGGCCAAAGCTCTTACACTGTGTTGTGAGTTTGCTGTAGGCCTCCAGAGACCAACATCATTCATGCACAGAGGAGCATCATACCCCATAGCCTCTGTGTTTTCAGCCTATGGCATTTGCAGTTCTGGGGCAGCGTCACTGTTTGGGCACAGACACCAAAAATAATCTGAATGTGACAGGCTGTCTTGCCCCTTTACATCAAATGGTTAAGGAATGATACAACCCTAATCTTCTGCATAGCATGTATATAGAAAGCTTATGCAAAAATTATCATGACATCTTTTTACACAGAAACCACATAGACAAGCTCACCTTTCTCTTTTGGATTAATTGTAAAAAAAAAAAAGACAGATTTGTTAAACAGGGTTAAAGTTAATGATTTTCAACACATACCATAAATATCTAACAGCATCATAATAACATCATCATAGTTTTGTGCTCATATTAAAGACTTTTTACTAGAAACTGAAAGAAATTGCTTAAAGTGGTAAGCTTTAAGTCTTTTTCAGGCAGGAAAATGCAATCAGGATGAATCCTGGGAAATATAGGACACAGTTTTATGGAAGGCACTGCTCCAAATGTTACAAAATCTGCATATCGGATTTGTTAAACTGAGGTAGCTGGCTGCTGATCCAGGCTTCAGAGTTTACTATACAGACAAGACAGATATATGAATCTCATCTCTGAACAAAGCAGTGAATGACATCTAAACTAGAACAATCTAATCGTTGAATGGTCACAACAAAACCCTGAACTCTTCTACATAATATGTATCGTAAAGGAGCAGAACTGGATCAGGCTACAGCATCTGTCTGAAGCTGCTGTCAGCAACCTAAGGGTCAACTAAATGTTTGACCCTGTGCAGTCTGTGGCCTGATATATACTTTCTTATGTCACCTGTAGATATAACCAGCCATGGATATAAAAAAAAAAGTGGTCACTATTGTGGTATGTTGTTAATATTTTACATGAATGATTTTCCACTTAAGAGCTTTATCGATCGGTATGAGCCTCTTTATCTTATTGATTCATTCAGTGTATGCATAATACATGATAACTATTGAAAAGGGAAGCACCAGTGTAGGCACATGTCTTTTTGCCACTGCTCAATTCAAGTACAGAAAATCTTTTATTTATTAATAATTAAAAATTATCCATAAAACAATTGTATTTAGTGAAAGACATCATGGCTCTGAGAAAAGTCCACACAACATGCAAATATATGTAGGAAAACATTTTAATAATTTGTAAACAACTAGCAGGCTGTAAATAAAGAAATTTAATATTCTAAATACTTATAAACTCTTTTAAAACAAGACTCATTAAAGACCATGCAGGCCCTGCTGATTATGTGAAATATAACACTAGGTAAATGTCTGACATCCCCTCTGTGCAGCCGTCATGCAATCATTTACAAGAGGTCAGAATAGACAATGAGGGACTATAGAGATGCCATCCACATCCATCTGCTATCAAGGTGAATCCTCCTCAGCTTTGGCTCTTTCCACCTTCCCCTTCTCTCCCTGGTAGTAGTCAGAGTCAATCCAGCACACGTCCTCAGATAGTTTCACATAGATGTCCCCATTGGCCTCTGTGACTGTGTGGGTTCGCTGCCTCACACCCTTGGAGTACCATTTGGTCACAGGCGGTACTTGTCTGCGGTCGGTGCCCCTGTATAAGCACTCTCCCTTGGCTAGAGTGATCTTGTACTTGTGCTTTGGACAAATTATGCACATCTGGCCGTCAATCTCCTGTGTGTGTGTGTGTGTGAAAGAAATAAGATTAATAACTGTGCGTAGGATAAGTGCAGAACATTATCATAACAAAAATTACAGTCCTGTTCGTTAACTTAATGGTATGTTGGCTTCTTTCTTCTGAGTCAGACAAAAAGCAACCTCTCATCCCTTAAGTCAAATGTAAATCTCACCTCTATGTCTCCATTCTCCAGTATCCCCCCAGCATCTGTGGAAAAGGTGAGAGATCAGTGTATTGCAGAATAAGCAAAGAGGTTACAGCACACTAACATTTTGCTGACGCCACACACATTAAAGTCAATATGGAACAAAGTAAGGCACCCCAGTATTAAATGTCCCGCAGTACAATCTCTATTAGAAGCAACTTATTTTTAAAGGGGTTCAGTGAAGGAGGGCATTTGTCAAGAACACGCTTGATAGATTACATTTTACTGAATAATCTGCAGTTGCTGGTAATATAGTTGTCACACAAGGTATTATCAGATTTTGAGTGAAACTAAATCATAGTAGTAAAACATTTCTGTCTCTTATAAGAAGTTGTTTTGAGTTGAGCACTGTAGAAATTGTACTCACGATAACAGTAAGCATCCATAGCATAGAAGGCTCCCTGATTGAAGATGATCAGTATGTCCCGGCCCTCCAGTGTTCTGAGAGAGCGCGTCGTTTCAATCAGTTCATCCTTCTTCCCCACAAAGTAAGTCCCTCGAGTGGGCTGCTCCTGATCCCCCATGCTGTGAAATGCTGTTTCAAAAGGCAAGCTAGAAATATATATCACAATTTAGCATTTAAAGAATCACGTTGTTTTTCATTACCACATCACAAGATCACTTGCAACTATCCTGCATTCAGTGCCACCTACACAGCAACGTAACTGTGCTGAGGACTTCTACTGAAACCATAACTACACAAAAAAAAAAAAGATTTGTCATTGGGATTATTGTGTTGGCACATCACAATGCATTTGTCAGCTTAAGTTAAGTCAGCAATACCTCCAGAATATTCAGCTTCCACAAACATTCAGCTTCAAGCAAGGACATGTCTTGGCACTCATCAACTCTACTACCCCAAACACACTGAGTCATGAATTGTGATAAACAAACAAACGAACAAAAAAGAGTTATCAAATAATAAAGGGAGCCTGGTCCATATGCAAGTTGGAGGTGGATCTGTATATATCCAGCAATTTGTTTAGGATACATTTTTTGTAGTATGTAGTATTTAGTAATTTGTATATACCTATTGTGTGTGTTCCCAAAATTTATACTAGCATATCAAGTACCAAATGAGTGCAGTACATGACCTACAAGAAGTAACACAGAGAGGTGACATAAAACACAGATACGGCTGTCATCATTTTACAAAATAATCACTCAACTAGAGACACACAGTCCTGCATCATCTCCATGTAAAATCTCTGTGACAGTATATACCAAAAATATCTAGATGCTGGGTAACCTGACCCCAAGTGTGAGTCATGTATAGCGGAGTGGAATAATGAGCACTTCAGTGCAGGCTGAGTAAGCACAGTAGTAGTAGCATCAAAAGTCACATGTCTTGAAGCCTCTGGCTTAACCACAGACAGTTACATGATATGAAACAAAGATCCACAGAACAGCAAAATCATGATTTATCTCAGGGAAATCATACATTTTCTTCAAGGGAGCACTAAAGGACTACACACTAAATTCCTAAGTTTCCTTCAAAAGTATGTTATGTTTATGCTTCCTCTCTATCTGTCTGTCTGTCTCTCCCTCTCCCTATATATTTTTGCTTTTGCGTGAAAGTAACAAAACACATTTTACTCCTATTTTGGAACCTACCTTGAAAATCAGCAGCAGCGTCTCCTCCGTCAAGCTGAACAACTGAAGTCCTGACAGCTCGGGGTTGCATGGGGATGTGACCCTGTCTCCATTATCATCAGATACAAGCTGTCTTCAGTTGGTCTTATCTATACTGGGTACATTCCTTATCTGGCTCCCACAGGCACAGCAGCTATTACATTGTAAAGAAATATGTAAGTTTATTATAAAATCACCTGCAAAAACATATTTAGCCTATATATGACATAGTCGGGCATTATACTACTTTTTTAGGTATGTATCCATCACCTGCTGCTTTATAGTTCTACTCCATCACATTTCAGAGGTAAGTGTTATGCTGTTTACTTTACTGTATTTATTAACAGTGCAGCTATATTTACTAGTAACTTTATGCATACAAAACATGGTCATCAATTTATAAAATAATACGTTTTATGTAATAATATTCCCCACAGTATATAACGTCCCTACAGTTAATAATAACAATATTAACAATGACAGCCATAATACAAACCAGTGAATATAAAATTTTTTACATAATATAATCTATAATGTGTTATTGCTATATTATTATTGTCATAATATACATTATCTGAATATAGCAACTCTACATAAGAAGAACTTTTACTTTTGTGTCTATGTGATGTGACTAGTTACTTTCATCTAGCACTACTAATCAGTGGTGGTAAGGAACTATGGTGTTTAAATAAGAGGTACTTTGTCCTTTATTTGAGTATTTCTGTTTTATGCTACTTTTTATTTTAGTCCACTCCAGTTGCTAAAATCATCTCCAGTTTACATCAGTCAGGTTTATACATTAGTGACTCAGGAATTATAATCAAATAATATAAAATATATTGTTCTGATATGGGCCATTATGCACAAGTATTTCTGTACTTTAAGTGGCCTATATTTTGATTTTTTTTACTTCCTGTGTCTTGCTGTAACAACAGAGATTTACACCTTACAATACAAATGAAACAATAAGTAATAATGAAATAATAATAAGTATTTTCTCTTTTTAAAATGTTTCACTGGTGTGTGGCCCCCAACGTTTACTTTTTTGTTAACTAAATGATAATTTCCTGAATAGAAGAAAGCAAATAAATGTTGGGTGACATGTGACATGAATCTGTACATCATTAAACTTAATAAGGCCTGAACAATTTAGTCTTCTGCATGATTATTATTTATGAGGCACATGTGGAACACATCTGGACTACACTTTTACATTCATTTACATTAACTTCTCAGTCGGAGTGATGCCCAGAGAAATCAATTTCTTAGTGAAAGAGCATGTAGTAACTTGAATAACTTGTTTGTGCAGTGTGTACACAGTGTACAGTGTTACCTGCACATGATGTAAGCAAGTTTTGGACACGTACTTGCGCTTTTAGTAGAGTATTGAATTTCTGCACTTCTTCCACGTCTGCTACTAATGGGCTATAGCAGGTCTAAAAAGCGGAACCTTTGTTGTCGGTCTCCAGAGCGCAGGCGGAACTATTTGTCGGTGCACCACAGAGCTCCGCTGTGCTCTCAAGCTGTGTGAAAATAACAATCCCGAGACACCTCTGTTAATGAATCGACGGTAAGTTACTGACATTTTTGAAGACAGGTAGCTAAACATCTGTCAGGCTAGCTGTGTGTGTATGAAGAACACAAAGGAACATGTTCTCTAAAAGTAAGAATAGAGACTATTCACACACTCGTAAAGTACAACAGAGACGCAAGCTAACATGGAAAGATGACGTAGCTCACTACAGCGACCCGGAATATGATAAGCGCAATGAATGTCAGGTTGTACTTTTTAACTATTGAATGTAGTTTGATGCTCTCAGGTTTAAGTCCAAAGACTTGTTGTTAGTCCAGTAACATGTGCTAGATTTGATCAGGAATGTCTCAGCAGGTGGAGCCTGTTTAAATCAAAAAGAGCTGGTGTTATTTTCCAGTATAACAACTGTCATTCTTAATCTGCTGCATGTGTCAGATATTCACAGTAAAAAGATTAACGTCTTCTAAATTCCACATGTTGAACCTTAAATGTTTTTGCATAGTCAAGAATAAGCAGCTCTACACATATGTTTTAACTTATAATTTTAGGCGTAACGTTTACAGCCAGCATCCTCTGACAGACTGCCAAATCTACTTTAAATGATGTTGTTAACAACAAACAAAATACTTCTTGACTGAATTTAATCTAAATGTTTCCTAAAAAAGAATTCAGTGGTTTGAATCTGTTGAAGGGGAGTTTCTCTGTAATTCACTGGTAAAAAACCAACCAATAATCAAAAGATTTCTTGGATAAATTTCAATTAAAAGTGTCTTTCTACATGCTACAGTCTTTTTGTTTTCTGGAAGTGTGGAACATAACATAATGCAGACCCCGCTTGCGTGCATATTTGTTAAACAGGGACATGGCACTCCGAGCTTGTGGGTTTATAGTGTTTCGACGTCTGGCCACCTGTGTTCCTCCGCCAGATAACATCGAGTACCTTCTCCTGCAGACCTCTTATGGGAAACACCACTGGACGCCTCCCAAAGGTGTTTACAACTTCTAAAACATTGCATGAATGTATTTATGTTTTTGTTTTTTTTTAACCTTCAGATACGCTTTGTCCTATTTATCTCTTAACCTGACTACCATCAGGTCATGTGGACCCAGGTGAGGACGACCTCACCACAGCTTTGAGAGAGACCAAGGAGGAGGCCGGGCTAGGGGCGGAACACCTGCGAGTGATTGACGGTTTCCTTCAGGAGCTGCGCTATGAGGTGCAAGGTAGACCCAAGGAGGTGCTGTACTGGCTGGCTGAGCTGAGAAACCCGGGGACAGCAGTGACTTTGTCCGACGAGCACCAGGACTACCGCTGGGCCAAGCTGGATGAGGCCTGCGCTCTGACCCAGTACAAAGACATGCAGGAGACACTGAAAGCAGCACACAGACACTTACAGGCTCAGGACAAGCAGTGAATTTGCGTCATTTTGGCATCAGCATCCAGAAGTGCTGCTTCTAGTTGATGTAATTTAACGCTTGTGACTCTTTCTGCTTTTACTGTTTAACTATGTTAAATGCTTTGCCTCCACACCGCAGTGTTATGTAAGAGAACTCAATAGATTTTCTACATTCAGGGAGGAAATGAATCAGTTACTAATTTGATCTGAGTTGCAGCACACAAACTTGATTATCTCTCTCATTGATTCTCAGTCATGTGTAATAATAATAATAATAATAATAATGAATACTTTATTGATCCCCTTGGGGAAATTGTTGTTTGGACAGCTGCTAGACCTGTGTCAGCGCTACTACGGGGTTTCGGTGTGTTGTCCAAGGACACCTCGACATGTAACACGAAAACACACAGTCTGAGCACAACACTGAGTGTAGATGAGCTAAAATCAAGGAGGCACCTCCTATCACTGCAGTTCAAGTAGAAGACAGTTAAAGAGGATATGTTTTATGGTTTATCTGTATTTGAATGAAATTTAGCCAAAATAACTTTTGTCCTACCTCTAGATCCACAATTGTAACATTTCTAAATTTAATTTTAAGTTATAGAAAAATACAAGGCAATATTTCACTCAGAAAGACAAGAGATACCAGTATCCAATACCAATGGTAAAATAACAGCAGCTGCTGCCACATGGTGGGGACAGAAACAAGATTTGTTTCACAATGAAACCAAACCATAGGTTCTAAAACACTGTAAGCTGACATGATGTTTGAGCATATAAGTTTACTGAGGTTAGCAACAAAGACAATGACAATTAAACCCCAATGATATGTGATGCATTTAAGTAGAATCCTTCACAATCTAGATACTGATGGAGTTGGTGGAGTAAAGCCAGCAGATGAAACAGGGAACTTTTCAGTTGAAGCACCTGGATCATCCTGGGATAAGGTGGTGATGGGGAGCTGCTGAGTTGCACAATCGTAGATCTGAATAAGAGAGCCGCAGAAGTACATTAGTATTTAAAGAGCAACCTCGCAGGTCTGTTTGGGCAGAGGGAATGCCAGCAGAAAGAACATAGGCCAGATATCAGAAATGAATGAAAGGAATTCTCAGAGCATGAGAAAAAGGAAGTGGCAGGAGTAGAGAAGTGGAAAATTAGGGGAATATTAGGAATTCCCAATAGAAGGAGAAGTGAGAGGGAAAAAGATGTTCCACATTGAACTTAAATTCCTGACCAGAAACGAAAAGCTGGTAAGGGGTATAATTTTATTACTGTATGTTAGAAATTACTGTTGTTAAATTTAAGAGACTATTATTATGTAACAAATCCAGTTGAATGCTCTCATCATCAACATTAAACATCAGTTTAACTATATTTATCAGTGACGATATACTGATGGATATGTAGTACCTTGTAATGAAACCATTTGGGGGTATTTTAATGCCTCATCATAAAAAGGATTGTGGATACTTTTTTTAATGCACTGTAGCACGGTGGAGCACCCACATTTTTGTTGTACTCTGTACAATGACAAAGTCTATGCTATTCTATACCTGAGACATCACCAGGTGTAATATACTTTGTGTGTGTCTATAGTTTGACTATAGTCCAGCTATTCTTGTCTTCTGTAAAAAAAAAAAACAAGTGACCTACAGAGAGGAGTAGGATCATTTGAAACACTGGCATCTTTCTGATATGGGATGTTTTAACAATGGTTTGATGTAGAGTCAGCATTAGAACTGCTGACAATCAGGGCAAAAATAATAATGCTCTTTTTTATAAATCCAGACAGCTCGTCATATTGGACAGCAATCTGGTTTTACTTTATGAGTACAGCATAAACTTCAAAAACAAAAGAGCTCATTTCATCCAAAGTACTTTTTTATTAAATGCAAATGGGGAAATTCAAGTGCAACATTAAACCTTGACCTTAGTGGTCACAGGTAGTGGCACACTGTAGTGCACACAGGTACAATTTCCCTGCAGGGTTACATTAATGCCTTCTGCTGAACGGATAAAGTGAGAGTAACGTAACAAATGTGCTTCTTGAACTCGTAAAGCAGAATAGAAGCACTCACTTCAATTAATGGCCATTTTTTCTTCTGGCTAATTTTAGGGAAACATAGCAACAGCGGGGAAAGTGGAACAGGAATGACATCTATCATTTGACTTTCATGAGACAATAAAATAATACTGTTATTAATACTGATAAATTGCATTAGGAATCATCAGAGTATTATTGAACCAGTAATTAAGTATCCTTATTAAAGCATAAAAGCTTACTGATAAAAGAAAATGAGTTGTTTTATTCTTGTCATGAATAAACATTATTGTAAAACTAAGGTAGTTTATGTCACCTTATATTAAAGTATGGACATCTATATCCTTTCACTGTCAGAAAAGATTTTAATAAGGGTGCAAATCTGGACCATAACCTTGAGGGACACATCTTTGCAATGTAATTCCACCAAAACTATGAAAAAACCTACTCCTTTGCCACCAGTATCCAACCATATAGATAGTTTTGCTTAATGTATCCAGGAAACTAGTTACCAATTTATAGAATTTCTGTCTTCACCTCAGAACATGAATTTCATTTGTTGTGGAACTCGACTTTCCAGAGACAATGTCACACTGTCAACAGGTTTCATATTGTAGACATGTGTCCTCAGTGGAAAGTAGTCCCAATACAAACTGCTCACATTAAGTTCTATGAATTATCCATATCCAAATCTCATTTAACTCAGTTGTACTTGATTGGAGATGGACATGAACATCTGGACAAACCAAAACAATGCACAACTAGATAAGAGGCTTTTATGTAGCTTGGGTGAGCTAAACCATAAGATAATAAATGTACTATCACACACTAGTAATTTAGCCAACACACAATAGTGGCCAGCGATGACAAAAGCTGAAAACCTTTGGGCAGGTTTTAATGTGATGTTTTATTTTTAATGAGTTTCCAACTTATCCACAATAACTACTGTATATGGCTCCATTTGCAGATCACTCCTAGTTTCACTCCAAAAACCTACTTGCTGCGTTTTCTGTTTTCCATGGCAACAGACGTCAAAGCTACATGGCAAACAAACCCAACAATGTCAATGTCTTTACAATAGAAACTTTATCAGTGATATTTGCCTCCTCACAAACACAAAACAATGAGGGAAAAAATCAAATCAAATCGAAGAAACCAACAAGGACAGCAATAACGTCAATAGGTGTGAACACACTGTGGTAGCATTGTGGACAGTTCAGTCTGGTGCGTGAGTGTGACCACATGAATGCTTCAGGAGGATGTCACAGAATTGGTCCACACTTAAAAAAAAAAAAAAAAAACACACGCTTGTGCACACACATGCTTACACACAAAGATTAAATGAACTAAATGCTTCCATTCAGCTGTTTGTACATAACAATGTATATGGAATAACATCTCAAAATCTGCAGTAGTTTTCGTTAAGCCATTTTTTAGGTTGAGTTTGGGATTTTTCCGTATCATTCATAGATGATGGCTCTCTTCCCTCAAAATGTCTCCTTAGCTCTCTCCAGCTGAAGTCCTTATAAAAACAAGGCATACATATAAGTAAAAATGTGGAGGATCCTAATATTAAAGAGCTGTGAAGTGATCATCATGAAGGTTACACTACACCTAGACTTTGCCCTAACAAAAACAATAATACAGATTCAGATCTTAAAACTTGTGATGGGAGGCAAAACCTTTAAAGCAACAGTTGGACATTTTGGGAAATATGTTTAACTGCTTCCTTGCTGAGAGTGGGATAAGAAGATTGACACCAGTCTCATCCACGTGTGTTAAATATAAAGCTACTGCCAGCAGTCGGTTAGCCCAGCTTAGCACAAAGACTGGGAACAGAGGAAAACAACTAGGTCTGTGAAGAGGCTTTAGAAAGTCACTGCTGCTGGTTAAGAAAGCCTCGCACATAAAAACCACAACCTGTCATTTTTACATTATTTCTCTAATAAGAAATAATGTGTTAATTAGCGAGCTTTAAAGCTGCAGCCCCTGTTCCACTGGACTTAGCTAAGCCAACTGTTGGCTGTAGCTTCATGTTTAATTCAATTGTACAATAGTCCAAGCATTTGTGAAATGTACTTATTTGTTTTCTTAGAGTAAAATGAGAAGATTGATACAACTCTGATATCTGTCTGTTAAAATTAAGCCCACAGCCAGCAGCCGGTTGTTTGTTTAATAATAATAATAATAATAATAATTGATACTTTATTAATCCCCTTGTGGACAGGCTGCCCCTTTGAGACGCCAAGGGTTTGGGGTTCAGTGTCTTGTCCAACGACACTTCGACGTGTGGCCAGGAATCGGGGGGAACCGCGAAGCGAACAACCAACCCTGGGGCTGGTAGATCACTGCTAAAGTTCACTAATTGATATGTTATGTATGGTTTGTTAAATCTGTACTGGCTCATGGAACCAGCGGAGCTTCCAGGAAGAGCCACTGTACTCCCAGCCAAGAAATACTGCTGTTCACACACAACTCCCATAAAATGATAAAGTGTTTTTACAAATAACAACATATAACATTAATTAATGAGCTTTGCTGGTAGCTGGATTGGACACGGACAGGCCAGCTGTTTCCAGTCTTTGCCAGTCTAAGCTAACCACCTGCTGGCCTTAACTTTATATTAGTCATCAGAGTCACTTATTAATTTTCTCATCTAACGCTTAACCAGAAAGAAAATAAGTGTATTTCCTCAAATGTCAAACAGTCCCTTCAGCAGGTACACATGAAACTGGTACTGTTACTATTACTTTACTTCTCTATACGGTGAGGAAAAAATGGGGACCACATCAAGAAAAGTTCACAATCTCTGGCATCTATCTACTTCCTGTTGAGTCTTAGTTTCACATCCATTACAGATCTGGTCCAGATGTTCTCTTCTGTTCTCAAGAGGATCCAGTCTCTGAATCTTAAAAGCACAAGGCCGGGAGAAAATGTTTCACTCCTTTGGCGTAAAATCCATGTCATGCATCCACTGCACCACAGTCTTTAAAATGAACAGTTACGGGGCTGCACTTATTTTCTTGGGCATAAAATCCATCCATGTGAATCAAAGCTTTGCCCCAGTGCTCTGCTGTGTTGAACAGAGCAACAGATCAATGTCCACAACCATAACACAGAGTTTAAATGTGTGGTTTACTTGATCTCGTGCAAGTAATATCAGTCACATTATGCTGTTCAGTGTGTTCAAAAGTTCAATACTCAGATGGTGTTTTTTTTTCTTCCTTCAAATCAGTCAAATCAGAGCCAATTCAGGCCTCCCAAAACACTAGAACACAATGCAAACACACAATGTTTTCTCATCTGGACAAAGTCCAAAAGGTCATTTGGGCAAACTCACCCATGTGACTGAAGTCTGCACTGATTCCATAGAGACAAGAACAAGAAAACCCTGACATCATAGTCAACAGATGAATAGTAAATGTAAATACACACACACACACACACACACACACACACACAGATAACAGGCAACCAGTGTCATGTTCATTCAAATGTAACTGTTCATCTAAGCTGCATGTTGATTTTGTCCCCATCAATACACAGACTTAGGATGTGGTGTTGCACAGTAACAAGTCCAAATTTCCATATCGAGTTGCATTTAAGCACAAACTTTAGTCACAGCGCAAAACATTTTCACATCTATCGCATTGCCTTGAGAAAATCCCTACAGGTGTATTTAGATTTTTTTCCCAATTTGACTATAGCCTATCAAGAAGAAAACAACTTAAAGGACCCTAACCAGGACCACGAGTAACTTTCACACACACATGTATAAACATGCTGGTGGTGGGATTGGAGACTTTTAGTTCACTCTCTGCTGTCTAATAACACCCAGTGATGCAGAAAGTAAGAACAAATGTGGAGGTGAGGAGCAGTTTGTAGATTAAGTTTCTCTTTTTTTTCCTCATTCAGTGAACGTCTATTGAGGCCCTGAGGTTTGAGAGGCAGAGAGAGGTGTAGGAGGCGACTGTGAAAAAGGTCATAACCTTTTCACCTGCAAAACAAGTGATGTCGTTTGGAGGGATCATAAGGGAACAGTTTTAACGGACTGAAGGGGGGGGGTCATGGCAGAGCGTGCGCTTGCAAGTTTGAAGATGACAGCATTAGTGGAACAAACAGGCTTGAGAGGGACAGACAAATTCTGGCGCAGGACACCCAGATGGACAGTGACAGGACAAGCTGGTCATCTGGTTAACGAGTTCATTAGCCAGATTGTCTGAGTCATCCCAGACAATACAAGGAACAAGTCAGGGAGACTTGCACACTTTTGAATGACTGAATAAAAAGAGCACAAAAAAAGCAACAAGGAAAGTCATGGTGAATGGAGCCAATATTTTAACATGAAGCCATACAATCTGACAAGGACTAGGCAGACGAAGTGCCAGTCTGCTAAGTGGGGTTTAAGAGACCACCACAAAGACAGTTTGTTTTCATCATTTATCAAAAACTAAGATAATAGGTTTACTATGTGGGTGGTTTTCATGTAAAAAAAACTATTTAGACCTGATACATTTATTCTGTAGCTTTGAGAAATGTTAATAAAGTAATTACTCATATATGTCATGATAGCAAGATTTTTATTTGTCTGACCAAGTATGTAGTATACACGAATTTAAATATTAGCACATGTATGTTCCTAAACAATATCCCTACACAATAATAACTAAGTAAATGTTACTGTTACTACTGGTAATACCTGATAATGAAAGGCTGGAAAGATTTTAACAAGTTATTTTCATCCAGACAGGGAGAAGACAGAACTAAAGATGGCACTATGGTGTAAAGCCAACATACTTATGAAACAGAACTGCATGTGCATCCAAGATGCAAAGCCACAAAGAGTGTCGTAGTTCAGCTGACAAAACTACTGTTAAAAGATTATCAAACTGTGATAGTTACAAAAACCCTTCTGTAGTCTATTGCTTTAGAAAGGGCTTAACAATACTGAAATGTCATTGTTGAAATGCTTACAAATGACAAAATTTCTACTTCATAGTTGCTACCAAACAAGTTACAGTACAGTATGTGAGAAAGTGGTTTGCATGAGAGAGAGACAGAGAGAGAGAAAACAAGGAACTGAAAACTAGAGCTGAACAGAGTGGCGGAAATATGTATGTGTGAGGATGTTTTGTCTCACCTGGAGTCAGTAACTTGCACATGATTAATCACTGTCACCATAAAGTAATACTGCTCTACTCTGCAGAAGCATGTCATCATATCTGGTTTAAAGTAGTGAGGAAGAATATGCATCCTGAAGCTGCTCAGTGAGGACATTTAAAAACTTGAAATGTAACACACCATCAGAACCACTCGCTCTCAAACAGTACCGCAACACTTCTGAAACTCTGCAAAAAGTATTTGATGCTGGACAGAGTGCAAGCTGCAATTAAGGCAAACGGTGGAAACACACAATCTAACTTTCACTGAAAACAGTACCAACAAACTTTTGCTGAAAACACGTGTAATAGTGTTCAAGAAATATTATTTGACCAATTGGTGCTTTTAGTTTAATAAATGATGAAAAGTTTTTGGCAGTAGACTTTTGACCCCACTGTATGTGCACGCACACGCACGCACACGCACGCACGCACACACACACACAGAAAAATTGTAACAAAACACTTAAAAGAAAAAGGTTGGTGGGGGAGTTAGCAGGAAGGAGTTATCATCCAGATCATCATGAGTCCTCGTTGCCAGAGTCATCCTGGTTGTCGTAATGTCTGGTGGATATCTCGCTGTCCTCCACAGCGCTGATCCCCCCTGCTTCACCTACAGATTCCATCTCACTTTCGTCATCCTCCTCGTCCTCTTCCTCCATATCATCGTCATAAAGGTCGTCATAGAGCAGGTCTGAACTGCTGTCCTGGGAGGGGACTCTAGTCTGAACGCAGTACTCTGCCAATGTGGTCGGCACCTTTACACCGTCACGCTCAGCCTCTGCCGCTGTAGACAAAACCTGTTTCCTGTGGACCAAAAAGAATAAAATCACAAACAAAGTGTGTGTGGCTACTCCTAAGTGAACTGGCAGCAATATAGTAGGTGTAAGAGATTCTCACATATTCAATGTGTGTATTACCTAATGATCTCTGCATACTCCTTGTCCTTTCCTTTGCTGTCCCTCCATTTGCGAAACATGACAGAGGCATCCACATTGGCTGGAGAGAAGGTGTTGGGCTCATTGAGAAGAGAGATCACACTGAGCAGGATAGTCCTAGTTACGGCACAACAACACATAAAACCCAAAGACAAAGAAAAGGAGGAAACTTCAATATCAGATCGCGTCAGAAGAAAAGCTCTACACAGGCTTTTTGAAACGCCAGTGCGC
Organism: Sandelia bainsii; assembly: GCA_032362345.1. NCBI lineage: Eukaryota > Metazoa > Chordata > Actinopteri > Anabantiformes > Anabantidae > Sandelia > Sandelia bainsii. Next base: position 8,040,426 of record JAUMHL010000025.1, read on the forward strand.
TCCACCCTGGCTGAGACGTAGGCTCTAACTCACCTCTTTCTTCCATTCAGCTCAGTTACTGTACAGGCTACGCCCAGTCTGCTCAGGTTTTCAAATACAGACTCAGCACTTTCTCTCTAATCCTGGAGAAAATGTATCTTGCTGACATGCAAAATTCAAAAGAAATTCTGAAAGCTACCCTGCAGTAGTGTCTTGTTCTTTTGATGTAACACAGAACAAAGGAAGTATGAACTATTAATTTACACAGTTTATTCATTTGCTGTTTGAAAATTACTGATTTATGCTATGCTATGATTTTTAAATTAAGTATACTGTACTTATAAGCCAGTGTTTAAATGAATATTCACATTGTCCCGACAATATCAAAGCCATATAAAGTCAATCCAGATAGGATGTCTATGGTGTAGAATGGATTTAAATGCATACAAAAGCAGTGGTTGTGTGGCAGACGTTACCTAACGTTCTGGGTGGGGTTCCACCTTTCAGAGGGGAGCTCGCCGCTCTGAGGGTCATCGACAGGAGGGTGGAGAATGGAGATGCACACATCTCCGTTCTGGAAAGAGAAAAACATGCAGCGTACTTCCTCTATTACGATGACATAAGTGTGTCTGCATTTTGTCTCTAAATGTCTTTATCTTATTAAGTCTTATAGCTGTTAGTAACCATTTACGTGACAAACTGGCAACTACAAAAAATTGCGTGAAACTATTTAATGACAAATTTTTACCTCGTAAATGTTGGGGTGCCACATTTTGGTGAGGAAGCGGAAGGTTGGTGGGGAGTACGGGTAGTCAACTGGAAACTTGATGTGAGCCTAAGAGAACAAAGAGAAGTTGAGCATGGAGAGACATGAGCTAATGTTTTGGAGGTTGGTGTATCACATGGATATGTGGAATGTAAAAAAATACTATACAAAAAAATATGTCTAAACAGTGCAATTCACACTTTCCCTTGGGAGACAAATCAAATTCTTCCTTCATGCTTCTCCAAACAAAAATTAAGTGAAACAGCATCAAACAGCGATGACTTGCAGGTGTCTCAGTGACATGCAAGTAGATATTAACTTTATTTTAAACAGCTGCTTTCAGCTAAACCCCACTTATGAAACATTGTGTGAGCTTACAAATTGGATTCTGTTCTCCGAAACTGTAATTTTGTAAAAAGTAAGCTCTCTCTTGAATTCACTTTTCTAGCTTTACAAGTTGATTTATATGAAGTATTCAACAACAAAGTGACTTTCTGTATCGTTTCATTTCAAATAGATCACAATAGAACTATATAATCAATTTAACTATACCTACAAACACATTATGAAGCAACTGACAACCTTGTTGTCAGCAATTTGTTGTATATTAGAGTTAAACATAATATGACATAACATTAGATGCTTCTGGTACTGTGTTTTCTCTCCATAGTGTTTCGCAATTATCTAGGTGAAAGGCCCGTAGGCTTGGGTGTGTGTAACACCACTGAGCTCTCACTGAACTGTTGCCACTTAGATAGGACTATCATTACTCCACAACTAGTCACTACACGATTGTAGCCTTGGGACATACAAACAAATGGCATGACACTCTGGCACAAGTTATCATAGTGACACACAGTATAAACACATATCAAAACATCTTGTCCTTGTCCCAAATGCATAACTATGAATGGCATGTTCTTTAACCCACAGCATTACAGAAACTATGTAGTTCAACCACAGAAGCAAAGTAACATACTGTAGTTACACTAGTCAATCACTTTCAAGAATATTTCATTAAATGCACCAACATATAACAGTCACATTTTTTCTGTCTGCTTCAGGGGTAAACATTATTTACTGCAAAGGAAAAGTGTCTTTGGTTACAAGGACACTTTTAAAGGCATATTGGTGTAAGTGTAAGTGGAATCTCTAAATCGCCTGTGAATGTGCTTGTCTGTATAGATTTGGTATCCATAGAACAGTTTGGAAACATGTCCAGGTTGAGCTTCACTTCTCACCAGTGGTATCTAATGCAAATCAGTCTATGCTCAAAGACAGATCCCTCCTCTGGTGTACTGAGGTCTCTCCCATTTCTTCTGTCAAAAAACAGCTATAAAAATGAAATTGACAATAAATAACATGAGGATGCCACTTTAAAGGCGAAAAATAATTATAAAATCAGCAAATATCCAGCTACAAGAGAGGACATTATTTTGGCATTCCAGGAAGATTACAGCATCATCTGAATTGCCCCAACTTGAATGTGGGCTCTCAGTGTATTCTATGAATAGGTAACATGAAAGAAAAGGAGATGAGACTCGTCATGCCCTTCTCTCTTACTCTTTCTCTGAGCTGAGGTGCCATTTAAATTGGTCTCATAGCTAAAAATAACCATCTGAAGCACAACCATCATACAATGAAGAGAGAGAAGGCTGGACAAGGAGAATAAAGGGACAGATAAAGACTGAATAAAAAAGGAATCAATTGATGCAGAAAAGGAATTAAAGATTACAAATATCTCAAACAGGTGAGACAGGTGATTAGTGAATTATAAATGACAAGAACGCTTCACTTGGTTTGACATTTTGGGTTCAAGCAGAGTCAATGTCAGTAAACTAGTTCTTTGTTTCTCATCTGCCGCAATCTCCTACAACTGCAGCATTGTTTTTTTTACATGCATTAGGTACACCTGGACAATCTAACGCAATCCAACATAACAGCTTTGCCATAAATTCTACCATAAGGAAAATATTCTAATGTTACTTTTTCTGTCAAGTCAATGTCATGCAAATATAGGCAGGACAAAATGAGACCTCTCAATATAATGTAGATAACATCAACAATGACATAGATAAATAGTTAATGTTGTAACATGCACACAATGGTACAAAAACTGAATGTTAGAAATCTCTATAAAGGTTGCAATAATACAGTATATGGCAGAGCTGTTGTATCAGATTGTGTTATGTTCACTCAGTGTATATCCTACTTAGGAAAGAAAAGCATATTCAGGAACACAGTTGCACCATACACTTGTATATAATCTGCTGCTGCTGGAGCAAAATGAGCTTTATTAATGTATACTGTTATCTAAACACTGTGCCTTGGTTTAACCTCTCTGATTTCATAACTTAGAATTAAGAAGTTTTATCCCACCTTAAAGTAGCCTCCCTCATATAAGGTGTTTGGAGGCCCAAAGATGGCCACTTCCCAGTTGTAGAGGTCAGACTCCTCCACCAAAGTGATGCGGAAACCCTCCACCGGCTGCTCCTGCAGAGACTTCAGCTCCATCATCAGGGCCTTCTGGGAACTAGGGGTTGCCTGGTGGGCCATGTTTATCCCACTGTTGGCACCAGTGTCCACAGATCACTGAAAGGTAGAGGAGAGTGGTAGAGTGGACAGAAACAACATGAGATGAAAATATTGTCAGGATTCTTCCTAAACTTTAAGTACTTTTCATTTCTGGACAGTTAACTCTGCAGTAAGGACCTACAATCTATTAGCTTCTTTTTTTTTTTTTTATCTTTGTACTGACAGCAGCCTTTCTAGAGAACGCCAAAACAAAAGAAACCACCAAACCTGAATAAATAACAGCCCTGTTTGTTAATTGAACAATACATTAACAATTCAAACACATACAGCACAATGTGGCCTGCCAAGTTAGCTCATGCCAGTGCTTTAGTTCGCAGGCCCATTATGCGAAAAAGCAAAGTTGACAAAAAGTGTTTACCTCTGTCTCCTTGCTCTGTATTATGTATTCGTTTCCTTACAGCTGAAAACTGGAAGATACCCTCATTGGTTGTCCATGCTAGCCTGGCTATGTCTTGACAAGAGACAGTGATACAAGCAAGTGGATTTTCTGCTAAAGCCTATGGCTCGTCCTCGTGTTGTGTTTCCGAAATTCTTTGTGTTTCAGTGTTGACAGTTGACATGGAGCTAGTATCAGTGTAAGTTACGGTCCCCTTTGGATCATTCTTGGGCTCAAAAGAGGAATCTCGTTGTCCCTGACATCTCTCCGTGCCGCTGGTTCGGTTCGGTTCGGACAGGCGCCCAGCTGATGCCTGCTTGTTTATGTTTGTTTATCTGGTCTCTGGTAGTCTCAACTTCTCCACACGTCAGCTAAACCCCTACCGAGCAACTTCGTTCAAATGCAGCCGCTTTCCTGTTCTCTAGCGTCTCCTCCACCACTGTGACAGTGTAAAAGGCTGAAAATTTCGAGCCTATGTTCGCAAAATGAACAGTAAGCGAGAGGTTTGTACTCGCGAAACACAGTGGATTTAATCGATTTTTATTTTCCTCCCATCGATGCTTCCGGCTATCATTGCGCGTGTCTGCAGAACGTACGACTCTAACGTGACGTGCGCGCGCTCGATGCCGAAAAAAACAAATAAAGACATTTACACGATTAATATCGTTTTTTAAAACTACAGCCCTAAAAAGCATGTTCATATTCCATATATTTCATTTACGTGACTTTTCGATGAGCAAAACAATCTTTCTTTAAATTAGTTTAATGAACATACATTTACTTTAATTATTATGCCAGCTTGTAGTCTCACCTGCCGCATTGCTCATTCGTCACCTTCAATAAAGTTTTGTCTCTGGTCCTGTATTTAACAGGTCTGGGAGTTGATAATGCATTCTGTTGTGTTCCTACATAACAGGAACTGCTTTTAACAACGAGAACCAAGAGGCTCGTTCGAGATTAGCAAGTTCTGCGCAGATTCGATCGCCGGTGATCGGCGCGCAGTGCATGCCGTTTAGTTTTCTGTCCGACTTGACGCCGACTTGCTCTGACGTCATGCCTACCTAGTCAACGATAACCTCGTGAGATCAAGGCGGCACGTACCGACTGCAAAACATCAGGGCATGACGGGAAACGCCTGCTCTCACCTGATCTAACATCCGATTGGTTCAGGTGTTGGCTCCACAACAGGACGTTTACTGGAAACGTTTCCTCTTTTATTTACTTTGAAATATTTAGATTCATTAGTCTGAGTTTT
>JAUMHL010000025.1:8048989-8063139 GCA_032362345.1 Sandelia bainsii
CACAACTGAAGACATGTATCTTAACATGAAAAACCTGGTAATTCCTATGTGTGTCCAAACTTTTGACTGGTAGTGTATATCACCTGGCATGGAATGAGCAGTGGGATCCCAACATTTGACAACACTTCATTTGTGGAATTTTGTTTTTTAAATTAAATTTAAGTTGTAGTGAAGTAAAATAATTAAAAATAAACACACTAAAGTAAAAGTAAAATGTCCTGCTCTCTCTCTCTTAGAAGATTTCCTATGGTAGTTTAGATGGAGAGGTGTAGTCAAGGTTTTGCTGGTAATGGGTTGACAAATCTGGTAGCAGAAGTTTAGTAGCTTGTGTTGTGCATACCTGCATGAGAGTATCTCTATTGCTTACAAATTACAGCAATCTCAACATTATAATGTGTTTAGATTATCTTCTAAAAGTTATCTAGAGTTTTTATGTGTTGATTGAATTGTAAAATTGTGTGACTCTTGGACTCAATATTTAAATTTTCTCTGTTACACTCTGCCATCTTTTCTCATCACCATCACTTTTCCTTTTACTGCGATCTCAACAGTATGACTTTTCTCTGGAGAGGCGTAGTGTGCGCTGGGGGGCTGAATTGACCGAGGCCAGAGCAGCAGAGGCCAGAGCATTAGCAGCAGCCATCAAGCAGGAAGCAGAGAGCAGGGAGTGTTTGGCTAGGGCCCAGGACGTTGATGGTGGTGGAGGGAAGAAACCCCTTTCTGCTGCGGAGGACCAGGACCTTCCACCACCTGCGCTGAACCCTGTCCTCGTCGGGCTGAGCCATAATGCCATTCTCACTCCACTGCCTGCCCCAAGCCTTGGCCCCAGGAAAACCCAGCCAAGCACACCTCAGCCCAGCAGCCTCAATCTAGCTGACTTTGAGCGAGAAGAAGACCCCTTTGACAAGCTGGAGCTCAAAACTTTGGACGATAAGGAAGAGCTCAGGAACATCCTCCAGAGCCAGCCCCAACCTCAACCTCCTCCCTCTGTATCCCCACCAGAGATCACCCAGATAGGTTCAGCATCACATGGAAACAGCTCATCTCAACCCAACACCAACAACAGCCTCTCAGCCAAACCAGGCTTCATGCACAAACCCAATGGGTTGGTTGCCTTGCTGGACACAGAAAGAGTTGGGCATCCTGGGAGAGCGGGGTTTGACACAGATGACCGACCATGTAACATCCGCTCTCTAACGTTTCCCAAGCTCACTGATTCTGGTGATCCAAAGCCAGTAACGTATAGCCCCCTTTCTGTACCCATCCCTGCTCCTCGGCAAAGCCTACCGAATGGCAGTCCACCAACCATACTCAAAACCCATGTTATTGTTTCTCCTGAGCCACCCAGCCACAATAAGAGTGGCACACCAAAACCAGTAAGTACAAGGATGCTTACATACACATCAGATGAGCCACACATTAAATTCACCTGGCGATTTTAATGTTGTGGCGGACAGGAGTCAAAATGGACATCAGTGTGCGTCTACGCAGCCCCATATGCAGCAAGCTGTGAATGTGTGCAATGTGTGTTTTGACACCTGTCACTTATAGCTAGCACTACATTTTTCCCATTCTAACTACTGTCCACCACAACAGTAAAAGAACAAGGTTATGGCTAAACAATATTATCAGAATTTCATATCTGGATATAGATAATTTCATATCCATATAACGATACATATCCATATAATGATACATATCCAGTGTTTGCACCAATGCAGTTTCCCTTGTTTTTTGACTGTGTTATTTGGATCAATGTCTGCAGATGTAACAGCAGTCTGCTTCTGCTTCTGCTTTCTGTACTGTGGTCAATATCATGTATATGTGGTTTTTGCAATATCTAAATTTGGGGTTTGTTTTGAGCACTTGACCTTACTTCTGTGGCTCTCATTAGTTGCAAAGAAGGCAAAAGAGATTAGTGGTGTGCAGCATAATTAGAAAATTACAGTTTTATGGTTTGTTTCAGACTTTTCATACCCAAATCACGTCCATGCGACAGAAGTAGCCCCACTTTAGTACAAACTCCTCGTTTTGTCTTGGGTCAGAGTCTATCTCTTATCCTCCATGTTTGTTTGTGTTTGCGCCTGCCTGCACCTGTGCTGTGTGGAAGAACATTAGCATCTAAATGACAAAAATAAGGCCATAAAGAGTGATCTCCAGCACAAAACAATAGAGTATAATATGCAATGATAGACATGCTTCTGTTATCATACGATGGATATCATCTCATTTTCCCACACCTCATAAAATGGATGGATTTAATGTTGTGGCTGATGGGTATGACCAGTTGTATGTACAGTAATGCATAGATAACAAAATTGTAAGTAAGAACTCCCAGAACATTATTGATATCCACTCATTCTTTTTCACTAGGTCAACCCAGGGTCAGGATCTCCTGGTCTACCGTGTGGTGGAGTCCTGCTCAGCATGACCCCTAGTGAGCGTCAGTGTGTGGAAACTCTGGTAGGCATGGGCTACTCTTATGAGGGTGTCCTACGGGCCATGCAAAGACAAGGGCAGAACGTGGAGCAGGTGCGACTACCCCTCACCCCAATGCACATAAATCTGGATTCCTAACATATTCATTGTCTCACATTCTTAAGTTTATGTGCTTGTGTAAATGTTCAGTGAATTATCAGTGCAGTACATCTGTAAATATAGCCTTAAAATAAAGTTGCTGCCTCACTTCGTCTGTTGTATCAAAAGTTATTAATAAACCACTTTCTGTGATCTGTACAGCTCATGCTAAACAATATAATCTGTCTAGCAATGGTCACATGGTTTTGGTTGCTATAGCAGTAGATGAGGGATTTAGCAAAGCAAACTAGCTGAATATAACTGATCCTATGGGTTAAGTACGGCAGATTTAACTTGTACCAGCTATTCAATGATGAACTAGCATTGGACATCACTAACTTATAAGGTGTAAGCTGCATGTAGTATAAAGAGGGCAATAAATGGACACTACAAACTTTTCACAGTGTAATTTCAGTCCACATGATAATTTTATATTATCTTGATCTTGATTTTATCTAATATGCACTTTAAGTGTAATTAATATGATGCTCATCATGTGATGTTATTGTTTGTTTAAGGTACTGGATTACCTTATTTTATCTGGACGTCTGTGTGAACGAGGCTTTGATGCAAGTGCGGTGGAGGAATGTTTAGAGATGTACCAATGCTCGGAGGAAAAGGTTTGTACAGTTTGCTCTTAAATAAATGCATAATTTCCTCCAAAAAGTAATGGAACAGCAAGACCAGTTCATTGTGTTTGCTGTGTACTGAAAACATTAGGATTTAAGATCAACAGATGAATATGAAACAAATGTTCACAATTTCATCTTTTTTTCCTGGTATTGTAAATATTAAGGAACATAGCACCTTTTGTATAAGATAAATCAGATCTTAAGTGAGAAAAAGACAATTTCTTGTTACCTGTGAGACTGACTTTTAAAACGCTTTGATAGCTCTAAATGACTACTCTTGGTTTTAGCTGTGGGTTCTGGGCATCAGTCACTGACATCACTAACAACCACCAAAGGAGCGTGAGTAAAGGTAGCACAATCCACCATTCAAACAAGACTTCATGATCTGAGATATAGACCACACAACAAGATTCAAAATCCTCGTCAGCGGTAAGAATCAGAAAGCCAGGTTGGACTTTGCAGAAAGGTTCAGAGATGAGACATAAAAGTTCGGATACCAAGATTAACCTCTACCTACCTAAAAAAAAAAGTGTAGAGGAAGAAAGGATCTACTCATGATCCAAACCATACAAGCTCATCTGTGAAGCATGGTGAAGGCTCAGAAAGCATTATTGATGCAGTACTTCATGATGATAGCAGCAGAATGAATTCAGAGATATACAGAAGCATTTTGTCTACCATTTTACAGAGAAATGCATCATGCAGCAAGATGATGATACAAACATAATAACAACTTAAATGAAAGGATTTACACTGGCCATGTCAGTCACCAGTTGAACTTGCATTTCACCTGCTGAAAAGAAGACTGAAGGGAGAAACCCCTCAGGCCACAACAACCGAAGGAGGCTGGATTAAAAGCCCGGAAAGGCATATCAAAATCTTGATATTGATCTTAATCCCAAATGTCTTAAGTGTACAGCAAACATATGAAGTGGCCTCCCTGTTTCATTACTTTTGGAGGGAACTGTACATCTCAAGAACATTGATTGTGCTGATATGTATACGTCTTTGAAACATGAGCAGTGCCTCTACATCACTGTCACATCACATCATTTGGTAAATACGTGAATGTGTATCTTTCCCAGGCCTTAGAATTTCTTGAACTAATGTCAAGATTTGGTGAAATGGGGTTTGAGCGGGATGCCATTAAAGAAGTGCTGCTGGTTCACAACAACGATCAGGACAAGGCTCTAGAGGACCTGATGGCTCGTGCTACAGCCAGCTGAGCCAAGCTGACCATTCAACCAAGGCCCAGCCCAGGGTTTGCCTCACGCTACCATCCATTACCGCCCCTTTTCCTTCTGCCTACACTATCACACCATGCTCTGCTCTTGCCTTGGCTGTGAAAGGGACACCTGGGAGATGGTTGTATTTCTCTCTGTGCTAAAATGTGTTGTCTCAGCACTTCATAAAGACTGTGTGCCTAGTGGAGGGGTTCAAAGTGTAACAATAGTACATGGTGTGTTCATTTTTCAAAGAAATCCTGGGGTTTGGTTCCAGGACATGGTACTGCTAGATTATTAAAGAATGTGAATAATGACTGAGGAACTGGGCTGTGGCATTTTGATGCCTATGTGATGTGCTTCCACTTGGAAGTGTTTATGTGACTGCAGACAAAGCTGCAGGACCAAATCGGAAGCTGGTGACAGTGAGTGCATTACAAAAAGACCAGTATGAACTCCTGAAATCAACTGAGCTGCAATCTTCCAATGCAGACCTAGTAGATGGTGGAGGGTATAGGAGGCCTTGATGAGGCTCTCTTCAAAATGAACCAACTAACATTAAAAGGAAAAAAAAAATAATAATAATCAAAAGGAAAAAAAAGACAGTCACCAGACAGACGACTCGACTTTCAAGAAGTGCCCTCTCTGCTCTGGTGTCCTTCCACCTAGTTCTGTTCTACTTTGTGCTTTCACTCATTTGTCCATGTCTGTTTTTCTGTTCATTTGGGCACTTTTTCATGTCAGTTTAAAGAATCAGTTTCTTTGTTTTCTGTTTTTAGGAACTGCACAATAGATACTTAGTCATTATAACTCAGAACATAAGAGATACTACTGCCCCAGTATGCTCTTTGACCTGCACTGGAATAGCTTGCTAAAGGAGTGGGGAGAGACGGGGAAAGCTTTTTTGTAGGAAATATTAAAAGTGTCAAATACTGCACAGGCACATGTTTCATAATTATCTACTTATTTAAAATAGTACACTGACACTTTGACTTAAAAATAAAGAATTTGATTTAATGTAAGATATGTTAACTTACAAAACTGAGACTTTTAATCGTCATGGACTTTTGTTTGCAGACTGGAAAAGAGTGAGTGGTTAAAAAAAAAAGAAAACGGAGGGTTTTTACATTGTGTGACTGTTGACTGGCACTTTGAGCCTCAAATAATTGTTGGGAGATAAAAAATGGTATTCCAACCTTGTTGGAAATGTGGCTGTAACTAGGAAAATATTGATTTCAGTCATTTCTATCATTTATTCTCTGCTACTAGATTTCATGCAAACACAAAATCTAATCATATATGACTTGGGTTGTTGACTTGTCCACTTTTTTCCCTCGTGTAATGTACAGTACTGTGCAAAACTCTTAGCCCACCATCTGATTTGTTTTGGCAAAGCTATAATGACCATTTTATTTCTTTGTCCCTCTATTACAATTCAACTAGAAAATAAAGGAATTATGTACATGGTATTAAAAACATAAAACTATTAGTAGAAACAGCTTCTTTAGGCTAAAGTGACAAATATTGAGTGTGAGAAATCTGGAGAAGTCAAGCACAAAAATAAGGAAAACCTGTCGAACTCTGATAAGTTTATAAGAAAAATCTGATAAGAGACCAGCAGACGTCCAGCAAGGACCTGGCTCAGCATCTGGCTGCTTCATGTGGATGCCAAATTGATTGTTGATCTTTGAGGAAGGATAGCAGCCAAGAAACCACTGTATGTGTTTCTAATTGTTCTTATGTAAAAATTGATAAATAAGTATATATCGACATCATAACATTGCAAGAAAATAAATCTAATGGTGGTGTAAGAGTTTTGCACAGTATTGTATAATGAGAGTTCATTTTGTTCTAATCTCCACAGTTTTAAATGTGAAAGTGTTGTCACCACATACCATATGTTGATTTATTTTGCACTTGTTTGAAAGAAGGCCAGGAGCATCCTTTATTTTTATAGTTTGTGTTAATGGAAATCCTGATTTCTATGCTACATATGTTTAAAAAGAATGCGTGCTAAACTGTGCTAAGATTGAGGATGGCAGATATTTCCACAATGTTGAGCTCTGTGGTACTGATGGGAATTTTAGGAGGCATGGCAACAGATTAATGTCTTAAAATCAAAATATGACTTGCCGCTTACCTTGGGACAGAATAAGTACTTTGTCTGTGTTCCGCAAATCCAAAGAGAAAATGACTCACTACCAATCAATTTTAGAAGAACCCCAGGTTTGACAAATGTATTTTTTCTGAAGTTTTACAGCAACTTCATTTCACTTGTTTAATAAATCCACAACCTGTGTCTGCAGAATATACAGTACCACTCAAACCTGATGGATGAGCACATACTTGCAGTAAATAATCCTCTGGATGCTTATGTGAGCAAGGTGCCATGTTAGGTCTCGTATCCACACTTCAGCCAGCATTGTAACCCTGGTATGTGGTTGACATTGTGATTGGCAAGTAAGTTTTCACCTAGTTCTGTTTTTTTAAATGCCTTTTTGATTTACTGTGGACAGTACACTTATCTTACAAAGTGGCATTATTGTCTTCATACGTAACTCAAGTATGGTTTTGTTAACCATGCAACAAGTAAGTTGATTTCCATTCACCTCTCCTCTGACCATTGGGGTGAACAGAGAACAGGTTCTGGATTTGCTCCATCATTCCCTCTTCCCATGTCTGCTGTGATCTTTTAGTTTTGTGTGGATGAAATGCAATTGGGTTTTCATTATATTAGGGATCAAGTTTAAGGTTTTATATATCTGATCCACTTTAAAGTCACCAGATAATAAAACACGGAGCACAGGTCAATTTAATGAACACTGAACTACAACAATCGGCCATAACACTAAATCCACTTGGTACTTTTAATGGGGTAGTGGACAGCGGTCAGTATGGGCACTCTGACCGGTCTACATGTCAATCATGGTCAGCATTATATTTTTCCTGTGCTGACCACTGTGCCACAACATTAAAACCACAGGGTGCATTAAATGTTGCAGCTGATCAGTGTATCTTCCTTTTATAATAAAAGGTGGGTGAACTGTGTGTTTTTCCCAAGCTCCTACGATGTAATTTGCAAAATGTTAAATTTTCTCTTGAATTATTTTGAAAATCCATGATTAAATGTACACATATTTTCAGTGGTGAGACTGGCGTTGCTTTTTGAGCTTAATTGAAAATGGTCTTTTTCTCAAGTAAGGTCTCAACTGATTAAATGTGTTACATGAAGCTGGTGAGGAATTACAACTCTCCTGCTCCTTGTTTTCTGTCTTGTACAATAAATGCTTTTTTTAAAATCCAGTATACAATCGGGATAGTAACAATCCAACAAACCTGCCATCAGGAGAATTTATAATGCTGAGATGTCCCAAAAAAGGTTATTCAGTGGCAACTGGACTTTTTAGTTCCTTGAAGACGTTTCACCCTCCATTCCAGAGGGCTCTCTCAATTCTGAGTGACTGGTTGGAGCAGCAGGTTTATAAACCCTGTGGAGTCCTCAAGTCGTTAGTACTTGATGGTCACCTGTGGGTTGTTGTTCCCCCTGGCTTTCATGTATGTCACTGCGACCACCTGAGCCAGGGTGTGGACGACTGTGAAACCTGGGTACAGTTGAAATGCTGAGATGTGATTTCTTACCTTTAGCTGAAGATTACAAAAATCTATGTGGCTACTAGAAGTGCTCACAATTATAATTTCATAACATGTCAAGATATGTGACAAAAATAACAGACAGAAAATGGCCCACTTGAAAAGTACTTTTGACTGAGTCATAAATCAAAACTACTTTTAACTAGAGAGCAGAATGTTTTGATTTTTTTGTCTGACATTCTATTTAAAAAAGATATATAAGCATAAATATCACATTTACATGTATGACCTTATAAAATCATGTGAGAACAGTTAAACAGTTGAGCGTCAGTGTTGTCAAAGAAAATAAAAAGAGAAACCAGCGTCCTCTGATCGCGTGAACGAGCACGCTCGACGTTCGCGTTCACGTACCAGCGGGTTTTGATTTGACAGCTGCTGCGCGCGGCTCAGTGTTTTTATCATCATTAAAACGACTTGGAAGAGGGAAGGAGAGTGAACCAAGGCTGTGGAAACGGTGAATAGGTTGTACTGCAATTTACGGGCAGTCTTATCCAGTAATCAACAACCTTCCCTCAGATGCGATCGCCTTTTTTCTTCGTCGTCGGACGTTGCCGGTGAAGCCCAAGAAACAAAATATATCGACATTATATGATCCACTCTCCAGCGTCACTTCTAGCCTCCATGTGAGTGCGGGTACTGTGTTTGACATTATGGCGAGAAAAGCAGGGAAGTGTTGGCATGTGAGCTTTGGGACCAACAACAGTTAGCCGGTGTGGATATGTTAGCATGCGAACTAGCTAGCCAGATCTAGCTTCAGTAACATTTGTCAGAAGCAGAATTATTTTTAACAGTATATCAATATATTATGTTGACAAAACATGCAGTAAATCATACATTTGATGGAATTCCTTCATTTTTCTTATGTCTTTAGTGACCACACCCTTCAAACACTCAAAGTGCTGGTGGTAAAAATAGGGCTGTTGAGTTTAATAAAAGCTCATTTGAGTCAGGAATTAAAGTCCAATAATTGAAACTGAAATTGAAAGAGGTGTGGGTTAGAGCTCCTTGAACTCAAAGAAACGCTCAAATGTTTTTGGATAGGGTTGCCATTCGCAAGAAGCATCAGCAGATGTGAGCCATGCCTCGCAATAAAGAGATCTCAGAAGACCTGCGATCTAGAGTTGTTGATTTGCACAAAGCTGGAAAGGGCTACAGAGTAATCTCAAGGAGTTTAGATATTCATCAGTCTACAGTTAGACAAATTGTCTATAAATGGAGACACTTTGGTACAGTGGCTACACTCCCCAGAAGTGGGCGCCCAGCGAAGATGACTCCAAAGGCACATTGCAGAATGCTTAATGAAGTGAAGAAGAACCCTGGAGTTACAGCTAAAAGCTTAAAGGAATCATTGAAACGGGTTAACATCTCTGTTCATGAATCCACCATACGCAAAACCTTGAACAGGTATGCTGTCCAAGTCAAGACACCACAGAGGAAATCGCTGTTGTGCAAAAAAAACATTGTAGTGCGTCTGAAATTTGCCAAAGGGCCAAGACCTTCCACCACCAGTGCTGAACCTCATCCTGATGGGACTGAGTCTTAACGTCATCAAACCCCAGCCTAGCACTCCTTGGCCACACAGCCTCAACCTAGCTGACAATGAGCTGGAACTCAAACTTTGGACTGTAATAAGAGCAGAGGCAAATCCTCCAGAGCCAGCCCCATCCTTAACCTCATTTCTATGTATCCCAGCACCAGCCTTCCAGCTAAACAAGGCTTCACCCACAACTGCAATGAATGGTTTGCCATGCTTCGCAGATTTGCACATTGGCACACTTTCTCTTACCCTGGCTATGGCAGGTTGATGCTACAGCACAGATTCTGGTTTGCTTACACAAATGGGAAGCTGGAGACTACATTAACTACCATTATAAGGGTTTCCTATAGGCCATGCAGAGGGCAGGACGTGGAGCAAGTGTGACTGGATTACTAACATAATTGCTGTGTCATATGCTTTACAGTTCATTGTTTGTGTGCTTATGAAAATGTTCAGTAAATTATCCGTGCCGTACATTTGTAATAGCCTTAAAATAAAGTTGCTGCCTCTGTCTCTGCCTCTTGTGTTGAAAAGTAATATCAATAGATCAGTTTCTGTGATCTGTACAGCTAAAGTATGGTTTTGTTAACCATGCATCAAGCAAGACAATGTCTCTCTGCAGACAGCTTGACAAGTTGGGGAACAGGTTCTGTATTTGCACCATCAATCTCTCCTCCCATTTCTGTTCTGATCTTTTTGTTGTGTGTCAATGAAATGTAACTGGGTTTTCATTGTTTAAGAGATAATTTTAATATATTTAATCCACTAGATAATAGAGCATGGGGCCCAAATGAATTTAATTAATATTGAAATTATCTTACTGGTATAATAAAAGGTGGGTGAGCTGTTTTTCCCAAGCTCCTACAGTGTGATTTGCAAAATGTTCAATTTCTGTTACATAATGATGCAATTGATAGCTGGTGTTGCCTTTAGAGGTTACTTTAATAATGGTCAGTATTTCAATTATGGTCACAACAGATTAAATGTGTTAAGTCCCATTCTCCTTGTTTTCTCTCTTGTACAGCGAATGTATTTTCTGTCCAGTAGACAGACATAGACAACAATGTGGCTATAGCAACAATAGAAATGATTGTCCATCCAGATTATTGTCTGTGGAAATATCCAGCTGTGAGGTGAAGTCAGCAGAAAAAACACAAACATGGCAACAGGTCAGAGGTCATATCTGACGTGCCTGACAAACCAGGGTAAATAAACCAAGAAGATTTTAAAGACAGTGTGCTTTAAAACATTTCACATCAATTATCTCTTTGTGCTCAAGCAAATAATGGCCATCAGAACATAATAATCCTGCTTTCAAAAGAATTTCTAATATAGATGGTATAATTTCTTCTCTTTATCTTGATATTACAATAATGCCGGTGACTGGTCTGTGTATTAGGTATAATTTATTTCTGGTGGCCACTAAAAGTTCTCAATGTTGACAGTAACAATTATAAACATACTGAGAAAGTGACATAACAGAACACAGCTCAATTAAATATTTTAACTCAATCATAAAACAAAACTACGTTATTGAAGAGAGCACACGGTTTTGATAGTCTAGAATTTTATTATATATTACCTTGTTTTTAAAAATAATAATTTTGTATTAAGTGGACATGTATTTAGACTATTTATGCCTTCCTAGTTCGTGTTTATAGTACTTGTAGCATCAATCTTGTCAGTAAAACAAATGAAACAGAGAAAGCAGAGTCATTTGATCAACGAGCTCATGAAGATCGCGTGAGCGAGCACGCACTACGCTCGCGTTCACGTACAACCTTGTTTTTGTTGATTTTTAATTTGAGTGCGGCTGCGCGCTGCTCAATGCTTTTACTGTTGGTGACGCGACTTGGCAGGGGAAAAGAGTGTGAAAACAAACACTGTGGAGACTGAATAGGTTGTAAGGGCTAAGTGTAGCTTACTTTGGGAGCGCAGGAGTAAAGCTAATACTGGTGGTTTACCGATAATCTTAGCCAGCGATTAACCACCCTGTCCCGTATGTGATCGCCCTTGTTCGTCGTCGGACGTTGCCAGTGAGGGCCAAGGAACAAACTAGCAAATCGACATTATATGATCCAGTGTCCAGCGTCATTTTTACCCTCCATGTGGGTGAGGGAACTGTGTGTGTCAGATTATGGCGAGAAAAACAGTTAGCAGGAAAAGGAAGGCAGGAGAGCCCAAGGATCAACAACAGGTAGGCGGAAACCGGTGGGAATCCATATTAGCCAGTCAGTTGTATTAGCATGCTAACTAGCCGTAGGCTAGCCTGATTTTGCTAAACAATAAGCTATATAAGAGGCATAATACTGGTGGCATTTTAACAGATTACCAGTGCAGAGTGTTGACAAAGCAGACACCACCGCCCAGTTATGGCCGTGTTCAAAGAAAAATACAGTGTGTTTCTGTTTGAAAGTCAGTGCCCGCTAATGTTAGCATGACGTTAGCCAACGGCAGTCCGTTATCAATACAACAGCTAACGTTAGCTACATATCGTATTAGGGTTAATTCTGTTGTCACCACGACTGGCGAAATAACCTTATTTGTACATATATATTATTGACAGTCTCTTGATCAGTATAGGGCTCATGTGACCTTCTAGTCACCGTCTAGCTAGCTGGAATGATGTTCTTCATCGTCTAAACATGAGTTTGCTTAAAAGTAACTAACGCTAGTTAATAAGCGAAGCTGTTGTGTTTACGTAGCTAGCTAGCTAACGTTAACGTTAGCTGAGACGTTGGCTAACAGGACGCGATCAAACTTAGATCCAGACTAACCGCACGGTTCAGCTTTAGATAATGACATTGGGCTGAATTTGGAAACATTGCCGATCACCTCAACGATCTGGTCGATATAGTCACTCTTCGTCACAGTTGTAACACTAAAGGACATGCCTTGACATAAATCTGAAACTGGTTGGCAGTGTCGGTGGGTTTGTTACAACGTTATGTTATACACGATCTGTTTTTACGGAATTGTATATCATCATTGGCAATCTATGACTTGGGGATATGGAGCCACCATCACTCTCCAGTAGAATTGATCCACGTCCATCTTAACAAAGCAAATTTTCAGTCTATGTTTACATCACATGGCAGATGTTAATGTTACTTCATTGTTAGCATTCACATCATCAACACTACAGATAGCATCGCAAAACCGAGTGATACATCGTGAAGCCAGTCTTTGAAATAATGTTAATAAATGGATAGTTTATATATGAAAGTTACAACAGTATTTCTTTAAAAATCCTGGGGTTTTTGCTTAAGAATTACACTATGATTATCCAATAGTTGTAAACAATGCAGTTCTTCAGGTACCACTGAGTTATTTAAATTTTCTGTTGTTGTAAATGTACTGTTTCAGCAGCCTTGAAATGATGTTGTGATGGTCGTCAGTCACCCAGTGTGATGTGATTAAAACACTGGCTGATCTTCCATTTGTGAAGATTCATTGAGAAGAGTGTTTTATCATTTTGACACAAACATACAGAATCAACTAGTATGTTATTTTTAAAAGCTGTGCTGTGAACTGAGGTTGTAAAGTGGTTTCAGTGTGAATAGGCAAACTTATTAATCACATACAGTTTCATTTTTATCTGCCTGTAAAAGAGCAATAAGCCTTCTATACACAGCCTTGTAAAAATTCAGTTGATATATTGATGCATTTTGCCGTGCTTTTTTGGATGTAAAATATACGTTTCTAAAACATTTTGGACTGGACAAAAGTTTTATGCTTTTTCCCTAGCATTTTCCCATACACCACTGACCTCTTTCCCTCTCTTTCAGCTGGGATGGTGTCAGTCGCCACACAAGCGGAACCGTGTTTCTTGTTCATCACGTCATGCCCAGCAGTGGTGGTGCAGTCGGCACTCAGTGGTATGTGCCCTCCGGGGGCGGGAGTTCAGGCCTCAACAGCAGCACGAGTCGCGATTCCAGCGGAGCCTGCGAGGCTTTGCAGCTGGCAGGCTCCCTGGCATCCTCAAGGAGAGGGAGTTTTCTCTTGGGCGACTCAACAAGGTCTTTGCTTCTCAGTGGCTCAACCACAGGCAGGTGGTGTGTGGGACCAAGTGCAACACGGTGAGATGACATTGTGTTACTAACCTGTTGGTCAAGCTTTTCCATATATAGACCTTTTTTCAGGGATAGCAGGCAAGCATAATTAATAAAAGTAAGGATGCTTTCAAGTGTCATCCCATGTTAGTGAGTAAGCACAATACTGGAACTCTTGAACAGGCACAACTAAATGGAAATCAGGTATGATTAATGTTACTTATTTTACCTGTGCTTTTCCTGATTTGACAAATCTGCTGTGAAAATTATCGGTTATCTATAAATGTTTTTATTGGTTTGTTATTATTTTCAGAGATGTGTCACCAAAGACATCAGAGATGCTACAGAAAATTAGTTAGATGTTCTTTGCACTTTTCAGATACAATGTGCTCTATGGGAAGTATATCTGTGAAGATTCTCAGTCATCCAGGTCATGGTTATCTCAAAAAAACGTTTTTTAATGGCAACTGGACTTGTT
>JAUMHL010000025.1:8063239-8086354 GCA_032362345.1 Sandelia bainsii
TATAAACCTGCAACTCCTACCAGTCAGTCAGACTTGAAAAAGCCCTCTGGAATGGAAGGGTGAAACGTAGTCAAGGACCTAAAACAAGTCCAGTTGCCATTAAAAACCGTTTTTTTGAGACTCTATGGGAAGATACATTTTTCCAGTTAGGTGACCCCAGGATTCTTTCCACATGTATTACATATGGTGTAGGCCTGGAGGAGTCATAAGGCTTTTTACTCAGTGTACACTGGGGCAGTTTACAGTTCAGTGTGGTGTAGTTTGATGGTCAGCAACTGAAATAGGTGATGGTGTCCTTCTAGAGTTGGGAATTACAGGAAAACATCCACAATTCAATAGTTGCCCACAGTTGTTTATATGTGGTGTTTAGTTGGTCTTTTAATAGTAATATTTCAGTAGCATTTCCAGGAAAGAACCGTGCAGAACTTTCTACCATCCAGAAATTCATCACATGTTCATTCAGTAGCTGATGTGTTCAGTATTGTCAGCCTAGCTTTTCAGTCACATTACTAAACATAAAGACAAACATCTTTCTTTCGTAGTTCTGACTGGGGCTAACAAAATGTCCCTTCTTCCATTTACCTGCAGCTTTTTGTAGCTGATGTCCAGACAGGCCAGATCACACGCATTCCCATGCTGAAGGACAGGGAGTGTCATGGTGGAGTCTCTGGGGTGGTGGGTGCAATGGTGGCGGGCCGGCATTACCACGCAACAGCAGGCTCTCGTTCTCGGATGGACCAGCAGGGCTGTGGAATCCATGCTATTGAACTGAACCCCTCCAGAACACTACTCGCCACTGGAGGAGACAACCCAAACAGCTTGGCCATCTACCAGCTGCCCACACTGGATCCTGTTTGTGTTGGAGATGTAGGTATTTTGGATATATTAGATTTAAATGAGCGCATCAGCTGTTGCCAAGCAGAAGCACATAAAGTTACAGTTATAAAGTTTAGATTAAGCATGACATGTTGTTTTGCTTTTAAATAGTAGCCATTTGTTTTTCAGGATGGCCACAATGACTGGATATTCTCTATAGCATGGATCAGTGACAACATGGCAGTTTCTGGTGAGTTGTCTGTGTAAGCAGAGGTATGAATTAGGGCTGCACGATTGGGTGAAAATTGTCATATTGCCATTTTATAATGTGTATTTCTCAACTCAAACATTTTAAACTGCTATCATCTAAATCTACTTAAAAAGCTTTTCATGTAGACTGTTGTACAGAGAGACTGAAGATGAATCCAAACACTGGAATTAGCTCACGCTACTGTTTTGAGAAAATGAAATTAAAAGTAAATGGTTCATTCACACTTCTTTCTGGCTGCTGCTCAGCCCCACACACACTGAACACTAGATGGTAAAGGAGTCAGAGCCACAGGAGGGAACATACACTGACAGGTTTTAATGACTCGTGTCAAGGAAAGAAGTTAATATCTGTCAAAGAAATTGCTTGATTTGTCACATTTTGGGGGGGAAATTCACTAATAACGTTTGAAAAGTAGCTAAACCCAGTGATACAGGAGCTAAACTGGCAGCTCGGTGCACCAGAAAGTCAAGTGACCGTACACATGACCATATGCTTAGGCAGAAATTGACTGGTCATCTCTTTATTAGGGGTGCAGATTATGAGAAAACTTCCCACACATAGGGAATGAGTTGTCATGTTCACGTACGTTTAATTAAATCATAGCCTTTTTCACTTATATACTGTACATTGCACAGGCTAAAATCACAATTGCAAGTGTAATTGTGCAGCACTAATGTGAATGAACATATCTGTGGTCGCTGAGTATTGAGCAGTACGTGCCTGCACGTTTTGCAGGGTTTTTTTTCTGATTCCAAAATAATTTAGTAATACAGACATATAACATATTGTGTTTTTATTCATAGGGTCCAGAGATGGCTCCATGGGTCTGTGGGAAGTGACTGAGGAAGTAATGAGCCAGGCTGAAAGGAGTCAGAATGAGGAGGCAGTACCCTCATATGCCCACATCTCCCACCGTGCCCTCAAGGATATCCCAAAGGAATACACCAATCCATACAACTGTAAAGTCCGTGCTCTGGCCTTCAACAACAACCATAAAGTAAATTCGTCCTCACACATCTGCTGGGAAATCATGTGATTGGGTTCTCTTTGTAATTGAGTTCTTACAAGGCTTACTTATCAGTCGTGCGGTATCTGTTTTTTACATGCACCCGGAGTTGGAAAGAGGGTGATGCACATGCATTGTTTTCTATACGAAACAGCAGGATTTATTAGCAAACAAATACTTTTAATGATGTGTACAGCCTTGCAAACAAATTATCTGGGGATTGGGGAGGCTTTTCAGACACAGCTGACTTACACTCTGTATTGTAGTACACTACAGCAACAGCTGACACATGGCTCACACTACACTGAACACAATTTTACTTTCATAATGTAAAGTCCATGTTCAAGGGCAAGTGATGGTTGTTTTATAACAAGAAATATCAAGACCGATTATATTGTATCAAATTTGTGGGGGTCAGGGAGCAGCTATTAATGCGTATTTGATTAGTCATGCTGTCATCGTTTTGATCTGCAGGGCAAGCTGTGTGTCTTGCTTATGCCTGGGATAAGATGATCTCCAAAGCCTATACAGGTCGCTGACTGGCCATAATTCACACATGGTGCACATTGTTTTTGCGCACGGCAAAAGAGCTCTCCTCTTCCACGCACTATTTAATCTGAATATAGGCTAATTAAAACTGTAGCCCTACCACCGAAATTCAGTGTGACCTCAATAATAAACAAATTGGATTACCACCTTTCTGACTGGTTCAACAAAAACTGAGAAATTATAATCTTGTAAAAGTAGAATTTGTGGCAGAACTGCAAGTCACACTCAAATTACTTTAGAATTTTATCCTGCAAGCCCCCAAGTCCAAAGTCCGGGTAAAGTCAGAATGTGATCTCCACTGTGTCATGTGGCATGCTGTACACAGATGACCCACCACTTGCTGAAGTGGATGTGTGTGTGTGTGTGTGTGTGTGTGTCATAAATATGTTTAATAAGAAAAATAGATTGCATGTACTGTAATATTGTGAATGTCTTAAATTCTTAGTGGTCAGAATGCAATTGTGTGTGTATATATATATATATATATATATATACATAATTGTAGTTTTGACAAGTCAGACTATTATTTTGCCCAGTGAAAATGCAGTTTTAGATATCTGAAACCTAATAAAATATAGTCACTCAAACTTGGCTAGTTAAAATGAAAGGAATCTATAATTAGCCTTGCAAGATATCCACCCAGATATAACTCATTTCTAGATATCTTAAAAATAATTATTTTACTTATTATTGATAAAAACTCAATTTTAGGACATCTTCAGTGTAGCGTTGAATAGTCATAAGTCCATTTCCAGATATTCACGATTGAATTTCAACTATTCAGACCTTAGTTTGAGATATGCAAAAACATGAGATATCTTTAAATGCACAAGATTAAACACATCTTTGGTATTATGATATGATGATATCTGGAATTTGCATTTCGGCAAAACTGAATTGTATTGAATTAGTTTTCTCATATGAGAAATTCTTATTGGTAAAAATGTAATTGCAGATATCTTAAATACTCAGTCTTTAGTTTAACTAGTAACAAGTTCCATGTCTCCAGTGTTTTGTACTATTTGACATCTCCATTGTTGGGGAAATAAACTGTCCTTACAGAGTCAATTGGGATGGTATCACTCTTTTTATTTTACTTTTACTTTTAAATCAACTCGGCATGCACATAGTTCTACGAGGAAAAATGCAACATCTTACTTAGCTTGCAACAAACTATGTATTTACCCATGTTTCAATAACTGCTGAAACATACTGAGCTCAGGGGTGCTTAAAATATTGTCAGTGGATGTTTTGATGCATTTTTTAACGCTGTAAAAGTGAGTTACTAGAGGAATCCATTGTAACCAGCATTCAAACCACTACTTTTACAATGACTTTTCAGGCCTACAGGGGAAAGTAGTGAGTACTAAAAACATTGAGGTTAAAGATAATTAGCTAAACTTTGAAAGTTTACTGCTGGTGCCTGTTGTTTCTTGTTCTGTCTCTCCACGCCTCAGCCTAAGTGATTAATGTCTTGTCTTCTCATGTTGTTGTCCCCATTCTAGGAACTGGGTGCTGTATCTCTGGATGGATATTTCCACCTCTGGAAAGCTGAGCACAACTTGTGCAAGGTGAATTACAATTTTTGGCTTGACTAATGAGCATTGTTGTTTTTTTTTTTTGCACACCTCATACTAAGTTATATGTTGAACAGGGTCACCGCACCTTGCTGCAAATTGCATTTAAAGTTTTTGTAACACATTTCAGTTTAATATCAAATCAGCTGCATAACAAAATAGTAAATATTTCTCTGATAATGGTACATTTTCCTAAACTATACTTATTTAATGGAGCTTCAAATGAGAATTCTCCTGAAAAGCTTTAAACTTAATATACATACTCACGCTCTTGTGTTGACAACCACGACATTCTGTGACATTTCTCTCTAGATACTGTCCACCAAGCTGACTCACTGCAAAGAGAATGTGTGTCTGGCATATGGACAGGACTGGTCAGTGTACGCTGTTGGTTCTCAGGCCCACGTCTCTTTTTTGGATCCACGTCAGTCTACGCATGATATCAAGTCTGTTAATTCAAGAGAGAGAGGGAGTGGTAAGTAATCTGTAAATTATGCAAAAGAACCTAATAACTTAAGGTGGGGTATTAGCTGTGAGAGCTAGTGTGTTCTTGCAGAGGTAGATTAATTAAACTAACATTGTTTACTTTTCCTAAAGACAAAACCAGGAAACAACAGTGGATACAGTTTCAGGCCAGCAAGTTTTTATCTGTTCATGGAATTTCACAACCTTCCCCAGCATGCAGCAGGATTTTCACCTAGGTTGTTGCTGAAGGACGGTGCCGTTCCAACTGGGCATACTTCGGCCCACCGGAAAACTTCCACAAGCTGGCCAATCAGAACAGAGTGGGATGGGGGCCAGGGAGCCTTAAAGACACAGGAGCTCAGAATAGCCTTTTTAGTCTCAGGGCCAGAGGAGCTGTTGCTTAAAGAGGCATTATAACATTTTAGCACTTAAACTTGAAAATCTTATAATCTTGTATCAGTGGAGCCCCAGAATAAAATATGAACCTTAAATGAAACGTAACCTGGCCACTTTAAGATAACTGTGTCTGCTTGTGCAGGGATTCGTTCAGTGAGTTTCTATGAGCACATTGTGACGGTGGGCACCGGCCAAGGTTCCCTTCTCTTCTACGACATCCGAGCTCACCGATTCCTGGAGAACCCTTTGAATCCAGCTGGAGGTTACCGCAAGTGTCCAGGAGATGGCATTCTCAAGCTCACTACAGGGGAAGGCTGGCTGGTACAAATTCTTTTTTAGTAAACCTCAGCTGAAGTGGTTATAGCACATATCACGTACATCAGCGTTTGAGTTGTAGATTACTTGTCATGACCTTCCCTTTCTTCTCTCTTTGGTGTCCATCAACTCTCCATGTTTGTTTTCAGAATCACGATGAGACGTGGAGGAGTTACTTCTCCGACATTAATTCCTTCCCCAACGCAGTGTACACCCACTGCTACGATGACTCTGGCACCAAGCTGTTCGTAGCAGGTGGACCACTCTGTTCTGGCCTGCACGGCAACTACGCAGGACTGTGGAGTTAGCCTCGCTGCTCCCCCATCACTACATCCTCATGCAGATTTTTACTTAACCTGTCCCTCCGTTCCTCTCCCCCTTCGATTCCGTTGTGACGTCACTGTCTTTGGTACCCTCTTGCTCATTTAATTGTCACTGTTTTGCTCACACGTGGACTCAGGAGCATGATCTTGCCCCCGGCATATCACGACTTTCAATATTGTTCTTATGTATCTTTGTGTCCACCACTACACTGTCCTTTCTCTTTGAATTATTTTTCATTTCAACCTCAGCTATGTTTTTTATATAAAAATGTACAAATAATTAACTAGTAATTTTCAAGAGCAAAGTCTGCCACTGAGAAACCCAGAAGAGTTTTGAAAAAACATTAATAATAAAGGTATATATGTTCTCATCGTTTAAAACATTTACATGCGATCTGCAGGAACTAGGTTTTGGTCATTTGCTGGCTTGTTTTTGTATGTAAGGATAGTGTTTACCGCAGCTTCCTCTGATAAATGACAGTGTATTTGTGTAATGCTTGTGGAATTCTCTCCAGAACAAGTTCATTCTCCCACTGAAATGGACGGCAATAAAAAAGAAGAGAGGAGGGAGGACAGAAGAGACAGATTATTTTGAAGGACTGAACTGGAGTGCAGTTTGATGTTTGATAGATGATATTTACTGGTTGGAACAGCCCACTCTGTTCCACAACAATCACAAAAAACTTCTCTCGTTCCTTTGGAGGGAAAATGAAGCAAATCAAAATGGGACTTTGTGTGTATATGTTTAACACTCAGATGATGTAAAGGAGAAACATTAAGATTGCTAAATGCAGTGTTATGCTTGGAATTAATCCCAACAAATGCGTGTTTTATTTTTGGACTGATTTGACAGGCATATCCCTGCTGATATCCAACTTGCTTTAACTGTATTTATTTTCCCATCTATGTCACCTTAATTCATTTGGTCGGGCTGTCTATATCTGCTTCTTCTTGACGGTATATTGTCTTTTTGCCCTTTGCTTATGTTCCTACTGTCTTTGAATAGAATCTTTTCAGTGGGTTTTATCCATAAACTGATCAAATCGCCATCTGTAACATTTCTGGTGATACTGGAGAATTTAAAAGAGAGTGTAAGTTCTGGTAGCAAGTGAAGTATCATCACGTGATGATTGATAGATAGGAGCCTTTAATTACTGGATTGAATCCCTCTCCCCTCCCCCACATGATTCTGGGAGAAGATCTGCAGTAGCTCACTTCGATCTTCTCCAGCAAGAAAGGTGTAAGGAGATTTTTTTTTGTGGGGGGGTGGGGGACCCCGGAGTTGGATGCTGCAGGAGCATATATTTGTTTTTCCACTTTTCTTTTTCCCCCCCTCTTTTTGTATCAAGGAGTGAGTGGCGCTGCTCTTGTCTTTGATAGAGGCAGGGTGGGCTTGAGTTACATTTTTGCCTTTCTCAAGTCTTTCTGTGAAAGACTCCCACAGGCGATCATAGTTTTCCTTTTCTACGTGGAACTTGTCTCCAGTTTTCATGATGATGACAGCTTGAATAGAAAACCCCCAATTACGACCACAAATTTAACAGATAACCAACACTTTTTAAGTGTATTTTATATAAATGTATATATGTATACATTTTTATGTATATGTCTGAGGAAGTGTGTGGATTGATCTATTTGGTGATGCCCTGTTTTTTTTTTTATACACACCTCATGAATGTTTTTACAAATGACTGAATCTGAGGATAGTGTAAGATATAAACATCTGAAAAAAAGCTATTAAATCTTTAAAACAACGAAATAATAAAAATAAAATGTATATTGATGTAGTGTTTTATCTGTGATAACTTCTGAATTTTATGTTGCTTTTGTGATCCAATCAGCCAGTAGCTCTCAGGACAGAAAGGCCTGTCACTGATAAACCAGTCTGCATTGTGCTAATCTACTGTAGATATTATGTAGCTGTTTGCATCTTCAATAATAACAACAGAGGAAAGAAGCAGGTATTTGGATGTAGAACTACAAACCGAGCCCTGGTTTTATAATGTGGCAGTGGGCATTGAGAGTTAGGAAGTTTGCAGCCGAGAGAGGAGAGGATGAACCGCGGCAGCGCACGTCACGTGACCACCTTGTCTGCTGTTGGCCGAGTGAAGCGTGTTAGCAGGTAATAAAAACACATTTCTCACGTTTTTCAAGTTCACTTTCTGCGTCTCACCGCATTAAAATCACACAGTTAAGAGTGTTTTCGCAAAAATAGATGGCCGCCGCCTTCGTAGTTTCGCTTAAACGAGGCTGTGAGTGATGTCTTTCGCGATTTTTCTGTTGTCCTGTTTCCCGACGAGCAATGTCGGGATGGGATTGTGCTCCGCTGCCAGGCCTTTTCCTTTAGATTTGACACAGCTTTGTTCTTAGCCTGTTGTTTAGATGTCGAGGAACCGCCTAATGTAACTACACTTTCCATAATTAACTGTCCGGCTCTATCTATACTCATAACACTTAAGCAAGCAAGTTTAGATTTTTGTTGTCTACCAACTCAATAGCAGTGTTAGCTAGCTCGATCCCCACTAGCTACGTCGTTTGTCCGCTATCGATGTTAGTGTCAGCATTAGCCTGTTAGTAGCTAACACCATGCTAGCGAGGACAAAGGGGAACCTAGCACCATAGCACTAACGCTGAGTCGGTCATTGTCGAGTCAAAAACAACGCAGTGTAAATCCGTTTTGGTTTTGTGAGGTATACGTGTAACTTAACGTCGGGAACCACCGAGTTGTGCCGTACGTAGACTCGAACAATAAGTAACAGATAGCTGCAGGCTAACGTTAGCGTCGGTTCAAAACAACGCTCCCTTCGCTTCACATTTCTAATAAATAAACTGTGGCTAATTGTCAGTTCCCTGTAACCAGATACCTAATACTAGTTATGTAAACACGATTGATTTGTCATCTCCGTCTGCCCAAATCAATGTGAGGAACAACTGAGCTGTGCAGAGTTGCTGAGTGATTGTTTTGTTATTGTTTGTGTCCAACCGTTTACCGTCGGCGCTTATACTTGTAATAACATGTCATATTATGATTTATTAAGTACAAATTGCAACTGCTGTGCTACGTTTGTCAGCTATTAAGAGATCTTTAGACATATTTCGGGGAAATTACGTTTGAAGCCTGTTCGTCCTTTAGCTTTGTTCCGTCCAGCAGCCAATGGCAGCAGTGCATTTGCTACCGTCACTCGGTCACGGAGCTGCATCGCTATTGTTCTCTGACATTAAACAAATGGGTCAGTGGGAATTTCGGTAGTTATTATCGCAGCAATGCACACCACAGTCAATTACAGGGTGATTAGCACAACAAGATGTTATATATAGGGACATTTGTTTAGTGTGTTTAATATTTGCTAGAGGAACTTATTAGTGCCTCATCATGTTGTATCATGTCCCATTTTCAGCAAGCTACACATTTTACAGGTCTCACCTGTCAAATACACAAAAGAATTCAGTATTTTGCAGCAGTATATTAGTGTTTTACATATGTGTGCATATACGGTGTAATCTTGCTTGAAGTTATCAACCAACAAGAGGGATGTTGGGTTAAGACCTGTAGTATTTGTAGTCTTTTACACACGATACAGCTGTACGTAGAAGGACACTGGGTCTGTCTCCTCCAGCAAAGCTGAAAATCACCAGTCACTATGCCAACTTTGTGTCCTACAGCTTCCATAACGCAGTATTCATGATTGTGCAATAAGGCTTAGCTGTGTTCACAACACATGCTTCTGGTATTAAACGCTTACTTAGCTTTTATACACTCACACAGGTGAAAGTGTTTAAAAGCACACATAATCAGGGCTGGGTTAAGAAATCTTGAGGCCCTAGGCTGCTAGCATTTGGGGTCCGATTTGTCGCCTTAAAAGAAAAACATTTTATGCTTATAAGACTGTGCTGCTACTAATTAACAATAAACTAAAACACTAAAAGACTTGTGATTTTATCACTGTAGTAATATGATGCTCTCGTTTTTGTAATGGTTATGAGTCAGTATGTGTGGGTGCTTAATTCTCATATATTCACTTCATATATTGCATGAATATTTTGGGGAAACTGTCTTTTGGGTCCAGGTTCACATTGATAATGTAACAATTAAACACAATAATGAAACCAAACATGGCGACTAATATCTTACAGGGTCTCACCAATAATGAGTCTGAAGTCAGAGATGAACCAGAAAATACACAGGTTCCAAAAATTGTATTTTAACAAATGTCATTACTGGTGTTACCACAGATTAGACAACTCTAACCTGACCGTCAGTAAAATGGCACTGTACTGCTAAGAAGAACAAAAGGAATCAACAAAAGTTATCATCAGAACTGAACTGAACTGAACTATGTGTTGACAGCACAATCTGGCTCTCATAAGACTTAGTTCACACCAGCAGTGAACCACAAACACTGACATATCTTATATACTGAAGTGGACATTCTGAAATCATCACCCATAAAGTGAAGTCTGTGTTTAAATCAACTTAAAGTGAAGCATTAATGATTGACACAGAATTCCTGCTTTTCTTTGAACAAAATAACTGATATATATATCAGTATTGCAGCAGGTGCTGCTAATGCTAATGCTAACGCTAGCTGACTCTGTATCAACTGGTCAGACTGTGCTGTTGTTAGCAAGGAGGTTTTATTTGCTGAGGGTGTTTCTCCACAAACTTATTAATTATTGTTTCTCTCAGTCTTTGGTTTCTTGAAATATGTTGTAGATTTTGCCACCTCCTCAGTATATGGTCACTTTTAGCCGTCTTTATAAAGATATGTTTTTACGTTTAAAGTTTACAATTTGCCGAGTTCGTCTTGATGACGTTGAAGCTTTTATTTTGTAGTCTCACAATGATTACAAAAATAGAAGGAACATGAAATATAAGTAGAAATAATCAATCCATGTAGCTCACTGAGGCCCCCTGCTGGTGGGGCCTTAGGCTGCAGCCTATGTAGCCTATGCGTCTAAAACGGCCCTGCACATAATCTGTGGATTTAAGAGCCGTTGGCAGATTTCACTCATCTATTTAAAAAAAATTTTATTCTCCTTTGCAGATTTTTCTATTTTGTACATACAGAGTTTTGTATATACTGTATATGATGAGCTCGCTGG
This sequence comes from Sandelia bainsii, assembly GCA_032362345.1. Classification (NCBI taxonomy): domain Eukaryota; kingdom Metazoa; phylum Chordata; class Actinopteri; order Anabantiformes; family Anabantidae; genus Sandelia; species Sandelia bainsii. The sequence continues at coordinate 8,074,061 of JAUMHL010000025.1, forward strand.
GCGGCGATAAGGCCCGGGGCCCTCGGGAAAAACCGCTGCCTGCTGCCACTCACACATCACAACCACAGAAACAGATACAGGTGAGCTGCCTTCACCTCATGAACATGAAAAAAATGTGAAAACACATTCTTTCAAGTCAGAGAAATTTTCACATAAAATACCAGCGAGTGCGTGACTACCTTTCCCAACAAGCAGTGCACACATTATGCAAAGGTCAATAACAAAAATTATTTTTCTTTAGTTTGCAGACACACAAATGGCAACAACAGGAAGCACTTTGTTACCATTTCTTCAATGTCAGTGATGAAAGACTATGAAATCCTCACTAACAAACCCATTCATACCCAGTTATCTTATTGTATCTATGTTGCAGGCTACTGCTGAGCAGATTCGGCTTGCCCAGATGATCTATGACAAGAATGATGCTGACTTTGAGGACAAAGTTAATCAGGTGAAGAACACTTTATCATTTCAGTCAATATATTATTGTCTGACTGTTAGGATGAGGTGTCACATTCCTCCATAAGTCCAGCCTATGTGAAAAGTGCATATTTGATGCTACAAGTAATTTCATGACTTGTACTGTTATGCTGTGTATATCTGCTGCATTTGTCATTGGCAAACCTTTGTGTTGTGTTTTGCAGCTGATAGAGGTGACTGGGAAAAACCAGGATGAGTGCATGGTAGCACTTCACGACTGTAATGAGGATGTTAGCAGAGCCATTAACTTCCTCCTGGAGAGCACCTCGGACATGGTAAATGCATGGGCGGGAGAAATGGCAAAAATACCACATCTGTGATTTTTATGACAGTTCCTTTTCATGTTGGTTTTTAAGATTATTTTGTCAGTTACTGAACTTTACAATTGAACAAATTTCTCTATTTAAAAAAATGCTTTTACAAGGTAGCAAAACTTAAAAGTTGTGAATTAAGCTTCAGAAATCAGCTGTTGTAGCAATAAACTAAACATTTTGAAATTCATTCATTCATTCAGATTACAGCAGTGGAATTGGCTGTGTTGGAAAAATATTTGCAGCTGGTTATTTCGTATTGTGGATCAACTATTTTTAGCACAATTTTGAAACCCTCATCTTCCAGTTTTTATAGGGATCATATACATTACTGTGTCAGTTACCTCTTTGCAGCGCCTCCCTGTCTTGTCATACGGAGTACCTTAATCACATGCCGTCGCTATTGCTGTTGGTTTTGGCCTTGTTTGTTTGACTGTCAGCATACTCTTTTAGGTGTTTTTGTTTGCCCCTGTGTGCTCCTATTTCATTAACCTGGCAACTGTTTTAATACTTTCTATATTCTTTTGGGCCTGTTTTGTGATTAGACCTCCTGGGAGACAGTAGGGAAGAAGAAACCGCTGGTGAAGGAGGGGCCATCAGAAAGTAAGGAGAACAAGGAGAACAGGGAGAAGAAAGGAGAGAGAGAAGCCAGCAAGGGCCGTGCAGCTGCCAACCGCAAGGGCAAGGGGGCCAGTCACAGCCGTCAGGGTATGCTGTCAAGACAGATCCTTCACATTAATTTACATTAAGCTCAGGGTCTGTTTCTTCTTCAAATTCATCATATCTTGTGTGAATATCAAATACTGTAACACAAACAACACTTTGCACATAAACAGCACGTGTGGAGGAGAATGGTGTGGAGGTGACACCAGTGGACAAAGGTTCAGATCGTGGTCGGAGGGTGAAAGGCGCCAGAGGTGAGCAAAAGGCACATTAAATCTCTGTCAGTATGACAGGCACTTGGAGAATATGTTTTGGAACTTTCTGTGAACGTCACGCAGGATCTGGAGGTCGAGGCAGAGGCAGGGCACCAGCAGGGAACCGGTTCTCAGCCCAGGGCATGGGGTATGATGGCAGCAATACAGACACACATACACTTATGTTCACAGTGATTTTCACATAATTTTAGGTGTAAATTAAATAGCACCTGAGTGTTTTTCATGGTGGGAAAAGAAAAAAAAATGTTTGTTTCAGTTTCTGAATGAATGGAAGTGATGCATTTGAAACAGATTTTCTTTTGTATTCACATAGATTTAGGTTTAGAATAATAAATATAAGCTTCTACACCAGGTGCCAGCAACCTATAGCTCCTGGGGCAGTATGCTGCTCTGTAGCTCCTCTCTCGTCACTCCCTGGCTTTGTCAAAAATATGGATATGAATACAAATGTTTGTCAGTTAAAAATGGGGAATGAAATAATAACAAAAGACTTAAACCAGTTCTGTGCACTGCTAGATGAGGTTGACAGCGTTGCTCATAACAGAGTCCAGTAGGTAGGTCTTTGTTATGGAAGGTCCAAAGTAGCTGTAGAATTAGCACTTCGTGGTGGACATGACCAGGGGTTCAATTGGGCTGGAGTGACATACGCCTCCTGACAATTCTATTTCATATTCTTCTCCTTCTTTTATGTTTGTGTAACTCTGTATTCCTGTCTTTGAATCTTCACCAGGACTTTCAATCCTGCAGACTACACTTCAGAGGCTGGTACAGGGACAACGCAGACTGAGGTGTGGGACACGGTGGCCAACAACAACAACAGCACAGATGGGACAGGTAAGCTCCAGTAGACATGTTGCCCTTGACTTTCATAGGCAGCTCTGTGTGCTTTGTGCACAGAACTGTGTGAGTGATATTTTATGTAAATGGACATAAGCTCCAGACATACTGCATCTTGTTTACCTACTTGTCCCACTGTATTTGACCTTGTGAGCCACTGGTTGTCCTCTAGTTGCCTGGAGGAACACCTTGGAAGACTGGACAGCTGAGGACTGGATTGAAGATGTTAGTGTGAGTTGACACACACACTAGAGAACAACAAGAGAAGCTTGTTAGTCACAAGACAATGTTTTGTTGTGTATTGAAACCAATTCTGTCTCTTGTATCAATGCATGTTCCGACAGCTCTCAGAGACTAAAGTGTTCACCTCCTCATGTGCACCTGCTGCTGAGAACCACATTACACCTGGGCAAAGGTATACAACTGCCTCATTTATAATGTAATACTGTACACATCCCCTGATCCCCTCGGTACAATGTCACTTAATTTCACAATTACAGCAATTTTGTACAAGAAAATGTGTGGTAATTTCAGTCACTACTATAAATTATTGACTATCTATGTTCTTAATAAGTTTTTGGTATTGATGTTATTTTGTATTTGTGTTGGTGTGAATCTGGTTGTGGCTCTTTTCTTTCCTATTGAACGGAGAGCAGCTGTAACAAGGCAAAGCAATTTCCCTTGGGATTAATAATGTTTTTTTGAATCTGGAATGTTCACAATAGAAAATCAATACAGGATGTAATCGTACTTATTTTCACATTACATCAGCACATTTTGTCTTGGTGCAAGCATTTTCTAATTGTCTTTGCTGATTGTTCTTGTGACAGTCTGGACCTCGCCTCCCTGCTGCAGAAGCCTGCGGTTGGAGGAAGAGAACCACCTTCTTCCTCTTCCTCTCAGAGTCTGGTTTTCACCAATTCCCACCACCATCAGCCGCCACAGCATCAACAGCAGCTGCCCCCAACCCGTAGTGCCACTGGCAGCACAAGCTATGCACATGCTGCTCTGGTAAAAACTCATACGTATTACTTTATGTGTCACATGAATAGATTAATTCATAGAAATAAACTTTAATGATTACTCTCCTTATTTGTGCCAGTCATCATTTGCAGAAACTGGTTTTGGGGACTTGGGCCAGGCCAAAAGGCCTCAGCCCAGCCCTGGAGCTCAAATACTGGAACAGTTGAAGGGTCCTGGCTTGGGTCAGCTGCCCTCATCCCAGGCTGCTCCCCCTGCCAGCACCCAAGGAAGCAACACCTCTACTGGCCGACTGCCAGGCCTGGGAGCACATGTACCTCCGCTCTCCTCCTCAAGCTGGGACATGAAGGCTTCGGAGTCCAACACCACCTCACTGTCCTCACAGTTTAGTCGTAAGTCTTCAAGTGAGAATGGTTACTGTACAGCACACACAAGCATACCAAATAAGTGCCTGTGTTTTGTTCTGTGTCTGTCTCTGCAGGTGAGTTTGGCCTGCAGCCAGAGCCTTCTATTGTGCTGAGCCAGCTGGTCCAGAGGCACACCGGTCCCTCATTACCTCTGGCACGTCAGCAAAGTCCTCCATCACAACAGCAAGCGCCCCCTGCTTCAGCCTCGCCTGCTCCCCAGCACACCAGCACGCCAGCACAGGCAGGCCCAGTGATGTCTGCTGCTGGTGCTAAACCTCCTGCCCCCAGTGCAGGGCTGGACCCTCAGGGCAGCAGTACACCCCAGCAGCAACGGGCACAGCTTAAAGGCCAGAAACGAAGGATACCTCCTACATCGAAGGTAGGGAATGGATGAGCATGTGCAGAAAGTGGAGGTTCGACTTTGAAGCATGAGCATTAACAGCTACTTGTGACTTTTGCTTGTAAAAAAAAAAAAACAGCATTACTGAGATCATACATCTTTCTTGTCAGTGTAAAATGCATGTATCACAGCTATTTGTGGGATCTGGTTTTGGGGCATAGGGCTAGGCCATTGCCAGTGTTGTTGTTGTTATCGACCCAATATTAGTAGTTACATGAGCTTAATATCATAGTCCCCGACTGATTCCTTCTTCCTGCCAGATCCCCTCTACAGCGGTAGAAATGCCAGGCTCAGCTGACGTCCCTGGTCTAAACCTCCAATTTGGAGCTCTAGACTTCGGCTCAGAGTCAGCACTGCCAGAGTTTGGAGTTGTGGACAGTTGTGTGAGTGCAGCATCCAGGGAGTCCACGCCAGCCCCGGCGCCACCTGCACCAGGATCAGGGACACAGAGCCAGACAAGCCTCTACTCCAAACCGCTCAGGTACTGTCACTGCTGACTGATTAGTTCCATCTCTTTAGTAAATGTCATTACATATACTAAAGATATTTGTACATTTGAAGAGCTTAATTCTAAAACACTACTGGTCATCAAATAACCACTCTGCTGCTCTATTGTAAATAGAAATAAATCATTCAAAATGTTTGTCGTATACTAAATCATACTTTTTTCAATACATTAACCAGTTTTCTCGTTAGTCATCTGGACTAAACCTAACTTGTTCTCCTCTCTTTGCTGTTATCTTTCAGTGACTCGCTAGGCAGCCCTCTCTCTGTCAGCCTGCCCCTGCCTCTCTCCTCATCAGAGCCAGTATATCACTCCTCGTCGGTGGCGTTGCCCAGCCTCACGTCCTCCTCGTTAGGGACTGCCAGTTCCACCAATCCTCCCTCATCTTCTTCAACAACCTCCACGACCACCTCTTCCTCTGTGCCCTCCTCCTCTCCTTTCTCCACAGTGGGGGGAAGTTATGATGGGACCATGTCTCACACACGACTGGCCTTTTCCCAGAGCAAAGAAGCAGCAGGGCCAGTCATGGTGAGTAGATATAGCCAAAAGATGTAGTATGTCCTCCCTGGTCCTGTCCTTCTGTCCTGTCCAAATCTGTGTATATAACCACATCCTGTTTTAGCTGTTTCTGTTGTTGTATAAATAACTGGACACAGAAATTCAGGTATAGGGTTTTGTATAAAACATCTCACTTTATTGAGCTCTATGCTGGGAAATGTTTGATCCCTTTAAAGACAGTCTTCTTGCCATATCTGGGAAGTCTGGTTGCCAGATCGGGACAAATATTCTCAAACGTGGTGGCTATCCTGTGGTCAATTCAAGCCTATGCTAAATTCATAGATATGATAGTGGTTTTTATCTGTTATCGGTGTATGCAAAATGCAAATGTTTTTTTTTTTTCTTATCACCAGAATGTTCTGAATGGGGTCAGGACCTCTGCTGCTCTAGATAGTAAGATACCTGCTACAGATTTGTTTATTCATTACACACTCTATTCTGTAAATATCTAACACCCATTTTTCGTGTGAAATGCCATTTTGAGTCGCTTTTAAAACATTTTTAAAACAACTCTTCTTCTTAGCTTCGTCGGCGTCCTCCACACCAAAACCGGAGTCTCCTCTGAACATCGGCTCCAATGGTGCCCCAGCACCTACCTCCCACTTATCTTCAGCACTGCCCGCACACAGCTCCACCACACTCTCCAACCTGGCACAGGACCTGCCCTCAGCCAGCCAGCTCAACTCACTCAGCAGGTGACACAGTGGACTTGCTTAATACATCTTAATTTGGAAACTTGGCAGTCCTCTCTCTCTGCTGTTGCACTGTAGCCTTTGGGATGAAAAAAATTAAAGTTGGATTTACCACCTTGTTGATTGTTTCTCCCTTTTGAATTCAGAGACTGTCAGCTGCTGTTATTCTGAATGTTTAACTATTAACTCAAAAACTCTCTTCAATAGGACGTGCAAAAATGATTTGTCCTATGCAATAATAAAGAGAAAGTAATAGTGTTATATAAAACAAAAGTCATAAAAAGCTGTAAAGTTGTGATTGCTACTTGTACACTTGGTGATTATCCCTCTCTCTACCCTTGTTTCAATCTGCAGCCATGTCAGCAGTCATTCCTCAGTTCCAGCTCTGGGTTCCAGCTCTCTCACTGTAAGTTCCTGCCTGCAAGCAAACAGCTGTGTTTGTGTGTGTGTATAGAATCCAATGTGAAACTGCACAGTTTCAGCATTAACAGTATTTAATTATACACTAACTGGACATTTTATTAGGCACACCTTTACAGTTTAATGCAGTCGAATACAGGAGCTCTGCCATGAACTCTACTTTTACAATACACTCCAGTACAACTGCATCACCCACTATAACCTCAATAATAAATGTATAGTAGAATTATCACCTTTCTGAGTTTCAACAAAAATTGAGACATTACATGTTTCCTGAGTGTCAAATGTGTAGACAGGTTGCATATCTGCTGCACAGAAACACAGTTTGTGCATGTATTGCCAGATTAAATAAAAAAAAAAAAAATGGATAGACTCATTCAATATTAAATCCTACTGTCTGTCCTCAGTACACCAGTGTTGACAGCAGCAGTGTGAGCTCTCTGGCTCCCTCCTCTGGCGGCTACACATCATCACAGCCCACAGCCTCAGCACTCCACTCGACCCACAACAGCAGCAACAGTAGCAGCAGCATCGCCCACCTGGCCAACATGCCCAACATGGGCAACAACATGAGCAGCACAGTCGGCGGCATCACTGGCACAAGCGGACTTCATTCTATTGCCACCGCCGCCTCCAGCACAGGGCTGGGACTTGGCTCCAATGGAGCTACTGCCACGTCCAACCTCTCTGCGCCAAGGACCACACCGCTGCTCTCGTCCTCCACTGGTACACGCCTCAGGGGCTGGGAATGTTAATGTGTGATGGGTAGTTGTGAGTTTTAATGAAGTTCTAAATGCTAGAAATCAGAAGGGATTTGAAATCACCCAAGACTTGAGCTGTTTCTTCACATCAGTGTAAAGTATATGAAGGTGATGGTTGTTTGTGTTTTTTGTGTTGACAGGTAAAGCCCCACCTAACCTGTCCCAGGGAGTGCCTCCTCTACTGCCCAACCAGTATATCATGGGCCCAGGGGGGCTGCTGCCAGCATACCCAGTAAGTAGCTCTTCAGGATCTAGACATACAGTGAGTCGAGTATTTGATCCTTAAACTGCACTTATTTTGTCAGAGATTAGAAACACTGATGAACATCTCGCAGACAACTGAAGAAGGCTGCATATACATTTATTTTTTGATCTTTTAGGTCGTTTGTGTTACTGACCATGCCTGTTGTTTGTGTTTTGTAGCAGATCTATGGCTATGAAGACCTCCACATGCTCCAATCCAGACTGCCAATGGTGAGACAAGCTATTTTAATCAACATAGTTGAAACTCAGTGTTTTAGGTTGTTTGCATGTTGCATAGCTCTTCTCCTTACTCTCTCTTCTTCCTCTAGCCTTCTTTGCAGGATTACTATGGAATCACATTCCCTGGCCCCACAGCGACTCTCTCTGGCAGAGACGGGAACCTAGCCAACAATCCTTACTCAGGTAAAATCCCTGTGCTCTTGGCTGACCTTATCTAAAATCCTGAGAACTAGTGTTTGTTCTCACATGGCACTACTCTGTTGGACAGGTGAAGTCACAAAGTTTGGCAGGAATGACTCCACCTCCCCAGCACCTTCCACAAGCCTGGCAGCACCACAGCCTCCCCAGGGCCAGAGCCAAGGACAGAACCAGGCCCAGCCTCAGCCTCCTCAGGCCCAGCCCCAGCCCCAGGGCCAGCCGCAGCACCACAACAGTCAGCAGGCCTTTTTGCCTCCAGGCTACAGCTACACGGGCCTGCCTTACTATCCTGGAGTGCCCGGCGCCGTACCCAATGCTGCTGCCTTCCAGTATGGCCCCACCATGTTTGTTCCTCCAGGGGGCCCGGGACCAGCCTCAGCCAAGCAGCACAGTATGGGCATTAGCCTAGGAAATCCCACAGCTAGCCCGTTCCAACAGCAGACACAGCAGCAGCCCAGCGGTTATGGCCAGCACACTTACAGCTCAGGTTAGTGAGCAAATATTTAACGCTTTATTCATCCCCCAAAAGAGAAATTCACGTGTCACAGCAGCAGAGTAAAGTTGACATCAGAGGTTAAAAAACACCAGAACAGAATAAATCTAGAATATAGTGCAAAAATACAGAATAGATCAATAGCGTAATAGTAATAACGATATACAATTAGGTTTATATTTATATAATTATACAAACTTGAGTAAACACACTCATTTTCAATTTGTAAGAGAAAAATGTTTTAGTTTGAAAATTCAAATAGACTGGGTTACATAATTCTTAAAAATCTGCTTGTTAAGCACTTACTGTGTGGATTTCCTTGCACAAGAAATTCTTTGTATTTGTAATCTAAGGTTGATGTTTTATTATCCAGGGTATGAGGAGCTGACAGCGGGGCCAGCAGGAGTGGACTACAGTAAAGGCTACAACTCTTCCTCACAGGCACAAGCCAAATCTGCTGCTACTGGGCCTGGGAAAGGTAAGACAAAAGCTCAGTGTTTCTAATGTCGTAATTTGGTTTTTGGACGTTGCATAATTGAAGTATGTTAATGTCGTTCTGCCAGGTGTATCAGTGACGTCCAGTAACTCGGGTGTACCAGACATCAGTGGAAGTGTTTACAATAAGACCCAGGTGAGCCTCAACACTCCAGGGCTACGTAACCTACAGTCAGTTTTTGCTTTAAGCTGTTTATAGCATTTAACGATTAGCCAAAAGCTTTTTTTGGTTAACATTTAGGGATGGTAGATAGGCAGAGCTGTTGTTTGTATTTGTTGTTGCTGATTTGTGTATTTGTTTAGCAGGTGTTTTTAATAAATTACTATTACTGTCTTTTTCCTAGTGTTTTTATTGCAAGTCCCATTTCAGTTCCATTAATTTCACTCACTGCTCTCTTTAGTGCCACTAAAATGCACCCGACTGAATCACTCGCACTGCTGCAGCTGACAAAATTTCACATTTGTGCATTCTAATTTTTTTTTTGCCGATTCCTGCTCTCCAATCTCTCCCATGCTAATCTCTTGCCATACGGTTCATTTTATACTAATAAATTAGCTGTGGTTGAGCCTAATTTGTTTTTCTTCTGTCTGTAGTCTTTTGATAAGCAGGGTTTCCATGCGGGGACCCCTCCTTCCTTCAGCCTGCCATCAGCGCTGGGGGGTCCTGGGCCTCTGAACCCTGGAGCAGCACCTGGAGGCTATGCACCGGCCCCATTCCTCCACATCCTGCCTCACCAGCAACCACACTCACAGCTGCTGCACCATCATCTAGCTCAGGATGGACAGGTAACTGTTTGACTGCAGTGAGTCAGTTACAGTTGCAAGAAAAAGTCAGTGAACTATTTTCAGTTTCCTGGTTTTCTGCATTAATTGCAACTAGCAGCATCAGCTGATGTGAGATATGCCTCACTAAAGAGAGATCTCAGAAGACCTATGGTCACGAGTTGTTGATTTACATCTAGCTGGAAAGAGTTGGGAGTAATCCCAAAGAGGTTAGATATTCATTAGAGATGCACCAATGTAAATTTTCTTGGCCAACTCCAATTTCCAATTTTTTTAATAATCTGACCTGCTGTAACTGACACCATACACAAACATTTTTTGTAACTTTTCTGTAATCAATTATTACATTTTTTTAAAAGGTAGACTGTTAAATATCCTTTACATTTTCCATCTTTCTCTCACTCCACCTCCAAATGAATTGCAGTACTTGTACTTTTCTAGATGTCGACAGGTGCAACAGGTAATAAAAACTGAAGAATTAACCAAGGCACCAAATGTTTTCAAAACTACTACAAAATGACTTCACAGACACATGCTACACCATTTGTAGTGGCCCAGTCAGAGCCCAGATCTAAACCCAATAGAGATGATGTGGAGTGACATAAAGAGAGACATTCACACCAGACATGCTACGAATATGGCTGAGCTGAAGCATTTCTGTCAGGACGAATGGTCCAAAGTTCCTCCTGAACGTTGTGGTGGTCTAATTTACAGCTACTGGAAGCGCTTGCTTGAGGTTATTGTTGTCAAAATTGGTTCAGCCTGTTATTAAAATACCCTTTCACTTACTTTTTCCCCCCATCACTCTGTATGTTTAATGGGTGTGTTCAATAAAGATGTGAAAGATCATTATTGTTTGTGTTTTGTCAGCTTAGAAATGTTGTGTGTCTTGAAGATCAGATCAAATTGCATGAACAATATATGCAGAAAACCAAGAAATTGAAAATAAATCACTTTCACAGCAATATAGTTACACAGGTATTGACCCAACTCTTGTCTCTAACTTTGGATGACTGACTATTCATCCAGATCAGTGTTTAGAGGTGTCATACCATTAAAATGTTTTCTCTTTCTTTGTTCAGGGTGGTCCTAGCCAGCGTGGCCAGTCCAGCAGTCTGCAGCAGAAGAGCCAAGTCAACAAGTCGAGCTATGGCAGCTCACCTTATTGGGCCAACTGAAGTGGCTACATCTACGATTGTTTGCATGGATTGGTGTGTGGCTGTGTGTGTGTGTGTGTGTGTGTGTGTGTGTGCATGGACAGACACCAACACACGGCACCACACCTGCATATTTGACTGACAAGATTAGAGGGACAAAACCATTTTACAACACAAGCTAAAACACACACTACCACCTCCCTCCCCTTTACTCTGTATATCCCCTTTTCAAATTTATGGCTGTTGTATGTAAAATATATTTATGTATGTATTTATACAGTATATATGTATTGGTAGGACATAAAATGTGGTTTTCTGCATTTAGTTTTTTTTTTATTTTGAAGGACATTTTATTTCAAAAAAATGTGGAAAGATGAGAATGCTAAATCATGGAAATGAAGTTGGTGAATATACTTGAACACGAGCATCTTGTGATGTGGATTTTTTTGTATGCATACATGAACTGAGAATGATGTACATAGATTCTACACATCATTTTCACGGCAAAGGCCTTTTTTTATTTCAGAAGAAATGTTTTTGTAACTTTGGGTCTCCCACATCTGTGAATCCTGATATTGAGGGTGACTTGATTTTTTTCCTTTCTTTCCCCATTTCCCTCCATCTGTCTCTTGTTCCTAAACTCGTACTAGTTGGTTGGTTTGACCAGCCACGCCTTGGATTTGATGTCATTTTAACATTGGTTTAATCCTTGTTGTCCAAATAAAAAAATATATAACCAGTTTGTATGGATTTGGCATCAATTTACTCACCAGTGTTGTTCCATTCACACACGTGATACTCGTGCATTATGGTGGACACTTTCACAGGCAACACTTATGTCAAATTAGCAAAGATTGTAATTTTGCAAAACATTTTTAAGACATACTTAAAGGCAGGATGGTCATCAGCACATTTAGGTTTTTGCCTGGAGACAGTGTACCACCTCTTAAGACCAATGAACTAAAGTTGTGTATCAGTGTTAATGGCACTGAATGTGATGTTCAAAGATAAAATTACACTGCTATAACGAGATGATGGAAAATAATCCACACTCCACTCTGAGCATAATGTGCAGAGGCTTTTCATATACCAGTGCATCTCTAAAAAATAGAATATTGTGAAAAAAAATCGATTTTTTTGACAATTAGGGCTTAAGCTATGAAAATCAAAAATACTGCATCTTTCATGATCTTCTAAACTGAGACATGCTGGTGCTTCTCAAGCACTTTAATCTGCAGAGCTGATAACTGTTTTATTCTTGGTCAGTGTGACAAGCACAGCCGTTAGAATGCCGTTAGTGAAGTTTAGTGAAAACTGCACATACACTACTCACAAAAAGTTAGGGATATTTGGCTTTCGGGTGAAATTTATGGAAAACGTAAAAAGTTCACACCA
>JAUMHL010000025.1:8086454-8102701 GCA_032362345.1 Sandelia bainsii
TTAGGGAAGGTCACATTAAGTTCACCTGTAAAGGTTATAGTGCATTTTAGGTTTATCCTGAAATTTCACCCGAAAGCTGAATATCCCTAACTTTTTGTGAATAGTGTATCTTAATTGTGACCACACCATTGTCAGTAAACCTGCAGGCCATAAACACTTTAGTATGGCTGTCTGGTCAGACATCCTGTTAATCCCAATGCATTCAAAACTAAGGTATAAAGACACCTGACTATAGCCAAGAACAGCATAAGTGGATCATTATGAACAATCAACCTACACTTTGTTACTGTCAACATCCAAAACAAGTACTAAACTTCAAGAACCGATTTGACAAAATGTTTGATAGAATTTATTTACAGACGTATAAGTAAATGTATTAACAAGGCACAGTTAAGCATTTTGCAGTCTAATGTGCTTTGATGCTGCAGGACAACACAACAAAGCTGCTTACACAAACTTCAGATACAGTAAAAATAAACTAGATTCAGCTAAAGAGTAAAATAAAAATTAACTGTACACAAAAATAAAGAGTCTTTTTCCATATTCTTTAGTCAGCATTTTCTCTCTTGTTTTTTTTCTTTTTCTTCTCTGCCACAGGTGTTTCTGCTTCTTCTGCCTCCACGTTTTCAGTCTTTTGCTTCTTTTTCTTTTTGGCTGGAGTATCCGTTTCTTCAACTTGAGTATCTGCTGCAGTCGCTTCCTCAGCCTTTCGTTTCTTTTTCTTCTTTGCAGGAGTTTCTTCTGCTCCGTTGTCTGCAGCAGGGGTCTCCTGTTCTTGGACTTCCATCTGCTCGGCCACTTGTTTCTTCTTTTTCTTCTTGACTACAGTGGTCTCAGCTACTCCATTCTCCACCTTCAAGGCAAGAGGAAAATACAGTTAAGAAACTCACCATCTTGACTTTAAGGTCCAGCCATATATAACAGACCCTTTAATTAACTTTAGTGTCTGACTCGCTTCAGTGATCAAGTCCACTGTTTAGGACCAGCCAATGGTTCGGAGTCAGGCTGATATGGCATGTCGTACACTGAGACAGGACCACACGTGGGTCAAATCTCAAATCAAAACATGCGTGAGCAGAGACTCAAGGTAAGATTTACCTCTGCATCACTGTTGGCTTCACCATTAGCTTCAAGTAACTTCTTTTCACGCTTCTTGCGTTTCTTTTCCTTCTTCTCCAGTTTCCGCTTGATCTCTGCTGCAACGTCAGTAGCCTAAGAGGGGGAAAAAAAAATCATTAGAATCAAGCTGAAACCATCATGTTTCTCTCAGTAGTCAGTAATGCTGCGTCAGGCTCATTAAATCAGTTTTTACCCTCACAGTGAGGTCAGGGAAAGACTTGTCATCATTCACAGCATTGACAGACTGTGGCAAGTTTTCCACGTTCTTCACAAAAAAGCAACGCTCTCTTATACAAGTCAAAACAAGGCTCACCTCTTTCACAGCCTCTTTCATGACGTCCACGTTTTTCCGTGGTACTTCGCCAGTCTCATAGAAAGACAGGCGCTCTTCCACCTGTTCACGCAGCTTATCACCAAACACACTTGTGGGCAACTCTGCAAGAATGCAAACAAAACATCAGTGTCAGCTGAGGAACACAGCAGGCCTCAACATTTTCTAAACAGACATGTGACTATGCTCAGGAAATTGCTTCTCAACATCAACCCGAGGGATGAATACTGTTGACGAAAAATAGGAGCATCACCGCAGTTACGCCACATCAACCATAAGATAATTTAACCAGAACACTATGTAATCCACAGAGGTCGTCTCACTCACCAGAGAAACAGTCAATACGTGAGGCAATGGTGCACTTGTTTGCAAGATATCTGGAGATGCGGCCTTTGTTCTTGGCAGCAGCACGTCCAATGAAGGTCGAGTGAAAGATGAGGCCGTACTTGGGGGTGTTGCCACGAGTCTTTAGAGCTCTGTGTGAGAAAACAGCTGCTTTCACATTCAAGATGAACAATTACAGAAACATGTTATTATCAACATGTATATATCTATTTAACTAACAAACAATCTGTTAGATTTGACTTGAAAGAGTGAAACCTTATATTATCTCATTGCTAAAGAACACCTTTATTTTGCATCCACACTGCGGATACATTGTGTGCTCAAGTCTCCAAAGTTTAATATCCCTCAAACTTTTCTAAACATTAAGACAGAAGGTTTAAAAATGCTTCTCCAATTTGCTACCTCAGCACTGTGAGTGGCTGCTCAGACTGTGGGGGTGCTTTAAGGGCGAGAGGGATCACTCCAGAGGAGATTTGTCTACTCCGGTCACCCAGCTCTGCTCCAGCCCAGCCCTGCCATCACTGCAACCACTTGTTTCCCCAGCAGGGAGGGGGTGCCCCAGTACCTGAACAGGGCCTTCTCTGCTCCCAGGATCTGGACTGTGGAGGCTGGGTACTTGGCCAGGTTGGTTAGACTGCCGGCATGGGAGATCAGACGAGCTCCCACCTGAAGTTAAAAAACAGTACCGTCAGTTTCTGTAGCACAGGAAGCTCCGACATGGGCTCTTGTTTAAGAACAGCTGAATCCTGTGGTGAACTGTGCATACAATTATGGGACCATCAGCACCGGATATATGTTTCATCACACAGTTTCAGTGGATTGACAGATTTTGGTATAACATCATTGGTCCCATGTGCACTGTGAAGCCTACACGAATTCTACTCACCACTTCTCCAATTAAGGCTGCCAGGTTTGGAGCCACTTGACTCATCTTTGATCGCAGGTACTCCTGCAGCTCCAGCCGATACGCAGCCAGAGACACTACACGATTGGAGAACCTCTCGATGTTTATCAGGTCAATGGGAGAAATGTCCATACCTGGGGAACAGTCAAGAGCAGATGTGTTGAATGCGCACTGGTTGCAACTATCAAGAAGTTACACTGTCAACCTCAGATGTAATGTGTGCTTGTTTCTCCCGACAGGATCCGCAGTGAGGATTTGTGCCTTCACTACAGGTTTATGAGAGAGCTACTCTGCCCCCCTGTGTTAGGCACCTAGGACAATTATTGGTCCATGATGGGCAAGAAAGGGGCACATCACAATAAAAATCTGACCCTGATAGAAATTCAAGGCTTAAAACCATGTAATAAACCACAAAACACCTCAGTTTTGCTTACCCATGGAGGAGCGTGATGCCTCTAGGATGGCTTGAGCTTTGGCACCGTCCATCACCACCTCCTCCAGACTTTCCAGACTCTCCTCCGTCAACTCCTTCCTGTTTCCGATGAGCTGAGCCAGGCGGCAGTACATCGAGTTGTCGGACACAATTTTGATCAGCTCTGGGAAGTGGTAGCCATACCATTCACTGAAAACATAACACAGATTGTTAAAATGACAGCATAATCAAAGAACAGGCGTTACAAAATCCATGGCACATTAAAAGAATGACATGTATGTACATCTGAATCAATTGCATTGGATGTTTCACTCAACAGTATGGTCAAACCAGACAACAGCTGGAAGAGCAGATGTGTTGAGAGGTTAATGTTCCTCCCGTTTCTATACAGCCAGCACTCTAGGGTGTACTGTCTGTGGTAAGCATTAGGAGGATGTGCAAAAATGCTTCATCAAGCAAACATTAAGACTGCACTGCCAAGCAACACAGGAAGTTCAAATTCAACAACTGAGAACTAAAAAGCCACAGCACATGAAACGTTCTTCTCCCACCAGACATCTTTTGCTTCAACATGAAACATTCTTCTACCTCTAGACATCTTTTGTTTCAGTGATGTGATGAAGAGAATCCTACCGGACACGCATGGAGAATGTGTTTATGTCTTTGTCCAGCTGATCCAACAGAGCAATGGACTGGATGATCATGTTGTCGGCCCTGTTGACGTTAAACTTGACCTTAGCTCTTGAGTAGCTGTGGCCGAGACCCAGCTGTGCCTTGGAGGCGGCCAGGGCAGTGAGACCTTTCACCAGGGAGTGGAAGTGCAAACGCACACCTGACAGGACAGAAAACACACAAAAATGGCTTGTTGGGGCGATATGGAGCAGTAGCAGAACAGCACGTGACCAGGTGCTGTTCAGATTTTCAGTATAAACCTTCACTGGTTTCAGGGTTATTAGATCACATCACAACAGGCCACACTTTCTGAAGAAAAGACCTAGAAACTGGCTACATGTTTTATGTGTCTTCACCTCTGGTTATTTCAGCCACCACACCACTAGTCTGGATAGAAATGCTAAATTCTTCTTGTAAGGCTGCTCCTATTTTGGCATCCGAAACCCCCAACACAGCTTTCTTCTTCCCAGAACGGGGCAGGTTTGTCTCCAGGAACAACTTCAGGTCAGCATGAACCACACCTGAAAGCAGAGGAAGAGACAACTGTTTGTGTGCACTGATGTAGCCTTTGACTCTGCAGCAGAGCCATTTTGAAAGTTGTGGCACTTTTGAAAATGCAATTGTTCCTGCTAACCTTTTGTGTGCAGCTCTCCAAACTACAGCCTACTGGAAATAGATTAATGGGTACCCGTAAATATGGTCTATTTTAATATCCTCAGATGTTCAGTCTCAACATTAAGATGTCAGCACATCAGCTCAGTGGATTGACAGATTATAAAAACATCATTACAACTGAGGACACAGACATAAATGCTGTCCATAACGAAAAACAACTCACCTTCAGAAATGGCATTCATGTTCTCCAAGGCGGCCTGGGCAGACTTGAAGGGGAAGAAAGCAGCCAGGCTCACCATGCTGTTGAACTTCCCGATGCTCAGCACGCTTTCCTCGACCTGAAACACACACAGTTACATTTGCTCCATCTGCAACAGTATAAGCCAGCACAGAGACGTGGGGAATGAACACTGACCTGAGGCAGCAGCATGCCGATCTCCTCCACTTCTTTGACCGCGAACAGAGCGTAGCCTGCCGCATGCTCGAACAACACGTGCAACAGCACCTGAGATAAGTAAATATTTAATAAATGAGGGAGTCTGGCATTACGAACAACATCCATTACCATAAAACACACTTTTACTTCGTGCCCAACGTCTAGTATTAACAGTCTCCACGTGGTCCTCTTCCACGTTTTCATTAGCACCAAAGCTAACTTCACTTTTGTCAAGCGTACATTGCATGAGTTAAACCCAATAATTGCCCAAAAATGTCCCGTTGCTATCACAACTTTTACACGCAGACACGTTGTCGATGTGATGAACCCACGTGTTGACCTGGGCCCGTGCGGATGGTGCCATTAAGCTAATTTATGCTAGCTACCAAGCTAACATATGAACTTTCATATGCAAAGTTAACACATATTACGGTAATCTCGTGTGTACAAAATCTCTGGGTTTCACTTGTATGTTTTGACTCATACAAGATTTCATTTTACTGCGTGAGGTGGTAGTTTTAAACGTTTAACGTTAGACGCACATGCATGCTAATGTTAGCCACATGGGTGGCTACCTGCTCCACTCTTGCTGAAAGGCCGGACAACAGCAGTAAATACATAAAATAAGTATTCATATTCCTAAAGCATTGGTAATCTCAATGAACACCCTAATCTTAAACCACTATGACGAACTATATAACTATACCCATCATCACTCGTCTTACCATGATTAGCAGATCTCTGCATATATACACACAGTGCGTGTGTGCTCTGTGCCTGCTCCTCGAGAAAAAGACGGCGGTCACACGTTTCAGCAGACTGCCACATGACCCAAATACCGCGATACCAGCCTGACACCGCGGGATCTCACACAGCTCCACCTGCTGGACACAGAGTATACAACTCCAGGTACGTGGGTAAAATTAGGTAAGCCTTTGTAAGAGTTGAACTTCTGTCGTACGTTATTATTGTATTTTTCTTGTTGTTAACAAATACCACGAAAAGACCAGAAACAATGTTTAAAAGCATTTAAAAACATTTAAAAGGTCAAAATACTATAATGCATATGTATAACAACACAATATAAAGAGCCTGATGGAAAAATGTAACTAATAGAAAAATGTTACACAGTAATACTCAGTCTGCTTTTGAAGGGGATTCCTTTCCAAAAATGTATGCTACTTTCTAAAGGTCACGTGACTATAGGAATAATCAGGTAAGCATGTTTGGCAGCCTCATAAAATGGAGAAAGGGGTCAGCAGCAACTCACATTAGTACATTTTGCAATGACAACTAGACTGTTAAACCTCCCATAAAAGTACTATACTGTATAGAGCACTAGCATTGTCCCAAAATACCCTATGTGCGTGTCCTCTCAGGTTGTGTTTCAGTTAGTATTAATGGTAAAATGTAAGAGCCAGCTTTTCTGTATGCTTATATTTGTATCTAATGCAGACTGGCACACACAGTCACCCCTCTCTGTTGAGGCTACGTGGTTGTTTCCAGCTGGACAGCATCACATCCTGTAGTAACAGTGGAGCCATTAGAACCGTGGCCTCAAATGTTGCTGAGTTGCAGTGACATTAAACAGCAGAGTAAGTTATAAATAACTAATGTCAGCTCACAACACGAACAATATGACTTTCATCAGTTTGTAAATTACTAAGAGCTTCAAATTTATCTATTAGAAAGGACTTAAGCATAAGAGGTTAACTTAACCCACAAACATCAACATTACGGAGCTGAGAACTGAGAAGAGTCAGGAGCTAAACACTGTACAGTAAGTAAAAACACTTGCTACACGTTGAGCCTCAGTGGCCTTTTACACAACAGAGAGAGACATGTTGGTTCAGTGGTATGGAGCTCAATTAGCATGGAATACCAGGAATGAGCCATTTAGAAAAAAGCGCCATTAAAGTTCTTTTGTGTCGCGCAGTTTCCAAGGAGTGGATGCACGTTGGTCTGTGTACACACATATAAATTACAGGAAGGTCATAAATGTGTTGGATATTAGTGTAGAGCAGAGAATTTATGATGGACCTCTTCAGACAGGTTGTCTCCTGGCTGGTACACACACACACACACACAAACACAACTGAGGTCCAGCATATTTATCACAATAATCTTTTTCAGTCACACACAGCGATTGAACTTTGCTTCTCAGTTAGCAGCAGTCCACTTTAAAACCAGTTATGAAGGAGTTTTGTCTTCTTCCTTATCTGTAATTAATAAATGAAACTAATAATAATAAATAAATGAAACAGAAAGGGATTGCATTGTGTTCTTCTAGTACCCATCCACAAATAATCGGCTATGCTGTATGTGTGGAACATATTCTTTCAGTACTTCACACTACTTATAGTTTGTCTACATATATACAGCACGGTCAGCTTACTGCTGTAATAAAAAGCCAGATTGCAGAGTAACATCTGTGTTTCCAGGAAGATGGAGGAGAGTGCCTGAAGGAGCCTGTTGAGGAGCGGATGTGAGGGAGGACAGTAAAAACCTCTGCGATAAGGAGAGGGCTTGATAAAAAGGCTGACTCGGACACACTGAGGCTCAGACAGGTGGAGCTCTGCTCACTATATAGCACAATTTGCCAAGGCTGACACATCACGTGAGTAACACATGACTTCTTCTGCTTCTGTCTCTCAGGTTTTCCGTCACCCTCTGTTACTCCCGTCTCTCTGCCCTTTGATGTTACGTCTTCATTTTCCTACAGTCGTGTGCAGAGCTGTCTCTCTGCTGTGACTCTGGCCTCTTCTTCTCAGTGGAGCAGTTTGTTGTTTGTTACTTACTTCCATGCTGCTGTCCTCTCCTCCTCCCTCTCTCTTTCCCTATCTACTATCTATTTGTCAACTTCTCCCTTGCGCAATGACCTCTGTCCTTCTACTTCATTGTTTCTGCGCACACACATACACACACAAATACTCTGTGCTTTCTTATTTTGTCTGTTGCTTCTCTTTCCTGCTACTAACAGAATTAGCTAAATTCTTTAAATGACCTGACCTCAGTGCCACTCACCATCACTGTTAAAGTAGAAACACCAGCTGTACTGTTTA
The DNA here is from genome assembly GCA_032362345.1 of Sandelia bainsii. Lineage (NCBI taxonomy): Eukaryota > Metazoa > Chordata > Actinopteri > Anabantiformes > Anabantidae > Sandelia > Sandelia bainsii. The sequence goes on from JAUMHL010000025.1 coordinate 8,094,372, forward strand.
GTCTTTATTCCTGTGTTGTGTGTGTGTCTGTGTTCAGGACTTAGCAGAATGAGAGTGCACGGGTCACTGGCTGGTTGCGTGGTGGTGGTGAGCCTGGTGGCACTGCTGGCTGAGAGGTTAGAGGGACACATCACCTTCTTCAGCCCTAAGGAAATGATGCTGATGAAGGTAAATATCGTGTGTTTGAATCAAAGTAGTGTTTAACTAGAGCTCTTCTCCAGGAAAGTAAGTTTTGGAATATTCTCATTTAATCTAATTTCACAATTTGTGCTCACCTGAATCTACCCAACTGTTGATATTAGCAAATCAACTACTTTTAATATCTCTAACAGATTTTTCTTTTTTAAAGCCCAATTATTATCTTCTACACTTAGACGTTTACTTCTTTATTTTATTTATTCATATTATTCAGGTGACTCCACCTCAATCTAAATGCTAACTCTCAAGTCTCAATAAAATCTGAGCCATGTTGAAACAACATGCAACAGACCAAAAACATTTACTGTAGAAGCCAAGAGTCCAGTTATTTCTGAATCCTTGTAATTTAAATGCTATGTGCAAAAAAATATATATCTCACTCACAGTTCTTTAAAAAAAAAGCTTAGACCTGACACATTTATGTAGCATCTTTCATTTTGAATTGAATGAAGTATGAAGAACAGAAAACTGTAACTGTCTCAACACTTATGGTCTGGACAGTATGTATGCTTCTGTTGTGGGTTTGTGTGGCGTTCCGCAGGAGCGTGAGGGAAGAAAGGAAATGGAGCCTCGGTTGGAGGACCTTCAGTTTGAAGAGGGTGGCGTCCAACAGCCTGCACGGGTGGAACGTGGTGGAAATCCTGTGAGCGCGCACACACAATCTCACCCCTATTATCACCAATGTCTTATCAAATACATTCCATTAACACTTGTTTTGTGTATGACCAGGATAAAACAGTAGACATTGCTGTCCGTCTTTCACCCAAACGGCTGGATAATGTGGCGCCGGTGCTTGAGAAGATCGTCCGTGAAATAGTGGATGAGCGTCAGAAAGGTAGTAGTAGTCAGACATTGTTAGAAAAGCCACATTACGACCTTGTCTTCTGTTATAATATAAACATAATCAGTACACACATCGTTCAAGTGATTAAAACCTCACTGGTTACCATACCGTTCTCCCACTTTCTCTCTCTGCAGCCAAATAGTGAGGCCTAAGACACAAGTGGACGAATGCTGTATAAATTCTTCACAAAGCACTGGATGCTCATGTTTTTATGAATCAGTCAATAAAGGCAAGTGATTGTGATTACTGTTGTAATTTCCTATTCTTAAGAATCAGCTTGGCATGGCCACATGAGCAGACATCTCTCCCAGACCACTCTTTCATCAGAGAAGAAACCATAACCACCATTTGTTTGAATGACAATTACTCAGATAAAGTCACTCCTGTTATCAAAATTACTTGATATGTATGTAATATTATATAATTCATCCAGATTTGATTTGTTGTTGACTTGTTATTCACAGCAGTGCAACACAAACTGACAACTTAGAAAATGTTTATTTTCTAGCAGATGGAGTCCATTTAGTGGTTATACAGTAATAAGGCAACATTTTGTATGTTTTTTATGTAATACTTATGTTTTAAAAAGCCAGTGCCAAGAATGCACAATTAAATTATTATATAAATTACACAAATATTTAATACACAATTCATTTGTATTTTATCTTAAAAATAATGTCAGTCCATGTCTCTGCAAATTAAACACAGCTTTTCACATTATGTCAGAATTCCTTCATTCATTTAAAGTTAAGGCTGGAATGGGACCCCTTTTCTTTTACTGGACTGCTGTTTCACAGCTTTGACGTTAGTCTCTCGCAGATCTCAAAGTCCTTGACTGCGAGAGCAGTGTCTTGAGCTAAAGGTGCAGGAAGAACCAGGGAGCAGTCGCTGTCAAAATACTTCCCAGTTATCCCTTCTGTTTCCTCTGCTACAGCGCAGTAGATGGGACTGACTGCACCCTCTTCTGGAGACTGACAGAGAGGCAAAGATGGTTTTGTGAGAGTACAGCTGACAAAAAAAAACAGATATGCATCTCAACAGCTGCTCAAATCCAAGTGGGAGGTTTGTCTGATCTCATCCCTGATGCCTAACTACTATAACAGGTTGTTCAGTGTAACCCCCAAAGATACACATCACAGATACACAACAAGTGCTGATTCGCTTTTGAACTCTGAGAGTGGTTGAGAAAACGTGAAAACAGAATTGCCACATAAGCTGGTGATAGAACCCAGATGTGAAAGCGTACATGAACATGTGTGTCCACGTGCAACATTGACCTGCTGTGCTCTCCGCACACACGTCACATTTCAGTTTTCCTGTCAGAGGAGTGATTATTGGCAACATTTGTGTGCACCCTCTTTCAGTTTCACCTCTACAAAAGTAGCTAAATGACTAAATTGTTAAACGCTTTTACAACCTGCGTATAACCTTTGATGGTGAGTACAGTGACAGTAAAACTACCCAACAGATCACAACACTCCAGTGTTTCATTGAGCAAGCACAGGATGCAGTCCACATTTGTGTGATGGATGACTTAATGACAAAAAATGACATAAAAAAAGCACAATAATGATTCTGCAACAATCAGTCACAGTGAACCTGTGTCCCTAGTGACACCTGGTGGGTTTTTTTTTACTGTTGGCGCCCTGATTCACAGAGGATTGGATGAAGAGGACTAGGTGTTTTAAGTGGTGCCTATTCTTGTCTGTGGGAGGCCACAGAGGACACTAGTATTTCTCTGATTGAACAAGATGTTGATGTTGGGTAAGATATTTGTTGTTTGAAGTCCTGTGAGTTGTATGTTTTATTAGAACTTGATGAGTGACCACACATCATTTTATGCTGTGCTTATTAGGAGATATAAAACTACTGTGTGTGGGGAATATCGACAGAGCAGGTAGACTTATTGTTACTGTGTATGTCAATATGTATGTTAACATTATTCAAATTGTTGTTGTCATTTTAATGAGTTGGAAATATTTGATTTGTCAGCTTCGTAATTATTGTGTGAATTTCGTACTACTGTTTCCAGCTTTCTGGTTTTGTTTGTACAGCTTATTTTGTTTTACTTAGCCTGACCGGTCTTGCATTAAATTTATTTTGTTAGTAGTTCATTTAGTGTTTGGATGGGACTGTATCCCAGATGCTACACCTTGATGGTTGCAAGTCAGGTGATGTGACAATAGAGTAAATATATGGACAATAAAAAGCAACAACTCGCTCACCTTGAAAAAGAAAAACCCAATTAGCTTGAAAAGACAACGAACCATAAGTGGATAGTGTCTCATCACTTCTGTCATGACAATACCAGGGTGGACAGAGTTTGCAGTGACACCTGCATGTAAATAAACACACAGAGACACACATTACATTAAGAGCACAGATAGAAACTGTAATCAAAGACCCCGTTGGTCTGTGTCCTTTATGGAGATTAAACATTTAAAGGACAGGAAAACATTTTTTTTATTCTCTGGAAAATGTGTCTGTTTGTAAAACAGAAAACAGATATTATTTAGTCTGAGAAGTGATTAAACCACTATGACTGAAAGCAGAACGTACAGCTGAAGTTCACAAGACAAATTACAGTAAGCTGTGGCACTAAGGTAGTCACAGTAGTTTGTATCTAAAGAGAGGAAAACATGCTCTTGAAAAAAAGTAATTTACTGATCAACATTTTAAGGAAATGTACATATTCATCTAAATAGACATAAAAATGTTACGGTCAAAATGTTGAGAACAATAATAATCTTGATTTCATTCTACCTGTCCCTTGTATCCTGCGTGCTAGCTCATTGGTACAAATGGTATTGTGCAGCTTAGTGTGGTTGTAGACTTTATCCATGTAATAAGATAGGTTCTCTCCGTGAAAGTGAGAGAAGTCGATGTGTCCCTTCTTATGATTGACTGAGCTGACTGTGACAATACGCGCTGGAGCTGAGCGCTTCATTAGGTCTGGAATGAAACAGAGACGAGGAGAGAGCGAAAATGAAAACTCCGATGTTAGTATGTCATGACGATGGCAGGTACTTGTATAATCATAACCACAGTATACTTGCTGTGTTAAACGAGTTACCACTCGGTCTTACCCAGCAGCAGGTTGGTGAGAAGGAATGGCCCCAGATGGTTGGTGGCAAAACAAGCGTCAAATCCGTCTTTGGTTATGTGTCTGGGTAAACCTGATGGTAAAATATGTTTTAAAAGTTTGCAATAATTACACATACTGATGCACACATAAATATGTATGAAACACACACTTTGTACATCACTGACAAAATGCATTCTCTACCCACTACCCCTGTGTTTACCCTAACCATACTTCATTGGAAGACATACCCACACTTTAAAGTACAAATACACTACAGTGCAAACACTTCTTGCCCTGTGATCAGTTGTATATTGTTGCTATAGAGGAAGCTTTGCAGTGCAGCGTTGAGTGTCTGTAAGCACAGTGATTTCCATTTTTGGTCACAGACTCATTAAACACAGAGGCATGTTTAGTCCTGGCTTCCAGATGTGCAACAGATGGGGATATGCTGGCAGAATGTTCTTTTTACTGTGTTTAATGTTTCGTTTTCTTTCATTTACTGAGTTCCTTGATTATGTGAGGCCAGATTAGCCAAGTTTGGAAGTTTAGGAATGAGAACAAATCCCAAAGCAACAAATGTTGTGAAATCTGCTAAATTAATTTTACTCTTATTCTGTTAACATTGTGATATACAGTATGTGCTCCCCAAAATACAAAACTGTCTAGAACTATTTTAAAACAAATGGTTCAATTTCTGCATGGTGGCACGTGTCACCTGATACTCCAGCATTGTTGACGAGGATGTGGAGAGCTTTTTCCTCCTCCAGAATCTTCTTAGCAAATTCCCTGACAGAGTCCAGAGAAGACAGGTCCACCAGATGCAGGTGCACATCAGAGTTCCCTGATTTCTCCCTGATTTCTTTAAGTGCTGCTGTCCCTCGGGCCTCACTTCTACAGGCCAGGATAACACGGGCCCCACGACGTGCAAAGTCCAAGGCAATGAACTTCCCGATCCCTATTGGAGGAGAAGAGAGCAAAAATTTGTTTGCACTATTGGTAAGAAAAATGTAAGATAGCAATCAACAGGTGACTTTTTGCAAAGTGTGAACTTAGTGTGTTAAAGTAAGTCAGAATTACTTTTAAAAACTAGACACTATTTTGAGATCCCAGTGGCACCAAAGCAAACATCTGTAGTTCTTAAATATACTTTCTGATTATGCTTTACCATGCTGTTGAAGAAAACCTTGATGCAATGTGGGACGGACCTCCCAACAAGAATATCCCAGTTTTAAATTGCAGTTCTGTCTTTGTGGAATTTGCATGTTTCCTGTCTGTTTGATTTAGAGGGCTCTGAAAATTGGTCCTTAAATTAACAGCAAAAGCAACTTTTGTCAACAAAACATTAGCCAGGGTAGGTTATTGTAGGCTGTAAGTGTGGGTCAGAGTTTGAGAAGAGCAAATATGAGATAAAAGACAAATACTTTGTAGGTAAATAAATGTGGTTATTATGTCTCTCAGCCAGGGAAGGTCAACCTCATCATCTTATCATATACATTTCAATAGTGTGTATTGTCATTATAGAACCCCAGCAATGAGCATCATCATAAACAAAATCCAGGGACTGAAAGGCAGCACCATGTCGAGAAACATCCTCCTAATATCCAGTACTCAGAAGAAAAATGCTCATTCTGCTAAGGTACCAATTTTATTTAGAATTTTTATTGTGATTATTTACATAAATTGTTAACAGGACACGAAAATTGATCCCTACTAAATATCTTTTATTTCTGTCATTTATTCAGATTCGGCTGAAGATGCTGTCACACAGTAATGTCTGTCTGAACAAGACATTGTCATTGAAGCATTCAGAAGAATGGGTTTATCCAAAACTAAATATTTGCATGTAGAGGTTCCTCGCTGAATACAACAATAAATAAAATAGGGATTATGCTAACCCAGTTTAATGTGAGCATCCCAGAAATCAATTCCAAATTTGCACAATATTTATTAAAACTTCCCCATTGAATGCTTTTATATATTGACACTAGCTTAAATGACTGTATCTAATGTAAAAGAGGTCACTTGTTTTTCACCCAACTGTGCTTCTCCCCTCAGATTTACATAGCCTTCAACCAACCACACATGTTTTTAGTAAACAAAATCTCAGATAAACTCATTGTACATGACCTCCCCAGCACCACATACCAGGTCAAAGTTAGAGGACAGCTGGTCAACAGATACAACTGATAGCATATAACCCATAATATGTTTATTATTTTAGTATATTTAGATTATCCAAAGAAGCTGCACTTAGGCACACTCGTGGCATTTACTTATCAGATTCAAGAGAATCTGATAAGGGAATTCAACCGGTTTTCAGTTCACAGACTGCCTTGTCAAGAGTTAATTTGTGACATTTCTTGCCTTCCTAATGTGCTTTAGACCATTAGTTGTCTTGTGGAGAGGACGGGTGGGTACAGAGTGAACTACTGTACAAACCAATATTATGACAATGAACGCTCAGAAGTAAAGAGAAAAGACGGTTTATCATTACTTTAGGAAATGAAGGTCATGAGATGTTTTCAGCTCTAACCACTTTGTCTTTGTTAGACATAAAGAGAATAAACAGACGCTTCCTGGATGTGTGGTTCCCACTGTGAAGCATGGAGGAGGAGGTGTGATGATTGGTGAGCATTGAGTTAATGAAAAACTTTGGTATTAAATAAACAGACTAAAAATACCCATATCATAGGGTACTGAGTACTAATCATGGGCACTGGTCAAGTGTGTGTGTGTGTGTGTCTTTCTTTTTTTGTAGTTTGTGTAAATGGACTCTTTACAACAGTTAGAGGAGAATAATTAAGATGAATCACTGTTGTGTATTTTTGTTGAGTTTAATATCGCTCTCTCACTAACAAAACAATCTGAAATTCAGTCTCTACAGATTGAGCTGCGTAAAAATTATTGGAAAAGCTTCACCAACAATAATGTCTCCTTGTCTTCTCCTTGGAACAAACAAACACTCACCTGTTACGGTCCCAATATAACCACGGCTTAAAGGAACACATAAAATACAAGATGCAGCAAAGCTAATAAAAATACAATAAACTCAGTAACAGAAAATCATTTACAAAACAAGCCACGCTTGATCCAAGCGCATGGGCCATCAGTTTCCGACTTCCCCCACTAACCTAGTAACCATCCAACTAAACTAACAAAACAAAACCAAAAACATTGCTACTAGTAACTCCCAATCCAACTTGATCATTAACACAACATCAAGAAAACTACAACACAAAACACGATCTGTGCTGTTGGTGTGTGAGAGAGGGAGAGAGAGAGAGAGAGAGAGAGAGAGAGCACGATAGCTCCTCCTTCACAACCTTTTCAACCTGACAAAGTTAACATTACACTGAAGGTATGATTTGAATGTTTTCATTTCTCTAGAGTACACACAGTCTAATCTTATGAACCTGACAAAGTTAACATTACACTGAAGGTATGATTTGAATGTTTTCATTTCTCTAGAGTACACACAGTCTAATCTTATGAACCTAGCCACAAAAACACCATATCACAACAAATACAGTATAACCTACACAATATATCTAATTCAAAATACACCATGGAAAAGGTAAATAGCAGATGAACATATAACAAGCCGTTGAGGGATGGTTTTGCACCATATCACAATACTTTTATGACTACTTTCCAACAACACTGTCTGGTTATTATTTGAGGCTCAGAAAATGGTGGGTACTAGTGACATAAATGTGATCAGCTATTTGTAATGGACCATTTGTAAATGACTGTTATGCAGGCCTTTTGAAACTAGTCTTGTGTCATAATTAATTCAGAAATAATGTAATTAATTAGGGATGATATTCATTAGAGTCACAGGCTATATATAAATCTAACGATCAGTTTCTGCTGTTGGTTCATTTTGAAATCGAGAGGGATGTGGGATTTTTTTGTGGACTATAACTTATAAGTGTGGTTTGTAGTAAACACTACACATACACACGTATAACTGGAGGGTCAGTGTCAGACGAACTCAGACACAGCCTTGAATCACCTCAACCATAGCAGTAAGTCTTGAAAAAGATTATCTTGAGCTCTAGATCTACATACCTGCTATTTTTGTCATTGTTTATTTTATTTTTTTTGATACATTTTTTGCTGCCCATCACCGATCCTGTTCATAATCTTTATGGACAGGATTTCTAGGCGCAGCCAGGGCGCTGAGGGGGTCCAGTTTGGTGG
>JAUMHL010000025.1:8102801-8119947 GCA_032362345.1 Sandelia bainsii
TTTGTGTGTATGTGAAGCACTTTGTAACGCAAGTTTAGAAAAGTGCTCTATAAATAAAGTTTATTATTATTATTATTCCTCTACAAAACAATACTACACTGGGTTTTAATGGTGCTAATAGTCCACCAATAAGTTTGTTACCAATTCTTATAAAAGTATCGGAAATGAATAGGTGGTGAGCAGAAACAAACCTAAAAATTATAAATTATTGCTGGATAAACTTAGATGTTACAAATTTAGTGCTCATACATTATTTTAACAGTTATCTGTCAAATAGGAGACAATGTGTATTTTATAATGGAAGTTATTCAAATGTGAAAGAGTTGCAATGTGGTGTGCCTTAAGGAAGTTGTTTAGGACCATTAGTATTCTCTATTTTCACCAAGGATCTTCCTTTTGCCTTAAAATGTGCCAGAACATTCATTTATGCAGATGACACAACATTACATCAGTAGTGTCAACAGAGGAATTATCTACTGCTTTGGATGTGGAATAACAATTAGTCATAAAGCACACATGAAATAAAAAGTTAGTTCTAAATTGGACAAAAACCAAATATATTTTGGTATTTTGAATAAATCTTGGGTCTAGTGTAGACTCTGATTAGGATTTGGTTATTTATTATTATTATTTTTCTTTTCTTATTTTTCTTATTCTAATTTTTTTTCTTGTCTTGGGTTGTCTACATTTTTCAGCTGTATTGGGTGTTTTTATTTTTTTGTTTAAATTTACAATTTATTAGTATGCACTGAGATATATGATTTGATTGTTGATGTCTTTCTTGTAGAAATTGTAGTTGCATTGTGATAATAAGTAACATTTGCTTGTTAAACAATTGAGCATTGCATTCACTTGATATGATATTGATAAATTGATCAAAGGCTAAAAATATGCAGATTTGGAAATGTTCTTGTAATTTGACAGATTCTTCACTACACAGTTCAGTAACATTGAGCATTAAAAATACTGTTTGATTGGACTGACAACATGTTGACATTCAGAATGCATAATATGTTATTCAGCAATTCATTTCCAAAAGACATTTTCCAATGTCAAAAGTTGGTGGGAACAAGAAAGGTAATTCATATTTTGTAGTTACAGGAAGTTGGCACTTTCTTTGCTTACTCAGTGCATACCAGATCTGCAGCTCAGGAACTTCAGAGTCTTTTGTTCCCATGTTAACAGTTTGGAAGTTAGGTAAAATGTGCTTATTAATTATTAGTCATTCTTTTCATATTTAGTTTTAGTTTAAATTATTAAGTGTGTGTGCATTATTACAATAAAAACAAACAAAACATATTTACATGTCTGATAAATCTGTCTGAAGATCAGATCTTGAATTGATGAATTGAGTTTTAAGCTATCACTATTTGTCGGTGTAACAGGCAACAGAGAGAAATAAATTATTGTTTATATTTCATATTTATCAAAAGTGTCTCAGCTATTCCTCTTATGAACTTTGGAGTAAACCTTTCGTTAAAGAGTTACTCTACACGTGATATGTGTGGCGGAATAGAATTTCTGCCTTATCCTCTGTGGGATGAAAAGTTAAAGTCTGTTGAAGCTGCTCTGTCAACGCCCATGGTCAAAGTGTCAGGTGTGGTCTGTTGTACTCTGCTACGTCACTGCTGCACATATTACAGTGTAAGAGCATATAGTCACCACTAGCTAGCAGTGCAAGCAAGACAGAAAGAGCAAGAAAGATTGAATAGATGTGAACTTTAACCTTATGAGTTTGTCTCAGTCATCAACAGCTGTCAGAGACTCCAGTCAGGAGACCATTAGTGTGATTACAACTAATCCTAGATCAGATTGATTAATTCCCCAGTAACGTGGTATGAACAGATTTATTTAAGAAACACTACTGAATCAGCATGACCCTTACTCCACAGGTCCCTTGTACTAAACTGTGAACTAAACAAGGTCAGTTATCTTGTCTCTGCATAACAATTTCTTCAACACTGTTCACCATAGGCCTATCTTTAGACATTTATATATTACAATCTCTAGAGTTTGACATTCTGACATCAAAGATTACATTAACTCTTATCGAATACAGTAAAAAAAAAAAAAGTTTAACAGTACCGTTCTTATCCATTTCAATTAATTCTACCACAATGTCCTAACATATCTTGTCAGTTACAGGGTAAGTAAATATTTCTGTTTTGCACATTAGGTTGATTTTCTGACCTTTTCCTTTACTGGCCAAGTATGCTCAGATAATGCAAAGCCATTGGAGGATGTGTGTGTGTGTGTGTGTGTGTGTGTTTCAGCATATCCTGGAACAGGGGGGTTGGGTCAAGGTTATAAAATGTGGACAAATCCAGTGTGGTATGTATGACACAGAGAGAGAGACACACACACAAAGAGAAAGTGAGTGGAGAAGAGAAGTCAAAAGAGCGTTGGTAAATAGCCAGGAACAGACTTGTTCATGTGCTATTCTTTAAGGGAGTCTGAACTTTATCTTTCATTTAGCTAAATTAGAAAAGAAACTTAACAAAAACAAACACAGCTTAAAGCAGAGGAGAAGAAGAAGACATGAGGGACTTGGTGCAGTCTGTAGAACTTGGGGTCTCTCAGCGAAAAGGAGTTAACGTAACTCAACCCAAAGTTTGGCTAAAGAATGAACTTGTTCGTGTCGGACTTGCTGAATCCCTTTGCACATATGTCATGATGGTAAGAAAGAATTTACTATAAAATATACAGCTATATTATTTTTACAGTATTTTTTGCATTATTACACAATTGTAACTTTATTTTTATTCAGATCTTCACTTTTAATTTATGAGCTCTTCACTACATCATACATAGCAACAAACCTATCTATAACAATCATATGTCATTAATTATTAATGTCATGCTCCTGACCCTGATAACGTGCCCTCTCTTGCAAAAACATAAGCGTGTTTCACAGTCACATGGCAGGGGTCCTGCGTGGTGATTGGTAGGTTCAAGTGGGTGACATCTGTTAACAGAGACCAGGCAGTGGGCTGCATGAAGAGGGTTGCAAAAGTCACGTGTTATCTGTTTTAATAAACCCTCTACTCAGAAGCCTGGAGGAACTATACACACAGACACATGGCGTAAACACATGCTATAGATAAGCATGTGAGCACACAAAAAGGCATTGTACATTTATATGACTTGAACAGTTTGAACTCTGGAAACCAGACTTCTTAACCTAAATATGCATGACTTTTGTAGGAGGAACCAGACTTTTCCCGTTTCCTGAGTGACTAGCTGCAGTTTCTCAGACAGTCAGTCTTTTTCGGTGTGACAACAGCGCCTGTCATTGAGTTAAAAGTTAAATAAAAGCAAAAAAACCCAAACACCTCCTGTTCAGCTTTTTAACACTTCTCTTTTAACCAAAGCACTCACTTCTCCATTGAACACTAGCAGGCTGACTGACTCAGTGACTTATGTAGCACGATAAAACATATTTAGTGTATGTCTGTTGTCTAGTTTACTTATGTTTGTTGCATTGCTTTTCCCCAACTTCATCCAGTTTTCACTTCCCTGCAATCGTAATCTATTACCTCCATTGTATGTTGGTTCTATCTGTGCCCAGGTCTTTGGCCTGGGGTCTGTGGCCCAGGTAGTGACAGGTCAGGGAGCATTTGGACAGTACCTGAGCATAAACCTGGGTTTTGCACTGGGTGTTGCTATGGGGGTGCATGTTGGAGGGAAAGTCTCAGGTATGAGATCTGCAAACCCTGCATTGAAATATCTTTAAAGATCATCACAGTCATTGTATAGCTAACGTTTCTCATCTCTCATGCTTTCTTGTTCTATCAGGGGCTCACATGAATGCAGCAGTGTCATTCACAATGTGTACATTTGGTCGACTTGCGTGGAAGATGTTGCCTGTATATGTTTTTGCGCAGCTGATGGGATCATTTCTGGCAGCAGGGACAATTTATGCTGTCTATTATGGTGAGGGCACACTACATGTTCAAGTAAACTAGACAGTGGACACCTAAACTGTCTTAAAATGCTTATGTTTGCTTCTTCTTGCTCATATATCTGTATAACAGAGTATTTACCTTGTCATTGTTACTGTATGCAGAAGCCATCCATGATTACTGTGGTGGAAATCTGACTGTGACTGGTGTAAAGGCCACAGCTGGCATCTTTGCAACCTATCCTGCACCATACCTCTCCTTGTTGGCTGGATTCTTTGACCAGGTAGCTATGAAACAGGATTAAAGGCTTGCAGGCACAAATCACTTGCATCAGAATATAATTTCTTTGTTGTATTACACACAGCTATCTTGATGTGTTTCTACGTAATATTCGTTCTCTCTGTGTGTGTATACCAGGTCTGTGGCACTGCAATGCTTCTGCTGTGCCTGATGGCTCTGTCCGACCAGAGGAACAAACCGGCTGCAGCGGGCAGTGAGCCTCTTGCAGTGGGTCTCCTGGTGCTGCTAATTGGCATTTCTCTGGGTAGCAACAGTGGTTATGCTATCAACCCCACCAGAGACATCGCACCCAGGGTCTTCACTGCCATAGCAGGCTGGGGAGCTGATGTGTTCAGGTATACAGTAAAAATGTACTGGGTTTGAGCCAGGGGAAGATTTGCTGTTTCCTACATGTCACCTTAACTCAGGGTCAGTCAAAGGCAAAACATATCTGCTAATGATTAAATAACTCACAGTTTTTCAACAATTGTGCTGAAAGATGATATTACTAGTTGTTTCTGATTAGTAGTCAGAAAAAAACAACAAAATGTTGAATATAAATACATGGAAAACTTTGTCTCAGATTTTCTATCTATTCATGTGTCTTTATCATGCAGGTCTGGAAATGGGTGGTGGTGGGTGCCTCTAGTTGCTCCCCCCATTGGAGGAGTGTTGGGTGCTGGAATATACAAAGCCTTTGTGGAAATGCACCACCAACCTGCCTCTGAACAGGGTGGACAGCTGGTGGAGGGGCTACAAGAGGAGAGTGTGCCTCTGGAGAAACAAAAAAACATCTCTGGAAACGTATGTGTGTGAGACCTCCAATAATGTAGCGTGTGTGAAAAGGATATCTGTAGCAGTTTAAACAATACAGTAATGGCGAAGGCTTAAAAAGCAAAAAACAAATTGCTTAGATGGCGGAAGAAAGACATCCAATAATGTTTTGTCTTTAATAAATTTTAAAATCATCAGGCATATAAAATTAGATGTAGATGAGCTCCTATCATGCATTGCTTCTATCAATGCTAGTTATAGCAACTAAATTGAAAACAAAAGGTTGAAAACAAAACTAGAGCCATTTCATGTGTAGAAGATGAACAAAAATACACCCATTGGCTTTTATGTTATCTTTATATTATTGAGGCAATAGTGGTTGTTATAACTATGGTATCATCCAACAATCAACTGGGGACCACCTACATGAGCTTGGGGTTTACAGTATGTTAAGAAAAATCAAAAATCAACTCCCAAATATTGCACTTTAATAAACACGTCTTTTTGAAAATAAAATAGAAACAGTAGACATTAGCTCTTCGAAGCTCGAAAGGGCAACAGCACAACCAAAAATAATATACACATTCATCTTTCCAACAATCCAGCACACAGCAGCCTATAGCCCAAAAGTGTATATGTATCTTGATTAAGCGCCAAAATACTTGAACTAAAAACAGAGATGTCTTATTAGGTCTGCTATGCAACATGTTTTTGGAATCAAGAGCTCTGACAGAATTTAAGTAATGAATTGCTGCTTGCTTACATGGAATTATAAGAGCAGATGTCATTTTGGCAAAGATCAACAGGCCTAAACTTGAGCACATTTTTAGATTAGTGAACTTTACATTAATGCACAGCATGATGGAGGCACTGTAGTGATACAATGGCCACTGTGTTACTTTGATTACTCAAGTTTAACTTGATGGTTTTTGATGGCCAATCATGTGATCTCATTTTCTGTGGCCACACCAGAGTGTTTAATTTGTCAATTTTAGATTGTAAATAGGTTCCAGCTGTGCAAGCATGTTTACTGCCCAACTTAAACATGACAAGACATTCGGCATTCCAAACTTTTGGACAACATGCTCTTATGGAGCATATAGCTGCTAAGTCCAGCCAATGAAGGAATGGCCGACTGCTCTTCTAGCTATATTGATAATGTTGACATGACAAAATGTTTATCTCAGAAGCAGATATTCTCACCGTTTTGCCCCACTATATCTTCCTGCACTGCCTTGGCTCTTGGCAGAGTTTCCTACATTAGACTGTGTTGACTGCTTCTTCTTGGGAGCGGATACTTTGGCTTTGCCTTTAAAGGCCTTTGTAGGGTCCAGCTTGTTGAGATAAGAATCTCCTGTTGGATCAGCCAGGCTGAGCTCACAGCTGAAGGTCAAGGGATGGTAGAGGGATGCCCACTGCTAAAGAAAGAACAAGATTATAGATAGTTTAAAATAAGGTATGTGGTTATGTAGACAACATTACAAAATGGGTACAACAGTAGGGGCACTACACAGAATTTGCAAAAATTCTGCAACTCACTTTACTTCCAGGCAAACTATGAAATTTACCATCTCAGGAACTTTGGCAATCAGTGCACAGGACTAAAACTACTTAAAAAGGCTGTGAGGATGAGGGGGAGGGGAGTAGTCTGCAATTAAGCGGAGGCAAAATATGTCTATGCTTTGTGTATGTGTCTTCAAAATGTAAGTGTTGTGTCATCTTGTTGAAGTGTAAAGTCATCAAACATTGTAGTATATTGTAAAGGGCAAAGAGCAAATTAAATATATTTTTTACACCTACAATGACTTCAAGTGTTGTTAATGTTACAAAATCCTACAACACAATTTAAAACGTCGTATCTACATATGCTTTGGTGAAGTGTGGAAAAACAAAAGTAAAGGACAAAAAAGAGATTATGTTGAATTATACTCAGTGTAATACTAATGCAACAGAAGGTTTTAGAGACGCCATTTAAACCACAGTACGGTACATCATGACGGACGATTAGTGACTTCTGCTACCTTGGCCTGTGGGCTGGGACCATATGGGGTGAAGGCATACTGCCACTCAGGAAGACCGAGGTGGGTTATCATCAGTCGGTAGTAGGAGGTGAAGGTTGCTGTCAGAAAATGCCAGCACAGAGAGTGATCAAGGAACCAAATTTCACCCTGCTGGGCTACAACACCTGTAAACCACACAAAGCACACTTCTAAATGATCGAGAATAAATGTAACATAAATAGATAACTCATTACTTTTTTTACATTTAGAAATACCAGAGAAATAATGAGAGCTACAACAAACAAAATACCTGGAGTGCAAGTTTTGTAGACTAGGCACACTTTACCATTCCCACTACATGAATCCAGCTCGAAGATGCGGCTCCGGGAATCAAAATGGGGTACTGCAGGAGGATGCTCCGACCCTGGCAGATAGCGTTAATGAGTCTTGAGTAAATATTTACTTTCCAATCAACACTTCATTCATTAGCCTGCTTTCTGCACAACTGAGCACACATAAACAGACTTAATCCAACTTGGCATGCTGTAATTGTTGAGTTAGGCCCACATGAGGCTCTGAGAGGTGAGTTTTACCACTTTCTGAGCTGTTCTCCTCCCAGTCCAGGTCAGCCAGTGATGGTGCATTAGGAAGAGAGAAAAGTGATACTGGTTGGAGCAGTGGGCACAGCCTGGCCACACTGTTAATCATCATACATCCTAACGGAACGCACTCATCTGAAAGACACACACTTGTGAATGCGCCATTTAACCTAAAAGTCTTAAATAAAACTATTTTCGAAGCCATCATGTTGATAGATGTTACCTTGATTAAATGAATACTTTTGTAAAAATGGGATAAGTACAGACAGAACATAGGTTATGAGGTTACCTACCGTCTAGTTTAACACTCCAGGTTAGTGTAAATCCATCAGTTGTCAGATAGAAATCTCGCAGGTCTTCTGGCAAAATACAAGTATTTTTCTGAGGGACAAATGCAGCTCATTTGTTATAAATGTAACAGTGAATAAATCAGCTTTTAACATTTTTAAGGTGATTTTTTTCCCCACCTGTTCCCATGATAACAGGTTCCTCTTCTCTGCAGGCTCCCTCTCTGCAAAACGCACATCGACCACACCGGGCATGTTTTCTAGCACAGGGACATTTAATAATATTTAGTACCAACACATCACCAAAAGATCAGCTTCTTTGCTAGCTTACACGCACGATGACATTATTTGCTAATTTCATACTAAGAACCATATATATATATACACACCGAGTATTCGGGTAATGCCAAGCGTCAGCCTCTCAGCAACGCCTTTAAACGCTAAGCTGTCCTTTACCTCTTCCATTTCGACGACTGCAATCACAATTTTGTACAAAACCCCGTAAGCATCATCTCCAGTTATCTGCTCTGCGTCGTTCACCTAGCTCCAAACACATCAGCTGAACACGCGCCGGAAGTGAGACCTGTAGACTTTTGGCGCATAATTGACATAGATTTAAACCAATTGAAAATCGCGTTTCTGCCTCTTAACCAATCAGCTCGTCCACAGTACCAAACAGGCGGGAGTACAATTCCTTAGCAACGCTTGGTTCCCTTGGGTGGTGGCGGTTGATTCAACATGGCGGCAGCAACAACAAAAATAGAAAATTCGGGGATATTTTGGATGAATGGAGGTATCTTCATCTTTTATTTGATTATATTAACTCTCTTGTTGAGTGCCCATTCGCATATGTTGTATTGGAAGGTGTTAAACTTTTCGAACTTTAACTTTAGTTTACTGAACTGTCAATGCTTAAAAGTTATTTCTGAGGAAGGGAGACGGCTATTCTACTTAATAGTTCATTGTCTTTTAAGTTAATGTTACGTTAAATTCAAACATTTTATACTGAAACTCAGTGGGGAAATGTTTATGCTTGCTGTCAGTAACAATCAACCCCGTTATGTTTCATAATGCTAAAGAGTGCAACGTAACATAGCGGCCATCTGCTAGCTACAGCAGTAGATCGCTATAGTAGCCACTACATGCTAGCGACTTTTTATTATTAAATTTCACTAGCAGTAACTGTCTAACTCTTTGCCTTGTTGCAGTGTCAGACGAGGAACAGCCCTTGGCGATTGTTCCTGGTGAGTCTTAGTGCTGTTTTGGATAATTTGTGAACACAGTCCGAAATAACTTCATCTCATGTACACATAACGTCTTCTTCTTTACTAAAATACTATCTCAGGGGTGGACGGAGATTTGGTAACAGGCAGCACCAGTTTATCCAGTAAAAGAGGTATCAAGATGCGAAGCAGACGTAACACTGACTGCAAGAATGAGGCTACACTAAAGAAAACCAGCAAGACACAGGGCCACTTGCAAACCAGACGCTCTGGGTCTTATATCAAGGAAAAAGTGTCAGCCCATCACGTTACTACTGCTACAGATCACGCTATCTCCCCAGCCCCTAACACTTTTCTCCATCCGTCACAGGTAAACCTTTAGTTGTATAGGGTGTTTTTCTCTATCCTGCATTAATGGAGGGAATATGGATAATCTGAATACTTACAGAAAGCAAGGATGGGTGTATTGAGGTTGACAGAATTCCATTAATATTCTCTGTTAATATACTATTTTACTTGCTAATCTTCTTTGCACAGGTGATCTCTGAGGCCAACAGAGCCAAGAGCCAAGTTTGTTTGAAGGACCTTTGTGCTGAAGATAAGCGCCGAATTGCAAATCTTATCGAAGAACTAGCCAGGTAGGCAGCAGTACATGAGCTCTGAGCTGTCAATATGCATGTGTGAGTGGAACCGTTCAAAGCGACACTTGATTGAACTGTTTAATTTTGTATACTCTTGTCAATGGTAGATCATTTATCCTCAATGGCTGTTCTTGATTTCCTGTTTTTCAGGGTTAGTGAGGAGAAAGAAGAGTCGATGCAGCGTCTCAAAGATGAACAGGAAAAGTTTGAATGCAAGATCCAACAACTGGAGCAACAAAACGTGATAATAGCACAGGAGAGGGAGAGTATCCTTTTACAAATAACCAAACAAACCAAACAAAGACACACAATTTAATTAATTTCATTAATTAACACAAATAACACACTGTGACTCTAGTTTTTCCAGTCTATCAGAGGAGATTTGTTGTATTTTTTTAGTGAAATGTCCTTGCATTCAATTTGCTATTGCAATTAGCACTACTGGTTCAAAGTAGAGTGGTGAATAAATGCAGTTCTGTTGTTCCATAGGGATAAAATTACTAGTTGTCTGTGTAATCCCCCGAGAATATGGCTATGTTTAATATTGCAAAATGTAGTTCATGGTGTGTTGATTGCTTTATGGTACACTGTATTGTAACATACGGCTGCAGCTAATTAGATGAATGAATATTCATTTGAGTTTTTCAGGATGTGATGGTTCTATCAGTGTAGTGTTTTTTATAACGTATGCTAAAATTGCTAATAAGATGCACTCGACACTGTTTTGAAAGTGAACTGATAGTCCTACAGTAGAGATGGTGTAGTGCTGTTTTTTTATTCTTAAAAGAAGGTCCTGAAAGAAATATATTGTTTAACTAGGACCAATGTCACAAAAAGGTGTAACAGGACAGTAAGTTTGACTGATTAGCACAACTTCTGATTAGCACAACTTCAGACTAAAAGGGACACAACAGTAAAATTACCCATTATTCTTTTGGTTGAAGTAGAAATTTGTGAACCCATGGTTGGCTGTACCTGTAGGATGTTCTTGAAGTTCCACAAATTATTGCCGATAACTTGGTTCTGCTGCTTTATGTGCTACTCCATAAGAATGTCAGCAGGGGGCAGTGTTGTCTCAGGAAAGGCCATGTACAGTCTTTAGCCAAGACCCTTTAATTCCATACAAAAGGAACAGAAATAGAGCAGATGAATTTAAAGTACTTGAAGCCTGCTGCAGTTGTGTTTTGTGTTTGTAGCTGATCCATTGTTGTACAGAATCAATTTCATGGTTGCAGCCATGGCCCCAAACCATCTAAATCATCTTATCTTCCAAAGATTAATTTTGCTATTTACTGAGAACACTACAGTGTTTGCTTTCACCATATGTTTTTGTAACCCTTCCTGTATGTTGAGAATTAACTGTAGAATATCTCTGAGTTTGTTCTTACAGAGTGAGGTCAGGTGCGTCACCAGCTGATTCTCGATTGTCTAGGATGAGTTTAGTGCTAAAGCTACAGTGATAGTCTGCTATTAATCACACCCCAAAATTCACAAACTGTCTGTATTGCAGTTCTGCTCAGGTCAAACCAGAGTATGACCAGCAGTCACTTTAGGTTAAAAACACTGCAAAACATAAAGAGTAATTGGCCCAACTGGTAAATTGCACAATTGGCAACGGCGGCGGGGAAAATTAGGAAAGCGCAACTCAATTAAAAGCACTTTGTCTTGGAGACTTGGCATTTACACCAAACTTCTAAACTCCATTAAAATGGTATTTGAGAGGAAAAAGCATTGGGATCCAAGCACCTCAGGGGGCATAACGCAGTCTTTTAAAGTGTGTGCAAGAGTCATGAAGGCTCTTCTCAGGCAGAGGGTTCTGGCACTTCTCTGAAAGGTTAAGGAGACACCAAAGGCAAACACACTGAATGAGAGTCTTGTTAAGTTTAATTCCATTACGTCTCAGCTTATCTTATCTAACCAAGATTCAGGGCTGTCAGGGGTGTAAAGAATGTAGGGCTATACCTTAACCCCAAGCCACCTAGGATGAGAGGGAAAAATACCCTTGATATTTGGGTGTTCAGCTGACATTTGGAACTGACTGGCACAGAGGACTGAATTTGTGTTTCAGAAAGCAAGGATGCCTTTTGTACTTCAAGGGATGTTTGCATGGGCAGAAGTCGAGGTGGTGTTACTAACACAGTGCACCGGTGTACTTGCAGTATCCAGCGAAAAGCACAGCAGGTGCTACAGCTAATGCCATCTATTGAGTGGGAAACAATTGGAGGGAATCCTGAGGCCATGGAGAGAGGGGAATAACTACCCTTTTAGGATATGTCATTGAAAAATGCTACATGTTGTGATAGAGGATTGCCAGAGCTAAATCCATTTTTACCCTTTCAGGTTTTGGATGGATGACATTTACAATGTGGAAATCTGGTTCTATCAAGTGTGTTTTTTCCAAGAAGCATACATCAGAAGGTTGCTGTGGAGAATTCTTTTGCACAACCTTTTGTGTGTTGTCTTGATCTGGTCTGGGTGTTGTGTATCGTACCTTTTATTCCAGGAGTTTTGTGAATGAAACCAGGTGCTGTATAAGGTGGGCTCTAGTGGAGGCGTTTCGTTTTATTGAACGATTACCTACTGGCTGTTAAATGCTGTAGTTTTGACCAGTTGAACTTATAATTTTTTTGTGAGGCTACATTCTGTTGAGCTGAATAGTAGGAAAGAAGTTTTTGAAAATATATAAATACACTGAGCTGCTGTTATTTGAAACTAAAGTTTAGTTTTGAAAATAAATGTCATTATTTAAATGGGTGCCAGCGTGTAAATTTTGCGTTATATTTGAATAGACTTTGCTGCTTTGATTTATAATCAAATAAAATTGAACCGATCACAAAACCAATTAAATAAAGAATGCATTGGTTCTTTGCTAAAAAAAGTCAGAATTGAATCGAGTTAGTAAATTGTGAGGCTTGTTTTTGGTAAGTGTGAAGTTGACAAATTCCAGAAAAGAGACAAAATTTTTGTGTAAATATTTTGTCTTGTTGATGCAACTTAGTCTCTGCCTAATAAAACAAACAAACAAAAAAACTTGTGATCAAAATCTACACTATAGTTGTGATCAGAACAGTGAAAACAGCAGAGAATGTCTTTGAGAATAGCTTGAATTTCTAAACCCATTTTCAGGACAATCACTTGGTTATTTGGAGTTATTTATTGGTTTACTGTGGGACTTGCATTCAGTAGTACTGAAACAGTTATGTAAACTGTCTTCTATTAATTCCTCACCACTGCTTCCTTACACACACATTCATACACATCAGTCTCCGCCCTCGTTTCCCCCACATTCCCACTCAGGTTCAATCTGTTTGGCACAGTGTGCTAAAGCAGGCTTTAAAATATTCCCCCCCTCCTGTGCAAATTTGTTCCACCTTGAAGTGGATTTCATTATTTCATTTGAGCCTCGGTCTGACAGGGAAGTGAATCATTTTGACAGGCCCTGTCTGAAGCTTCTTCAACCCAAGCCCTTGATTCTGAGTATTTTTGGAGCATGGGGGAGGAGTAAGTCATTGTTGGCACTTTGCAGCTTTGATGTAAACCAGGGTGCTGAATGCTTGGCCCCCATTGGCTGACGTCCAAGGCTGTGGCGGAAGCATGTTTAATGTGGCAGTGGGCAGAAAAGTGGAATCTTGTCAGTGTCGCTCCATGTCATCAACCTGTTAACTTCATTTATGGCACTGGGGCATTGTGATGCTGCTGTCCTATAGCACAGTTTGTTTTGTGTGTGATCTGCACCATATCCAATTTGTATTGCGGTTTGTTTGCTATACTGCATATTTGTGTCTACTGGGAGATATTTGCTTTAGGCATGAGAAATCATGTGTAAATTGTGTTTTATGTGAATCTGGTGAAATATGAGCATTTTTTGAATCAACACACAACACTCTATCTTGGATTGAGGTGAGGTATAGCTGTATAAGCATATTCAGTACCTCACCTTCAAGTCCTTTATTTATGCTGCATAAATAGACCCAGCACAAGTTTACATGATGTGAAGTCCTTGTGATGCCCTTGAGCTTTCCATACAGAACTACTTCCGTGGACATTATCAGTGCCGCAAAGAAACCCTAGTTCGATTCAAGAGTGCAATCAAAATGTTTCCTCACATTTTCCTAGTGTTTATGGAAGCTGCTGCATTGCATTTGTCTGGTGTCTAGTCCTCAATTCACAGTCATTCGCGCTCTCTCCTCTTTCCCTGTGTTTCATTTCTTCAGCCTGATTGAAGTCTTCTAACAACCAAAGTGTTTTCTTATGGGGTGTTCCGCCAACTAATCCTTCAATAAGACTCTACTTTGAACTTTGATTTTCTCTTAAAATGGGGGCTTTTTTTTCAAACTGATGCTGAGACACTCATCAGCTGGGGGAGCAGGGCCACCATCATAAAAAGATATGGTCTGGAGGAACACACTTTATGGTCAGCTTGGGTTGGAGTGTGTGTAGCACTTGCTTTATTGTGGTGTTTGTGTGCGCTCTGCTTGCAGCGCAGGTGGGGAATTTGTGCTCTCATGTCTCACTCTGTGTGTGTGTGTGTGTGTGTACTAAACGAAAGTGAGAGTCAGACCAAGGTTGGTTATTGAATGTGTCTGTGTGTAGTCTCTTCATTCTCATGCTCATTATCTTTGTATGTGCTGGTGTGGTGTGGTGTTACCACTGTCATTAGTGGGCTCCTGAGGCGCAGCAGTAGTTGTGCTCCAGATTAGTTTTTTTGCGTCTGCCAGCTCTGTCTGGCAGATAGCCTGGCACGGCACTGCCCAGCTCAGCTCAACACAGCTTGGCCCGACCCAGATGGTGAAAGCTCTCTGCCACAACAACAACTTTGATTTTGCTGGCTTCTTCTCTCTCTCTGTTTGCAACTTTGCTGTTCACTCTGCTTTTCTGGTACAATGTATAATTGATGGCACAAACAAGGGTTTCATTCAGATTGTCAGTCTAAATCCAGCATCTCGTATCTTTTTTCCATTTAAGTTGCAAGAGGATACATAAGCACAATTATTTCATCTTTGATCAAAATATTTAATCCTTGATCTCTTTCATCCACACATTTTCTAAGACTGTTATTGTTACATGCCAAAGGTTTTGTCCTATTGTGTTTAGTGTTTCTGTTCTGTAACGTTGTTAGTCGCTTAACCCTTGGTCCTGCAGGCCTGCAGCAACAGTACAAAGAGTGCCAGGAGCTTCTTGGGCTCTACCAACAATACCTTTCTCAACAACAGGCAAAACTCAACCAGTCCATTGCCCAGCTCAGTCAGGAGCCAGCCCATAGCAAGGTGTGTAGTACATACATACAATTACTGATATGCTGCTTATGTTGTAGTGAATGCAAATTCAGTAGATGTACAGTAAAAATTATTGTCATGCTCTAGTAGGAGCCACGTTCAGAGAACAGCCCATCAGAAACTCAGGAACAAAACCGTCCAGTGGAAACATGCAGCAGCACATTGTCCCATGGCTAAGTGCTGTAATGAATAACAAATCACTACCAAAGTCCACCTCAGTCACTGGTTCAACATGACTGCAACATAGTGAAAACTCTCTCAAGGTGATACTTTAGAAGTGAAGACACCTCTCTGACTTCAGCCTCTGTAAGAATAGATGACTTGGCCAACCTCATTGCCCCATGGTGGCTCTGAATAATGTGTGTTTGTCTGCTCTCTGACCCTCAGAAAATTAGTCTCAGTCTCTTCTCCTGTCAAGTATAAGATGGGCTTTCCTCTGTATGTTTATCTCATAATGTTCCTGACCTTGGCTTACCTGGCAATTATACTCAGTTGAAAATTGTCCTCATAATCTTGTGGCCATAGTCCAGTTTACAGTTTTGAAAGATGATTTGCATTTGTGCTGGTATAAAACCCAGTCATATGCCAAAGATCTTTATATAAGCTGCAGGGCAAGTGTGTATCACCCACATTTTAATGTTTTTTAGAGCCCAACACTGTCACAGTCATGCTGTGATATTTTAGCTGTTGTGGGCCAGCTCTTCCAAACACAAGTTGAAAGCTTTTACTGCACCAAACATCATTGCAAATTAGGCTGTTAAGTGCCCCCATTTTAGGTATTGGTAAATTTCAGTTTGTAGCCCATGCTTTGTATTAGGGTTTTATGGTGCAGTGATGTGACATTTTTAAATGAAATACTCCTAAGGATTTTTAAAATTGCCAAAGATTTTTCATTGTCCACTTTGTTCCAGGTGCTCAGTAGTGAGGAAGTCCCCAGCAAAACATCTATTAGAAGAATTGATGGATCGCTTTTTGATGGTTCATACCTCGGGCTTGCTGCTACTCAAGCACAACAGCCTCAAGTGCCTAAGAGCGCTGATGGAGGAAGGGGAGCAGTACAAACCTGCAGTGAACCGGTCTCTCTTTCCAGTGCTAGTGAGTTGAGTTCAACATATGGGCAGACCAAACAGCACAGGAGTCACAAAACAGAGTGCAGGGAGCCACACTCAGAGTCCTGCCACAGATGTGAGCGATGCCAAGGCAGTGGTCAAAACAGTGTCTATGGAACACAGCAGTGGAGAAGTGGCAATAGCTCTCATCTAGAAAATGGCCATCATGACAGTTTTAACAAATGCAAGTGTGAAAGGTACGATAGGATTCTATACAGTTCTGATATGTCATCCTGCTTGAATACTTTACTTTCCTGTAGAACTGTACATTTTATTTTCAACAGTGTAGGATATGAAACAAATAAGTCACATATCTACACACAGGCTGCAGAGTGTGAATGCCATGGGCTTAACGAACGAGCAAACCCTGACCAGACCTCTGCTAGGTCACGAGGACTGGGAGGAGAAGAGGCATCAGTTGCTGTTGCAGAAGATGCAGTTGGAGATGGAGAGAGAGAGGCTGCAAGCACGGCTGATTGAGCAGGAAGAGAGGCTCACCAAACAGAACCAGCAGCTACACCAGACACATCTTGATTACAGCAGGTAGAAATATCAAAGCCAAAGCGAAATGTATTGTACCTGGCACACTGCTACATAACATTTCAGGGCATAAACCTATGTAGTTACTTTTCCAGAAGTATCCATATTCAGTCTATTTTTTTGTTCCCCTTTACTTCCTCAGTGTCATTGCAACTTGCCCTTTCTCTATATTGTTCTACATTCTTGTTAGGTTTCAACAAGCTACTCAAGCTGAGCTCAGCAACTCAAACACTAGGACTAGAGATCCACAGCCTGAGGGTCCCTCCCACCGAGATTTACCCTCCAGGTAAACCGAGCAGATAGGAAGACAGACACTGATACTGCAGCTCTCTACGCACCTTACATCAAATATGCACTTACTGTATATAGCCTGAATATACATGGATATACACATACACTACTCACAAAAAGTTAGGGATATTTGGCTTTCGGGTGAAAGTTATGGAAAACGTAAAAAGTTCACACTACAGTGATATTATATCATGAAAGTAGGGCATTTAAGTAGAAGCGTGCAAT
>JAUMHL010000025.1:8119974-8133862 GCA_032362345.1 Sandelia bainsii
TTGTCTCTATGTGTCGGCCCTGTGATGGATTGGCGACCTGTCCAGGGTGTACCCCGCCTCTCGCCCGATGACAGCTGTGATAGGCTCCAGCACCCCCTGTGACCCTTACGAGGACAAGTGGTTAGGAAAATGGATGGATGGATGATCTACATAGAGGAAACATATCAACTCAAAACCTATGATACTGAAGTGTGTCAGTTTGCTGCTCTTCTCAGCCTTGCAGCTTTTGCATATATTAGAACACTCCTGTTTTGCATTTCTCAACAACAGAGGCCTTAGAACTGTCCAGGAGGGACATGGCTACATCTCCTGTGAAGTCCCCTACAAGCCTGAGTAAGCCTACCCCACTGTCTACAATTCAAAAGACCCCAGATGCCAGGTAACACATCTTCACTGAAAATCAGTGAAGCATTTTCTTTTTCTTTTTTTTTGTTATAAACTTTTACATTAATTGTGTAAAAGTTTATAAATTTAATATTAAACTTTACATCTTGTTAGAAGAAATGAATTCAAAGGTACCGTATTTAACAAAGCAAAACAGATTGTTTTTCATGAAAGAATTTGCAATAATCATAAGTACACAGATAATAGAACAATAATAAAAAACAGAGGAGCCAATATATATGAAATGAAAATAAATGTAAAAAATACTATAAAAAAAGAAAGAAAAAAAGATTAATTAAGTGGACGGATTCATCATTTACAGTTATTACTATTTGGGGAAGTTTCATTATTAAAGTGACTGAGCCTCTGGTATATATTAGAGATGAAACCGTACAAAATTTTTATATCACAGTTATAGTGACCAAAAACCCCAACAACTAACACACAGTAAATACCGAGAGGTTACACCAGGAGGTTTGCTTTTGAATTTCTCTGTATGTTCTGGTGCTGACCTCTGACATGCACTAGTTTTTCAAAAATGTTTATACCTTTCAAGCAACAAGAGTACAGGGCACACTAATAGGAGGATGTGTCTGTATCAAGTAAAGAATTAAACAATATACATAATTATCCTTCTTAAAAATTAATCTGTCAGCTACAGAAAGATAATAAATTATTAAATCAGTTAATAAAAGTAGAACAACTTGTATGTATGTAACTTGTATATAAATAATCATTAGTAAGTAAAAGTGTTTATATTAAACTGCAAAACAAATATTAACACTAACATGCACTAAAAGTTGACATCCACAAGCAAACAGGGTAACAAGTGTTAAGTCTCCTATTGGCATTTTTCAGCTTAGTATCTACGGAAAGTGTTAAGGAAGAGTCAGTTTGTACAAGACCTTGTACCAGAGTTTGTACTGATATAGCATTAAGTTAGTGAATGGAGTCTGCAGCCGTCACATACAGCTCATCATGTATGGGAGATAACGAAGGAGAGTAAATCCATAATGCATGCGTCTAGAAGACTGTTGCAAACTTTGTTTGATGCTGGACTGTTTTTCACCCTTCAGCAGGGGAACTTTCCAAGGCACAGTAATCGACCATGGTGTAATGATAATTACAATATGGGAATTTTATCATGGTTTATCGTAAAACTGTTAACCGTTTCATTTCTTGTGTATAGTAGGTTGTATGAAGGATTCTGAAATTCATGACCTATATTTAACGTTTTAACGTTTATTAGGTATTCCTGTACAGTCTAATGCAATCCAATACAGCATCTCTGCCATGAATTTTACTTTTATAAAGTTATAGTTGTCAGTGCTCTACTCTACTGTATGTTTATTATTGAGGTAATACTGATTGGTGGAGTTGTACTGGAGCACACTATATAATGACGACATAAATGGGGTGTCCAGAAACACCTTTTAATATATGAAATAATAACCCTGTAGAAGTAGAATTGATGGCAGAGCTGTTGTATTGGATTGCATTTGATTGATTGTACAGGTATACCTAATAAAGTCAGTGTATTTTGATAGTTTATAGTACAGTGAAGCATTACGACACTATTTATTATTCCAGATAAACAGTAGGGTTTAGCACATTCAACCATGATCTAATCCAGTATCATTAGTTCTGATGAACCCTTCTTAAAGGAGTTCATGCATTTCCTCTACTTCTCTATACATATAAACAATATTGCAACACATAAATATAAGCTAAATATGGAGGTTGAAACTTGACACTTTTCCTGACTTGCAGTTGCTGCAGTGTTACAGGCTAAATGATGATTTTTCTTAGTCCAGCTAACTTTTCGAGCTGTGAGAAGCTAAATGAAGCTTTTTACTGGGCTAGCTAGCACTGTGGCCAGCCTGTCAGGAGACATGCTGCGTTCCATTAGTCGGCTTAGCAGGGACCCTGCAGCAGGTGTAATTGAACAGACGTCTGGATGCACACATTGCCCTCCCTTCTCTCTCTGCCACAGTAATGAGACAGAGAAAGCAAGAGTGAGGTAGAGATGTTGAAAGCATGTTTGAGGGTGAGTGAGGGGTGAGAGCACTGGAAAAAGTGAGAAATGGGAAGCAAGCAAAGTTAGAGCAGGTTGAGATGGATAGAAATGGAAATGTTAAGAAAGACATAAAAAGGAAGATGTAGTTTTCAGGACAGGAATGAATCACTGAGTGCAAGCATTAGACTTTCCTGAAAAGGAAAGGACATTCATTGGCTTTTTTCTTTCACCCTTTACATGGAAATATAATTAACCTGTGTGCTGTCTTATCATGCAAGACTTCCTTGCTGTGGAATATCAAATGCTGAGAAACAGTTTGTAACAGCATTGCTGCATTTTTTTTTCAGAAATTATTAACAATTTTCTTTCATGCAGTGTCACATTTCCTTTTGCAAATGTGGTGGCTGATCAGAGGTACAATAACTATAAGACAGCTTTCCTCTACTTTGTCCCAATTCCTATTCCTTAGCCATAATTATTCAAACAGCTCAAAGTTTTCAACTTCCATTGAGTAACTCTTAAACGAATCAGTGCGTGGTCCAAGTTGAACTGTGAGCTCTGACAGATGCCCATTAATTTCAGCAGGGGACCCAGGGTATCAGATCTTATTACCATCCATTTACACCTCCAAAGCCTATTAAAATTGTTGGACTCCAGCTACACTAGCTACGCGGCCAGTAATGAGGAAGTCTGCCTCTTAGATGCCTTTTGTGGTTTATTTGCAGCATGCTTTTTCATGTGCATCTCTTCAAATAGTTGTAATCCTTTGGTAATCCATTGGTTCGGATTAGACATATGTCTTTTTCCTTGCAGGTGTCCAAAATCAGCGAATGAAAATAGATAAACTAGAAGATAAACTAAATCAATTGTAAATTAGATGAAGGCAGTACCATATGGTATGCCTCTTAGTTCAGTTTTAGTTAGTTTATTAATGTAATCAAAGACCTCATCAGAGTGCCTTGACTTTATCTAGCAATGATGTGAGGGATTGCGTTATGTTTTCAGTCATATAAATTTTCTTGTTAAAAATTCAAGAGTAGATTATCAGTGCCCCATATTGATGTCAAATTGGTAATTCTACAACAAATATGTGTTAACATATTATTGTAATTGCTTTAAGTCTTTCCAACAGCACATGGTACTTCCATTATATAACAAGAACCTAAGATAAATAAACCGTTGTCGCTCTATAGGATGTCATACACAAACACGTGAAGTAGATAATATAAAGCAGCTTTCTTTTAGTAAAGAGAAGTGTATCCTACTGTTGAATTTGACACTTTACCTGAACCTTTCTCTTCCACTTGGCAATAACATGCCCCTTGTGACCACCTAATCTTAAGCAATTCAATCTTGATGTGCAAATTGCACAACGAAGCTCGGGTTAACAGTAAGTGAACTTCTTAATCCTTTCATGAATCCTGAGGTAGCTAGTAATGAGACAGTTCCAGCGCACCCCGCCCATCTCATCTCCATCCTTCCTGCTATTGATTGGTTGGAAAATTGACATGCGCGATATACATATGTGGTGGCCATTATAGGATTTCTATCTGACTGTTTGGACTGCAAATGAAAAGGGGGCACTGTGGCGAAATGGCTATCTTTACTGAAGGAGAAGAGCTAAATAAGCAGTGAAAGTTATGAGTAGGAAGGTGGTGGCTTTGTGGAAATTTTATCTGGTCTTATACAACTAGTAAAGAGACATAAGGTATTGGTGCACTGGGAGAATGAAGCCCAGAGGTTTTATTAGACTCAGAAGGGTTCATTAAAACCATTAATTTTTACAAGAAATATACATGACATACGTGACATATTAATTTTGTCATTGAAGAGCCAGTGTAGTAGTGTGTCACTCCCTAAGGCTTCTCACTGTTCAAGTGACGGGCACAAAAGACTGAACTATTTAACAGTACCCTAATGTTGGAACTGCAAAATCCTTAGATTCCCCCACAATGACTTAACACTCAGGCCCAAAGTATTTTTTTTACAGTGACAGATGTGTTCCTGTTACTGTTGTCCATTCATTTTCTCTGTATGGATGCAGTAGTAAAATAGATTTGCTGGGTTTCCCAGGGGGGGTATTAATATCAAGCAGCCATTTAAAACTTTACCTCACACAAACTAGAGCCAAGAAATGAAGTTCTTTGTTGTACTGTATATATACCCCTCTGAAAATCTATTGGCATTCTCTCTAGCTCTCGTGCAATCTCTGTGCCACCACCGCCCCCTCAACCCTCCCCACCCACTTCCCCATTCCTGCCCAAACTGTACCCCTACCCCCCGCACTCCCCTTGTTATAGATTGTGACCGCCGGTAAGTGATGCATTATTCATTACCAACATGTCGTTTGTTGATGGATGGCTGTTTGAGAGCCCTGTCCGTTAAATAAATCAACAAATAAAAATGCAAATTCTCACATTTCGGGAGAAGGAACCCAGCCAAAGTCCCTCCCCCACATTCCTTTTCTGCCTTCCTCTCCATCCACAAAGCTGCACTTGCTTCCAGTCTGTCTCTTGCAAGCAGACACACACACACTCTCTCCCATGCTGTCTCTCTTTCACTCTTTCTCCTTTGCTGTTGACAGGCAAGAGACCAAATTAGGAAGACAGATTTACTTACTTGAGCTTCGGTCTCTTTTTTTCATCAGTTATCATCCCTCAGCCGACTTAACCCTCATTCAGTTTCTCTCCCTCACACTCAAACATGTGCATGCATTAGTTCATATTGCTAGAGTAAAATGTAGCATTTTAAAACCACTGGTATGTGCTGCTTGCCTCAAGTTAGTGTGAAAAAATGACATATCAAGGTCTATAGTTACGTGTCGAATAACACAAATGTGCCCTGATTGGAAGTTCCACTAGTGTGTCTGTCTGCTGACCACCCACATGCATATCAACAAGTACACGCCAAAGATCAGCCTTACCTGGGAGAGCTGTGTACGGAGCAGCATGATGCAAATCGATGCAGCTTTAAACGAGCAGAGAATTATGTTGGCAACATCAGTGGAGCGTGCTTTAAAGAATTCATGTTTTGTATCTGGAATGGCCGTCGTTCGACTGTGTATACACTGAATAATTTATCAACCCAGCCAGACTGAGGGATTGAATCTCTATTAGCTTAATCTCCCCCGTTTTGGTTTATTTATTTCACTGCACATTCTCTCATTTCTATTCCAGGGAGAAAGCACCAGCTTCTCTCCGTCTTTTTTTTCTCCCTGCAAGAAACAGTGTTTTTCTGCCAGGACCCCCAGTGGTTTTGACTTCTTAACACTGCTTGTTAAGGTTCAGTACGCACTTCAACAAGAAAGATTTTGTTAACACTTACAAGAGAGATTTGTGTTCATATTGTCTGTGTTAACAAGTGAAAGGTGAATAACAAATATTTTAGTGCGAGCGTTGACGCACTGTTACAATTAAATCGTGTGAAGATACTCATTTACTTTACTTTACTTGGCAGACGCTTTTATCCAAAGCGACTTACAAGAGGAAGACACAAGCAATTACCATTCGGGTTCTGTAAATTACATTTGTTGTAAATACATTTACAACATTGCCTGTCTATGGCGCGTCACTGGGTTCAATATTATGAATGTAAGCTGTGCCACTTCAACCATTGAAACAAACAGAGGTCATATGTGAATAATAAATAAACTGAATTGAATAAAAAAAAAACTTCTAAATTTAATTTATTTTTCCAGATTGGACTTTTCCTTGGCGGAGTTATTGGATATGTTAAGTCCTGGCTCTGCACCTGTGCAAAGCAAGTTGTCCACTCAAAGGACCAGAACGACACAACGTAGGCAAGTCCTCACTACCCCCAAATCAGTTGGCAGAACCCTGCTTACTTCTTCTGGACCTTATCCTCAGAGTACCCAGCAGGACCTGGAGGAAAGCCAAATACTGGAGGATATTTTCTTCATTTGCTGACAAAGAAGAAAATGAGGAGTTGGTGGGGGAAAAAATCAATTCACTTGAAATTCACCTTTTTGGTCTTAACTTTAAATTTTTTTTTTTTCTCATTTAGTTTTCTATTGACATTCTTAAACCAGAATGATCATGATATTGTAGATTGTACTCTTGTTATGTTGTGATTTTTAACACAAATAAACAGTTATTTATTCAGCGTTGGTTATGCTTGTAGTTTAAAATTGATATCCTATATTGTAAATACTACTGTATCAGAATTTCCCATAAATTATACAACTTAAGTCATATACACCAAATACTGTATATAGTCAGAGCTATCAACCTCCTGAATTTTGAGGAAATCTGTTTACACTGTATGTTTTTAAGATATTATTGATGATTGACATCAACTTAAAATTGGGG
Organism: Sandelia bainsii; assembly: GCA_032362345.1. NCBI lineage: Eukaryota > Metazoa > Chordata > Actinopteri > Anabantiformes > Anabantidae > Sandelia > Sandelia bainsii. The sequence continues at coordinate 8,126,704 of JAUMHL010000025.1, forward strand.
ACAGTTTTAGGATTTGTGCCACCGTGAAACACTATAAAACATGAATGATCTCATATTGATAAATTATCAGTAAATACGACACGACACAGGACACTTTATTCTAGTCTGTGCTTTATTATTGGGCTAAGCTGAGACGCATCATTCATTTAAAATTACAAAAAAAAAAGAGTCCAGGGGACCAGAGAATGGTGCAGTCTGGAGAGATGGGGGCGGGAGCTTAAAGCGCATTGCCCAATCAGAAGCTTAGCTCATCAGGAACCTGGCAAAGCTTAATATGCAACATTCATTTCCCCACCCTCCATACTGTATGTGCTGAAATTGGGAAATAGATTTCCAGAATACTTTGAAAACCATATGAAGTAAAATTCGATTCTAGCAACACTACTGAGCTGTAGAAATAAAACTACTGATAACAGTACTGAAAAATGATTGTAACTTTTTTTTTTTGATGAGATAGTGCAGTTTTCATTGAATTTTGCTCTTGGTAGAAGAGATCAGTTGGAACAAGATCAGAGCTCTGTCAAACAATACAAGGCAGGGGGAGCAAAAAATAGGAGCAGGGTAATCAAGTTTTAAACACAAAACTGGCCTTTTATGCATGCAGTTAATAAGGGATTAACAGTAAACCAGACATTAGCTCATTACAAGTTAACAACTAGTGACCTCAAGGTCTGCAGCTGTGAATACATATCTGACTGAACAGTTGATTTGGGAGAGTTGTTAACTTGGAATTATTTTGACTTTGTTAAAAGGTTTCAGAATGGAGGCAAATGGTAGTCAAAACCAAAGAGAAATGTTCCAATTCTCGTTACAGTATTACTTTTAAAACTAAACTACAATATGAATGAATAATTACAAATATACATAAGGCTTTAGTGTTGCGCTGCATTGTTTTGAAAAGTTTATCACCGACAGGAAAATGTAAAATCAGTCTTTTAAGTTGTTTAAATTCGGCCTGCCAGTATCTAAAGTGGTAATATGTGATATGACAGAGTAGCACTTACAAGTAAACTGGTCAGTGGCAATAATAGAGCTCAGATCTCGAATCAAACAGCACAAATAAATAAATTCATAAACACAAAGAAACAAACAAATAAATAAATAAAAAATGGTTCTGTCTTTGACATCACTTGGTCAATAGGAGCATTTTTCTTCGTCATTAAAGAAGTGCTGAAGGCATGGTCCTGCAGACAGGAACAATGATCATCTGTGGACCACAACAGTGGCCCATGCATGTCATATAAAAACTATTTGGTCACATACCAACTCATAGAAAAATAATGCCATGAAAGCATGCATATCATCTCAGACATGACTTATAAATAAATATCTAAACAGATAAATGAATAGAACCCATCAAAGTAATACTTTTATAAAATAGGTCAATGTGTGTCTAAGCTCTAACTGAGGTCAATGCTCTCCCTGACTGTATTCTGGATAAATGCCTTGGTCAGGTCCTACAGTTTGTACCGTATCCTAGTGACATTTTTTTTGTACCTGGTTTTAATGAGCATTATCATGTTTTCATTCATATATTTTTTAAGTATTTAAAGTACTTTATCCAGTCCTTGTAGATAGAAGTAAAAGTCCTATAAAATATGCAAACCTATGTACAGAGGAAAACAGAGCAAAAAAGGAAACAATTTACAGTATATTCATCATTTATGTATATATATATATATATATATTTATATTTATATTTATATTCAAACTTCTGCTCTGTTTCTTGTTTTTGAACCACTATACTTTGTTTTACTTTTCTTATGTAAACTTGCAGCTTTAAGTTGGAGCAAATGAAGATGAAGTGCTTGGCATTCTAGTTTCTGTGGTTGTTGCTGCTTCCCCTTCCTTATTTCAGTCGACATGGAAACATGGGCTCAGTGAAAGACATGAGTGATTGCTCAAACAAATCATTAGAAAAGCACAGACTGTGTCAAAACCTTTTTCAATTTCCTCAGAGCAGAGGCGGGCAGTCAGAGGGCACACAGTGTGGCGATCAGGGATACCAGACATCTGACATTTAGCTTAAGGTGTTATTGTTAGCTCAATGACAGCTCAGGTAGATGTGCAGGACAATTTGTACTACCCCACTATGGATGTGGTCAGGGCAAAAAATGATCATGATGGTCATCTGCTTTGCACTATATGCCATGCTCAGGTCATTGTTATGTGGCGCACATAAACAGAGGAATTCTTGGATGCAATCGTGGCTAGTGGCTCACTGGATTTGAAAGGTAAATGTTAAATTATTCAATCTGCTAAAAAGGTTAGACACAGACACTAGGGACATGACATAATGAGCAGTTTATAGGAAAACTAGTAACAGCACCTAACAGGAAGCACTGTTTCCAAAGTGTCATATAGCCTTATAAATATTCATATATATAAATATTCATTGAGTAATCTCCACCATCTGAATATGTGTTGAACGCAGGGTTTAATAAGTCCAAGTCTGTTGACCTTTTGCAGGCATGTATAGTAGGAGTTCATGCCATTTTTGTAGACGGTTATGAGAAACTGTACGCTAAAGCAATATGAAACCAGCCTCTGTGATACAGCAGTTGTAATGGATAAATGGCTTGTCACAGTTATTGCTTCATTTTACAGTTTCATTATGCTTTTTATGTTTATATTTAACTGTATGATGACATACAACATAAGGCAATATAACATCTTCTAAAGGATATGCTTCATGTCAAGTATTAGCAGCAGAGATCCACACATTAGCTGCTGGATGGGAAAGCACATAAAACCCCCTCTCTCTTATTCTGTTCTAAAGGAAGCCAGCACTCAAATTATAATGTATTCATCAATATTACATCACCTTTATGACCATTAAAAACGAAACGCCACGTCCACTAGACCTAGAGTTTTGACTCCAACCAGTGGAACTTAGTCACAGGTGCCCTGCACACAGCTTTGATAGTCAGTACCTGTGCTAACAGGTTACCTAATGCCCGCTTTTATCTGAAGAGTAATCGCATGAGTATACATTTGTTCTAAATGCATTTTTTTTTTCCAAAGACAATGATGGACCAACTGTGGTTGGATGGGTTGTTATATTGGACATGCACTGAAACTCTCTACGCGGCTGAGAAATGATATGGATCTGGCTGTAGTTTTGACATCATAATAGCGCGTTGGCTGCTTGCAGTAGTGTGTGTTTTTTTTTCTTTGTTTTCTGAGAGCACAGTGCTTGATGGCAGATTCTGCAGGTGACAAGGCACACCTTGACATGGTGACAGCCCATACGCTACATGCACTTTACTGAATGCAAAAAAGAGCAAGGGTTGTGAGACGTATTCATTTTGGTTCAAGTTTCAAAGAGAAGTTTGTGTGTGTCAGCATGTGTGTGCGTGTGTGTGTTTGTGTGTGTGTGTGTGTGTGTGTGTGTAAGCTCAAAAGATATGCTTGGAATAGAGTCGAAGATAATTGTCCTTTTCCTCTAAAATCATTTAGCCTGATTCTCTTAAAGCCTGCTACTGAGATGTGGCTTTTTGCATTTTCAGATAATATTTACACCATATGTGTATCCTCACACATGTATCTTTTAACAATATATTGTGTGTCAGCATATAGTTAATCAGAGATAGGAATGCCTGCAGTTTAGGGAGCTGCCACATTTGCGATTCTTCCCAAGCAGAGCAATATTTCAAACTCGCACTAAAATCTACAAAAAATTACAGCTCAATGTAGTCAGTAGCCGTTCTATATACAGACACACATATATAAAATATGTGCATATAAATACATATATTTGTTTGTGATTAATATCTATTTATCCATATATACTGTATATATGAATACATTTGCTTGAATGCTTGTTATACATATATATGTACTGCAAATATAAACAAGTTCATATATCTCAAACGTTTCTGATGTTATTCTATCTATGAGGTTAGGATGTCAAGTTAAAAAAGATAAGGCTGTGATACGGAGCAGCCCCTCCCATGCACTCGCCATCCCTCCCAAGACAAAAATGAGAAGAGAAAAAAATAAACATTTTGAGTAATTGTAAACTAGCGAAGTGAGAGACCCCGTTTGGTCATCTGAAATAGTTTTGCCTGTATTCAAAAAGCATATCAGCAATATATGTGTATATATACATGTGTTGTATATATCCGAAATGTACACTTCTTTTAAGTGCAACTCCTCAACCAGTTAACACTGACTGAAAGAGATGCAGTGGTCCGATTATATTAGAGCTACAAGTCCTCAGCAATAAAAATGTTTGGTCTTTTGGTCCCTAAAACAACTAAGGAATGACAGGTAAGACTCCCTGGAGACCGTTGCTATGGCTCTCCTTGGCAACGGTATCCCCTGGAAACGGACAGGCACTCCGAGCTAAAGATGGCCATCCCAAATCGAAGCCAATTTGTGTCCTGAAAATATCACATTCCCTACTTAAGTGCTCTCTCCAAGAGTTTGTGTCAAGTCTTATGAATTGGTCTTCAAAAGTCAATTGCCCCAAACTCAAATCATCTTACAGAAAGATCTCCTACGGCAATCCTCTATTAAGTTTTTAAAAGGTTTGTTTTGTTCTTGTTGGACTTTTGACATCCATATTCCCGTTAAGAGTTCAGTGGGGTTGGTCATTGTGAGTAGATTTGATATAGTTTCTTTTACTTTTTTCCCTTATTGTTCAAGTAAAAGTTTTTGTGGTCCAGAAAAGGTAGCTGTCACTCAAGCAGGGGTTTGTAGGGAAAGAGGTGTGTATATGTGTGCAGAAGAAAAAAGGTCCTGGTGCTAACCAGGCTGGTACAAATGCTCTCTGAGTTTCAGAGTTTTAGTACATCCAAAAGGAGGTGTCCTTGACTCGGTCATCACTCTCTCTCTCTTTCTCTCTCTCTCTCCTGTGTTTCTCAAGCAGCCTTAGTGGTCCAGATGTTGAGTTTGCACTCAGTGGCGGGTAGCAAGAAGTCAACATATGAGTCAGCTCAACAAAACCTGAAAAGTACAGAAGAAACAGAAAGGATGAGGAGAAAAACAAAACTAAATTCAATTTTGTGTTTTGTGAAGCACACTTAAGACATTAGAGCTAAACATTTTTAGTCATGCTAGTGACGTGGCTCCCGGGATGGCAGTGTTGATCTGCCAGATGGTGTGTTGGCTCACATCATTGGACCAGACTGTTATACAGTCCCCACCAAAAGTATTGGAATGACATGTCTAATTCATTTAACACTAAAGATAGCACCTTTTGTGTCAGATGACCCAAAAAAGTGAGCAAAAGTATTGGAACAGATAGTTGAACAGTAAATTAAAGTCAATAAAATGAAATGTATGGTTTATATGGTATGGTTTTCCCTTTAATTCCCTCTTTAATCCCCTCTTTAGCAGGTGAAATGCATGTTCTGTTGGGTTGGGGTCTGGTGATAGATGTGGCCAGTATAAAACCTTCCACTTTTTCACTCTGATGAAGTCATATGTTGAGTGTATGTTGAATTATTGTCTTGCTGTCTTGCTGTATGATGAAGCTAATCCCCCTAGTTTTGATATATTTCTGTGTACAATTGTAGGCAAAATGTTTCTATACACCTCTGAATTCATCCTGCTGCTATCATCACGAATTATTGCATCAATAATGATTTCTGAGCCCGTTTCAGAAGCAGCCATGCTAGTCCAAGCCATGACCCTACCTTCACCGTGCTTCAGAGATGAGCTTGTATGGTTTGGACTGAGGTTAATCTTAGTCTCATCAGTCCATAAACCCTTGTTCCTGAAATTCTGTGGCTCATCTCTGAACGTTTCTACAAAGTCCAACTTGCCTTTCTGATTCATTTTGTGTATGACCAGTTTGACCTTGTGGTATGGCATCTGTATTTACACACGTGAAGACCTGTTTGATTGGTCGATTGTGACACCATTACCCCTGTTCTGTGGAGGTTGTTGGTGATGTCACTGACTGTTGCAGTGCAGTGCCTCTGATTGTTTTCCCACCTTTCTTACATTCAAAATGTCTTGCTTTCCTCCATAGACACCTCTAATTTTCATGTTGATTCATTCCTTTTTAACAGCAAATACAGTCTTCACAGGTAAAACTCAAGGCTAAAACCAAGAGTAGCCATTTAGAGCTAGTCATTGTTTATCACACCTGGGTATCAAGAAACACTTGTCAGTCACATGTTCCAATACTTTCGCTCACTCAAAATATGGGTCAACTGATAGAAAAGGTGCTCTGTTTTGTGCTGTTTAACATATCAAATTGTATATAGCATCAGATAAAAGCTGAAATTATGAACTTTCATCTCATATCCATAATTTGATCTTTAAGCCAAATGTCTTCTGTGTACAGCAAAAACAAAACAAAAAATTGCCTTTTCGTTCCACCAATTTTGGGGGGTCTGTATCTCAACAGCTAATGGCAGGATTGCACTCTAATTTTGTAAAGACAACACTGGTCAACATAATATTTGCTACCTGGGCAAAATTATGTTATGTTAAATTTATGTTATGGAATTCGACCTGCTGATAACGACATCTGTACTTGTAAAGTAGGTTGGTTGGTTTTGGTGCCTATCAATATACTCCACCAATAGGAAAGGAGGGCGTATCAACCAGCTTCCCATTGGGTTTTTATTTTTTAGACGAATTCTGATTTCACCATCATGTTCAGTGAGTGAAGTTTAACTATAGGCACAGTCATGGTAATCATAATTAGTCAGCAAATCCTAGCTGTAAAATTTCACAATCAGATGATCTCCTGAAACTTATTTAAGTCTATTTCTTTATATGTTTATTTATTGTCCTTAAACAATTTAAGGATATGTGTTAACATGCAGATAAAGCAGTGCAGCATTTTTACAGGACACCTGTCTCTGAAGCATTTTAGTCTTCACTAGCACTCAAAGTTCCAGTATGAAGAAACAAAAATAATTTTGCCTGAGAAATTTTTTGAAAACAAATCAGTGCTTATCCCACAGTGAATTAATTTATTTCACACAGTGACACAGTTGTAATATGTAATAAAACAATAGTTTTGCAAAAGTTTTATTTTTAAGTTTAAACCAAGCAATTTAATCTTGTTTTTGAAATTATTAGTGAGTTTGTCATAAGAATGTCTGAATATAAACCCATCTGTTCTCTGATGACTCTGCGGTTGTAGGATGCATTCAGGGTGGAGACATCACAGAGTACCAGGGAGTGGTGAACAACT
>JAUMHL010000025.1:8133962-8177806 GCA_032362345.1 Sandelia bainsii
TTTTGAACTGAGAGCAGCTGTAACGAGGCAAAACAATTTCCCTCTGGGATTAATAAAGTTTTTTGAATCTTGAATCTGTCTGATAACTCAGTACCTTCAGAATGCATTATTATTATATTTGTTTATAATATTACCAAAGCTGGAAATGGAAGTATAACAAACAGAAGTATACTTGTTTAATGCCTGGTTGTCCCAGGCTTTTTTCAACGTTCTGTTGAAAATGTTCTGATACATCAACAGGAATAGTGCAACACATTTTGTGACACATTCATATGAGATTGCACTATTCTTCCTCCAGTGATACGTCTTGGGACACTGTCTGGTATGGTTCAGTTAGTTTGTGAGTGGGTGATAAGTTGCCCTCGAATGAAGTCATCAGTGGTGAATGAGCGACACAGCCCAAACTCTCCATCATACAGATGAAGGAAAGAGACAAAGAGGAACGGCACAATTACCCGCCTGAGGGGTAATAAATGCCTCTCTCTTGGAAGCAATTCCTTCACTGTGCAACACACTGAACCATTTACCAATTATCTTTTACCTACAGGGTAACATACAGGGTCACTTACTGTAAAGCTGTTCTATAAATACAGGAAACCACATATAAGTAAATGCGCTACAGCTTTGATTGGTTAAAACTGACAGGAAAAGAAAGATGCAGTATTTATACACTTTTGATACATGGTAGGGGATTGTTTTTTTGTTGTCCTGGTGAACATTGTGTAGAGAGTTTCACTTACAATATCCAGTACATGTCTTACATGTCAGTACATGTTTTGCTGCCATTGAGGTAACTGGTACCAGTTAGCAAGACAGTCAGACACTCCACTCAGTAAATCATATAATAAATGATATAATAATAAGTCATAGTGACACGGGTGGAATTAACATTTACAGATGCAGGAGTAAAACTTCATCACTATTCTTTACAAGCGCTTTGCAGATGATCAGCTAGTTATTAGGCATCTGCAAATGTTTTATGACATTTATAAAAGGTTACGGAAACCGCATCAGGCAGTGCCATAAATGGGTTTGCCATTTGAGCATTTGTCAATATAATATTGCATTGGTTCAGTTAATCACCTCTCAAACTAAAGTGACAACAAATATTTCCACACGAGGCGAGCACGATGTCTGACCTGTCTTTCTCTGTGTGCGACAGCTGCCCCTGCCGCCATGATGGCGGTGGCTGGCTGGGGCAGGGGCTAGTAGGGGCGGTTGGCATCCTTTGGCCTCTTCAGCTGCACCTTGAGTCTTTTCATGCCAATCTGGAAGCCGTTCATTGACTGGATGGCAGCTTGGGCACTACCTGGGTTGTCGAAGCTCACAAACCCTGGGGGAGAGACCAAAAGAGCGAGAAAGACGGACAAGGTTAGATGAAGAGGCAAGAAGAATTTGGGGTTACAAAAGAATAGATAATGAGGATGAGATTCAATAAGATGAAGCAATCTTTTACATGTACTAAAACTGTAATTAAAAACAAATGTAATAACTAATACAGCATGTCATCAGCTTTAATGTTAGTACTAAACTGAAATCTAGTATATACACACATGTCTGTGTAACAACAATATGACAACAATGGGATTACATTACAAAGAGCATGCAAAAAATCACAACATGAGCTTGGTAATGGGATTTAAAACAACAACATGTTTGTGCTATTTTGTAGTCTTCGTGTTTAACTTCAGCTTGGATTTGAAAAAGCATCAAATTGCAAATTAAAACTTGCATCTCAAAATTGCAGTGTGAACAGTACATTAATGTTGTGTTGTATTAATAAGCAAAAGCTACTTTGCAGATGGGTTGCACCTGATATATTCAGAATTTGTGTCACTGTATAAAGTATGTCTAATGATAATATAACTGTGCAAACATAGGATTAAAACATCACACACTTTCTCATCATCACAATCAGCGATATAACAATCATATATATAACTGAAATAAGCTATCAGAGCTTCCAAAGCTTTGATGATTCATAGAATCTAGATTCTCATTCTCCTTTTTTATTTGTAACAACCAGCATTTTCCGAAAAATTCTCCGCTGTTTTGTTTTCATTGTTTAAAGAAGGGGTGTTGAGAGGTTAGGAAGGGGGTGTTGACTGTGGTAAAGAAGGTGATTAGTAAAAAAGAATAATATATAATAAATAACCAATAATCTTTTGGTTTTGTTCATTTTTACCCACCAAAGCATTTACTTTGGTTTGTCGCCCGATCCACAAACACTTTGGAGGAGATGACATTACCGAAAGGCAGGAACATCTGCATCAGCTCTCCATCCCCAAACTCCTGAGGGAGGTGGTAGATGAACAGGTTGCAACCCTCTGGTCCTGCACATGGAAACAGAGACAGAGAGAAGGAGACAGGGAGAGAAAAACAGAGATGAAGGGCAAAGGTTAGAGAATGAGAGACAAGGAGAGAGGGAGGCGTAAAAGATTTGACTGTAGAAGGGAGATCCCATAATGAAAGGGAGAAAATATTAAATTTCAGAACCTGCACAAGATCTAAAACAAATTTTAATTGATTTTTTAAAAAATGTTTATGTAAAAATGCCAAAAAGTCTTAATTCAATTAAATTCCTTAAATGCCCCCACATCTGCAAAATGAAAACATTTCCACTCTTGGTCATTTTGTCAAGTTGTAAAGTTTCACTATGCAAAGCAAACATCACACTTGCCTTGCTCTACACAAAACCCTTAGAGCATGAGTTAGCGGTGAAACGTGATTCTGACATTTTCATGAGAAAGTGCTCGTAAATCATTTTCGTTATCCGACATGTTAAATTCTTCATAAATACCTTTATTTTTACTTAATGTGAAACATACATTTAAAATGATCTTGAAAACAAGTTTTCAGGGGCTTTAAAATGCTCTGTACACTATATCTGTCCTAACATTAAACCATGTGAAATATGTGGTTTCAGAGCTGCAAAAACAGAAATATGCAAAGCAAATTATCTCAGCATGGAGCCATTAGCTGACAGTAATTTTGGTTTTGACAGTTTGACCTGTTATGGACAACTCACAGGTTTAGTATTAACTTCAGCTTTCAGGTATCTCTGATCAAATGACTACTAAATGCTTAAATGGTAACCTATTTGATGCTGCAGCTGTTAAAGGATTTGCTTTATTTTATTTATTTTTTGACTTTTTATTTTTGTCCAGGGTGTACCCTGCCTCTCGTCCAGTGACAGCTGGGATAGGCTCCGCCACCCTTAAGAGGACAAGCAGTTAGGATAATAGATGGATGGATGTTTATTTTCCACAAGAGGGCACTAAGGTCCCAAGCATGAGTTTTCTATTCCTGAGGGTCACTGAGTTCATGAACAGGTTTACAGCTCAGTATGAAATACTTAAAAGAGTTAGTAAAGTTAGTTACCCCACAGCCAGCTATGATAACCACTATATCAAAACTACAATACCATCTACATTTTCTTTTTTCTTTGCTTAATTTGACTCGTTTTAAAAGGTTAGAATTAACAGTTCCAGCTTTTCAGTCTTTTCTCATCATTCCAGACTGATACAATACTTTTTGTGTTGGGATACTGAATATTTTGCTTCTGATATGAGTAACTGTTTGCAGCATGTATACATTTATGAGTGTTGTGCTGTGTGTGTGTTACCTTCTCGTTGCTGCTGTGGAATGATGGGTGGAGGGTGGGGGAAGGCTTGGCTGATCTGGCCGTATGCAGCGGGATAGGCTGCTGAGACACATATACACAAACACAGCGCAGATCAGATAACAGTCATCATGACTACACACACACACACACACACACACACACACACTACTCGGATACATACAAACAATGTGATATATGCAGGGGCACAGCAGGCAATCCATCAGATAACAGACAATAGAGTACATGCTGCTTACAAACACATACACACTCACCCTGAACACAGCAGAGAGAATAAACTGATGTAGTGAAGCTGAAGCACTTAATGTTACATGATCAACATTCAAATTCAAACAAAGGAAAATCTTTATCTTTCGACTTAATTTCTCTCTGTCATACCACCCTTTTCTCTCTCTCTCTCTCACACACACACACACTCGCACGTGCACACACACTCGCACGTGCACACACACACACACGTGCACACAGATCAGTGCTGCTGTGATAGACAGACCTGCATACTGCTGGACTCCTGTGTAAGCCTGCTGGAGAGGATCAGCTGCAGTGGGACTTTGAGCTGCTCCAACAGAGATGCAGAGAGGAGAAGCAGAAGGAGGTGGTGGTGGTGGAGGGGAGCACGGATGGATGGAGGTGTGTGTGTGTGTGTGTTTGTGTAGTGGTGTAGTAGATGGAGGAGAGGGCACAGCAAAAGGCAAGAGTAATATATAACATGAGTGAGAGAGAAGAGGGAGTGGCAGGAGAGGTGATGGAGAAAAGAACAGACAGGAGAAGAAAAGCAGAAAGGTTAGAGAGCCAAGCAGTGTGGTGTCAACTCACTTTCAGTGTGTGTAGAACTGAATTCTGAATCCTTCTCTGTTTTGCTGTGCTTTTTAGTTAATGTGTTGAAGCATTTCAAAAGTAGCTCACTTTTTCCCTTAGAAAGTAAAAGACTTGAAAGGTCCACAGATAAAAACAACTTATCATTCTGCTGTCACCACAGAAAAATGTATCATAAACATGTACTTTTTATACACAAATTCTATGAAGAAATATATTTAATTCTCTGTGACATGTACAACAAGACAAGAGCAATACACACTCAACTCTGGATGCACTTGTTACTATCAGTTCACATGCAGGAGATAAAGTTATTAAAGTTATTCAAATTGAAGGTGAAAAAGTATCCCTGGATTCTGACCATAGGCTGCACCACACTTTATAACTAACAATTTGTACACAGAGCACACTTTGTACACATAGCACATGCACATTACGTACACCACTGCAAAAATAAACACTGATAATCACATACACACAGTGAAAAGTCCACTGTCACCAAAAAAACCGAGGAAATACTCAACACACTGTGGGCTAACAGCAACACTGAAAAATCTTTCCGATAGCCAGAGGAAAGGAGGAGAGGTTTGGCCTCAAGAAAAGGTGTCTGTAAAATCTGAACGCTTGTGAAATCATGCTCAGAAGTAACGACTGACATCTCTGTAAAGTCAGTAGTAGTGTGAATAATGGTTAGACTGTAGATAAGAATATGACGTGAAAAACAAAGTAGTCAGTGTCTTCCTTTCAGGTTTTATGTGGCCCTGACATCCTTCACCAACAGAACAGCCTAAATAGAGCCTGAGAGGCTAAACCCAGGGTAGAAACATATTTGAAAAGCACTGGCTGCTGCTCCTTAACCATATTTCTCAGAGCACTCAATAATAACTAATGAGTATGTCAACATTATTATCAGCTCAGATCTGGATTTTGGTGTCTAAACATTAAGAGAACAATATTTAGAGGCGTTTCAATTTGAAAAGCAAACTTAAACTATAGAATTTAGGGGGGCATCTCTGATACCCAGGGGAAATTGCACTCTTGCGTGAAGAAAAGATCTGTAGTTGTAGAATTTTTTTATTTTGTATAAATAAAATGTATGGACATTTTTATTTTAAAATTATATCATTATCAATTGCCTTATAGATTCAAAACAGAAAAGTGTTAAATCTGTTAATCAAAGTTTATACCTGCATCTTAAATGTGTGTGCATGTCTAACTTCAGTGTCACCCAGAATTTGAAGAGTGTATAAAGTCAGGGACAGTTATCTGCTTGGAAACTCGAAAACTTGGAAAATCTGCTTTTTTTTATAACTCCAAATCTTTTCTACACATTCACAAACTTGGTTCATTCACACTAACTTGCTTTGAAGTTATTTCTTAACATTATTTCACAAGCTTAAAATCTTTTAGCTAAAACAATAGCTACAATAAGTTGTATGAGTAGGAGGCATTGGTATCTGGGAGGGGGGAGATGGAGCAGGGGTGGTGTCTGGGGTGAAGAGGATGGGGGCACTACCTTCAGAGAGAGAAGAGAGGAAGCAGCCACCCTGTACCCCAAAACAACTTCGCGGAGCCACGCCCAAGCCGTTTTTCTCTGAGTCCTCCCTAAAAACCACCTCCTGCAACACTGAGGAGACAAGAGTGTGAAAAATAAAGACAGATATTTCTTTCACCTCTTCACAAACAGAATCAACGAGGTTCTAGCCACAGCTCATGACACAAGCGCATACTTAGGCTCCAGCAATGCATAAGTACCTTTTCCAAATACTCATCTCCTTGACATGCTCACTGTCTGTGGGCTATGTTCATCTGGCCTCGGCCCCCTGAATGTGCTTCAGGGCTATTTGTGCTTATAAGCCAGCAGGGTGCACACTTTTCTGTTATAATGACTGTGTATTCAAGTTTAATTTTCATGAAGTCATGGTGTTACGTACCAAACAGTGTATTTAGGATGTACACTGCATTATTTAAAAAATATTTTTTTCAGTATTCCTGAGAATTTTTTGTGTGTTTGCATATGTTCCCCTGATTTTATTGAACTTACCAGGGTAATGATGTATCCCATTGGTGAAGACAGCCTCTGCAGGAGGTTGCCCATTTGCCTGGGGGGGTGGCATGCCAGTAAAACCATTTACACTAATCGGGGAGGGGATGCTAGTTACTGTAGGGGCGCTGATGCCTGGAGGAGTACTGCCACCTGCATCCAAGGTGCAGACACACAGAAACAGAGAGAAACAGTAAGGATTCCACTGTATTTTTTCCCAAGAGATTATGGAGACGTTTTACTTTGACTTGTCCACCTAGTAACTATTGGAAATGTCAGAGGGGCCGGTCCAGTGGGCTGGTGAAGACACTAAATGTCAGGGCTGATTTCTTATCACAGTATGGCCTTTACTGTGACACAATAGCCATTAGATCTGAATCTGAGACATATCGTATTATAGGAGCACAGTGAATATTTTGGTGATTACATCAAATGAGTGCCAATTATGTATTTGTTTCAGAAATATTTACAATTTGTGCCTGTGCACACTCCCCTTTATTCATTACTACTCTATTTTTTCGACTGCAATACTACAGTAAAGACTTAAAGAACATTGTTTTGTTGTTCATTATATATTAATTTAATTACAAATTTAGACGCCTAGGATATTAGAAGTATTGTCAAATGTGCTTGTGACCCAGACTCATTTGACAGACTGACAACAGTACAGAGACAATCCTGCACAAAGATTTTGGAGGGAGGTGCGCGTTTCTAACCAATCAGAGGACAAGTTTCATAGTATTCTTGTTAATTGAATTTCACAAGACTAATACCTGAAGGTCTGGGTAGAGCGCAGTGGAGCAGTGAAGGGGAGGTGCAGGAAGGATTGATTTTGAGTCTAATTTTACTGCTAGCTTCAATTAGTGTGCTCTATCAAATACCACACTGATAAATACCCATGCCACTTAGTAGTTAATAGGAGAGTAATGTTTTATTTGATATTTGAACTGTTGATCAAAAATTCAAAATGTGACAACCCTTTGGAAATCAACAGGTTAAATATGATGATGTTTTATAGTTTCCTTTTCATGACATCCGTGTTTTTTGTTTCTTTTTTATCATAAATTGCATGAAATTGCAGTGCAGATCTGGAAAGATTACATTTTTGTACAGCACCAAGATGATGGAAAACTAACAGCTGCATGTAAAGTAGGAAAATGCAATCTAGAAAATGTATGTTACGCTGCAGAAAATGGTCAACAATCCGCTATACAGTATGTTTGCAGTTTAACAGATGCATAAAAATCCAACGTGGTCTCTTAACCTTTGGTCTTTCCAATGTGTTACCTGATGTGGGTGTCAGCGGTGCTCCCGGGAGGCCATTGATAGTCGCCATGTGCTGCATCTGGGCAGCAGCAAAGGCAGCCATTGGACTGAGGTAGCCTCCCTGGCCTACAGATGCCATCAATGCTGCCTGCTGCTGCACCTGTGCAGCCAAAGAAAAGAGATTGAAAGAGGGGTTGAGAATAATTAGAGGAAAGAGAAGAGAGATTTACTGAAATAAGAAAGAGGGAAAAATATGTTATTTTGTTCCAAATCAATGAAGACATTTTCTATCATACCATATCATATCATATCATATCAAATCATATCATGCAGAGAAATAGGATAGGAGTTTTTTTTGCCATTTCATATTCATATGTGAGCTAGGACGGAACACTCTATTTAATCTTCATGGTTCATTGAATAAATAACTGTGGATAAAAAAGACGTTTTGCAGGGCATCTTGCCTGAGCGTAGGCTCCATAGGCACCAAACTGCAGGGCCATAGGGTTGAAGATGCCCATCTGACCAGCCATCTGCTGCATGCGGCGGATGGTGCGCTCCTTATCCGTGTCGGCGAACTTCACCACCAGACTGGATGAGGCACCCTGTGCACCCACCCATCCACCCACACACATATACACAGAAACACGAACCAGGCAGAACATGTTAGTGTGTACTGAAAGACACATGACATAAGCTTGTATCTGCTACTACACACACATACACGTCCTCTCTTACACCTCCTGCCAAAGTAATGGCCTTAGAGCTGTAGCTGGTGCCCATTACTCTGAAGTAAGTTAAGATAGGTCATATGCAAAGGACGAATTTCCTCACTGGGATTAATAAAGTATAACTTAACTTTAAGAAGGTAATTTGGTGCTATGTGACTCATTTCCCTGTGTGACTCGCCTCTCTCACATAAATCTACATGCTCTGACACACAGTTATGGTGTACTCACAGGCATTGTCTGGCTGCCGTGTAGTGCACTGATGGCTGCCTGAGCTTCAGCATGAGAGGAGTATTTTACAAATGCACAGCCTAAAAAGATAAAGAGAATACAAAATGAGCAAAGAGAAAAAGTGAATGAATATAAAACAAAAAAATAATAAACATTTACAGAGAAAAAAATCCAGATTTCTTTTTCAAACAGGATAAATATCCTTCAGTATTACAACATACATTTAGTAAAGAAAACCTGCTGAGGAGTGTCGCATCAGTGTTTGCTGATGCTCAATAAGCAGGCTAAACATGCCACTCTGACATTGACAACTTGGGGATCGTCTGATGGGGCTTAAAATGCCACAGTATTCCAGTGTCCCTCACTATTGACAAGTCTCACTGATGAATTTGAATGATCAAGTTCCTAGTAATTATTGAGCTAAAGCCCACTTAGCCGAGTAAGCTGGCTGATGAGGCCTTCTTAATGGCGCTTCACGGAGGAATCTGCGTGATCAAGCCCACTGTAATCATCAGGCTTAGTTATCATCGGGCCTCATTGATTGGCTGCTAAGCCCACTGCTGAACTTTATGCAGTGAACTTGTGTAGCGCTCTGACAACATTTTCAAAGGACATTTTTCTGGCATGACATGAAGCTCGATGGTTAATAAGGTTGACTTCGTTTTTTCCCCTTTATCAGAGCCTTGTAGGTTGACTCAGGAGGTTAATGGGGCTCATCTGTAAAGAGCTGGAAAGAGGTGGTTTATATCTGTCATCCCGGTGGGCAGTGCTTTCTGATGGCATTTAGTGTTAAAATTTACAGAATCTACAGTATTATTATGTAACCATTACTCTGATGATTGTGAAATAGCTCGTTTTGACATCACTCAACATGGAGTGTTTAAGGAGAACTTTGCAAAGTCACCAACTTTGAAAGGCCAAATCATTTCTGTGCAGCAGCCTGTGAAAAAGTCTGCTGGCTCAAAGTCATAAACAGCTATAAACCCACCTTTGCTGTTTCCATCAGGACCTCTGAGGATGGTGCATTCCTCAATGCTGCCGAAGGACTCAAAAAGGCGCCGCACATCATCTTCTGACTGTTGCTTGTTGAGCATGCCCACAAAGAGCTTTCTGTCTTCTAAAAGGAAAAGGAACAGGTCATGATCAGAGGATCAGAAATGCCTTTTGATATTCTACATAACGAAACCTGAGGTTCAGTTAAACAGCAGTGTTAGATGTGAAAAATCATCTGGGAGAGATTTTGTGATAGTACAGCAATTTTCATAGTGGAATAGCAAAATGACATGTTATCCACCAGTTTATTCATGCTCAAAACAAATCTTGAGATTCAGTAACTGTCTCCATCTGCTGTTTGGTGCTGGGCAGATACAGTAGGTTTATGGTCATAAATACTCCATTTTAAAAATAGAAATAAACAATACTGTCACAATAGAGTTAGAGACATCTAAAATGTTCCTAACATGTCACTTGCACATACTGATGTTTTTTAAATACATGCATCCTCACATACATTCAGCACACTACACATTACATACATCAAATTTATTAACTTAAATGGCACTAATGATGCTGTGCTCCGTCATGCCTTATTCAGAGGTAGTCACTTGAACAACATGTGTGGTACAGTGCAACTTTAAATGTAGTTACTTGTGTTCTTTGATGTATTTGCTGGCATCCATTTTCCTTAAAATACGTCACAGCACAGTTTTTGCATATCTGGCGAGGAATTTATGGGTATCTATCCATGTGTTTTCTATGTTTCCATTACAATTTTGCAGATGAAGATTAGTTCGGGATGAAGGCTACTATTGTGTAGTTCCTGTCCTTAGGGAACACAGTTGGCACAGTGCCCTCAGCTTATTGTCTGGGCACAGATGCTCATGATACAGCGTGGCAAAATCTGCCCAATGGCAACAATGCAATCTAATTGTAACTGTATGTATATAACCACGTGTCTAATCCCTTTGTGACAAAGGATTTTGTTAATTCAATCAATCAAACTGAACTCCCAGCCTGTTTGACAGTTAGTTTCACCTTCTGGATAAGAGACTAATATGATACTATACTCTCTTCTTCAGAGTACAGTGAGTGAATGTTGTGGTTATTCAATTATCCCAGGACATCTGTAGCTTCTTGCTACACCATCTGAACTATCTGCATGTAATAATACAATGCCAAAACAAGCAGCATGAAACAATTCTCTTTCTGTTTCAGGCCCCACTTTACTGTGATCAGTAGTCAGTAAAGCCCTTTTTGTGTCAAACTGTTCACAGGACCCAGGAAATGAAAGGAGGCTAATGTTTTTGCTCATTTATTTATTTTTATTGCAGCTATGTAGCCACTTATTACGTAATTTCACCACTATACCAATCTGCACAATGTGTAACAAAGTATACTACCTATAGGTAGTGTCTGTTACAGGTATTAGACGACACACAGGGGTTTGTATGTCAGTTAAGTTAAGTTAAGTGAAGTCTTATCAGGGGACTTTGTCCACCTGGAGCAACGCATTTGCTGTTATAATCAAATGTTCATCTCAGATTCTAGTGCCCGTTCCACAATAATAACACAGCAAGTGTAACTGTGAACAAATAAGTTGGTAAAAATAAATATGTTTACGCAGAAGTAACAAGCAGTTTGCACTGTATAGGTTGAATCCAGCAGACATTTAGAGGACAATGCAAGATGTTGTTAAACTGGAAGCTATTTACATTTTTCCCTACATAGCCAGTGGAAAGTACAGATAAGCCACTTTCAAAATAAAATGCCCACTTGATGTTAACTAGGTCAAACATGTTCATTTTAAGAACCTATTATCATATAGCACTGCATTAACACATCTATTGGTCTATTTCTCATATATGAACACATATCAACTACCCTTTTGCACATAGTAATCAGTCAGTTCAATTCAATTCTTATTCAAAGTCTTATTTATAAAGCGCCAAATCACAACAAAAGTAATCTCGAGGCACTTTACATTGTAAGGTTTGAGACCTTACAGAATATAAGTATATACAGAATAATGTGGAAATAATCAGTGTTGCATTGTCATCTTATTTTTATTTTATAGTTATATTTTATTTAATTTTTTATCTCTCCGTCTCCATCTCTGAAACAAAGGAACACATGACCTGAACCAACTAAATTTTTTCCAATTCTTCTACAAACCTTTAAACTGTGAGAAAGAATCATACGAGGATATAATTAGATACAAATTCTACATGTATGAGCTTTAATAAACCAGAGGCAGACTGAAGTCCAGCATCAGTTCATTAGTGTCAGCACGTGACTGTGTGATTGAATCACTGAATGAGTGTTTGAGGGAATTGTGACGCAGACGGTGAAAGTGTGTTAGTGCCCAACAGCAGCAGATGTGTCGGTGTGCAGGGCCGTCTGTTTTTTACGTCACACAGAATCTGAGCTTTAGGGAAATGGATGTATATGTTTAGAAATTAATGAGCCTCAGTGCAATTGCCTCAGAATGTGCTCTGCAAATTAACGCGTGTGTATGTGCGTGTAAATGTGTGTGTCCGCGCACGCTTGCATGCTTTGGGTCCGTACCCCACTGCCTGCGCCTGACAGGGTGTCCTTGCCGAGTCAACAAGACTAATCTGCGCTCTGGCCTTGCACGAAGGGGGGCAGAATGTTTACAAGAGTGGTGTGCACATCAGGGGCGGAGGAGACACACATATGCACACACATACTACACACACAAATCTTGAAATGTTTGCCCTCTCATCTTCACACATACACATCCACCTCATTGGTGGCCAGACCCTACAGTTCCCCTGGGAAGACACCAATAAACACTACATCTTCCTTTGGGAAAGGACTGTTAACACACACTCATATTCTGCTAGAGAGCAAATCAATATAAAGCCTGAGTCTCAACAACGATGTAAAGATCCCTTTCTCTCTTTCTCACACACACAGACAGCATTTCATAATTACTCTCCCTGCTTTTCCTCTAGTGGAATACTCATAAAAAGTATTAATTCCTATTTTTATTATCTCATATCTTTTGCTGCATTTTTAACAGTTGGATTCATTATGGCATTATCAATCGCACTTTTAACAGCACTCCTTCCTCCCTAACATTATTGATTAGACAGGTGGTTGAAAGTACGTACATTTATCAATTTTCTGTAATGAAGCACAGTATTGGAGTACTTTTACTTTACTTGAGTATTTCCATTTTATTGTGCTTTATAGATCTCCTCACTACAGTTTAACTACATTTCAGTGGTAAATATATAGTAGATTTTCCTCTTAAACCTCTCAAATGGTTTAAGTTAAATAATTGTTGGAAGCCCGAAGATAATGAATTATAAATTATTCCATGCGCAATAAAAAGAAACAACATAAAAAATGTACAAAAACATCCCCAAAACATCTAATGGATGGAGAAGGACAAAGAAAAACACACATAATGTTGTGGAGAATACATGAGAGTGATAGAAGTGGACTGAGGACATACAGACAGAGCTATGGACGTCCTGCATTGCCCTCACTTTTCTTCCTCATGCTTGGCGCTGCCTCTGTTTCCTCCCGCTTCATCAATCATACTCAAAGCACCAGCAAACTAAATAGAAGAGGATGTCACACAGTCTTCCTTCCTTTTCTTAAAGTTTTTTTTATTCACAGGCTAACACCTCTCTCTCAGTCCTTCTGCCTCTCCCTGCTTATCAACCTTCAATTCCTTGCATGCTCTATTTCTTCTTTTTTCTCTCTCTCTCTTTCCCTCTTCCTTGCGGTGGAAGAATCTCTCTGGTGCCAATTACTGTACATTAACAACTGCAAAGTTTGAAAGACTCCAGCCAAAAATGGGCAAACTCCATCAATCTTTCCTTGTGTAGTCCATTGATTGATGTCAGGAGCAGGTCACTGCATGTCTAGACATAGAAAATGTGCTTTAAGCTGTCTTAGCTGTCAATACTGCACTTCTCACACAAAATGCCAGACTCAACTTTCATTCACACTGACCTGTCATTTGAATTAATTTGGTTGATAAAAACTTATGACATTAGTCAAATGGCATCTGCTTTGTTGCAGATAGTTTTATTAAAGGTGTTTGACAAAAATAAGTGACCTGCTTTCCCCTCGAGCAAGACAAGACACGTGTGTTTTTGTGTGCATGTACATGCATCAGTGCATATGACGAAACTCCAAGAAAGGAGCTAGACGCTGTGCCGGCCTGCAAGAGCTCTGTTTACATAATGTGTTCTGAATTCTGGAGGGTACGGCCAGGCCACGCTGTCAGCCTGTGTTGAGGTAGAGGGCATCGTCTAATGGGACAGATAATGGTGAGGCTGATACGCACAGGCAGCATGTTTGTAGGCCGGGTACAAAGGAAGAAAGGCAGAAGAGCAGGGAGAATAAAAAGTAGGAAAGAAGGGAATACAGTACCTCCTCGGCTCTCACTGTCTGCTGGCTTCACCTGGATCGGCCTGTTCATCTGTGACAGAGACAGAAAGAGAAGCAAGGACAAGACACATAATAGAAAAGGAAGAAAGACAAAGAAGAAAACAAGAGACAAATAAACCAGTTAGCATCATGTACTCACGTAGTGGCACATGTTTAATGCCTCCTCTTTTTTAGAATCACTCAGCAAAATTGCGGTTAAAGAGCACTGAAAAGCTGCAAAGCTGTAGCACTTTGGGGGAATAGCTGGTTGGGAATATTGGTAGGAATTATTATTTGATCTGAGATGAAAGAAGGGTTGGAAAGGGGCATAAGCAGCGGGATGAAGGAAACGATAGGGATCGAGGGAGGATGGTGGAGAGGTAACTTTGGATCAACAGAGCTACTGGATGCTCTCTCAATTTGGACTTTGTGTGCATTCAGATTTTGTTGTGGATGTAGCCACACACACACACACACACAGTAGAATCAACACATGCATACAGTATAAACACCGTATATTGTGTGAATTTTCCAATTCCAAAGCCTCACTACAAAATATTCTTGCACAATCTTCTCTTTGCCTGGTTTGTACATACAAGTGCATACACACACATTCACACACTCACACACACACTGTCTGTCCCCCAGTGAGACCTTTCCACAGTGTGTCCACCGAGGCCCTTCTTTCATTACACTCCTGCCTGTCAAACCTTCCCTCTCCGCCTCGCCACCCTGCTAAACGCTCGCCGCCAATCAATTTTTAATAATGCCAATCGCCATGCTGCCAGGAGGAATGGAAGGAAGGGATGGGGGTTGGGGCAGGGGGGGTGAGGGGGGTGGAGGAGAGGAGAAAGCTGAGGATGAAAGGGGAGGAGGGAAAGGTCAAGGTTCTGTGTGATGCAGCATCAGTGTTTTACTCAATATCATTATTTTTTTTTCTTTTGAGTTTGCTGATACAGTCATCATCTTAATGAATGTGCGAGCTTTCAGATGATTCACCAAAGACAAAAACCTTTGAGCACAAGGGCACAGTGTCATAATGCAAACACAATTAACGCTTGGACCTTCACCCCTTTCTGGCGCTTTTCTGCTGCTAATATTAAATCACATCGCTCTCCATAACATTTATTTAAAATGGAGTTATCCATTCCTTCCCCTCTCTTGTCTCCTCCCTCTGTTTGACAGCCAAAAGAACCCTGCTAATGTTTTTAAAGTGCTGTGATGCATTATTTATCAAACTGGCTGTTGATATGAAAAAAGGACAAGAAGAGAAAAAGAGAATGGGGAGTTGAAAAAAGGAGTTAAAAATTTGTAAAAAAAAAAAAAAAAGTGAAAAAGAGAAATGATGAGAATAGAAAAGATTAGTACTGATAAATAAAACAGATGAAAGCAAGAAGGGTGAGAAAGAAGATGAACTAATTAAAAACAGTAACATAATAAAGGGGAAAAAGGGGGGAGCATTTGAGAAGAGTGAAAAGAGGAGAGATGGGGAGCAATGAGGAAAAGAGGACATAGGGGGAGATGAGGACATAGATCAGAGTATAGGACAAGGTCAGCCCAGTGCTCCCAGGGGTCCTATAAGCCTGCATACATATGAGCACTTTTACCGTGACCCATACAAATGGTCTGGCCTCAATCTGACCTAATTGTGTTCCACCTCCACCAGTTTTATATGCAAACACTAGTCTTAACCTGCACGGTATAAAGTGGCACTGACCCTCTAAGGTTATGTTTCATTTTTCTGGTCTTAATTGCACTCTGCACTGAGGTGTTAGGGACTGTATGAAAATTATTTGTATGTGGATGGGTATTGAACTAACTGTTTTACTCTTTGAAACTTACTCTAAAATCAAATCAAGACAATATTGCAGTAATGATGTCGACCTCTGTGCATAACAAAACAAAACACCCCTCTATATCTATAATCCACAGTGAACATGACACACCATCATTTTATATTTTAGAACATATCTTACAAGGGAAATCTAAAATAAGATGAGAAAAAAGATAAAAAGAGCTTCCCTTGTTCTCACAGCAAAAATATAAATCACAATACCATCCTCGTTTTCTGCCCTCCCCTCCTATGATAGTTTTTATCTTGTCACTTAATTTCAGTAAAATTGTATTAAAACTGTAATTCTTAATTTTTTGTTTGAATATCCATTCTTAACATGTTTAATCCAATTAAATAACTTTTCAGATTAATCAGTAACTGCATTAATTTGTCATTGCTAGTTGAACAGCAGCATGCAAAATGTCTTAATGTTTTTACATAAAGTTCAAAATAATTTTAAGCGGTTAGACAATTATTTTCTTTTGTCACTGAGAGCTGAGTGCAGTTTCATGCACTCTACCAACGGTATCCATTATCCAGGCTCATAAACTGCTTCAAGGTCAGTTTTATCATCCTGCTCATAATAGGTTGAGTTAGCACCAGCCCACTGGACAACCGATCCCAAAACAGTTATTAAAACCAGACGCTGACTAGCTGGGATAGCTCCCCTAGGATGTCTGTGGTGGTGTTAGCCAAAGCCAGATGGCAGCATTGAGCAGCAGAAGCAATACAATAGCTAGAAAATACAACAAGCTCTCTAATAAAATGCCTTCTGCATTTACACAAAAAGCACTGTGATGCACACATACATACATATAGAAACACATGTGCACACACAAACAAGCTCAAGTAGGTAAGCTTACATAACCAAACATGCAGAATCACAAATAGACCTGTGCATAGCATGCATGAAAATATACAATGGGACACAAATAAGCACACGCACACACAATAGATATGTCAATGTATCCTTGTAAGTCAAGTCATGTGCAGTAAATTGGCTCATCTCTCAGCATGCACACCTAATACCTTTACTTTTTCTTCCCAGCCTTGTAAACGTGGCCACCTATTCATCCACGCATAAGCCTTTAAAAACACTAGCGACTGCACACATAGGCTCACACACACACACACACACACACACACATACGCATACACACAGGCTAAGCTCCATTGTTGCTGAACGTCCACCTCAGCAGCCTTGTGTTAGAGTGGCCTTGGTGTACCACATAATCGACAGCTCAAAAAGAACTGCGGCTACACAAATGCACGAGGGCGTGCACACACACTCTTGCTACACTCCTCTGTTGATTATGTAACTCAATGACAGCGCTCTGCCTCAGTGCTGCCATAGATTCCCTGCTAACTAGAAGCTGAGGGAACACATGGTCTGCATGCAGTCTGTGCAGTACCGACCTGGTGAGTCATTCTTCTGAATCAGTCTAGTACGGCCTGAATGTCTAGCGAGGCCCACAAGATTAGCCCAAAACAGTGTGGAACTATAGTTTGCGTTATTGGATTCTATCTTCAAATGGGACAAAATTGAAGTCCTTGATCTGAGTTTTGCTGCTTACTATATTGATTTCACTGAGTGCAAACCCCAAAAATTAAGTTACAAAAACAATGTTACAATGACAACTCTATGGGATTTCTGTCCACCGAATTTCTGTGTAGTACCTTGTTATGTCAAATGCGCTTCAAATATGGTTTATTACAGTTCAAGACTGTGCAAGAGCTAGCATCCAAAAGACACAATAGAACTTGCACACACAGCTACAGAAATACACAGCAATCACAAGGCAGTGAGAGAACACAGTCACCCACACTCCCATCATTGTCTGTGAAAAAGAATATTGAAAGTATGCTTTACGAAACTCGGGAGAGGAGGTAGGATTTTCTCATTTTCACCCTGGTCTGGCAGATATGTTTTTCAGAGAGAGAAAGAGAGAGAGAGAGAGAGAGAGAGAGAGGGAGAGAGAGAGAGAGAGTGGAGCAGTGCAGGCCAGGTCATTTCATTATCACAGTGAGAAAGCACTCCATGAAACTCTCCCAGGGAAGCAAGGAAGGCTGCCTTCATAATATTCCTCCTCTACTATTGTCAAAACCTGCTCTGTTTTACATTCTGCTGCTGATGGCCCCTTTTTCCTTTACATTCCAATCGCTTTCATTCTGTCTGCGTCCCATTTGTATGTTGAAATGTTGCGTATTTCTGCTCTCTGTTCATACATATACACCATTTACTGATGTCCTATGTGCACTGTATATGATATCAAGTGTCTGATAGGGAGCTCTTGCAGATGTTGAAATTCTCTGCAGAAGCAATACTGCAGGTTATAAATGTAACCAAATGCCTGTATTCATACTGTCAAATGAATCACTGGCACTTGACCTGGATCTGCCTTCCAAAGTATCTCAGCATGCACAACACTCATCTTGGGATGGAAACATGCCAATGGCAACATTAGCTGAACAAATATGGTTATAGCCCTGAAATGCTTTTGGGAAACTATGGAGAGAAAAAACACAGTGACAAGATTATCTGAAAAAAAAGAGAAAAAAAGAATAAGAACAACATTTAGCAGATGTAATAGATTTCACTACTGGTCACAAAGAGAACAACCTATTTTAAAACTATTGATTTTACATTAATTCACAAACATTACACTCCTGTAGAATACCCCATGCATTTCCATCAGAGCTGCTGCAGAACATGTAAAATTTGTATTTTATCGACTTTTGCCACCTCTTGAGTCACAGAAGTAGTATTTTACAACATCTGTTGCAAAAAGGCAGCTCGCAGCCTTCTACCACCATTACCACTGTCGCAGAGAGAGGTGCCGTAATGTGACTAATGGAACTGGAATCAGCTTGTGTGAGGATGAAAGTTATTTTCCCCCATGGCACACGATGTGTTCATTGGGAGCAACATTCAGGTCACTCAGTCAAATAGCATCACCTCACCGCGTACGCAGTGATCTTTTTGCTGATCGTGGCAACAAATGTTTTTCTTTTTTTTTCCCAGCCAGCAAGTCACTTTGCAGACAGAGCAAAAGGAGAAGTTGTTTTTGTATATAACATTAAGATTGGGAATTTCTAATTTGCTAACGACATGCTAGCTCATGTCCTATTCAGCACCACTGAATAAGACATGAGGTGCAGTTAAAAATATGTTTCTATTTTAGTGACAACTAAATTAAGATAGTGGAGAAGCTTTTTTTTTTCTTTATTAGGTTTGAAATATATTTTATCATATGCTGCTGATGTGCTGGGGCCGATGCAGCGAAGCCCGTAGTCACTGGCAAATACAAAAAAGCTAATAAAATGTTTAAGCTAACATTTTATCTAACAGACAAACAGCCATTTGTCATTTGCATGATGAAGCAAGCAAACAACAACTGCTGTTGTCCATGAAATGCTCAGAATACAATGTGATGTCCAGAGCCCTGTTTCACACTAACTTTTTGGTTAGTCTGTTAGCGTGTTAATAAAGGATTGAAAGTTGACGAATGTTTAGATCCCGTTTGGATTTTCATCAGGTTTAATCTCCACTAACGTTGCACATCTCAGTGAGTATTTCTCCTCTTTCCTTCGCTGTCTAGTTCTTCATCCTGACATATGGCCAAACACTAAACCTTCTTCTCTTTATGCCGAAGTGAAACGTATTGTGTAGAGATCAATGTCTGCGTGTGAGAGTAAAAAGGAATATAAAGCAAAACATCCCAATCTCTTTCCATTTGCTGCATTCTCTTTTTCTTTATCCCTCCTCGTCTTTACAGACAAACGGAGCTGGGCAATCTGTTTCACGTCAGATCAAGGATGAACAGAGTATTTTCTGACAACAGGATGACCTGGCCCAGTTGTTTGGGCTGGGATTGAGTGGCATGCTGCAGTCAGGTTGTGTGGACAGGTGTAAAATACTGTAAATACTGAGAAAAAAAAAAATCATCCTGATGAATTATGGATTGGCACACACTGTGCTTTCTTTGGATGTTACACTGATGTGGCTACTAGAACAACAACTCGACTGCAGCGTACATCATGGCACTGGCCCTCATTTATCAGTATTTCCTTATATTCACAATGTTGCGAGATGATGAAATACTGCACCAAAACCTGCTCTCATGCAAGTGTTTTTAAGTTCCTGTTACACACTCATTTGCTGTTGCAATGGATTTGATTATGGAAGTTAACAGCACTGACTGATTCGCAGCAGAGGTCACAAGTTACTGTTTGACCTCACACCGCACATATCCTAAAGTGCTTTCTCTATCGTGTCTCTAAAATCTCTCTCAGAGCAACCTCGTGAATGAATAACACAGTCACCATCTGTTTCTATATGCTGCTGCTCGCTCTGTGGCGCAGCTGTCCCAGTGGTGCCTACCGAGATCACTATGTCTCCACAAAGGCAGATGAAAAGGAAATGCAGAGATCACAAAAGGATGCGAGGCTCTCTGCCCCACCCCTCTGATCACTGCTGATTCCTTCATCAACATGGCTTTAACACACCTTTCATGCACACACAGAACATGGAAACAGATAATGACAGACAGGCATACAAACAGGACAGACGCACACATTTTAATCAGAATTAACCATGAGCAAGGAAGATCGTTCGTGACCTTGGTAATAAAATAATCACAAGGCCGAGTGTTTTTTTTTCTCTGACTTTTTATCTGCAGATTCATCCTGCTGTTCCTTTCTGATTAAATTTCTTTTTCACACTAACTAGCTCTGAAAGTGCCTTCTCCAACTTTCTGAAGACCTGTTGTCAAAAAGCTAGTTACAAAACACAGACATTTTAAAAGCTGCGAGTTATCACACACCCCCACTCCTCCTCCACTCCTTTTCTCTTTTGCCTGCAGTTGGTTGAGAACAGCAATGCTTTTCTCACATCCATTGTTTGATCCATTTCACACCAGCCCACCTCTTTTTTTTTTATCTCCTCCTGTTTTCTCCTTCTTTCACTGGCAAGCAGCCTGAACACTTGCAGTAGTGGGATGGCATTCGAGCACTTTTGAATGAGAGGTTAAAATGCAAATGTGGTGCACTTTCTGTTTTCCTTTCTATTCTTATTCCACATCTTATTATTTTTCCTCGTTTTTTTGCCTCCTCTTCTACTCTACAGGAAAAATGATTGGAGTGTGAAAACAATTTTTTCCACACTAAATTAATGCATAAAACAGTGTTTCCCCTCTGTTTCTGTCCGTCTTTTTAGTGCTCTACCTGAAGAGGAATCGATGTGGAATTAGAGTAGACAGGGTTTACGCTTCCGGCAAAGGTTTTAATGGGAATTGACGGTTGAGGATTCTCTTGTCACACAGTAACTGGATGGAAAAAGCACATCATCTGCACCCCAAAATGATTTTGCCCTGCCAAAAACTGTTATAGCATCACACTATAGCCTGTGACATGTACTTATATGCACTACATAAATTGCACTCTCACACACCTAAACCCGATGTGCAAATGAGATGCACACACAGATGCATGCACAATCCAAATCATAATGAACAGTATTCAGGATATAAAACATGTAAAATATTAAATTTTTAACACATATGAACATTTTGGTTTGTTGCTTGACACAAAAACATCACGCCTGACTCTGAAAATCTTTTCTAAGCCCTGAACACAGATTGATTATCACACCGCAGCTTGATTCATCACAAAAAGAGGCACTGCTAATGGAGGACAGTGCCGGGGTGAGAAACAAATAGGCTGCAAAGCACACATGTACACACACTCGTGCACACAAACAACACAACCCCTTGTGATAGTTACATAATTAGACGTACAGCACCTTGGCAATCAACAACTCTGATGTTGCCATGGGGACTATAAGCTTTGACTAAAAAAAGAAAGGATCTATATGTGGAGGCAGTTGAGGGTGGAGGTGTGGAGTGAGGCAGTGAGAGAAAGCGAAAGGAGAAGACACAGAGAATGAAAAAGTGTGAGAAAATTGGTGTGAGAGTGAAGCGAAGGTGTTGCTGAGGGGCTGAGCAGCTCTCAGTTTATGTGCAAGCGTCTGTGTGTGTAGTTCACCTGCATGTGTGCCATTAGAAGTGTTCAAACCTTGCGTGTGCACCTAAGCTTGTGTGTTTGTATGGGTGCTCCTGTGCATAAGCTTACAAGAAGAGAAATAAAAAAACAAATAAAAATGACAAGGACAAAATGTGATAGAGTTGGTTAGTAAGTGAGAGGAAGACAAAAAAAAAAGGCTAACTAGAAAAAGTGTAGAGGACAATTTTCATCCTCTCTCTCCCTCTAAGCTTACTGCATTGCCTGGGCTTTGCAGCATATAGTGAAGATTAGGCCAGACGAGAAAGCTATAAATTCTACTTTTCTATTTCCAGAGGTGAACATAAATCATGGCTGGTACTGGTGAGCCATCACTGGGTTTTTGCTTTTCACTTATCTAATGAATTAAAAAAAAAAACAAGTTCAAAAGCCGTCATATTCTGAACCAGGCAGATTGCTTTCACTTCCATCCTCCTGCAACTTTTGTCCTCTTCTGCAGCCATCACTGAGGTACAGAGATGATGAGTGGGTTTCCCATAATTACGGTGGGGGTATTCATGAGCTGCATATTACTGGACTTGTGAATATATGCATATGAGAAGAAGAGAGTGAGAGCTGACTTGAAAGGCCTTTGCATATCAAACATACCTTACAGCATATGCAAATGTAAATATAGATACAAATAGCAGCATGGGGCTAATGTGCTATTAATGCACTTGGTAAGGAAATGGCAACAACGCTTATGTTTAAATATGCACACAAATGTGCAGATCCACACACTCTTTTGTATGTGCACACAAGCACACTTCTGTGTCTCATGAGGTTTGGGAGTGGAGAGATGGTGTTGTAATGAGCTGTCAGTCACAATAGCCTGCTCTGGTATTGGAAAAAAGCAGAGACAGACACGGTTATAAAAAAAAGTAAAAATGAGAAGCTACAAAGCTACATTACAGTTAAAAAAGATGGAAGTCTGTCCACATTAAGATGGTTAAACGTGATCGTGATAATAGTCTCCACAGAGGATGAAGCTGAAAGCACATGCCTTGGGTTTTAACATGCAGCAAAGTTAAGAAGGAGTAAAGTTAAGAAAACTTACTGTTTGTTATTTTGTCAGAGAGTCACGTGTGTTAGTAGTTAGTTAGTAGTGTCAATATTGGGAGCTGTAAATCACTATATAAAGTTTGTTCCACCCAGTTGTGACTGAAGGCTGCTCATTTTCTATATTTTATTATTGTCATAGCTTATTTGTCTGTGACAAATGTATCAAAACACATCAGTGAGACATGATTCTTCGTTATAAAATTATATAAATTTATAAAAAAAAAGTTATACAAATTCAGAAGGACAATCACTTTTACAGCCTCTGAAATAAGAATTGATGAATTGAGCTCTTTAGAAAAAATACTAAGGACACATTTTTTGTGATGGGAATTGTTGAAAATTATAAAATTATAGAAAATAACTGGCATTATCCAGTTAGTTGCAACCAGTGGGCACTGCAAGAAGGTACCCAGCTTTTATTACCTTCAGACAGTCAAGCTAGCTTTTCTCCTATTTCCATGTCTTCTTGCTAGGCTAAGCTAACCATCTGCTGGTGGGAGATGTATACTGTATTTACCAGACAGAGCGGTGTTGATCTTCTGATTTAGCTCTCAGCAAAAAACCAAAGAAGAATTTATTTAAAATTTAGCACAACAAGCAGTGACTCTTTACCAGATGTTTCATGTTGGTTTTGTTGCTGATCAATTTTTCCTTATGGTCAGGTACAGTGTGAGTGTAGATCTTCACTATACCTGAAACCATTAGTGTAGATGTCATTTCTTTTTAAATTCAGGTTTACCACACATTCAGACAGAGAACAGCACTGTATCAAATTATGGCTATATTGTTGTGGCTGTGGTTTTTAAAGTGAATCCAAAACACAAGATCATTTGTGTTTATTATTATAAGACGATGATTTTGTTTTCTCCCTCAATCTTTATCCTAGTAAAATGTGAACAACAGAAACAGTATTGTTACCCAACTCATGTTACAAAGTCGTTGACCTGGAAACGTATTGTGGAAAAGTGGCACAACACAGTGCTGATTACGGAATGAATGAGGGTTTTTTTTTCTCACAGTGGTAATGTTGATCTGTAAATGACTTTAGTGTGAATGTTCATTGAGTAAAAAGAGAAAGGCAGGATGGATATAAGCAAAAACTGAGAGGGATGCAAACAGAGTGTGAGAGGGAGGGATGTGCATGTCTGTAGTGTCCGACTAAAACCCTGCAAGACCTCCTCCTCTGCTCTCTCTCCAAACTCTATCCTTCCCTGAAACAATAGATCTAGACAAACAGATGTGAGATCAACTCCTCTCTCTTTTTCTCATTTACGTATACATTTACACTCCTTTTCTCGAGTGCATATTTCCATCAAATAATCACCAACTGATTAAATATAGTAAAGGCAGAAAGAGAGAATGAAGAGAGAAAGTGACAAGTGTCAGGAACAGAGGAACAGAGCAGATCGACGGGGAAAAGAGAAGAGAGGAGTTAGGAGTGGAGGAGAAGGAGGAGGAGGAGAAGTAAGAAGGAAGTGATACAGTAAAATCTGCCTGTTAGGCTCCGCCAAAGAAACAACAGGGAGTTTTTCAGTAAGACAGCTCTACTGGCTCCCAGCTAGAGCCCAGGTGGGCAATGTGAATGTTCTCTCACTCCCACACACTTGAGAATTAAAAATATGCACATGCACGTGATTGAATGCAGATACACACATGCACTGATGTTGTACTGTACCAGCCTGCCTACACACATGCACAGAGAGCGTGCACACACACAATGCTAGCAACAAAACAAACACAGGCAAGAATCTTTTGTCTTTGTCAAACGTCAAGGACGCAAAAGCCAAAATGTCAACCTGTCTCTCATCTTTGTCTTTTATTTCTCTCATTCCTCTGCAAAGCCACGTACAAGAAAAAGCCTAGAGGAGACTGAAAAGGAAGACAGATGACCATGAAAATGATGTAGCATTGAAAAAGAAATTGAACTTTGATAACAATTTGAAACACAGTTCCTCCATATTTTTTCATTTGACTGTATTTTACAGTGTACTTCTTAGTCTCTATATTTGTCTTTCTTCACTTCAATGTGTTTCGTCAGCCCCCTCTATTTCTTTCCTCATGCAAAAGTGAAGGTTTACCTAAGGATAAGAGGAAGAGAGTTGAGAAACTAAGTGTGAAAGAGAGTTTTAAGTACCACCAACAGTGCAGTAGTAGGTTCATTTTAGGGGACGAGTGAAAGAGAAGGGAGGGGAATACAAGTTTATTATTAATGGAAGAAAAGTTCCTTCAAATTGCACCTATAAAGTATCTCCAGGCTGGTTGTCTTTCTATTGCATGTGCCACAGTTACAGTACATTATGTTTTTAGCATGTCATTCAATTCAAATGAGTTTAGCCACCATAAGCTGCCGTCATACCAAATAAGGCTATAGCATCAACATTTATGTGTGCATAGAATTTAGCAGGGATATTATTTCTGCTATCAAAATGACACAGTCTCACTTTAAAATGTCCGTAATTTAACCGCTCCCCCACAGTGTTTTTGAGCAGAGGAGCTTCTGCTCACATGCCATGCTCCCTTGGTATTAATTTTAGTGTGATACTCCGATGCACTGTGCAGGAATGGTGCCAAAATACTGCATTTTTTAAAAACATTTATCTCATCTTGTGAAACAGACCCTCTTTACATATGGAACCAAATGTTTTAAATTACCTTGGATTTTTTCCAGACTTAGCTTAACCACATACGAGTGCATGTGCAAATAAGATGCACCGGAGTAGGTGATTCAACCTTAGGGAAGCATTTGGCTAAAATAATGCAACAGTCTAGATCCAATATGATTTTAAATTCAGAAACAACTACATACTGTGTACAAAGGTATAATCGAAAGTGATTTTTTTCATCTTTTGTTAATGTGATTCCCTTTGAGTTAAGAAAAAGATCTAGACTGTGAGTGGCTTACACCGTTCATATGACCAGTAATTGCTTGTTATATGAGATATAAGGCAGTCTTTTGTGAAAGAATGTTGCCAGGTTGGATGTGTATTACTGCATTTTCTGAGGGAGTGAAGAGATCGATTCAGCGCAGATCACTGAGATGCATTTTAATGAAATGCAGAATAATATCTCTATATCAAAGAGCTACCATTGGGTGCTTTGGTTCTGAGTGCTGAAATCAAGAGTTACATCCACAGCAGTTAGGGTACCATTTCCAATTGTCAGACCTCCACCTTTAACATCCAGCCATTCTGAAAACTTCCCTTGGGATATCCCATATGTCAGGGGTAATGTTTTATGCTGTATGAGCTAAAGTTAAAGCACTTATGCAACTCTGCGGTGGAGCGGCCTTTATTTTCATTACCTGTCAGGATAGGTATTATGTCATTCTTATGACAGTGCTGGCCAATATGTCAGCATCTTTAGGCTGAGTACATCCATCTGTGTTACTATATATCTGACTGTAATATCTCACTGGCTGTTGGCCAACTGAATCTTGGTCTGCCAGGGTTGCTACTGTATCTCACTATATCTCTCCAGCTCTCTCCTCTACCCTCACCACCTCCACGGACCTAAAAATATTGGACATAGTGATAGGAAAGTAGATGTTCTAGCCAACTTTTTACATCCTTTAAAATCTATGAAGAGAACTGACCATTTGTACACTTCCAAGAATTTCTGCGAGGACCAGAAACCCAATCTATAACTAAATGCACAAGCTGTACATCCAGTGGTTGCAAAGACATTTAGCAAGAAGAAATCTATAGATATCCAAGTGAATACTCTTATGGAGAAGTGAGGCAGAATGACTGATTCCAACGATAGTTTCACCCATGCAGAGTTAAGAGGGCCCACTGGACCTTGGGAGCAACCTGTCACAACTAGAGAAACTCCTACTGGGGCCACTCTGTTGAGGTTTTCAGCTGGCTCCCAGGGGGTCCCCACCACCACTTACCCGATGAAACTAAAATCAATGACTTAATGATCCAAAACAGGAAATAGAATGAGAAAAAAACAAAGTCCCTAAAACAACAAAATGTCTTTTGGCAAGGGACATTCTGTCCCGGGCCTTCATTTGTTTGTTTGTGTGTGTGTGTTGAAAGAAATCTGCTTGGATGGGAAGTGAGTGTATATATGTGTGTGTGTGTGTGTGTGTGTGTGTGTGTGTGCATACATGCACGCGCAGTTTTGAGAGAGTGAGCTTACCCTAGCTTAGTGGCGCAAAACATATTGATTTATTGATTGCTTGTTTCACCCCCTCGCCATCTCTCTCTCTCTCTCGCTCTCTCTCTCACTGCCTGTTATAAAGGCTCCGGGGACTCGAGACTGCAGCAGGGACTGAAAAAGGGACGTGAGCTTGGGAGAGACTCATGAGGAGAGAGAGTTAGAGAAAGAGGCAGAAAGTGAGGGAGGGATGCCCCAACTGAGAGTTGATCCAACAGCCTTTTAACCAATGCCCCTACATCATTCAGATTTATGAACTAAGGTCATGACCACATCAAAACCTTGACCTATCTGCAAGGATGCCGATTTATAAGCACCTTGTAGTGGTGTGCACTGGTGTGGACTTAGCAGTATCCTTCCCCTTGGCCCTGGCTTCCCTGTGGAGAGAGCTGGATCAAGAGCTCATTGGAGGAGAGGCTGGCTGTAATTTGTGATTAGCAGACAGGTTGTGCTTTATGATAGGCAACCCCCGGGTGGTGCAACTCCCAGTAAAGAAGGATGTTGCTGTCCCATGCCAGTAAAGCTTGCTGTCGCACTAAAACACCAGAGGAGATCAAGTTCCAACCATGCGTAGTAGAGCTTTTTTAAGATCTGCTAAGTCACTTTGGCTGTAACTGTTAGCATGCTAACAGGAAGCCCAACAATCCCAAACAGGCCTTGAGAAATCGCTAAACATTGCCACAAAGTATCACTGACACATAATGACATTTAATGGGAGCTTATCTGCAAACGCTTAAGATGGGAAAATGGCATCAAGTGCACTGTGTAACTAACAGAAACATGTGTCACCATCGATTTGTACACTCTCCAGTTGCTTATGACTCAAGGGGGATGCTTATGACAAGTATCCCGCCATGTTAGCCTAATGTCCCTTTCTAAACCTGCTCTCTCCATAAATTATGGACAGGATGAAATACGAGTCCCTGTTCGACAGCCCTTCATTTCTCCCTCCCAGGGAGACCAATCGCAAAAAACATTTGCTGCTTTCTTTTTTGTAAATCACAGAACAAACGATGCAAAAAAATGAACCAAAGTGAATTGCCTCACAGACATTAAGAAACAGTGAATTACAAAGAAGAAAGTCACTCGAAGAGAAAGTCCAAAGTCACAGAGAGACAGGAAGACTACAGTAGGTCTTTCCATTTACCCCTCAGCAGTTGCCTCCTTGCTGTCATGACAACTTCTTATCCCAGGGCTGATGCTAGTCTTCTCCCCCTGGAGGCAGTGGGGAAATCAGGCACTGTAAATGAAGGCTACAGGGACTGAAGCCTTTCTATTCTTAAATAGACAGCATCAGGCAAATGCAATTACAAACCCGAAGAGGGCAAGAATCTAATCTGATAAAGGTAGAGGTGGTCTACATGGTGAAAGCCTGCCACTCGCCTGAGATGGCACGCCCAGGCACTGATTGCCCCCCCACGACGTGTAGTCCTGGAAGAGACTCGATATATGACTTTGTAGAGTGCACAGCAAGAACAGTCATTTTATCTTTCAAACAGCTCAAACTCTGTTGATTAACTGGGACCTAACTTTATAGCACAGTCCAGGTAGGCTAAATTCTCAATTCATGTTGTGACTTGTCTATTAAGGTGTTATGTCAAATCTTTTTGGTTTTATTCACTTAGCAACAGTATTCTTACAGTATTCTCTTTGCTTAAGATGGTGTGTCGAACAAAATGTGTCTACTCACGGGGGTTAAAGAGTCTGACTGAGTCTTGGACAGCACCTATTCAACTTCAGCCAACTTGCTCAGTTTACAAATGAGTTGATCTGATGATGTAGACTGTGGCCAAATACCTCTAATTAAAGTCACAATAGCTGAAACACTGCAACACTGACTTGGTTTGCTGAGAGATGCCCACTTTGCCCTTATTACAGGAAACCTGGAGAGGAAAGGTTAATCGCACAGAGCACTGTGATACAAGTAGTAGTGTAATCCTATTAAGTACAGTACATAATACATTTGAGGGCCTACATATATGTCACCTATGGCACACATGTATTATATAAATTTTTTACTGCTTTATGTAAGTGGTACAGGAGATTTATATTCTTTCCATTGAAAACCCATCAACGTTCCATCAAAAGACAACTAGTACCACAGTAGTTATGGTTCTTACTACTATTTTTATATTTGGTTGAGTATTTTTCCACTCAACAACTTTAGCACCCTAAATGAATCCAATAATAACATTTCTGTGCTGATTATATTAAACTCTTTAAATGCTGAAGGAAAAAAAACACGTATGAACTCACATTCTTCTTTCTCTCTTTCACAAGCTATTTGAACACATTAATGCAGTGCTATCTAGTTTGCCTACACAGGGTCACGGCACTGATGTGAAACAATTATCTCTGCTTGGTTTAGACAGCCAAAGTTTAACTCTCAGTCAACTTTTGTGTTGAGTTAGAAGGGTAAATGCCAGTCAGAAATTACCATTCAGGGCTGACTGTTGACTGATAAACAGACTAAGCCTTTTCCACCTTGTTTTAGATGTATTCTGTGCCTGGAGACATGCATGTTATTTATCAAACAAGCTCACTGGGCTGGAAGAGCAGTTTGCTTGTCATCCGTAGCCCACCTCTCATGTAATCTGTAAATTGGACCTCTCTGCTATTGCATATGCATTTAGGGCAGGGTCACAGTAATAAACCACAGTAGCTGGATATGTATTGCTTGATTTGCAAATGTTTTTTGTATTTTATTTTATTTGCAGCTTTAGTTCAAGGAGATTTTTTATGATACAGTCACAGAACAAACAAAAACAGTGCAAATGCTGATACATGTGGACATGTGCAGAACAGAGGGACATAACTCAGAAGTCCATGTGTCAGTCATGAATGTGCATCTCTTAATAGACTGTAGCAGCAGCAACCTGCACTGTATGTGGCCACTTGCCTCAAAACTTTCCTTAAAACATTGAATTCTTTTAGATTTTGCAGTCTGCATTACTCCCATGATTTTGATCTATTCAAAAGACGGTGGTGGACACTGATGTCCTTTCTCTGGAGTATACAGTAACAGACTTGAACAATGATGGTCTATAGATGTTTTTCCATTTGGCTATCCAGATATTTTATATCTACTTCATCCATCTATGCTTGTGCATAGAGTTGAGTCATCTGCATACAAGTACTGTACATCACTGTCTCGAAACCTTAACCTGGCCATAACTGAAGGTGATGGACATGACTTGATGGATCTGCTTAGCTATGGAGCTATTACAGCTTGTTGATACAGAACGATTTGATTATATCCATAATGTCACATTTTTTTCAAATGCCTCTGAGTGTTGGCAGCTATAACGCATGACAGGATTAATTTGTTGGGTGGTTCTGTCCTGTTACAGGAGAAAACATTGCTGGGGTCCTAATGATGCCCCACATAAATGATCTCTTCTGCTATGAGTAGTGTATGCACCCTGTCACCTCCAATTTCCAAGTAGGTTCCAAGGGTTAAGTATAATACACACAGCAAACCACACTGCATATTGTAGTTTAGTTATTTTCAAAGAGGCTCAGGGACCAAGTATTAAGAAGTGCTGGAATAATGCAGTCTGATCATGCTTGTTGAATTTCTTCATGGTAAATGTTATTAAGGAATGTTTGGATGTTAGAATCTCCATTTATCAAATGATGTACAACTAACTGACTTGATTAATTGACTAATTGATCAATGGGTTGACCATTAATTGATAGCCATCAATAAATGAACAGTTTCTGGCCATTTCATTACTACAAGCAAGTAAGGGACATGCAGTGAACTGATAATACAAATATACATTTTTGAGGACATGTTTAAGACATTAGGCTGCAGTTAGTTTGGGGTTAGGAGGTTTTCCTTTTTAGAAATCTACAGTCTGCAGAGACACAGAACAGCACGTTCTCAGTTCATGGTGCTAAGGCATTTATTTTCTTAGAAGAGTTCCATTTTGTAGTTTTACTAATTTAATCTTCAAGTATTTTCTTCCCTGGAAATGTTTAATATTTGTGTGAGAATGTCTTGTGCTATTGCTACAGGACAACACACACACATACGTACACACACACAATTAGTGAGGAGTCACCACTTACTATCTGCAGTTAATGAGACAGTAAAGTTAATATCTTTACATATGAATGCTATTTTTTGAAAGCAAATCCCTGTTGCTCAAAACAGTTCCCCTCATCAAAGAGGTCATCTAAAGTGTAGCTTAGGAATTCTGTGCACAAATAGACGAATGAAATAACCTCTGTTTGCCTCTGCAGAGGATTGAGAACTGACATGATCTGAATGTTATTTTATTTTCCATTACTATAAGATTCATTTGAATCAGGGAATTTTAATAAAGAATACAGAAACTGCACAGGGCAGAGAAAAGGGAACAGTATGAAAGTACAAAGAGGAGACAAAGGTGCAAAGAAAGCTGAGGCTGACACGAGATGATACATGCATGGTAATTCATGGATAAGGGGAAAGAAATAAGAAAGGGCAGCAGTCAAGAAATAAGGAAGTGTTCTGTTCCCCAGACAAAAGAGAAGTATATTACAAGACTCACCTGAGTTATGCTCAGTTTACTTTGAACACATTTTAACATATATTTCAAATATGATTTTAGTGAGGTCAACTAAAGTGTAGACATGAAAAATGAATCAAAAAGAACATGAAAACTCAAAAGACTTGACATGATGGAACTCATGATGTCTTACTAATTTGTCTAAAAAAGAACCATAAAATTAATCCTCTGCAATCTGCACACTTGAGGCCAAAGAGCTCCCAACATGTGGGCCAGATGAACCTGCTCTCTTGGAACTTTGCCTGGACGAAAAAAAGAGAGTACACTTGTAAGAACTGTGCATCCGTATACCTGAACCCAGCCGGGACTGTAGTGTAAAATGATCATGAAGCCACTTCTCATTAGTCTTTTAACAGCATGTCGACAAGCAGCTGTGAGATAAACATTGTTATTCACATACTTGCAGAATTAAAAACATTTATCCAATAGAGGGCAGATCATAACCGAATCATACTTGGCCAACACCAGAACATTGTCCCTGAAGACTGGGTCCTATTCCAAGCAAGAACATCTCATTCAAGATCCCACTGACATTTGTGATAAGAACAAAAAAATCCAACCTTGGATTTATCCATGGCATAAACTCAACTATATAGTATGTCATGTGGCTCACCACAAGTGTCTAAAAAAGTGTCAAGTGTCATTTATCTTTAGCCTTCAGTGAACATCATTTCATAGCCCTAAAGGATAATCTTAGGTGTACTTCCTGTCTTCTCACCTACACTCCCTTGCTCCTTTGTTTCTCTTCTTTTGTCCTCCGTCACTCCCCTGTTGGCTCCCCCTTCCCCACCCTACCTTCCCTCTGCTAATGAGCAGGGTAATTACGGCTGGCCCAGGCCAAAAGGAGAGAGGGAGGCAAAGGTGGAGAAGACAAAATAAGAGGAGAGGAGAAGAAGAGGAGGAGACTCTGCCTAGTCTAGCCTAGTGCTCCAGATAGCATTAGTTCTCTCCCCCTTCTCTCCCTTTCTCTGACACATAGCCCTGCGCTTAATTAAACATGCCTCAGAGGGATGCAGAGAGAGACCCACACAGAGTGGAGAGAGAGAGGGAGAGACAGAGAGAGAGAAAGTGAGTTCATATTGGCAAAGAGTTAGAGGAAGGGAGAGTGAGAAAAGTGAGGGTGATGTAAATGCAGAGAGAGAAGCAGATAAGAAGCTGGTGATGGAATGTGAGAGGGGGAGGTAGGGAGGCTGAGGGAAAGGTGGGAAGATATGGCAAGGAGGGTGGAAGGGTGGGTGGCTAGTGAGCCAAAGAGATAGAGAGATGGAGATAGACAGAGCAGCTGGAGGGGGTTCGGACTCACTGGCATGCCCAGTGAGTCCTCTGAATTACACTGCTACAACATTACAAACTGCTTTGGAAAAATATGTCTGTTTCATGATACAGCAACACCACGGTTAAGACATGATTAGGTTTAGGGTAGCTGGGATTAAGGATAGGGAAAGTTCACTGTCCAAAATGGGCACAATAATCAACAGTTAACAATACTTGGAATTGGATTATTGGAAATGGGACACAAACTCCCATGTTAACTGTTTCGTGGTATCATCCACTCCCTCTGACCTCCTCCTAATGAGGGCTAAGCTTTTCTGAACATAAACGTATCTTTGGGGAGATTTGCTGCTGAAACAACTCATTATGTTATTCTTCTTGGGAGGACAGTTACAGTATGACACAGAACAAGTAGTCCGGGTAGGCCATGATTTACCAATCCAGGGACCGACTAGGATAAAATCGCTTCTGTTCTTGATCTTGATGTTGATCACTGTTCATTTACACACATAAGCACATATATAACAAAAGATGCAGCTGTGTCACCATTATATGCCATCACTCAGGGACCTGGAGTGGGACTAAATCTGTTACATTTATCATAAAGTGCTCAGCAGATTGTATGGCACATTGTCATTAGTGACTTCAACAAATTTCATATCACTCCATTGGTAAGATTTAGATATTTTGGTCTTGTGGTGGGAATACGTGGCCACCAAAATGTCTAGGCTTCACCCTCTGGGAAACATGATATGTCCACGGAGACATGTATGTAATTCCTGACATTAATTTTCAAGATACAGACTATCCATCTGACTAAACCTCACAATGCGAGTAGCATTATATATTCCAAATATTCCACAGAGCATATTTCAGTAATGTCTAGAAAAATCTAAACATACCTTTGATAAAGAGAACAAGCGACAATATTCAGAGCAGCCACGTCAATTAGTGGGCTTTGTTGTTGTGAATAATATACTTGGCTAATAACAGCACAATTATGAATGTGTAATCACATTAAGAGGACATGGAGACTGGTTTCAACCTGGTAATGATGGCATGCAATTAGAGCACAACTGTTATCTCCAGGATCATATCAATAATTCATCACCACACACATTTTGTGTTGCCCAAAGATGACGTCCAATGATTAATAACTAGATACATGCGTGTCTATCTGTTCTCCAAATGCTGACAGTTGATGTCACATAATTGGACAGAACAGTTCCTGCAGTTTTGAGAAGGGCTGAAAGAGTTGGAAAAGAATAAAAAAAACACACAGGCCAAATAGTCTCTGGATTTAATTAGGTAAGTATCAGTTGCCAGGCAGTTGTCAAGACTTCCAAAAACATACCTATCCCCATGACAGGTGTGCAGTCAATAAATAAATAAATAAAAAAGCAGGATCAGAAAATTGATAGTTTTGTGTATTCAGAAAATGATTTAGAAAAATGCATAAAATATTTCTAACAGGCAAAATAATGCATAATAATACAGTTTTTCAAAGAATTAGACAAATTGTAAAATATTTTAATGCAAAAAACTGCTGAAAATATGCATGAAATTTTCTCTCTGTCAGCCTCCATTTAAAGAGATTTATTTACCATGTTTTTGCTCCCTGGGCTATGTTATGTAAGATCATCTAAAACCTTCCACATTTGATGAGTCAAGTTCTGCTGTTTGAGGGGTAAAATGATTCTTTGCTAAGGCCCAAGGTATAAAAAAAGGAAAACAACAATCAAACAGCCAAAACATTTACTCCCACATATAAAAATACATTGTCAGTGCAGCTCTCGCAGAGGGAAATAAAGACAACTTTCTCAAAGTTTAATTAAAGAACAGGAACGTTGTCGTCAGGAGTCAGCTTCCAGTCTCAACATCTGAGCTCTGTTGAAAGAGCTGCAGCATGCACGCTTCTACAGGCGTCGGCAGATTTTCTCAGTGGTCTGCCTCATTGTTGCAAGAAAGGCACAGCAAATGAAAGAACGTGGCACTACCAGGTCCTCAGCATGGCACAGGAACACAACAACAACGGCGAAGACACGAAGGGGTGAAGACGAGGAGATGCAGAGTGTGAGCAGTCTGAGACAGGGTCTGTGTTATTCACTGCAAGCTACTTTGGAGTGCATTGTACTTTTAAACTTTAATGAATACAGCCCTTAAGTAATGATGTAATGAGCTCAAGAGAAGAAAAATAACAGAGA
Organism: Sandelia bainsii; assembly: GCA_032362345.1. Lineage (NCBI taxonomy): Eukaryota > Metazoa > Chordata > Actinopteri > Anabantiformes > Anabantidae > Sandelia > Sandelia bainsii. The sequence goes on from JAUMHL010000025.1 coordinate 8,169,243, forward strand.
AATCCCAAAGAGGGAGAGGGAAAGAGACAGTGAGGGGGAGAACATGAAAGAAAAGAAAATGCTGTGTCATTAGTGTTGACTCAGCATCAATTGAGTAAACACACCAGAATCATACTGTGCTCAAACTGACCAGAATATGCATATACACACCTATAACTCACTGTTAAATTACTATTGATTCACTGCCCGCACATAGGGAATAAAATGAGGATTTTCAATTAATAAATCATTTGGTCCTTCATCAGTTCTGTTTTATTTATTGCTACTTAACTAAGTACATTAACGCTGAGAAGACAATGAAGAAACACACATGTGAATGATCTATGTGAGCCATCCTCCTTCAACTAACATACAGTAACACACAGTATTTGCAGGATTTTGCAGCTGAGCTATTCCCTGGTAGAAATCATCTGTGATGGCACAAATGAAAGTACAAGTACTGTGTGGCTGGTATGAGAAGAGACATTCACCAAGGCTGAGTGGATGAAGAACATCTGCAGAAACCCACACTTAAAGTAAAGAAAAAAACATTATTTGCTCAGAGGGAGGTAAACATGCTTAAAAGGGAAAAGCAGCTGTCTTTGAGTTTGAGGACAAGGCAACATCAGCATTGCATTTCCAGATGAAAAAAAGGAAAAACTATGATGGTGACTGAGTGATGCAGATATTTTCCTCTTGAACTGACTGAACTGCCATTTATTAGCTGCAGTCTAGATTGACTTATATTATTATTTTGGACGAAAGCCTAGATTGAGATGCAGTTATTTAGATGTTTTGCCAAGTACTAGTCTGCAGTAGGTCCAGTGGCACACCTGCTAAGCTGCAGATGTGTTTGTTTGATGTGATGGTGTTATTGTATGTATTGAGGTTATTGTCAGCATCATCAAAAATATTATTGTGTCTCTGTAGACACAACTCTTAAATTCTGTCTTTGTGTTTGCCTCACTAGTGTCAGTAGTAGTAGATTAAGGGAGCTGCTGTCATTCAAGTCAGAGTACTGGTGACATAGTTTCAAAGGATTCACTGGGAAATGCAATGGAAGGACACAAAAGCAATGTGTTTTAACAGTCACATAATAATATATCTGCAAAATCCATAAAAAAGATAAACAGAAGTCTTAGTGCTAATAATTTTTCAAGGCAAAAAATGAGACATTTTAATTATTTTTGTGCAAGGAGCACTGTTCATAGCAGACATTAAAGGTGAAAATATACACTAAGTAGCCTACAACTAAGTGCTCCTGTAAAAGCCATGTTGAAGTCCTGATGTGTTACTCTTCCGTAAATGAATTATTGGTTGGACTGGATTCTTGCCAAAGACAACCTTGCTTTGGAACATGATTGTTAATTAGGTCTAGATGTGCTTAAGGGCTAACAAAACTGCACAAGCACCACATCTCCAACATCCAGCTGAGAATGCACCAAACTACAACATTATCTTTGCTTCCTTGAGTAACTTTACAAGCCCAAACATCTGACTAACTACCTCCAAATGCTTTGCCCTTTAGCATTAAAAAGCTGTTAATGCATGCCTCGATTTAGCCATCTTTCATAAAATGCTAATATTCTGTTTTGCAACCGGTGGGGAATTCATTTGTCTGTTTAATTTCACAGGTGCCCTTAACGCTCCGATCAACAACAGACGCTGGTCGTGAACAGGCGGCACCATCTGTGTTCAGGGAGTGCCAGTTGCCCTGAAACTTTTGCTATTTGCCACCAAGCACTAAGACTCTATTGAGAAGCCCGGGTCCGTGCATCTTTGGCCATCATTTATTTGGCAAATGCAATTAAAAAGCTTCCCCACCTAAAGAGAGCATGTGTTGTGGAAGCCACGTCTCCTCTCCTAGCGGTAATTATTTCCTGCATGCCGTATCATTATCACCACTGGCGCAGTTGTCAGAGCAAGCGCATGTCTGAGATGACAAAAGGAGACGGAAGAAAAAAGAGAATCTTCACTGTAACAGAGAATCTGGGCGGGTAAGAATCCTGTCCAAAAATGTTACAAGGTTGTCCCATGAGGGGCATAATCCATCAAAGTGATTTTTCTTCTTTCTTTCTCCCACCCCCTCCTGTTCTGCCCCCTGTCTTCTTTGCAACGTAATCATTTTCGTCTTGCGCAGTGTGACATTCATAAAAGATGCTAGTGCAGGTGTCACGTCTTGCCAAAGTTTGGGATGAGTTTTAGAGGTGTACTTACAATGTGGGATTGCCATAGGTGAGTTACAATGCTCCTCAACAGACCTACGTATCCATCGGCCCTTCTTCTCTAGTTTCTTTTGTCCTGTTCACCATTGATTAGTTATCTGAAAATAGCTGAAAGTAGCTGCATTACTGAAGTTAGGGTAAACAAGAATGATCTGGTCAGATGTGTTAAACAGTACAAAATATCAGATCCTAATTCCCCAATCAGTTCTAGGTTTGCCCATGGGACTCCAGCCCTTCCATCAAATCCACAGAAATAAGTAACACTTTACTAAACTATGTGACATATGGAACCTGTCTCTAATAAGTACTAGTTACTCAGCAGGTAAATAATGTCCTCAGTGAGATGGAGCTAAAATCTGTGCTTCACTTTCTTGAGTAGAGAGTTTGTTCCTCTTCGGAATTCTGTTACAGTTTTTGGTGGCAAGAACACAGCTGTTCAGTCCCTTAAACACCTTTTGTTTTCAGCAAAATATCCTTTATTCAAAGTTTCTAGGGAGCCTCAGTGGAGAGGCTGTTTACTTATATTCTTCACAAATATGCTAATAAGCTGTCTGAATATACAAACCTTACTATCACACACACCTTGTGAATCAGCCTGACCGCCACTCTTTCCCCTCCTCTACAGATTCCTGTTTCAATAATGACGCTGCAAAATTTAATTCTGTTGATGCGCGAGTGCGGTGTGTGTCACAGCACTTTGTCAAATATGTATACCAAGCTAAAACACACACGCGGTCTGAAAACGAGGTAAGGGAATGTAGGGGGGGAGAAACAAACATTATCTGACATGTTTGTGGCACATTTGGTTCAGACAGTGCGATCTCAGAGAGTGGTAGCGAGGGGGAGGAAGTGTGGGAGAGGAGGGCAGAGAGAGAGAGAGACAGAGTGAACCCTGTCAGAGCAATTGTTCTTCCATGTGGAAAGGTGACAAAAGAAAGGGTTCACCAGAGGGAGGACAGAGAGAGAGAGGAGAGATGGATAGGAAGGGAAAAGGTTGCAAGAGATGCTTTAAAAGAAGATTTTATATGGTTGCAAGTGAGCGGGTACTATTGTTGCTGTATAAATAATGTTAGTGCACTTTATTTATTATAAGGACAGGCTCAGATTTGACTTACAACAGTACTCCCATGACGCCTCTGTGCAAGTTGTTGGTCCTTTCTTGATGTAACTACACTTTAAAAAACAGGTGAACAAAAGCCACCATCCTTGTTCATTAAAAGTTAACATGAGGCTTCAGTGGTCTGAGTTAGCAAAATAAAAGTCCTGGTAGCTTGGTTGTGTTGTGGAATTAAACCTACTCTACATGTGGCCAGAAAGTATCCCTCAGCAAGGAATTTAAGTATAGGGAAAAACAAAAACAGGGAATATTGTACTTCAAAGACTGTTTATGTAGAAGAAACCCACTTGATTTTGCTAACTCAGACTGCTAACGCTGCATATTAGCTTCAGATAAACTTTAAAAATCCACAAACCCTGTGGGTTTCCCCTGTTTCAAAAGCACTTTTTGTTTATTGTGCAGATTTGATTGCTGGTGTTGTTTTTGTAGTGCATACTTGCTTGCCCCAAACATGTCCCGAGACTGTGTAGATGTTAGCTGTAGCTACATTAGCCAGCAACATATGTACCAATGTATCTTAAGACAGTGGCATTGTGCGTGTTTCTGGAACAGCTCAACCTCCTACTCACTAAGTACTCAATTTTTTTTGTTTATTTTCTTAACGTCCCTTATCACTGTCTTTGTATGTTTATGCCAATTTTTAACTTGATTTGAAAAAAAAAAGTTGTATATCTCAATACATGCCACAGGTTAAGGGATCACTTCAGGGCCCGTAGAGGACTAAAGACTACAGGGATCTGTAACTGAATACACTTTAAGATAAAACCTTTTAAGAACCACCCAGTCTCTTCCCAGTCACAGATATGTTTTTGTGGCGAACCTAATTGCAACTGCATTATTTTTCTATAAACATAATATACTCACTTTTAATGAACATGACAATTTGCAGATATGTTCAAATAGAACAAATCAATTAAACATACCCAGACAGCAGATTTTCCCTGACAAAATATCTACTGTGCAACATACTGTGTTCTTTCCTCCCTAAATATCTGATTTTGCAGTAGTAACAGTTTCTTAGCTACAGCGTTATTGAAGTGTTTATTGTTGGTTCAGTCTCTCACAGAACTTGGTTAAAGTTAGAGAAAGACTGTGGTTTGGCTTAAAGAAAAATGTAACAGTTACTTCATACCCAACGTCTTTATTAAACAAAACTGCAATCTTTCTTTAACCCTAAACAAGGTGCTTTCCTTGCCTAAACCCAATCTGACACCTGACTCTGGACTCAAGAGATGTTGAGTTGCTGTGGTTTGTCAGGCCTGCATATTATTCACCCACGCTATCTCCTTGTGACTCACTCTCCACTAATGAGTGTAGCACTACTACAAAAAATATGTTGCATCATTGCATTTGCTACAAAAACATAATCATGTTTGCAGTCTACATGGGAACAGAACTTTCAGGAGACAGGGTTGTTAAGAAAGACATGGCACCACATTTCGAGAGTCATTTCTTACAAGCACAATGCCCATACACAGAAACTCTGTCTTTCTTTGCCTCTCACACCACAAGATGTTAGGTCTGTTGGTCGGAGTTGATGCTCCCAGCAGCGGCACATCAGGACATAATGAAGGCTTGTTGCACACAGTCTGGCAGTGTGGACAAACACTCTTTCTGTTTCCCCCCTCTTCCACACGCACACACACACACACACACACACACACTGAATTACAAACACACAAACAGAAACACTTGAGTGGATGAGTCAGACCAACACTCTTCCTGCGTCTCGTTCACATAAACACTCCCCCAGCAGGGCTAAGGCAGTGGCAGAGCCCCTGTTAGGTTTATTTGGAGGGACAGAGTGTTCTGAGTTACAGCACAGTGCCGCCACTCTCCACGGCAGCACCATACAGAGTCCATAAAGCATGATGGATGGCCTATCATCATTTACCTCTTTGGTGACTTCTCAATGCTGTCACACCCCACCAAGCACATGCAAGAGAGGTGAAACACATCAAAACAGGCAGGCAAGCAAAGGCTGAGCATAATGACAAAAACATAAAAAAAAGAGGCAATGTGGACAGAATGATGCTAAAAGGAGGATTAGAGGGAATGACAGGGGGAAGGAGAAAGAAAATAAGAGTAAAGACAGAGAGATGGATGAGGGAGCATCTTTGATGTTTGCTAGAATTAATGCACACTCAGTCACAAGAACTGAACCATTCCCTGTCCCTTCTCTCCTTTGATGACAGTGCCCCACACACGTAGAGGCTGTATTTAGAGCATGCAAAATCTAATGTCTCTTCCACTCTTCTCTGCTCTCCTCCTTTCCATGCCACTGCAAGGGGATTAGAGAGAGATAGAGAAAAAGACCAGATGCAGTGAGATGACACATCGATAGTTTACATGTCAAATGTGAGCACGAAAAAAAAAAAGAAAAGGAAAGTTGTGTGTGTGTGTGTGTGTGTGAGTCAGGGAGGGAATCTGTGGCTAAAACAGTAAATAACTTCCATGAGAATGAGTGCAGCCTGGGAGCCAGAGGGGGCACAGGACTCACAGTCTGTACTATAGTGGGAAGTAAAGCACTGTGTGCATTGTGATGAGGCAGGATTTTAGTTCTTGTACTATTTAAAGGTCTTTCACTCACTTATGTTTCAGCCACATATGATGTATATTGTTATTTTAAAGGGGCACTTCAGTCATTTAATATTACACTTCCAGAAAGCAGAAAGATACAAGAGACAGGTTTAAAAAGAAAAGAATGGTGTCAGAACTGATGCAGTAAAAACAACGATATCCTGACTTTTATTCTACTGTGTGAGTAAAGTTCCAAATCCCACGTTTCCCTTCATGCGAATCACTGTGTCTTTCAGTTAGATTTTCTATCTAATAAATCTTAACATATCTTTCAAAATTCAAAAATACTGCTTTTAATGCAGGATTTCTATTAAAAACGCATAGTCTTAAGCTGAAATGAACTCATGACTTTTTCTTGGCTCTTGAACTATGAATAAACCCTTTCTCTGATCAGATGTGGTGTAGTGATCATTGACCCACCAGTGGGGACGTCGTCTTCTTGTGCCAAAATCCAATCCAAACAAAAATGGCAACAACTGTTGGCGTGATCAACACAGATAGTCACAGGCACTCATTGTAACTACATGCCCAGTATTTTAATCTGATTTTGAAGGACAGAATCCCGACTGAAAATGTTTCTTGCCTTCTTACTAACAGAAAGGCAGAAAGCTTAAGACAGAGAGAGAGAGAGAGAGAAGAAATGGGGTGGGGAGACTGCATCTCTGGACACTGGCTATTGATCGCCACCCAGCACACATCACCACAACTTTCACAAATTGCTATTGAGAAGTGACCTGTAATACAATTACTGGCCAATCCAGGGCCTTGGCTGCCATCAATTATTAAAAGCTGCCTGAGTCGTGGTCCGATATCCCGCCTCAGCTGGTGCGTTGTGTCATTATCACATCTGCCGGCCACCAGCTCGCCAGCTGCTACAGCGGGGTCTGGAATAAAATTTCCAAGCTCAGCTTCCCACTCTGTTGAACATATCGGATCATATGGGGCCAAACGAAAAAACTGAAATTGCTGTATTATATATTCCAGTGACTCTAGTCAAGGTGAGGTGGTGAAGGTCACAGAATAAAATGGGTTTTGGTTTTTCTTGGCACATTACATTGAGCATGAGAATGGTATTTACAGAGGAGTAAAACTCCTTTATGAAAACTGTTTGGTTAGTTTCTGATTTATAAGAACTTTCAGAAGTAGAAAAACAACATTAATATTGCAGTGTGACTCTCCACCAGGTTGTAATTTTAAAAATGTTCAGTGCTGTAGTCAATGCCAGCAGCAAAATCAATGACTACCTATAACCTGCTTCGTCTCCCTGTCTTCTAATCATTCCCTATATATTCCCAATTTGCTACACTGTTAGCCCTTCTGTAATCACTTATACATTCCTGATAGGTTCTGCCATTGTGGTTATGATGAAAGAAGACAGAGAAAAGAGCAATGCAAGCATTGCATGATAATTGCCCTGTGCTCTGAACTGACACATTAATTTTTCTTTTAGTTGTTCTCATTATAAAAGCTCTTGTTCGAACTAGGGTTGTGATTTTTTTCCATGGAGTCATTGTAAAATAATTTATTTGTTATCTACCTTAACACTAAAGTAACACTTTAAAATACCTATAGCAACAGAGCAATATGTTATCTAGAAAGCAACTATAACATACATTTTGAAACACTTTCATACCAAAGTTGTATAAAGCCATTTTGGAAAACAAGCGATCCCTAACAGACATTGGTTCAATAAAATATCTCATAGAAACTTTTTCATGCCATCATGTGAAAGGTCCAGTAATCAACTTTAAACTGCATTAACAGAAAAGTTGGGACTTTTTCAACAATGCAACAGAAACTAAAATCTGTCATTTGCCACTTATCTGAAGGAAAATAAAACAAAATGAAGAAAAGATTAACTGACCAGCTTAGGTATATTTTGTAAATACAAACGAATTTACAGTTTGATGCAATAGACTCCAATAGAATAGTTGGGACAGGGTTTATAAAATAATCAAGTAACACCGTTCTGGACGATTCCAAAATTAGCAGGTTAATTGGTAATATGTTATAGCCATGACTGGCTATAAAAAGCTTCCACCAAAGACTCCTTGCAAGCAAAGAAAGGTCGTGGCTCATCACTTTGTGGCAAACTTTGTGAGAGAATTGTCAGTCAGTTTAAAACTATTTTTTCTCAATGCAAGGTTGCAAAGAGTTTATGTCTTTCATCATCTACAGATCAAAATAGCGTAGAAAGACTCTGGGACTTCAGGAAATCTCAGCGCATAAAGGCCAAGGAAAACCACTGTTGAATGAGCAGCACCCTCGAGCTACCATGAACCATGATGAATATAGCTACATGGGTTACGGAGTACTCTGGAAAACTGTCGTTACTTAACACAGTTTGCTGCTGCACCCATAAACTCTATTATGTAAGGAGGAGGCCATACATCACTTCTGTTCTCTGAGTTCTCTGGGTTGGAGCTTATGCCGTCTGTGGTCAAATGAGTCATTCTCCATGCCAAAGATCAACGAAAAGTACAAAAGCCAGCATCTATGATTGTATGGGGGTGTATCAGTGCCCATGACATGGGTGACTGGCATATGTGTGAAGGTGCAGAGGTGTACATTGAAAGTAAATGGTACATGGTAAATGGTCTGCACTTATATAGCGCTTTTCTACCTATACTGGTACTCAAAGCGCTTTACACTGCTTCTCATTC
>JAUMHL010000025.1:8177906-8199203 GCA_032362345.1 Sandelia bainsii
GGGGTTCAGTGTCTTGCCCAAGGACACTTCGACATATGACTGGAGGAGCCAGGAATCGAACCACTGATCTCACGATTAGCAGACGACTGCTCTACCTCCTGAGCCACAGCCGCCGCCCCAAAGTAGAAGGACATATTCCACCATCATTGCAACGTCATTTCGTGGGAAGTCAGTGGAAGTCAAGTATTTCATTAGGACAATGTCAGACCTCATTCTGCATGTTCTATAACAACCTGGCTTTTATTGCACTTCAGAAACAGTCCTAACCTTTCTGGAAATGGGGTTTATATTTTGTCCAAGTGAAGCTGTTTGCTTGAAAATCTGGAAACCTTAGATTAATGGAAAGAAGTAAAAGAGACTAATAGACTGAGATTTGATTATAAAATGCAAAGAATAAAATCTGCAAGACGCCTGTAAACCTTAAGGAAAATATTAAATCACTGAATGAAAATGTGTTTTAAAGTGTCTTCTGTGTCTGGCACAGACTACTGAGTAAGAGACATGGGAGTAGGGCAGAGTAGTCAAGCTGCACTAATGCATGACAGTAAGAAAAGGTATACATTATGGACCATAATATCCTCCGACGATCAATAAAACACCACTGTAATAGATAGATTATATTGCAGGCGTGACTGATTTATTGCATTTTATTGTTTTAGTTATCTGTTCTCTGTACATTTAATGTCCATGGTAAATTAAGTGAACAGACTTCAATAAAAAGGCCAAACAACACTGCACTCACTGTATCTGTGCAAGGGCTTAAGAGCACTGAAAAAGACAAGGAGACATAGTGGTATACAACTATTCAGTAAGAAAAAAACCTGAGCTGGCAGGATATTTCGAAGCAGCTAGAGTGAGGCAGACTTAATACAGCAGCAGCAGGAGGTAAAACTATGACAAAGGCAGAATGACAGAATGGCTATCACAACCAGCTTATGGAGATACTTAAATCTGTGAACTATACACATGGCCAGGGCTGAAACCAGGCGTGCACTGGTTAGGATGCTATTAAAGAGTTCTTTAAAGATATAGCTCCAGCTGCAACAGTCCATGCTTCTATGCCCTCTCCAGAAACAGTTGTAGCCACTGCCAGGTTTATAACAATAAACAGGTGCAGTGCTTTGGAGGTTTATGAAACACCCCCAATCATGTGAGAATTGGATGAATGATTTCTCAGCACTTGAAGCCTTCTGAATGGAAGGCAAAATGTTTTCAGGAACTAAAACAACAAGTCCAACAGTTGCCACTGAACAGCAATTTTGGGGAAAAACATTAGGATCAACCAACAGTGGCGTTTACTGGGTTTTGAATTGCCTAGACAGTTTATTTCATTGATTAGAGAGAATATTATACTTGTTTAGAAATGCTGAACGAGGACTTCACCTTTTTTGTAAGCGACACAAACACATTAATAAATAAATTAATAATTTCTTTTTTTAATAATTACACTGTCTGCGATTGCTAACTGTCTATGAACCCCAGGGTTGATGGTTTGCGTCCTGGTCCCTCCCTATTCCCAAGCCCGGATAAATGGGGAGGGTTGAGTCAGGAAGGGCATCCGGCGAAAATCTTTGCCAAATGAAATATGCGGAGGCAGATGATCTGCTGTGGCGACCCCGAAAGGGAGCAGCCGAAAAGAAACTTTTACAGTGGGGAGTCGTGGCCATAACTCCAAGCTCTCCTTTTTAAATGAGATTAACATCAAAAACTGTGTTACTGCTATGATATTGCATGCTCTGCAATATGGCCCTATGGTATAAAGGTCTGTACAATAATTTCACATATGGATCATCAATCTATTGGCCCAGTGGGTAGCTTGCACCACTTCTGAAATTAGTTGGATTACTGGACTAAAGTGAACTGCAGCCTCCAGACAGATGAATCTCTCTCATTTGTACAATCTGTTCAAACTCCACTTGGCAATGAGAGGTTGTAACATCAGGCCTAGAGCACAATGAAATGACAAAAGATGGTGTAGGCTTGTAATGATTTTTGTTACAGTTACGGCTTCATTCATGCTTCACTCCTTAAAGGGTTTTAAAACCCTGAAAAAAAAAACTATCTGGCCAAAAGTATGTTGGCATCTCAACACTACATGCATGTGTGATCGTTGAACATCAAAGACTTTTGGTGCTGCTCTTGAAATATGATGAAAGAAACTGTATGGAGAATGAAAATAGAGATTTTGAGATATGCTCTCAAACAAATACATGAAATTATTACATTACTTTTTTGGATGTACTGGATTTTTCTGACAGCCCATACTAGCTAGCTAACATGTATTGCAAGACATAAATCAAGTCCCAGTCCAAAAGTACACATGAGTGGACATGGCTAGATATGCTATATATATTTAATCCAACAAAACCTAGGCATTCTTTACAAAACTATTACAAGAAAAGGTTCAGATAATTAATGAACTACACCATGTGTGTCAATAAACAGTGAAATCTGTGTTTAACTCTGAATTTATTACAAACACTACTTCCACAAAGCCTCTCTGCTGCTACTGTCTATTGTGGAGACTCATTAAAATTTTTATTGCAGCCTTATGACCTGCCAGATTCAGGCTTCATACTGCCTCGTTTAAAAGCTTTGCTCCAGTTTGGACACTGGATGCTGTTTGTTCTGTTGTTGAACTGACTACTGACAGTGCCTGTTAGTCTTTATTGTTAAGCCTGTTTATTGTTAAGCCACTCTATGATTTGTATTGATGCTGTGTCGCTAAAACTTGCTTCTGCATCACTCCAGTGTTCTGTCAATGACTGTAGATTCATTAACTGGAGTGCGGTATGTGGCAAATGGTTTTCTTTTGGATAAGGGTGATTAGGATAGTTGATGAGGTGATGGCTTGGGGAGAGGGAGGGGCTGTTTTAGGTCTAGGGCCTGCAGCATTATTCATGTGGACATGCAGGCATGCCTCCTGCACACTGCACCACTAATCTAAATCTACAAGAAGGAGTGAACTACTGTACTTGTGCACGCTTAGGGGAAACACATCAAAACTGAGCACCACCAAAACTCCCCCTCCATACACCCACTTCACCTGGGGAGCCTGGCAGTTATCGACCAATGAGGGCGACTTATTGAGAAAAAGCTGCCATGAAACTGGGTCGCAGGAGCCAATCAATGCCATGGATTTCTTGCCCTGGCATTATCTCAACTGAGAGAAGGGGGAGGGGGGTGAAAGAAGAAACAGACACAAATCAGTCAGTATGGAGGCACCTCGATTTTACCACTCCACCCACTCCCGCCATCCACCCACTTTCTCCAACTTGCCTTGATCAACCTCTTCCTCTTTCCTCCATCCTGCTATCCATTTGCTTTCCCGTCTTTTCTGTTGTTTGTTTGCCCCTGGGCTTAAAAACTCTTTGTGTATATGTGCTCCATTACGTGTGTGTGTGTGTGTGTGTGTGTGAGCACTTTGAAATGACGCATTGATTCACAGTGTTCTATATTTTCTCATCTGGCTCACTATTACAGTGCGAGTCAATCAACGCTGTATTTCTCTCTCTCCCTCTTGCTTTTGCTCCTTCTCTCTTTCACTTTCTCCCTCTTTCTCTTTCTATGACTATCAGAGTATCATGTTGTTGAATGGAAGTGTTTACGAGGAGTGTTATATTGCTGTTACAAGAGAAGTGTTGGGAGTGTGAGTGTATGTATTGTGAGTATTACTGGTTTCTTTTGTACCTGTGCGTTTGTATGTATTATTTTCAAACTTGGAACACAGATCTAAGTATTTCAGGAGTGCATGCTCCTTTTGTGCACTGTGTGCAGCCCTATATTTTACATCAGTGTGTTTGAACAGATGCCAGATCTGTTTTTATATATATAAATATTTGTGTGTGAGAGTATTTATGTGTGTGAGGGAAGATTTGCTGCTGGGTATTTATACCCGCTACTCGAACTCTGCAACTCCACCCTGTGACCCACACGTGCATACACAACCACACACATGTGTGCACACAAAAACACATCCTCCCACTCCTGAGGACTTTTGCCAGAATCAATAGAAGCTTTTTAATGGCCCTTGCTGTAGTACGACTCTGAAACTGGAGCACAGGATCACAAATATGGCAGCCAGGGCCCGACGTTTGGGACGCATTTTGGGACCCATTTTAGACCTGCCTCTCGTCACTTTCTCCAAAAAAACACCCCTCGATTTATCAGCACAATAACTGTGTACTTCAAATAAGGATACATAAGTATTTCACTGGTGATATCCTGCATTATATTGACTGTGTTTTTCACATTGTTCTTATAAGCAGTTCCAGGAAGGGATGGCTCATGAAAAAGGCAGAAAAGTATTCATAGTAGTTTTACTGCTTTTTGTGATATTTTGTATATTCACCACATCTCTGCAGTACTTTTTTTTCATGCAAGAGAAAAAAATCCTTTCCAGAAAAATTATCCAAAATACTACAGGGCATTATTAGGACATATGAATATAGTAGGAAACCATCAAAGAAACCTCATTGTGAAGTTTATACTGTATTTTTTTGCACATAGCTTTATTGCTGCCAAATTGCTTTACAAATGTTAATGTAGGCTTATTGTACCTGCAAAATATATGCTGTGCAGCTGTGTTTATTTGAAACAATATAATAATACTGAATTGAACTTGATAGACTGTAATAAAAGAAGTAGATTCAGATCATAGGCAAAAACAAATGATTTGGACTTTTTAGTCTTTTTAACAATGTCAATAACAGTCTTTTCTGTGAGTGGCTCTAGCTTAACAGGCCCCAAACCCCCTTAAGCCCCTGGACCTGTGCTAAGAAGCCTGTTCAGTCTTCTATCCATGGTTCCAGCTTCTGGTCTTTCTTTGTATTATATTGGATTATTATTTAAACATACATCCTCAACGTTTTGTTCTCAAACAATGCAGCAACACTGTGTTCTGTCAGTTCAGTTGATTTAATTATGTTAGCAGAAACTTATTCTCCATCATCATAATTCTGTGTACCTGGAGTTTCTAACACTATAATGAAATGAGGGATGTGAAAACAATTTACCATCCATCACAGGTAGTTCAATGTCAGTGTCACTTTAACATCAGTACTTTTTGCTTGTCGCTTGTTTACCCAGAGTCTCTCCTGACACTGCACTCGCTCAGTTGCATGAACACATAAACACACACATACACACAAGGCAGCCGTTAGTACTTTGTCTGAGCTACACCAACAGCCTACAGCCATGCTTACAGGGCATTTCCACTAGGAAGCCAAATCCCCTCTTCTCTCGGCTCACCTGGCAGCGAAAGAAAACTTTTTAAATGTAAGGGTTGTGGAGCAACTTTGACGATAAAAGGCGCATCAGGACGCGAAGTGAAGGGGAAAGAGGCTTTAAGGGGGAAAAAAAAAAGGATTTCATTTGCAAGGTTTTGGTTGTGTTGGCCTGTGAGTGCAGGATTGGTGGAGGATGGAAGGACAGAGAGAAGAAGGCAGGTTGAAAAGAATGGAGAAACGGAGGGAAAGAGTGTGTAGTTGTGCGCCATAAAACGTCCCGCTGCCTTTCCCAGGGCCAAGTCCTCGCTCTGTTTCTAATGAACTCATTTATTCTGTTTTGCTGGCTTTTCTTCCACCAGCAACACAAGACAGTCTCCTGGTCTGTCTCTCTGAATGCTCCGCTTCAGGGTTTGTTGAGCATCTAGCTCTGTCGTATGGTATTACCTTTGTTTACTTAACACTCACCATCGATCAAATGTAAACCTGAGACTGTTGTCTGCTTGCAAAGGCATTTCTAATGAGCATTTCCTTCTAAAACAGTGTTGATTGCAAGTGACTGACTAAATTTATTTGCTGTTGATGCATTACTATGTAGAGTGTCAAGCCAAATACAGTCTATTTACCTTAAAGATGTAAAGACAGAATGCTTAAAAAGGTTATTTTGTCCCTGTATATTCTGGTCTGTGTCAAACAATCGCAACAAAGGCGAAAAACATCAATCGTCAGCACAGTTTGTGAAAACACAAAATCGCATTCTGGTTTTGGCCAAATATTTAATCTCTCCTCCTCTCTCTGTGTGTGTGTCTCTATCTCTCCCTCCCTCTTTTTTTCTGAATAATATGCCACTGGGAAGTGAAAAAAAAAAACTGAGAGCACGGATCCCCACTCCTCCGCTCTTCTCGGCTGCACGTCTGTGATGTCATAATCACTCACATCAAAGGCTGTGCGCTCAACACGGCGACTGTCAGCTTCCCTGGAGGCGTCATTAAAAACGAACAGAGCAAACTGAGCCAGGGCTGACAGAGACGCATCAAAACTTCCTAACGTGCACATACGCACACATGCGCAGGTGGGCGCGTGCACCGCATTTATGTGCACGCTCACACGCAAGCGTGAATGCATGTGCATTCAGGTGCATGCACACACAAGCAGATTATAACCGAAATGTATCATAATGACACACTTGCACACACAAATATGTAATCATTAAACCATGGGTACACTAAAGAAAATGCTCATGATGCATATATTTTCTCATCCCCACATTGACACACACTTACACTTTTAATATCTATCTATATCTCTGTGACAGTGTCAAAACTCCCTCATTTTAGCATGCATGAAGACTTAGCATGCTGAACGTTAAAACGAGACACGCGTTGCTTCCAGCTGCATCGTACATGTGAGCGGTAACATCCACCTGTCATGAAAATGTGTTGTCATGATGTACATTCATGACTCACACCCATGTTGTTGCCGGTCCAGGGCATAATGCAGAGCGTACACATAAATTTACAAATAGCCTACATCCACCCACCCACCCGCTTTTCATCCCTTTCTCTCTGTCTCTCACACGCTTGCCCACACACAAGGATGCACGCGCACACACACACACACACACACACACACACACACACGCACGCACACACACACACACACACACACAGGCACACACTCATTTACACAAACTGGAGGAAGGACTATAAATAGTATGCCTATGATGTGATGCTCTGTGTGGTTTCTCCCTATGGGTTTGTGTTTGTGACTGTCAAGTGAAGAGAGAGGGAGGCAGTGAAAGGGGGCCGGGTGGAGGCGAGCGGCTGAGGAAGAGGAGGGATATTTAAGGGAAAGAAGGGCTGTGCTCATGTCTGGTGTACAGCCAGTGATAAACGGTACATGACAAGCATGGCAAAGATTGTGAGCCTCCTTTGATTTGATATAAATACAAGGCATTACATGTTCAAATTGAGGAGCATCTGTCTGTGTGTGTTCCAGAGTGAATTCAAAAGATTTTGCTTCTGGGTCAACATGGCGTTCCCTGACTTACCCCTGGAAGGGTCTTCTGCTCGTGCAATGCATTCTGGGCTTTCAGGGCCGACTCTCTGGCACAGTAGGTGAGAAAGGCACAGCCTGAAATACAGCAAGAGAGAGAAAGATAATTATGTTATGTAAACTGGGGACCGAGAAGGAGAGACAGCTGTGGGAGGGGGCTGCACCAATCATTAGCGAATAGTCAGAAAAACAACACACACACATCACAGACTCAGAGAGAAACACATGGAGCAAGCCTGCAGCCATAGCTCTGAAACTATATCTACATGGCCACACTGGAAATTTGCTCATGTCTGTGTGTGTATATACCTGTGTGTGTGTTTGTGCACAATAAGCAGCATTTCAGTGACTGAACAAACGGAACATTCCTGTGTACACAAATGTAATCCATACGCATGCAGGAAAAGAAATAAGAGTGGGACCAAAAACTGAGGCTTTGTACATGCAATGATTTGTGCATTCTGTCGCGTGAGAGCCGTTCTGCCCACAGAACACATCTAATCTGACTGAGCTTTCTGCCTGGCAGTCTGAAATAGCAGTTATCCATTTGCCCATCGCACTCTTCTGGCTGCTGTGACAGGGATAGACATTTCCCTGACAGCTTCTCTCACTCTCCTCTCCCTTCCCTCCACCCTTCATTTCTCCGTTTCTCTGCTCCATATGTTCCAAGGCTACCCACAATCCTCGGTTTTGCTAGCACCTGGGCTGACATGCGGGGGTGGAAGGAAGTTGGAGACGCAGTAGGCAAGGAAGAAGAAGAAGCCGTGGGGAACGTGTAAGCCCTCGCCACCACCTGCTGACAGTGAGGCACACGCTACTGTCAGAGAGCTGACAAACTGTCAATCCGCAGATCAAGGCTAATGATTCATGTGTTTGACAGTTTAATAAAACACTTACAAAGACAATTCCACAATAGGCTGCAGTGACACAATTCAATTTCGGGCAAATTTTCTTCAAACTGTATATGAACTTGTTTGCTCTGGTGCAGACTCTAGAAAAAAGAACTAAATAATAAAGTATTAATTTAAATTGAATTCAATTAAGTTCAGTGAAAGGAAAAACATCCACACGAGACAATTAGTCTCTTAGCTTACATAATGACAAAAATATTAGCAAACATTTGAACTGTTTGAAGACGTTATTTTAGTAAACACTGAAGTAGACATAAACTCAACAATAAATCACTCCAGCAGGAGACAAATTCAGTGTGCTGCATACATACATACAGTACAGACATTGACACACTCTTCCCTGCTGTCATGCGACTAAAACAAGCACAAAGACATTAAGAACAACAGATTGTTCTGAGAACATCAAGGGCTGAGCATTAGCACAAAAAGCAACAACCCCCCTCTTACACAATAGATCTTCTCAGTTGTGCATTGCTTTGTTGTTTTCACATATGGGTGGATGTTTATCGTTGAGGACAGCACAGTGTACTGTATGTAGAAGCTGCATGCCTGCCATCCTCTCGGCTCCATGTCTTTAACCCCGGGTCGTCCTGATGTTGGTGTTTTTAATTAACGAGCCTCTCTCTCATTAGGCGAAGTGGGAGCTGCCTGCTGACAGCTTGGCTACCTCATCGTCCTCTCCGGGCCTGTCGTGTTAACGCTACATGTTGGTGCTGTCCCTCAGGAAACACACGAGAGCCACTGATTCACACTCACTCACATGTTTGGATCAGATTCAAGGATGGTAAGTAAAGTACAAGTATCAGTACCAGAAATTACATTTATGTATATTTAACTAATAGAATAGACTAATAGAAACTGAAAACAGATGTGTTTTAAAGCAAGTGGTCCCTGCAAGAGTGGTTTACTGAGCATCCAGCTGTTAGCTTAGCTAAGGCTAAGTTTAGCTTTGAGAGACACAACTCTTCAGAAATTCTGAATTCATCAGTTGCTCTTCAATAGTAAACAGACCTAGCTAGGTGACAGCTGAATGTAGACATGCAAACCTTAACAAGCCACTTTAGAACTCACAACACATAATTACAAGAACTTTGGAACCATTTCTTCTCTTCTCTTTCTTCACCTCCTCCCCTGAAGTGTATCTGCGTGAAGCTAATGTGAACTAGACCAGCAAGACGACTGATCACAGATCAGAGCGTTTGTCTATCCACTCTTGAGCATTCACTAACACCTGGTAAGATAACAAACAGGCTATCAATCAATCAATATAAAGTTATAGAAGGTTACTGGAAATAGTAACTGTAATATTAATACTGAAATTCAAGTGATATTTCTTTATACTCCTTGTTACTGAAAAAAGTAAAAATACTATTGTTATTAAGTCATTTCACTTTAACTTATTTTACTGTAACTGAAACCACAATTTTTCCTAACCCTAACCATGATCTTAACCTTAAGTCCTTTTGTTGCCAAATCTTACCACACACTGCTCCCTGTGTACACCCCAGAGAATATAGAATATGATGTTGTTTCAAGAAGCAAGGTTGCTTTATTGACACTATAACTTAGTTCTTCATTTGACTGAATTGTAAACTGGATGAAACATTATTAATTATATAGAACTGTATATCATTTTTTCATACAATGCCTTCACAACCCACTGGTGCTTTTTAACTTTTTGTTATTGGGACTTCTGTGCATATTTGCTAATTTTCATGCACTTATATTTTTAGCACCATGTAAACTGTTAAAGTTGCGGCTTATAATGTGAGCACATGGATTTAAGATGTTGACCACATACTCGCAATGTCTTTTTTCCAAGTCCTATACCTTTGATAGTTGGTATTGTATCTCCTACGTATTGGACAATAACTATACCCAAGATTAGCCTTAATTGAGTTTCTAACACTATTAATGTTTTAATGTTTAATAGTTTTACCAAATCATAGATAATTTAAATTTATTTCTTAAATTAGCACAGCCACCTCACACTATTTTGATCAATGCAAAAACATATTTTATGTTTACTAAGTTTTGTATATGTTAAAATCTTAAACTGCAAATCAAACAATTGCAGCTGTGGAAAAAATTTAGTAAAGAAAAACGTACAACATTTTCCTTTGAAATGTAGGAAAACAGAAGTAAAGTAAAATATAATATTGAAACAAAAAAGTACAATTACTTAAATTCTGAGGTACAAGTACTATTCTATTTCTATTCTATTAAATGTAATTACTGTATGTTCTACCACAGAGTGTATTCACATGTGCATAGAGGGGGTAAACCACGCGGCCACACATGATCACATATGATCTCTCTCTCTCTCACACACACAAACACACACACGCACACAAAAGTGACAGTCAACAAACGTTCAATTTATCATCATTGTCACAAGTCAGATGCTGGCAGCAGCTCTAGTATCTGACTAAGACCCATATTGGCCCAGGAGAGAGAGATAAGCTGTTTGTTTCTGCTGTCAATGCTGCCAATTTGGTTTCCCATCACTTCAAATTCAAATCAACAGCAGCGCAGAGGGGATCTAAGAAAAAGTGAGTGTGTGTGAGAGAGAGGAGAAGAGAGAGAGAGAGAGAGAGCAAAGATAGAAATAAGGGCAAGGGAGCAAAAAAGAAAGAGGGGGAGGAGAACAGCAGGGAGGAAAAGCAGAACAGCGAGGGATGCTCAGTGAGAGAGGGAGAGAGAGTAGATAAGATCACCTAGCTTCTGTGAACACCATCCCCCTGTGTCCTACACTCGCTTCTTATCTCAACCGCTGCAGACACCCTAAAGGGACACACACCCACTGAGAGAGAGGGAGAAACAGAAAAAGAGTGAGAGACAGAGAGAAAGAGAGAGAGAGGAATATGGGGAAGAAAAGGAGAAAAGATAAAAGAAAGCAGCAAGGGAATGATGGAGACTATGAATACTGACTGGTGGGAGAAAGAAGAAAAGACATGATGGTCATGGTTTCCCCAACAAGTTGACTGCTAGGAAACTCTCTCTTTCATCTTTTTATATCTATCAAGAGTCAGGATCAATATATTTGAAAACCTTAATATGATCTGATAATGTTGAATTAAATTGACTTCTTATGTGCTGTGTTTTTGACTTTAAACAGGTTTCATAATGTTGCTGATGTGAAAATGTACGAAGAAAATATTTCTATGTTTTAACTGACCAACTCAATGAGAGAGAGTTTGATGCCTGCAACACGCTCAAAAAAAATTGGGACAGGGGCAAAACAAGACTGAAGAGCATCTAAAACATTAATGTAACACTGTCTGAGTTCTAAAGTATCAGCTAAATCAATTGACCCAAATATGGCTTGTTGCTCCCTACTTTGATTCAAACTTTGGATCAATTGTTAATGATTAAATTGTTAATCAGTTCAAAAAGAATATTACTCAGTGCAACATTGCAAAGAATTTAGATCTTTCACCAGCTACAATGCATAATATTGTGAAAAGATTCAGGGGCTCTGGGAAAATCTCAGTGCATAAAGACCAAGGACGGAAACCACTGTTGAAAGCACGTGACGTTTGAGCCCTCAGCCGTCATTGCATGAAAAACCATCACATGATGGTATGGAGGTGCATCAGTGTTCACAGCATGGGTGAATTGCATATGTGTGAAGGGTCCATCAATGCAGAAGCGTACTGTATATTGTGATTTTAGAGAGGCATATGCTACCATCAAGGCAATGTTGGGAAGTCACTGGATATTTCAGTGAGCCTCATCCTGCACATGCACAGCATGGCTTCACAGTAACATATCACGTGGGCTTGACTGCCAACATTCCAGATCTGTCTCCTATTGAAAATGTTTGGAACATCATGAAGAAGAGAACCACAGACTGATGAGCAGCTCAAGTCATGTGTCCAACCCTAATCCTGTCCGGTCTCTTGCTTCGTCACTCTTTTTTTTCTCAACTTTGTCAGGCTTTGCAGCCATCAAACTCTAAAATTGCTTATATTTATAAAATCCAAGTAAAACGTTCCAGCAAATTGTTAAATCACAAATTTTTAGTTGTATGGAAAGATGTCACTGAAAATCAGTTGTAACTATAAAACTGAAGTATTTCAGATATTTTACTTGGATTGTGTGGAGTAGCACTTAGACTCCAATCTATGAATTGTCCTCTGAAACTAATTATGATTCAACTAAAACTACTATTGCACTCCTGATTTAGTGCTTTGCAGTGTTACTGGACACCAGCATGCATTGCCTGACACCACCCAAGACTAGAAAGCTTGGGGACAATGTTATTGCTCAGAATTCTCTAATTATCTTGTGCCTACTAATTCAGGGATTGTAAAAGGCTGACATAAAAAGTTCCCTCCTCTCACTCTTTTCTTTTATTCCCAGCCACAGACGGGCAGAAACTCCCAGTGATCATTTAAATATTTCAGAACATCTTGGTAAGAGCCTAAAAAGAGTATAAAATAGCATTAAAACGCTTTATCCACGGTGCAGCTGAAACTCCACGTTGCTGGAACTCTGCCTTCAAAAACTTTGGCATGAAACTTTGTTTTAGGCTGTTCAATTTCAGTCAGTCAATAGAAATCTCCACGTCTCCCCTTACCTCAGTTCTGTTCGCACTTATCTCCGCCTGAAAGGGCTGACCAAGGACAGCCTTTGCTCAATAAACAGAAGAATGTTTTTTCTCTTCTTTTTAAAAGATTGACCTTAAGACAAGAACATTCTGACTGGATTTTTCTGAGTACTAAGGCTTAGATAACATTTTAAATGGGTCAAAGTAAAAAGGAAAATTCTTGACTTCTTGTGTTCAGAGAAATACTGTATAAAGCCTCTTTCTTATAGTCATATGGTGAAAATGAGTACCACTGAGTGTGAAACAGGACTACTAATAGGTGTTATATTAAGAGAGTATCTGATTCAAGAATGGTACAGTTGCCCTTGTAACTGGGACACTCAATGTGAGCCATGGGTATGTTACTTTTTGGTTTGCAACTAATTCAAAACATCATGAAATTAAAAGATAAAAGTGTAAAGTTGGAGTGCAGGAAATACTACTTTTAGAATTAAATAAACAGGTATTTCAACCATCGTTTAAGGTTGTGTACCTGTATCTCCTGTGGATTTTTTTTCACACATGCTGAACATGTCTAACCACCGTGTTGACACTGTGGAAAAGAGTCAGTCAGAGTCAATAAGTCAACTCATATTCATATTTAAATGTTTTGGATTAACTGAAACTGCAGATTGCTCTGAGTAAAACATGTCCCACTGACACTGGTATCAAAATAAAAAACGCAGACAAGCCAGCACACTTTGGTTGTGTGAGGAATAGTAATTCAATAAAGTGAGCAGCAGTCGCTCATGTCCCCTTCACCTTTGCTGACCTTTCAGATCATTACTCACCATGGAAAAAAGAGACAGAGGATAGAAGCTATTTTAGGGGACAAGGCCAAGGTCTCAGGGAACACTCCAACTTTCTCCCTGTGTCATCTTAAAATCTTTAATTTGTAGCTGTAAACCTTGATTAAATAAAAAAGCACATTGAAGCCCATAATATGAGCTACTGTACTCTGTATATGAACAGTGGAAAAAACAGTAAACGTCAATTACTGTTCAGAGACTACATCAAGCTTTTTTCCTTTGTGTAAAACAGGCCTTAAAAATTCAGGAGCTGTTTCGGGGACTAATGAATGCCAGTCTTGAGTATAATATTGTTTCAGCAGAGTGAGGCAGAACTAACTCTTATGAAAGAGGAGGTGAATCAATTTATAATGGAGTGTAATAGCAGTCCCAGCTCTCTTATAGGCAACTATATGCAGATCTCTGTCTTAAGGGAAACAAGAAGAATCTAATATAAAACAAGTACTACGAAAACCACTGAGGAAACTGCAGAGCAAGGAAATACAGAGCAAAAGTTAATAACCAGGTGACAGATGAAACTCAAAGTGACAACACTACTCTGCACCTGCTATATTTTTTAAATCACTTTCTTTAACGTGCAGGACATAGTAGTGGCCGCAGTAACTAAATGAGTCTCCAAGATGAAGTTATGAAGATTGTGAAATAAAGGTTATTATACTGTATCCTGTCCTTTTATGCTGTACCCTACTCTTCTGATCTGAACGTGGTGGATGTTAAATACAAACAAACAACCTGGAATTTCCTGCATAAATTGTTATATCATTATGCCAAATTAATTTACTCTGAGGGTTTGAATGGTACTTTTCAGCAATGTACTGAAAAGTAACTTCAATAAATTGTTTCTAGGTTCCCCAAAATATGTGGACAACTGATGATGAAATAAAAAACAAACAATTTAATTTATTTTCATTACAGTATATGTATATTAGAGATATAAAACTCTTAGATCTGCTGACTGTAGTAATTATCATTATCAATCTCCCAAAATAAACAGAAAAAGTAAAGAGCAAGAGAGTTGTATGTGAACAACCTCAATATTAAAATTCATGCAGTAATCCAGAGATTACAGGTATTAATAGCAAATGCACGTAAGTTTCTCACACACTTTGATGCTCTCATCCGGTCAAATTACAGCAACTGATAAGTTATTACCTTTGATGGGTCATGGCAAAAATTATTTTTTATGACAAAACAAATATGCAAGAAAGAATTAAAAGGCACAAATAGTACTCACTTGTGCGTGTGTGTGTTTGTGTGTGTGTATTTGAGTGTGCGTGTGAGTCCCTGCAGATAACAAGTCCCATCTCTTTCCCTGCTTCCCAGAGTGGCCATCTCTAAGCTGTGCTAATCGATTGGCGAAGGAGGAAAAAGGGCCAGCTTTAATGTGTTGCATGTGAAGGATTTACTAGAGAGCAGAGCCACTGAATAAATGGAGTAGAAAATGCATCATTAGGACAGTGTCAACCCCCCATGCTCTACCCCTCCCACCCCCTCACCCCTTCACAGTATACCCACACACATACATGTGATGCTTGAACTTTCATGACACAAAGAAAAAAAAATACCTTTCTGGACTCACACAAAGTGCTTCTCATGTAACATTAATGCTTGAACACACCCTCATAAAAAACACTTTATAAAAGCTCCCCTGATGGCAAACACAAACAAACACACTCACACACAGAAAATATCTTGAGCTGCCCCCAATATCCAGGCAGACGAATCACCTCACTTTCGTCCTACCTCAGCCATTTTGTCAGGAAATGTTGTGGAGACTCAAATTTAGCTTTTCATGATATGCATTATTAAACGTGGAATGACTCCTAAGCTGAACCAAAAGTCTGCACAGGTACATCCAGGGTCAGACACTCTGGGAAATGTACTGAGGCAGACTAATACAACAATGTATGACAGATAACAGATGGACCTTTTAGGACTGTATACATCCGCAAATTACAACTGTTCTGTGTTTCATTTGGGAATTTTGTACTTGGCAGACTGAAAAAACCTCTGAAACAGTGTTTAGACCATCGTGGGACACTAAATTCTCCTCTGAAAACCAGACTACCAGCACTTTAGGTCTTCTTTCATCTCTTCAGTGATTTGGGTTGCTCTCATCTTTGTCTGTCTGTCTTTAAAGACAGAATGTACCAACCCAGTATCCCTAGAAAGTTAATTGGCTCTCATGAGCCATGATCTCATGTCCAATGTCAGCACCAACACAGGAAGTCATGTGCCTTTTATGTCGTGAGGTACTGTATAAGATTAGAGTGTTGAGGTTGGTGTTGTGAGTGACTATGTGGCATGTTTGACTTTTATGGATGAGACCAGAATCTACTTTTAATGTTTAGGGTTTTCATTGATCTTAAACATGACTGAACTAAGAAGCTTGGTGGAGCAGAGCCAATAGATTTTGAGTCTCATATTAGAGCTACCTTAAGTTGACTTTTGGAAAATTGTTCTCTGGCAATTTGTGTAGCTCTGTACATACTGGGAGACATATAAATAGTTGCCATCAAACATAAAATTCAAAGTTAATATCAGGACAATAAGACCTGCTTAGACAGACAGATAGATAGATAGATAGATAGATAGATAGATAGATAGATAGATAGATAGATAGAAGGAGCATGTTGTGTCAACAGTGAGGGAAAGCAGATTAATCAAATATCCATCTTCAGATGAATCATGGATCACAAAGAAGACAAAGTGCTTTAATTCTGTCATGGGAGTGGTCCCATGTCTTGTCCCCCTGGAAAAAACACTTACAGGATAACACTCCCATTAATATTCCTCTGAGCACCTCTACTCTCCTCTCTTCTCCAATCGCCTCTCGACTCCTTTCCTCTCCCTGTCCTATTATTCTGTCTCGGCGGACATCCTGTCCTGTCTCGTCTCCCTTGCCAACCTAGAAGATGGAAATGAGAGGACAATCCAAATGCAGAAGGGGGAACATGAATCATTACACTTCCTGTTGTTGCATGCCGTCCGGGGAAGGAAGAGAGAGGACGCCCCCAGGGCTCCGATTGATTCCGGAGACTTAATTGGGTTTATTAGCCAAGATGTTGGGCCCCGCGAGGAGGCTCCCAATGGCCGCTGAGTTCCCCCCACCCCCATTCTCACTCTTCTGAAGGAGAAATCCTGCGTAATTGTTTTCCCTCCATCTTCTGTGTCATTGTCAGATGGGTCCTGTGGGATTATTAGCAACCCCAGGTCCCTCAATAATTCATCCAGAGCTATTTATACACAGATGGAGAGTCCTCTAAAGTCTCCCCCAGTGAGCTTATCTGACGCTTAGACAGACAGACAGAAAGAGAGAGAGAGCGATGGAGAGAAACAGTGCTACAAAGAGAAAAGCAAGAGAGACAGAGGAAAAATGGGAGAGATGTACAAAGAGAGCAAGAAGGATGGAAGGAGGCGATCGCAAAAAGGAATGCACAGACGAGCAAAGCAAGTCTGACAGTGTATAAAACAGTGAGAGCGAAAGACAGCAGCATTTTAGGTAGACACAATGACAATGTTTCTGGTGTGCATTGAGTTTCAAGGTGAAACTCTCTTGTCTGCTTTGCCAAAGTGAACAAAAGCACTGTCCCGGGAATAGCATACCCTCACACAACACACATTAATGGCTTTTAATCTTCCCCCCTTTTTCCTCCATTTAACACAATTAAGATGTTTGCAAAGCTAACATGGACCACTAGTCGCTATAGGAAGGACATATGAAAGACATTCAGGGATTTCCATATACAAAGTAAACAGTTATCTGTCCTTTTTAATGTGTCAGTGTGTAAGACCAACAAAACAGCAGCCAGCCATTTCTTCATTCACCTAATAATTCACTAACATAACATTTGCATATCAACATTAGCACATTAAGTAGCTTCTAATCCCAAAGAGATAGTGGTTGGGCTACACAAGGCTGCATGTTTTAATAGCTTTGCAGATACCTGTGTCTTTCCAACTGCAAGTTGAGGGGACATTTTGTTGTTGTCAGACTAATGAAGCCTTTGGCGCATAAAGTTGATTTTCAAAGTCCCTTTGTTAGCGTTCCAGCCACAGATAATTATATATATTCATCCCCTTTGGCAGTCTCTTTTATCCAGCTCATTTAGAAAGCCTGCCTTCCTCTTGGACAAATTGGGACATTGAAAGGCAGATTGGAGTGATAGTTTTTACATTTTGCATCGATGGCACATTAATCAGGGCAACTATAGCTATGGGAAAAGATTTGCTTAAACACCCTGTAAAAATCCAGTCATTTGTCTGTAGCAAATAGTATCACACAAGTTATATCATTATCTAAAATGTATTCTTTCTGTCTGTATAAAAGAGTCTTGTACTGTAAATCCATAATGGACCAAAGCATGGGCACTTAACTCTGAAACCTAACAGACAATTAATTTGCAGAATTATAAATTACAAGAAAATTTTAAAATATATTTACAGGCCGAGTTTACAGCTATAACAGGTCAGTTCACTGATGTGTATCAGTGTATCAAGTGTCACGTCAGCTCTAAACATGATATTTGTAACAGTAGAGCTTTTGAATATAAACTGTATTTTGTTAGCTAAACAGACAGTAAATTAATTACTTTTGTTGTGTTCTTTCTATGGTGGCTTATTCGTTTCAAAAGAGAATACTGAAGATGTGAAAATTACAAACCTTTTCATTTTCAATTGTAACTTAATTTAAGACAGTTTTAATTAAAATATTTTTGGAACATAACATTGGAAACTAGTTTTCTATTTATGTTGTTTGCAAAATGGACTTTTGTTATCTTTGGTAGAGCCTATGTCAAATTAATTGCTTCTGCCGTGTGCGTGCTCACGGTATTGATGAACGATCTATAGAGGAACGTGTTCTTTTCTCTCTCTCTCTGTCCTACACACATACACACACATATTGCTGTTGCTCCGGGGAAAGCAAAGCTTATCAACTAACCAGTGCTCACACACTCACACATACTTCTCTGTCTCTATCTATAAACCCCATGAAATCATTCCACACCAAGTCAAGGGGGGTATGTTGGCCAGGATTCCCATCTCCTGTTCTGTGATTAAAGGCCCAAACTAATAGGCTCTGTCTCATTGGGAACCTGTGTGGGGCTGGGAGAGACCTCAGAAGCCATTAAATTGCAAATCTGTAATAATTTGTTGAAGGTTTTCTGTCCAGATCATTCCCTGGGCTGATTTGTGCATTGGGGTAGCACTCTGAATGGCAAAGCACAAACCAGCTGAGCCCACCAGCTAGCCAGCCAAGTTAGTCAACTAGAGGGCACACTTCAGATTCACAAAGGGCTATATTTACTTTACAAGAAACCGCAGTGCAAACTTGTGCTGTCCCATTTTCATTTAATTTGGAGCCACAATCTGCACAAAATTACAACCTGATTTATGAAGCAATAAGCAACTAGGCAAATTCTCCAAGCAAAGGAGCTTAAAAGGCACAAAAAGCTGCACAGTCTGAAGAGTTTTTCACCAGACTCAAAAATAAGAACAAAAGTCAAAATACTGTACTATTGAAATAAATATAATCTTAAACAGCAGTTAAGTTATTGTGACATCAGATTGCAGAAAAACTGTGTTTCTGTTTCGATTCTAACCAAGGCAACAATAATCTGTGAGCTTTTACTTTACAACTGGAAATTACAAAGATTCCACTTAGATGCAATCTACTCTTACTCAATTTTTTAACTACACAGCTGCACCCACTCACATGAACATTTTGAAATACTGTGTATTAACAGACTGCATTAGCTAACATGAAAAAAAGACTAATATATGAAAAAAAGGTGCACATACCAATATACAGTAAGACCTGTCCCATTAACTCGTCATGGAACCTGTAATATGCAGGGCACTTGCTTTACCCTCGGGGTGGCTGGGAGCTGCAGGGGTCTAATTCTGCTCCTATCCAAGGAAGGTCATTCTTCTACAGCCATGATGGCCACAGAGTAGTGCTTAAATCTGGCAAAACGCAGCCTATAAATTACAGCAGAGGACACAGGGGTCAGAGCCTGGCATGGAACTGGGCCAGAAGCTATCAATCTGCTGGGGCCAGTGAGGGCGACATCTGTCTCTGGGACTCCCTTACTCTTTCTACTTCTCTCTATGTCTACCGTTTTCCTTTCCTGCTTTTCAGTGTTTTCTTTTCAGCCCCTTCCCTGTTTCTTTTGCTTGCTCTGTACCTGTCATTGAACAGTCTCTCTGTGCATCCATATTTAGTCTGCACCCCTCTCTCTCTCTCTTTACAATCTGTGCTCTCCTTCTTTTAAATCGCTCTGCCTCTTGATATTCTCTCTCTGTCTTTGTGTGTAACCCCCCACCCGAACTCTCTTCCATGGATCTCCCTCGCCACTTTTCACGCATTCTCTTACATCATCTGTGTTTCAACATTTTTCCTTCTCTCTTGCTCTTTCTCTTGCTCTCTCTCTGTCTTGAGCTCTTTGTCGTTTTACGCACTCTTGCACCATCTCCCTCTGCAGCAATATGTTTTGGTCTATCTGCTCTCCAACCAGCAGGATAGGATAAAGCCTTGATGTACTTTCTCTCAATGTGATGCGAGTATGATTTGAATGGTAACATCTGATAGCAAAATGCACTCATCTGCACAGTTTTAGGAGAATGAAAATGGGATGATATGGACCCAGTGGCAGTACAACATTTGAAAAAACTAACTCAAAATTGATCAGTTGCCTTATGTCATTCATTCAGCTGTATTTCATAAACATAAAACAGAACAATTACAAAGATTCTTTGAAATGAGTTGCTAACTTCAGATATTCCTCTTACATTTTTTGAAGAGAAGCAACATGAGATGCTGACTCAGAGAATCAAAATTTGTCAAACTTAATACCAAACAAAAATTTATTTTCGCTTGATGCTTTTGCCAATTTCATCAGAACATCTTGCATTGCATTTGCTATTCATATCCCTTGAAAACTTCTGCATGGCTTATTAATCCTCCTCCATTTTCTGAATCAAACTTAGCTTTGAATAATTGAGAGGGATCTTTGAAAAGCCCTAACCTCCATTTCCACCTTCTTTTTACAAGTCAACGTGGTGCATTTTTAATTGGGGGGATATGAAATAAGTATGAAGGAAGACGGGAAGAAAGTGAATTGAATAAGGGACACTCAAACCTGACAGTCATGCCACAGTGCAGGAGATGGTTGCATATAGAAAAGACTAAATATATAGTCTGCCCTGACAAGTCACACCTGCTTTCTGTTTGGGACAAAAGTAAAGGGCTTTAGAGAATCCCAGAAGCCAGGCCCAGATATGCTACTTTAAGTTGTGTTTAGCAATTTGGTTGAGATTAAACATCAGTTTAACTTTCAATGAACCTTAGATCTCTGAACCCCAATAATTTGTTTAGTGTACATTAGCCAATTTTGTATGGGCTAAAAAGGTACTGGTAGGATAAGATGGCATAGTAATAACAAAGATTTGCTTTTTCAAAACGTGACATTGAGAACGTTACAAGAAATAGAACACACAGAAAAATAATTATATTAGATTGATAACATCTAAATGAATAAAATACATTAGAAGCAGAATGTGTAAAAAGAATTAATGCCTGCTGGATATTCGTTATTTGCCTACTTCCACTGTTAGCTGTAACTAACTTCAGAGGTGGGTAGTAACGAGTTACATTTACTCCGTTACATTTACTTAAGTAAGTTTTTGAAAAAAATGTACTTCTA
>JAUMHL010000025.1:8199303-8223013 GCA_032362345.1 Sandelia bainsii
TCTACTTGAGTAATATTATTTTGAAGTAACGCTACTCTTACTTGAGTACAATTTTTGCCTACTCTACCCACCTCTGCCTAACTTTGGTTCTATTTTTCAAATTGCTGCTGTGTCATGCTGCTATTTCCTCAATGAAAGCCACTGCAGCAGAGGGCTGCAGCTGGACCTGTTTTCATGTGCATCCCAAGGGTTCAAGAGTTTCAGAGTTGCTTTATCTACAGCTGCTATTACAGTAGCAAGAAAAAGTAATGACACTGTTTGCAATGTTTTGGTTTTCTGCATAAATTGGTCATGAAATCTGATCTGGTTTGATATATCAACACAATATTTCTAAGCTAAAAACAAAACACAAATTACAAACATTCATCTTTCATGTCTTTATTGATCACACATACAGATTGATGGTGGATAATAATAAGGGCAACACTAGGCTTCTGATGCCACAAAATGTCTAAAGTGAAGTCAGGTCAGGTCACAAACCTAAAGTCCAATCAATGAAATGAGAATTGAGGTGTGATTTTACCTTGAATTATAAAAACACTCAAACAGTATCAATGTGCTATTAACAAACAGCCTCAGCTGATGTGAGCCATGCCTTGCAAAAAAAGAGATTTTAAAAGACCTATGATTTGCATGAAGCTGGAAAGAGTCCCAGAGTAATCTCAAGGAGTTTAGACATTTATCAGTCCACAGACATATGCCGTTTTCACATATGCACTCTGGACTATGTCTGGAGAATCAGGTCTGGACATTGTGCATTGAGTTGTGCATTCACACATGCAGCACACAATAGGAGAAAGTCAGGGTGACATGCATTCTCACTCGAAGAAATAGATATTTTGTTTTGTACATCAACATAGAGCCCGTCACATATTTAAAAACAAGGCATTATGTTTAAAACTGGTTTCTTGAAGGAAAGAAGCATGATCCAAAAACAGAAAGCATGGTAAATATGTCCTATACTTTCTGGCGTTGTGCTGAGTGGATCGACTGAAAGGAAACGCCCACTCGCTCACAGTGTATTCTCCAGACAATTACCTGCTGTATTCACACATGGGCTCCCACGGACATTACGTGGACTTTGTACTATGGGGTAAAGTCTGGGTAATCTCTGAGGTGGCTGACTCGGACATTTGCATTATCACATGCAGCACACCCGGGTAAGTCTGGAGAAGTTCAGGGTTCCAGTGCATGTGATGTGTGAAAGCAGTGATATTGTCTATAAATGGAGACAGTTTGGTACTGTGGCTACTCTCCATTGAAGTAGGTGCACAGTAAGGCACATTGCAGTGCTCATTGAGGTGAAACACAACCGTATAGTAACAGCTACAGACTTGAATTAATTGGAGCTTGGTAACATCTCTGTTTATGAGTCAACCATACGTTAACCATTGAACAGGCATGGTGTCCGTAGCAGGACACCATGGTGGAAGCCATAGCTCTCCAAACAAAACATGACAGCACACCTGAAGTTTGCCAAAGACCACCCTGACCTCTACAACACTACTGGGAAAATGTCTCGTGGATAGATGAAACAAAAGTAGAATTGACACACAACACTATGTATGGCGTAAAAAGAGAACTATGTACCAACATGAAAACTTCGTTCCAGCAGTGAAGTATGGTGAAGGGAACATCATGATTTGGGGCTGTATTGCTATGTCTGGACCCGCACCATTTGTCATTGGATAATGAAAGGATAATGAAGCTTAGAAGAAGTGAGGGGATGCAGCAGGACAATGACCCTAAACATCAAAGTAAATATACTACAGAAAAACTTTGGAGACACAGAATTCTTTTGGAGTAACCCAGTCAGGGCCCAGAAGTCAGTTCAATAAATGCTGTGGAATGACTTCAAGAGAGCTGTTCACAGAAAATGTCCTACAAGAATACAGCTGAGCTGAAGCATTTCTGTGAGGAAGAATGGTCCATGATTCCTTCTGGACATTGTGCAGGTCTAATCCAGAGCAACAGAAAACACTTGCTTGAGGTTATTGCTGCCAAAAGTGATTCAACCAGTTAATAAAATACTGTTGCCATCACTTTTTCCACCATTACTCTGTATATTTAATGGGTGTGTCCCATAAAGACAAGAAAATCATGATGGTGTTTCCAGGTTAGAAATATTGTTTTCATTTTTGTGACTTTGGTGAATATCAGATCACATTTAATAATCAGTTTTTGCAGGCAACCGGGAAATTGAAAACAGTCCCATAATTAAAAAAAACAAAACAATATATACACACATGCAACAAATATACAGAAAATGTATACACATTTGTATAAACACATATATGCACTGCATACACACAGATATTGGGCGTGGAAATTACAGTATTTCCTATCATAATGCCTCCTGACTGTGCAAAGCTTGATGATAGCAGCCAGCAAACACCAGTTTACAAGTTCACCCATAGAGGAGATTCTGACTACTGAACAAAGTATTTAAGCCTTTTATATGGAACAACCACACCAGTGATCCAGAAATCTAACAAATGTAAATTATATAGGATTAAATAACAAAGTGGTGCAAATCACATGTATTTCACTGCATCAGATCTTGTTATGGACATAGTATAGTTAAAACTACATTAATATGTACTGTATGCTGTATATGTTTTTGTGCTTGAAGCTTATTCATACTGTGCAAAAAAAGCATGGTTCTTCCCTACAGGAAGTGCTATTATTAGGAATGCACAATTGCAACCATCAGTAGAACAAAAGTAAAACAAAAACAACATGTAAGACTTTCTAACATTTCAAAACTATTGCATTCACCATCTGCAGAACTACCCACCGGTATTTGAGGCGACGTGGAAGTGGTATTAAGGGTAGCTAAAAGATTGAAGAGGCCCAAAGCGTCAGCTTTTTAAAAATTTAACACAAAGCACAATAATGCTTAGCTGATGTAAAAGCCTTGAAAACAGAATTATTTACCTCTCTAAGGAGCATTTGTCAAAAAAAGATTCTTTTTTCATCCTCTGAAAGAATGGTACACCGGGGCAATGAACACAGCAACAGATAAATAAGACTTGAAAAATCAAAGAAAGGGGGAAGCCAGTGTAAGTTGTTTAGTTTCTCTTTATGGAAAACAAAAAGCCAAATGTTTATAAACCTTTAGGGCAGACTTTATTTTAACCCAGCTCTGGGCCATCAGTCTAGGAATTTAACTGTGTCATAACACAAAAAAGGTTTATCACTGTACATATACATTTTCATCTTATAATTGTTGGAAATATCATGGCTCACTTTCATCTTTAGTGTACTGAAATACTGATATCCAGTTTTGGTATAATTTTGTATATGGTTCTGTATATATGCTGTTATGGCAAAACATTTAAAATAAAATGTATTTATATCTAATCAATGCATATAAAAACTGTTCATATAGGCCGCAGATCAGCAGCCTCTCTGACCTGTATTAATAGCCACAAATCTTCACCAACGCTTCACCACAGGTCAGTGCTGTCATCCACAGTGAACCATGGCTTTGTCACGCAGAACCATTGAGTACACACTAACACACTGATATTTGCTGACTAGACCATTTTACTGGATGATACTTGGTGTGCATGTGCTCCAGAACTATTAACACAAGTCATTTTCAGTGAAGCAAATGAGGTGTCAAAAGGACAATGTAACTGTATCATTTCAATTTCAATCAATAGTGATTTCAATTGTGTGCATGTGCATTTACTCTTATACTGTATATGTATGCCAAACTTGTAATTTCTGACAGCTTTTTAAATTAGCGTCAGCTAGTTTCAGTCAGCCTATAATAAGTGAGATGAATGGTTAGAGACAACCATCCCTATACGTTATCTCTGTGTATGTAAAGGTTGTAATGAGAGGACAACTTAGGTCAGAGGAGCCAGAGGGCTGAACCCTGACAGGCCTCATGACTCCAGGCCTGCTGTTAGCATGCTAATCCTTGCAGGAGCTCCATGAGCGCTCCCTCCTTAGGCTTGGTATGGTCATCTCTCACTGTGACTAACTGGCTCCCTGCTCGACCATCAGCCAGCCCCCATCTGACAGTCCCCTCCAATAATAATGGACAATAGAGGCAGTGCTGCCTTGACAACGGTCCTCCTGACAAATTAGACTCACTGTACTCTCTGCTCTGGCTCCGCCCCTTGTTTCCCTCTTGTTGCTTGGCAGTTCTGGGCTCTGCCAGGACAGAGGTGGCGGGTGTGGCGTGGCGCCGGTGGTCGAGTGCTCTTTGGTAAGACGCGACCTCCTCTGTGACACATGTTGCCTTTCTCCCTGACAAAACACTCAAAATCGATTGCGATGCGTCTTCACAGAAACAGGGCACAATGTGGGGCCTGAGTGCGCATTGTGAGCTGAGCTGAGTGGAGGATTCTGGGCCAGGAAGGAGAGGAGGAGCACATAAACACACACTCACTCGTAGATACACTCACACACACACGCACTCATCCCAAACCAAGTGTGAGTGGAGGAGAGAGAAGGATCCCACAGAGAGGATGATGCAACGGGAGTGAAATTTTTCGGCCGGAACGCATGCTGCATTAACGCAGACCTGCAGGATGAAAAAACACACCCGCACTCCTTTCTCCCCTTGTTCAAAGCCAAATTTGGTTTTATCCTTCTCTTTCTTTGCAGACGGTACTTCTCTAATGGCAACCTGTAACACCTAATTGCCTGCAATAAAACACAGCATGAGTGTTTCATGTTTTTGGCATCATGACTTCCTGGCTTCACCAAACACAATAAGCTCAGTGATCTGTTGTGACACTGCTTCTCTGACATATTCAGATAAAAGGGCTGAAATATCAAAACCATAGGCATTCAGAGGGAACCATAACTCCCTTTATGACCTGCACCGATTATGGCACCCATCTGTAACATAAGCCCATCTGCAGTATGAGTAAATTTAAACAAGATTACTGTTGGTCATTACACTGTATCTCCACTTGTTTGATTTCAAACTAATTAAACCTTATACGATCATATAATCCTTTTCTCAAGTATTGATATGAAATTATAAAACAGTTTAACAGCCAAGAAATTATCATTAATTGTCACAGTTGTTTTAACACAGTAATTTTGATGGTGTCGTTTCCAACTAAAGAAGATCTGCGATCTCAGTTATAGACATACTGTTTAAATCACTTGCCAGATCAAAATGGACTATTTGACCCAAATCTAAAGGAAGTTTCAAGACCTGCTCTGACTTTGAGCAACTCTCTGGCGTTTCAACTACTTAATCTGTCCGAGCCTATCGCGAGAGCTGTGGCTAATGTATTTAATGTGGCCAAGGACAAATATATTACACACATTAAATTACCACCAAATGAAACAACAGCAGTAAAACAAATGTGGTGACACATTTACATTTTCTGGGAAAAACCAAAGATCTAGACAATACGAGTTTGGCTAAGAACACAATACTGTCTGGAGACAAAACCATCATTTATTAAATGTCATCACAGCCCAATTTCCCTTGTGATTATTACATAATATCAAGCTGATAAATAGTGCTAGCAATCATATCCAAACCTTGTTCTGAATAGATCTCCACCTCCCATGCTGTATTGCCAGAGAGAAAAGAAAGAAAAAGGGCTGTCTCTTTGTGCTAGCCATGCCTCTCAGCCTCGTTGTGCTTGGAAGCAGTAGCAGCAGCAGCAGCCGGTGACCATTATAAATGGCCTCTATTAGCATGGCTCGGTCGCAGAGGGGATAGAAATGAAATCATTGGGAGAATGTAGGCCTGCATTGGTGTCCCTGCACCCACTCCCAGCCTCTGCAGACCCCCGTCCCGTCCTCCCCTCCTTCGTGCTCCCTCCACTCCTCCATTCCAAGGGGACAGAATCCTAAGGACTAGATTACTAGTGATACATGGAGTCATTATGGGGAGGGTTATGGCAATAGTATCACAGGCACGCTGACAATGGCTATAAAAGGGGTCTCTTTCTTCAGAGGTAGTATTACCATAGCAAAGGCTGTTTCTTCAGGCTTGTTGATGTACAGCAGAACAGGATGAGGGCCTTTTATTACCTGCCACAGCAGAATAGGCTCTGTATTATCACACTGAAAACCATGCTTATTTCTTTGTAAAAGTGCCATGTCTCTTTGGGTAAAGTGAAATGAATGCAACAGTATCCCCGGATGAGCCATTACATTGTTAGTGATGACAGTCACCAAGAATGTGCTATCTGAAAAAACCAAAGGTAGAACAAAATTGTAAAGGAAGTGGCAGTTGATCATCTACAATCTACAGTTCAAGCTGAGGCTTTGTACCACCGCGGCCATTACAGGACATGATGCACCATCACTGAGAAGACAACATGTCAGTGCAAGTACATAAAGTGAAGATAAAAGGAGAAACAGGGAAAGCTAAGAATGAAAGGAGTGAGCAGAGTTAATGAGGAGGAGAAAACATGGAGGAGAAGAATAGAATAGGAGTTTTCTGGTCGGCAGCTCTATAGACTTCACTCCACTGGAGCATTTCACACCTTAAAGGGTCATCATGCCTTAGGTTTGACTCTCTCCACTCTATAGCAGGACTCTGAAAATTGCAAACGGCATGAAGTAGCTGATGGTCAGGGGAGATGGAAGAATGTAGCATGTTGGTACAAAATGTGCAGTTTTTAAACCACCAAAGTGAAACTGTTTAATGTTTGCAGCTGCTTTTGGCAACATTATGCCAGACCTAATATAGAAAACCCTATAAGAGTTTCAAATGCAAACAACAATGGCCAGATTGAAGATGTTTCAACATATAAAATTGCCATCATCATTAACAGTTACGATGGATTTAAACTACTTTAATTTTACAAGACACCGAATAACGGATGGAGCCTTAAATATTTATCTTCCAAATATTTGTATATTTCTTTGTGAGTGTGTTTAGTCTCTGCTGTGTTTACGCTCTCTTAAAGTTTTGCTGCGATAGGCTTAATCTACCTGATTCACGTTAGACTGTATTCCTCAATAAAACCAGTGTGACAGCAGTGTGCACAGTCAGTTGCTTTGCCTGTTATTTGTGGGGAAGTGCTATATTTTACTGCTAATTTGGGAATCTTCTATGGAAACCTCAGGAAGGTGTTAGTAGTCTGCGGAGGGAACGCGGCCTTCAGAAGCTTGCACTAAGCCAGTGAACTGGTGAGCCAGGGAGTAGCTAGTGCCTCCAGCTAGTTAAAATATGAGCGCAGCGGGGGCTTGCTAATGAAAGCGGGGGCCCAGCCCAGGAAGCAGGGCCGTATATCGCAGTGAAGAGACAGTTCTTAGAATCAGCTGGTGAGCCGTGCCTATAGTTCTGGGGCCACTGGTGATTAACCGTCCAAGAGGGAGTCGCTACTACAGCTGGGCTATTAATAAAACATACCCCCCCCTCTCCTTTCCTTCTCCATCTCTTTGGTTTCCCCCCATGCCTACAGACAGTCTCCACCCTCTGGAACTATTTGTGTATCATAATCATTTCCTGACACACGGTACATGTCACACATCATTTACACTGAGAAGAGGGGGCTTTAAAGGGGGGTGGGGGTCCCAAAAAGAGATAACTCATTCCTAATGTACTTTGCTCCCCTGGGAGATGTCCTGCAGGTATAGCCGATCAATTAGTGACCTCTCATTAGATGGTGATTCGCAGAGAATGACCCTTCCCTTGAGAGTAGAAAATAACATACAGGCTTAAAGCATCATCATTCCTGTTGCATCAGACGTACAAGACTGGTTGTTAATTTTACAGCAAAAGGCCAGAAGTTGATGATAATTTACTGACATCATTACCGAGACAAATGGATCAGCTCTGTGATACACTAGGAAAAGTTTTAAAAAGAGACTTTGGTAAGAGAGAGCTGAACATCGTTAAAACGTGTGAAAATCAATATAAATTTTGAAATATAAAATATATTACGCATTTTGTTTTGTAGTTTGTTTTCTATTTGTGCAGTCTGTCAATGTGGGATAATTATAATTACCGAGATCTGATAATCTATTAAAAGATTAAAGGCCCCCCCTCCAAAAGTACAATGTATTCGTAGTCTACTCCACCCTCCACCCCACAACCCATCCACACACACACACACACACACACACACACACACACACACACACACACTGAGAGAGTTAAGGTGCTGCGGGCAATCAAACACAACCTCTCCGCTATTGCAACGTGAAAACGTGAGGTTAACGGCCTGGATTTTAGCACTGTGCTGAATGAAAGCACGTTTACAATCGCAAACTCGATGTGTGAACACTCCCGTACACACTGCCCAAACAGGAACATTGCTCCTCCTAATATCACCCTACATAAATTCATGCTGTCGTGACTCCCGATTCGTGACACTCTCATGCTTGGATCTGTTTTCTCAATACGGCAGAAAATGAACCGCTGAATCTAATCTGAGAAACAATGACAACTCAACAAAACAACAAAAAAATCATTTTTGTGCCACAAAAACCGGTAACAACATACATTAAGTCATTTGATCTTCAACGCTACAGAAAATTGCACAATGTGCAAATAATCGTGCAGTTCAACCCATCAAATCCTGTATGATTTAGGATCCTCACTCTTAAAGATGTGTGACAGAAATCACACACTGACAAAAACAAGTAGAGCTGTAGTTGTCTCGCGGAATATGGGCATAACCCACCTTTGTGCATGCCCGTGAAGCGGTCCTTGAGCACAGTGAGCTCGTAGATCTTGCCGAACTCCTCGAAGAGGGGCCGGAGGTCTTTCTCGTCCAGGTTGCGGGGGATCTGACCGATGAAGAGTTTGATGGCATCGTGGTCCTTCATTGGGATGGTGGCCGGGCAGCCCGCCGGACTGTGGCTGTGGCTTAATCCGTTCACGAGCCCGTTCGTGCTGGCGGAGACCAACCCGACACCGTGCACCGTGCCGTCCACCTGCCCGTTGGTTAAAGTTGCCATCTTCGGACCGGCCAGTGAGTTAGGATGGGTACAACAGAAGCAGATGGTGTGGTGGAGTCTCGTTTTATGTAATAAAAAAAAAAAAGCTGGTGGAAGTCTTGGTCAAAATTTGGTTCCGAGACCAAGCCGTGCCAGAGCTGATTCCGCTCTCGTCCTATCAAAGCCAATATTTACATTGATGTGAAAACACATGTAGCGTTTGGCGAAGACGCATATCAAAAGCGCGCAATGCCGTTGGTCCCGGTGAAGGCTTTGATTCCTTATATTTATGTCCTAACCAATAACTCGTTCATTGATTTCATAAAAGAGAGACAGAGGGAAAAAGAGAGAAAGAGAAGGGGGAGGGAGAGAGAGAAGAGAGTGAGAGGGAGAGAGAGAGACCAAGAGCGTTCACTGTCTATTTACACCCACGTTCCCTCGTCCCAGCTTCTTGGCACGCTTTTATTTTTTTGCATTGAGGAGTCGGTATGGGTGTCTTCTCGGTTCAAACGGACAGGGCGGGCTCAATCTCGGCTGGAACGGCGGGTAGGTTTGGATAAAGGGGGACCGCTTCAAACTCGGCATAAGTCAAAGCCAGCGTTGTCTGTCCCCCCTTTTCGTATTCGAGGACCGAGTGGTACATTCCACCAAGGGGAGAGGGTCTATAAATAGAGAAATATAGAGAATACGGTCCTTTGT
Organism: Sandelia bainsii; assembly: GCA_032362345.1. Classification (NCBI taxonomy): domain Eukaryota; kingdom Metazoa; phylum Chordata; class Actinopteri; order Anabantiformes; family Anabantidae; genus Sandelia; species Sandelia bainsii. The sequence continues at coordinate 8,208,883 of JAUMHL010000025.1, forward strand.
GCTCCAACGCAGAGCAAATAACTACACATTCACGAACTCACCAACAATTTATTGCTTTGTGACTGACACGCACACTGTTCTTATGAATTGTTATAAGCTGTGAAACAGTCTGAATGACAATATACACCTGACATGATGCGGAAGGCAACACACGCTGTAGACTGGGTGTGATTGGGAAAAAAAAAAGGCTGATGTCGCTCTCAGGAGGTTTGTGTTTGTGTTTAATTCACAGTTCATATCATCTCATAGCTTTCTTCATCCTCGCTGGCAGCAGCAGCAGCAGCAGCAGTGAATCGCTGCCTCTTCTCCTCGCTCCTGGACGGTGGACAGCTCCGTGGTGCTGAAATGTGGTTCCGCGGGCGAAACTTAAAAAACGCTGGCGGAGGATTCCTCTGACAGTCCCGGCTGCTCATTATTGTTAAGAAAAAACACAAGCGGTGAGACAGTGTATTATTAGCTTCCACTGCTGTCTCCAAAGTTATGTGGATTAGATGATTTTTGATTTCCAGAAAGGGTAAGTCTGTGAGCACCGCCGAGTGGCGTAGAGAGGGGGCGCATGGAAGGAAAAAAAAAATCACACAAGAGAAGGACAGATTAAAAAGATGCATGAAAATACAAAGCCTTTTAGACTTCTGTAGGTGATGAAGATAGTCAAAAAGGCAAAAAGAAAAAAAAAAACTCTGCTTCAAGAAAATATAGGGATGTGAGGATTACAAAAATCCAGGGCATCACAATTTAAACTGTAAATGCTGAGCACCTGAAACACTCGAAAAGCTATTTCTGTTTCACTTGGAAGGACATCCAATATTCATTCCACATCAAATTAATTTTGAGCTTACTGTAGGCCCATAGCCATCAATCAGTTTTAAATCAAAAAGAGAATGGCCAGTCTGATTACTTTAGCAGGCCTTGATTTATGAAAATCGTAGTTTGACTGAGTTAGGTGTTGATATTAAATACCACTCAGAGAGGAAGCTCTGAAACACTTAGCCCACACAAAGCACGTTTACCACTGTGACTGACCCACATGGCGACGGAAAAATGAAACTGCCCATTACTGAGTAAGTGGATAGAAAAATGAAAGGAATTCCTGTTTTTTTCTAAGATTCAACATCTTACATTTTTCACACAATACATGCGTCAGGACGGAGCGATCTTCATATGGCAATGAGCACCATCTTACTCCCACAGACAAACAGGAGCCTGTTTAGTCCCTAATCTGCGAGGCTGCGCAGCTCTGAACGGGGTGACCAGGAGAAGGTGCAAATAGAGTGACATTCACTGCAAACGTGGGTACAACTTATAATGACACAAGTGCATTTGTGATATAAGATATTTCAGCTATAATTCGTACTATAGAGCGCAAGCGTGACATCTAAGTTTAGGTCATTGGCTGTTCTGATGTATTCCTTTGGGAGTCAGTCCATGTTATCTCTACTCCCAAAGGACAACTACCATAACCGAGGAGGACATGGCAATGTGCTAATGATGAGAGTGCTGAGATTCCAGTACATGACATTCATCCAGCTCGATGAATGTCATTTACAGCACTCAGCAAAAATAAATTAGTGACAGCGACGTTTCAAGCTGGGGAGGCCATTTAAATATGGAAATGATGGTACGGCAGTGTAACTACTGTTGTGGTTCAACATGTGGTCCCAGTGTCTCACAGAATCTGTAATATATGGAATACAAGGAGTGTATTTCACACTCACTTACACAAAGCCTTACAGTATATGTGGCAGAAGACCGTGCTGAGGAGGCTTCTGCTAAACATAATACATCTCCTGGATATGATTATATGTTATATTCATATCAAAGTGTCGGTGCCACAAGAAAACTGAACTATTCTCCAGTGATAAGCAAAAAACAAAACAAACACCTGGTAGGTTACTGAAGTTGTGCTTCTGTCAAACAGTGCAGTCTGAAGGCCTCATTCACAGCAGAACAGCTGAATCCAGAACTCATAATGTTGACCTATTTGTTTTCATTTCTGGCTATGAGGCATACCCCCCTCCGCCTAGACATTAGCCAGACATTATTTAATAACAAAAGCCACACACACTCGGCGTCTCTCTCACCTCTTTCTGCTCTTCCGCCAGCTAAATGGCCCGGTAATGTCATCCCGTTCTCACGGCATGGCCGGGCCCCAGCGGGGGCGGGAGGACTTGGCTTTCTTTGGCATGACACCGTGCTCTGCTCTCCAAGCTTTCCCTCGGGGCCACACTCCATTCACCACGGCAGCCTCGCCTATAGCGCTCACGCCTGACTTAGCTCCAGCAATATTTTTAATACAAGGGTGAAATGGGAGCGTACAAATCATTGTAATTGTGTTCAGTGGGCACTGCCGTAATGATTATGTAAGGTACGGCGCGGCGACGGTTCCCTCTCGGTCTGTCTCGTCACACAGCCTTACCTGTGAGCCACTATGAATGCCACTACGTTTTCAGTGTCGCCAGGAGTGAAATGGCGCCGGCGTCTGAGCCCATCGGACTGATAATAACAACACGCAATTAACGAGCAAGACGTGTAACTGTGTGTTCTCTTCGCTCCCCAATTGGTACTTATTTCAGTCCGTTTGGGTATACTCAAATATGACTGTGCAGCTCTTGTAAATCATTTATGCCCACTGCACAGGCACGATGAGAGCAATACTCAAAGCACTCGGTCTGTCAAACAATGTTCGTATTTATTCTGTTTCTCTGAACTCTATACGTTCCAACCAAATCTGCTTCATGCAGTCAAAAGATTTCATTTCAACACATATAAATACCTAGTTTCAAAAATAAATACAGACTGCATTTTCTTCATAAGTACAGCCATGTTGGTTGGTGGTGGAGGAATACTGACAGATGTATGGTCCGTGGTACTGAATTTAATACAGGGCCATGCTGACAAGTGCTGCTCCTTTATAAGGCAAGAAACCCGTATAAATTCTCAAGAACACTTCAAAAAAACTCAGGTCCAATAAGAAGACTCTATTTCCACAGTGTAGATGACCATATGTCAACCCACTGCTTTTCTTAAAATATTTCACTGGGCTCATGAAAAAGAGGTCACTCTATTCTTCCGCCCCCCAAATGAACCTCACAGCAGAAGAAGCCTATTTTGCCCTTGGAATATTGCTCCCTTGCTCGTCATAGCTTCAATTTTCAGTTTCAGCTCTGTAAACGGTTGCAGCAAGGCAAATAAATGAAAAGGGAAATGAAATTCTAGGTAGCCAAGTTACACAAATAGATTGATAATCAGCATGGGGCACCATAAAGAGCTCTGGCGTTTTCAATATTACCTATTCTGCATAGTAATGTCTTTTCTCTCCTTTCCTTCATATGGGACAAAGTTCTAAATCTTCTGTAGCCTTGGGACACCCAGGTTGTATATCACCTCCCAGTAATTTAGGGGGAAGAGCGCAAAGGAATGAGGAAATGGCAGGTGCATGACTAAATGCTGAGAAAGTTTAGAGGGACGAAGAGGGCAGGGAGGAGCTCTTTAACTCAATTAGCACCAGTTTGCTAGAGATTAAGAGGGATGTTACAAGAAAAAAATGTCTGCATGCTGTCGTTCAAAATGTACTCTGTGTTTTTTTGTCTATACACAGCATCTGTGTAATTTTATTTAAATGCTGTATCGCACGTGAAATTATATTTATTATAGGCAAAGTTTCTCATCTAGTATATACGCAATTATTTCTTCATGAATGAATTAACACATATGCAGAAGCTCATGCAAACATAGCTGGTAATTGGAAGATGGAATATTTCTTAATTTCATGAGGAAAATGCTTTTTATTGGGTCATGTGTGGAATTAATAGTCTTACAGTGGAAGTTTGTTGACACTGGGATGAGATGCGGCGTATTACCTCCCCTAGGGCAAAAACAAACAAAGCCACAAATTTATTCAGTAATGCATTAGAACTATTAAAATAATTTGCAAAATATCCTTCCAGCAGAGTTATGGACTAAACATGTCTTGCAGCCTTTGTTTAGTTTAATACACACAGTACTGTAGGAAACTGTAGGCTTGACAAAATAGCACACACTTACTGTGTAGGTCCATAAAGTACTGCTAAACACATTTAACACATAAGCAAGGCATCACACACCAGTGACCAGGGGAAATACAAATGATTTCATTTTAGGCATATAAATCAGTTCAGTTTAACTGGGGTTGCAGTGCAAGATATTACCAGCAATACAATCCCCTTTTCTTGATAAGAAATAGAAAATTGCTGCATAACACATATGCTGTCCAAAATTTCTAAAATGAACAAACAGCTAAGTACAAAACAATAACCACAAGTTTCTATGGATTTCATTAAAATAAAGCCCCTAGATTGGTAAACTGCAGAGTCTCCTGGTAAACTCATTCTGTGGAGCAATGAGGTGTGTCTGTCTCTCGCCCCTGCAGTTATACCTGGGCTGCATTGGAAAGAGATTAGTGCTGTGACATTTGACATGGGTGGGCGTCTCTGTTTGTGCCGAATGCCGGCTGCACAGATCAGCCATGCTGACAGCTCTTCTCCTTGACTGACTCGCTGCCCCAAAAACACAAGTCTCTCGACAAACACCAGCTTCTTGACAGAATCACACATACACTCGCATGCGCTGTGCACATACTGTATAAATACAGCTTTAGGCACATAGATGCACCCACACACAAGCTCTCACAATCAGAAACATGACAGAAAATTAACCTAATGCTGTTGCTCCTTTGTGACTATACAACTGTATTGTCGTGTCTAATATTGTGAGTCATCTAGTCAATCATTTAAGACAGAAAATGTCTTCAGTGTCTGGCGGCTGTCTGAATCATGCAGCACTGAAATCCTATTTCCACTACAACAGATCAATTTCACAGAGAAGTCACCAGGTGGAGGGAACTCTGACCCCTGGCTTTGTTGGTGCACACTGATGATACGGTAAAGTCTTGACCTGGTTGTCAGGGTGATGTGACACCTCCTTTCTAGATAGGCAGCCATTTTGGGGCCAGAGTTTCTGACTCCAATGTGTCATTAATTGCTCAGGGGAAGAAAGTAGGACTCACTGGGGAGTGTGATAACACCTGGCTCTCTGGTATACCCCTGGGCAAAAAATGTCTACAGTACGAATGAGGGGTAGTGTATGTGTCATCACATGTGTGTGGAAGCGTGTCTTAATGTGTGTCTGAACACTCTGTGCATGTGCTCATTCATGTGTATGCGTACAATACATTTTTAGATCGCTGAGATTCACTTGTGATGGCTGCCAGACAAGTGAACAAACCAACATACAAACGCTAATATGAGCTCATCTTTGTTCATGCAACCCAGAAATTCCCTTGGCCTTGTCCGGCTGATATTTTATTTAGTAGCAGAAATGTCATCACACATGCACACATGGTTTTTCAATAGTTGTGGAGTCATTTATTCACACCTTGCATTATCTAGCCCCTTGCTTTTAACTATCACAACTAAATACCTCATCCCAACCATTAATCTAACTCTAATCTCAATATAATTCTGTCTTTAACCATAAAAGTCTTAACCTTCAAGTCCTTCAAGTCTGACAATAACTGAATGTATTTACACTCTTTAATTATATTAGAGTTCATCATTAGTGGTGAGGTCAGACATTTCCTCCTGGACTTCAATTTGCCAAATAGATACCTACACATGTGATTATTTGGTTGTTACATCAGCTGCAGCTGATTCCAGCAGTTGTTGATAAATTCATTACTATTTTTGAACATAATGTGGAGCTCTTTTCAGGCTTGTGATTTACTAAAATAAGTAGAACTATATCAACTTAAGAAACATCTTATCTAGCAAACGCTTTAGTAATGTCTAAATCAGTTGCTAGGAAACCTCTATAGAGGTTTTTCACCCATTCACCCAGTCACGTCACACTTTGTTTTGGCTGTCATATTAAATGAGTCACTGACTTGACTGCAGTTCATATGACGCTGTCTGCTGAGTTATTTATTATTTATTTAAAAGTATTTTGTGTAGTGTGGGAATTGCCACACAGGAGACTGTTGATTGGACTTGTTGCGGCCACTTTTCTGATGCACGTAGATTGAAGCAGAAACAGTCAACAGCTACAAAATGAACACCCATTTTACCTAACTACCCAAGTAGTTGTAGGTTGTTAGGAAGGTCAGTGTAAGGACAGTGATCAACTACAAGCAGCGAGAAAACTTAAATTTGACTATGTTCACAAAAACCTCTATAGCATTGTCCAATTAAAAGGAATGATGTATGTAAACCAGAAGTCACTGCAGCTTCACAAGCTACCATACATCTTTCAAGATCCATCCATTGAAATGTTTAGTAGATATTCCTTTGTTTGACTACATTGAGAACAGTGAGTTTCAGGGTAAACAGTATTCAGAATGAGAGGGAAATATGAGATTATAGTAATGTAGCTGACATGTTTTGTAATTATTAATATTGTGTGCTGTTTTATGAAACGTAGCTTAAAAATTCAAGATTTACACTGATCCCACAGAAAGAGCAACCAATTACATTAAAGTAACTTATGAACATCTGGAGCAAGTGGCTCAGATCAAACAGGTTTGAAATCTTAAGGATTATAAATTTAAAATGAGGTATTATCACTATCTTTTTGGTGGATTCCTTCGTGGCTGAATAATTTGATTAGAAAGATGTTTTTACTTTCTGAATAACTTCAGAGGTATCTCACTCCTTAGAGCTCCTTAAGCATGCATTTTGTGATAAAACCAATCTCAAAATCAACCACTATATATCAATGAACCACAGGTTCTGGCACTTACTTCATGACGGCAAAAGAAGGTCTTTTAATTGTTTTTCTCAAAGCTCTCATTCCACACAGTTGGCTGTGAGACTTCGGTTTGGCTGAAGTTCTTCACAATACCGCCCCAATACCAGTAAGCAGTCTAATTATAGCTTCCAAGGGGAAGTGATAGTGAATATTGACGGTGCAGTTAAATCCCTGGCACAGAGAAGAGTCTGTGATTGCAATATAATAATTTGGCATAATTTGGCAGTACAGAAATATGTCTCAAGTCTTAGATAGAAAAATGACATCAAAAGAAATAATGGTGTAATTGAGGTGAGTTCTTGCAGAGTTTGGTGCATGTGTGTCTTTCAGAGGCTCCTGTGGTTTGCTCCTGAGTGATGTGTAGAGTCTTATCAGCTAGGGAGAGGAAGTATGTGTTACATTTTTTGTCTGATAATGACAGATGAATGGAGGCAGACAGACAAAAGAATGACAGAATGATGGAAGGGATTGCTAGATAAACAGACAGGTGGAGCGATAGATAGATAGATCAGTTCTACTGTACTGCCAGGCAGTGAAGTTTGAATGTGCTTAGGACTATGTCTTTCACAGTGTAGGAATGATTGTCACTGTGTAGGCACAGTGAATAGAATATCGAGCCTGAATGAACATGTTTGAGGTGATTGTTCGCGCTCACAAGCACACACACACATAGGCATGCACGTTCACAGTTGCAAACTCACACTGTGCTGTACGCATGGTTGCTCTTTAAGTTCAATTAGCATGAGAATGCTTTTTGATGAGATAGAAAGCGGTAAATGCAAGATGACTGAGAGGAGAGCAGGGAAGACTGCCTGTCTTCCCTTCTGCTTGTTTTCTGCTCTGCTTGTCTTCTCTCCTGCATGTTGGAGACAGACAAAGTAAATAGCAGAACACTATCTTACCTGTCTGAGTCCTAATTTGTGTCTACCATGCCTCTTTGAAACGCCACATCTTGCCCACTACGTTTGTATAAGTTTTTGCTCAGTATGTAGAGTTGATGTGACAAATTAAATGGTATTTGTGCAAAAGACACATGCATAAAGTGTAGAAATCCACCCGCCGACAAGTCCGAACAAGGCCGTAGCATCTGCCCCCAGTTTCTGGCAGACACAAACACAAAGGGGCTTCCTGGCAACAGCTTTGCTCAGGTAGGGAAAGGTCATTAATAATGAATACTAAATCAGCATCTGAAAAAGGTTACCGTTTTCAAATGCTGCACTCCCTTCCTTGTACCTCTCCCTTAGCATTTATTATAGCCTTTTCACTTTCCTTTCACTGTCACCTCTTTTGTCAGTGAAAATATAAGCTGTGGTTTTGCTTCAGTTCTGTAGGGGGCAGGAAGGGAGATGAAAATGGTAGCACAGTGTGATTCATTCATACACAGATCGAGTGTGATGGATCTGGGAGTGGTACTGGATTATTTGGTTTTCTAGGGCCCAACGTCATTGTGTGAGGTTGTTCATAAATTGTAATGCTGCCCTAACATCATGAAAAAGTATATATAAAGTGTATATATATATATATATATATATATATATATACACACACACACACACACACACACACATATATATATGTGAAAGCACAGTGGAGAAATGTCATAATGGAGAGAAAAAAAGAAGAGAAAAAGAGAAGGCTGTTCCCAAACATCTTACTCAGGAGGTGGATGTACATTATACAGTTTGTGTCTCCTTTTGATAGAGAAAATATGACTCATTCTTCAGCTGGCAGTGCTACACACATGTGGACCACATAAAACATTTTCACACAGACACACACAGATGCACATGTTCATTGCAACGCACGCAGACATGGATACAGCGCCCATATTGTGTTGTCGGATAAAGGGAGCTGTAAAGAAGTTATCAGTGTTACAAATAGACTTTCAGAAAAGCTTTTGAGCACAAGGAAGGAGAGCCTTGAAGAGTGGGAGCCTTCAAAAAGGCAGACGACAGCACGAGTACATTCCCCTTGTCTTCATACTCACGCTGCAGCAAGAACATAATGTAAACCATGGCATATTTTGGCAGTGTTCACAAATCCATTGCTTAATCTTCAAATACATCAGCCAGCATTCTCTCAAAGAGCTGCACTCCCGCTCACAGCTTCCCATGATTCTCGTGGAGGACTCCTGGAGGACACCATGGTGCCATGCTGTGAGGCTGTGACCACATATGTGTGCACCACATGGTTTCCCCGAGGGAACCGTCTGATTGGATATGGGTGCTGGAGCCTGTCGCCTATCTGTGAACTCTCCCTTAATCTGGATATAGTAAGCCCACAGGGAAAGACACATCACAAGTGCTGGGTTCAGTGTCTTCACACTATCTTCCTTTCCAACTCACTGATGTAGCAGACAAGAAAAATGTATTAAAACTACTCTGTTTTAAACAGTATGACTTATATATTGACCACACTTACTCCTGAAATCACATTTGAAATGTTGTACATGAACAGACAAGGCTCCGTGGGAGCTGCTTATAGAGAAAAAATAAAACACATTCCAAAAATATTTATACATAAGATATAGTTGCGTCTAAAACAAGATATATACACTTCACATAGTCACTGGGTACTTCTTATGCTTTAAAAAAAGCTAAATATTGTGTGAGATGTGTTTTGTGTTATGTTATTTTGTTCTTATATGCCCCAGTGCTTAAAGATGGAAAATACTATTTGGTGCTGCTGTTAATTACCCACCTAGACCTCATTAGTTAAGTGTTGAATCATTAGGAGAGGCAAGTTAACTAGGGTGATGCTACAAGGAGGTGTTTCCAAGGAAACATCATCCTACACAAATGCACACACACATACAAAGTCTGAAAGGTGTGATCTTCACATTATTGTTAGTGATGAACAACTGAAAAAATAAGCTATTTTTAAAACTAACTTTGGTAAGGAAAAATTCATAAACAAAATCTATGTAAAAACTATTGTCTGACGATTGTCTGAAGTGTTATAATTTGGGTGCTGGCATGCGTATGTATAAATGTGTGTGTGTGTGCATGTGTATGTGTGCGAACACAAACACACACAAACACACCCACATGCTTAATGGTCACAGGTGTGGCCTGACTCACGCTGGGTGACCTCACTTTATGTTAGAACCTCATGTCATGTACAGGCAGAGACAACACTTCCCAGTGCGGATCGATCTCCTCTACACGACATTACTCTGCTCTCTTGTCTCAAACACAAAGGGAATGCACATGCCTGGAAGTGCAGCTCTGACAAAAAGCCTGCAGGGAACCAGATGTCTCTGAGGCATGTTGTGGAATTGATGCTTTCACTACCATTAGTTTCTATTCAACAAAAAAGGAAGCTTGATTCAAATGATTATAGATGTGGAAATGTTTCCCGGGAGTGTTTGCTTTGACCAAGAAGAAGCCTTATTGTATAAGAAATGACATATCAAACAAGCTGATGTTAAATGTGTCACTGTCTTCAGGAAATAGTGTAGATGTACGTATTTTCATAGGAGGGGGAAGAACAAAATCAACGCCAATATCATCATTTGTCAACTAGTGGAACTGTTCTTCAGTTACATGATTGTCTCACAGCATCAATTTGCTAAATTAATGTTTCCAAGCGAACTTAAATTAATTTAGTGAACAGAGAAGAGTTTTGATGAGTTTTGATTGATGAACAGCAGTTCATCGCAAACATCAGTTTAATCATTTAATATGTGATTTTACATAAATCTGCCATGTTGCCATGTAGGACGTCCTGGATGTTGATGATAGAAAAAACGTGTGTGTGCCTGTAGAGGAGCTTTCTGATTAAACAGTCGCACTAAAGTAAAGTATCGATCCCATCATGCTAGTATCGATCTGATACCAATACCAACGTTGGTGTTGATACGATCGATATTTGGATCGATCTGCCCACCCCTACTGCCCAGCCCTCTTTCTCCCTTCTTCACACTGAAAAAAGAATGCAGCAAAATGCACAAAACAAGGTGAAATCACTGACATTTTCTGATTGGAAAGAAGTTCTTACTCAAAAACCTTTAGTCTGGCATACTCTTCTGTAAATCTTATTCCACCGAAGGCAAACAAAACCTCTTCATATTAAGATGCCTATTAGAAAATCTCTCTACTTAACATTTTTTTTATTATTCAGATGTATTGGCCTTAACTATAAAGCTATATAAAATCAAAATACTCAAATAAAGTACCACTGACACACAGACATAAGGGAAATATGCGATTTACTGGAATTGCAAAAACACTGAAATTTTTCTTCCATAAGACGTTCGCTTGTTCTGCTGTAACGATAGAGCTGCCAATTTTCTCAGAGATGAACTTGCTTATTAATGGTGATTTATGATGATCAAAATTAACATGGTAATGATTTATTGATGTTAAATTTCATTTGACTTCAGAATGAGAAGCCTCATTTTCACTGTAACAAGAATGACCCAATGAGCACGACCAAAGCAAAGAAGCTACACGTTTTCATTAGACATTCAGTATTAACACCATGTTTGCTGTAATTCTTCATATGAAAGTAGAATTAGTGAGCTAATGTGGTAATCAACAAAACATCATTAGATGACTGATAATATGTCATATGGAATATTTACATCAATCTTTATTATCCTTGTTAAATGAAGGGAAACCAAGAAAGCACAGACAGTGTGGGTCACTATTTTGATTGAGAAATAATATGATTGACCTCCATCACAGAGAGGTAAACATACCTAACGAGACAGCAAAGACAGACACACAACAGTGTCTTTTTAATCCCCATGCTTCCCCCCATTTCTTGTGCTTTTAGGAACACACAGTCGCACAATCCTCCAGCAGGAATACAAACACAAAGACAAAGAAAGTGACGTCACAGTGGCAGAGAAAAGAAATCTAAAAACTAGCCCGCTCTCACTATGAACAACAAATCCTTGTAACCCACCGAAAAAAAATTGATCCACTACAGACGTCTGGTCTCAGGCTGAGCGAGGATTAATGTTCTCCCTATTAATAAAATTACAAAGAAAGGGAATGAACATAATATCCGAGACTACCCTCTGTGAAATGGCCAACTCACTGCCCTCCTAGGGTAGAGCTGTTTTATGTCCAGACTAATCCCCACCACCACTGCTCCTGCCACCTTCCTCTGTTTCAACACATTTCAAATCCAAACCCAAACGTCAATAGTCATTTCAGCCACAGACAGGTAAGAATGAGAAGTGTATGCATGTGTGTGTGTCTCTGTAGGGGTGCGTGGATGTGAGGTGTCGGGGGCTAGTTGTACCATGACGGACGCGTGGAACAACAAATGAACAATGCCTTGAGCAATATCAAAGATGTCGATGGGAGGAGATTTGAATGGCGTGTCGGTGGAGACGTTGATTATTACTCATGTCAATTGTTGAGACGATGACTGCTCTGGGGCATCTATCTCTCTCTCTAGCTGTTTTTCTTGTCATATCCTGGAGTTTCAAGGTAATGTACGCCTTCCATTCTGTTGTCTGATGTAATTGAATAATGGTTCATGTACACATTGTGCAGTGTGAAAGTCACACAAAGAAATCAAACCACGTCACTGCTGGTTTACTTTCTTGCACACAGGCATGCAGGCCTGAAACACAGCAGATCTGATTTGTCCCAGGAAACAACTTTAGCACTTTAAAGATAAGGCTGGTGATATTCAGTGTTGATCTTGCCAACAAATTCAGTGAAAAGCTCAAAACAACAATGAATTGACCCTACTACATATCACCTGTGTAGCCAAACCAATAAAGACAAACAGTAGCTTCTATTGTTGTAATATTAAAACACATAAACAGCTGACATGCTCATCACATAGTTTATTCTAAGTTAATCCTGCACACACTCTCCTGGTGCCATAAAACTCACTAAAGCACCAAACACTGAAAAATAGCTGAAATCAGCCCCCAACAAAACTATTAAAACCTGTTTAACCAACATTTGCCTAAACCTACAGTGCACAGCTGCTCTGTGAAGTTACATAGCGTTTTAAAAAAATATAACAATATATTTATGACCTGTTGTTTTATGGTATATTTTTACTACAAGTGCCACAGACAGTATAAGGAGGTTGGGCATCATCCATCTAGTTACAATTCTACTCGCTGCTGAGCAGCCACAGCTCAAGGTGAAGCCACTCGCTCTTTGGCCACAGTCAGCGGTGGTCTACTGCATGACACAGGTTACTCTCAGAACAGAGGTCCGCCTTCCATCATGGATGGGAGGAAAAGGCAATGTATTATATGCAAAGTATTTTTGAATGAATTGATTGTTAAATTTCTTTGCATTTATAATGGAGTTTACCATGAGATGTCAAAGCTAGGACCATGTGAGCCCGACAGCTGATGCAGTCTCACAGTACACACGGTTATTTGATCAGAGCCACGGTCAGCAGCAGTTTCTCACACTGATCCCCCACCACAGATCCAGTTGGATATAAGCATGAACCAGGGTTCAGACAAATGCTGAACAAAAACATAGTAATAGTATTTTTGCCTCGACTAAAACTACAACTCCCCTCTCTTTTTGAATCAGCTTCTTTCTCTCACTCCTGCATTAGAGCACTGTAACATGTACATTTTTAATTAGTAATGTGAGACACAACTGACACAAGACCAATAGTCCTTTTATTACATCCTGATATGTGATAGGAGACTTTACAACACTGTGATGTAACTGCAGTGTCAGATCAGCTGTGGTTAATAGTAGCTAATGCTGGTCACTCGCTGTGCAGTTTCTCCTTACTCCATGACTCAGTTTTCTGGTGACTGACATCATTTCTCCTATTTTTTGTCTGTTCCCTGCCTCTTTGATGCATATTAGGCTCATATGTGTATTAATACACATACAATAAATACATATATAAAAAAAGAAAAATGAATATTATGGTCCATATTTTCTATTTAGAAATGGTTGCTAGCTTGACCACTCTCCCTTATGTGAACTCATGGTCAATTTGTCTGGTTTGAGGCAGTTATGCTAATGTTTTTTTTTTTTTTTTATCTATAATTTTTCTTCTGATTCATAGTGGTTGTTATTCAGACATGTCTGGAATAACAGCAGGACATAGAGGACTAAACACTGCAGCACAGATTACAGCTAAAATGCTAAAATAATGACTTAAAAAGAGAGAGTAGGTGAGTTAATTGGATATGGAAAAAACTATGTTACAATGACATAAGTGCCCACTCTCATGTACTTGTAGTTTTAGTTAATGGGAGCTGTAATGTTTCAGATGCTGAAAACTAAATAATTGATCAACTTTCTTTAAATCACAATGGTTTGCTGGTTCTGCTGGAGGTTTCTTCCGTTAAAGGGAGTTTTTCCTCTCCACTGTCGCCTAAGTGCTTGCTCAAGTGGGA
>JAUMHL010000025.1:8223112-8270531 GCA_032362345.1 Sandelia bainsii
CTGTTGGGTTTTCCACATTATTCTGTATTTACTTATATTCTGTAAGGTCTTAAACCTTACAATGTAAAGTGCCTCGATATGACTTTTGTTGTGATTTGGCGCTATATAAATAAAACTGAATTGAATTGAATTGAAATTTAAATTTGTAATAGCTTATGCTGTAGCTGTTATTCTAAGATTGATCTTGGAATTTGGACAGAAATCCTAAGAAACGTGCTTGATGTTTTATTTTTATTTTTTTACAAAGAATGATGAAAGAAAAGCTTAATGGGTGGTAATGATAATAAATAACAATGACATACTTTTATTATAAATTGTTGGACAGCTGCACATAGATAATGGCAATACTATATGGGGACTTTGAGCCAGGAGATGTGGCCAGAAGGAACCCTGAATCAGACCCTGGGGTTTATGGGTCCATCTGAGGAATGTACAATATTCACACTTCTTTTAGCTCTGTTTTGGTCCCTACCAAATAAAATAAAATATCTGACTCTTCAGCTGGTAAGTGCTACACAGCAGTATGTTCACTAGTTACCTGCTAACTTTGTCTGCAGTTGTCTGCAGGTAATGTACAGAGGGCTTGTCGAACATCAGTTCAGTCAAAGCGTTGCATTATCATTGCTGAGAAAATACATCTGAAAATAATATGGATCATAAAGCAATGAAAAAAGATGCTATAAAGCTTGGTAGAGCAGAACTACAGAGTCTAGTGATAATTGTCTGTGTGTTTGACACTTTTCAAATTACAGTAGTCATTTGAATCATTGTTAATATAAAAATTATAGACAATAGCAACTTTAAACTTTACTGTACTTGAAATTTTAGATACCTCTAGGTCTTACATTATATCTTATTATATCTCCCTGTATCTGCCAAGCTGAAGTCTTGAGAAGTCCTCAAAATGTAGCTTATTAATATAAGACTAATAAGGCAGACAGAAGAAATATAAAAAAATCTACAGGCATATTGAGAGAGCGACAAGAACAGAAGCTGACAGGCAGAGAAAGGAAAACAGACACTTCAGGCAGACAGTGTAGAAAACAGACAGATAGACGGACAGCGATGTGACTGGTAGAACAGTTGATACACAAGCTGGTAGATATGGACAGGAAAACAGACTGGCAGATAGAGAGACAACCAAGCATGTACAGTTAGATGACAGGTAGAAAAACATGTAGAAAGACACAGGGGCAGATAGACAGCAATAGAGGAAGACACACACAACAATAAAGACAGAGAGATAGACAGAAAGACACACAGACAGTCATGGGTTTCAGGCTGGCATGTTGAAAAACTGGCTATCTGACAGGCACACATTAAGACACACCAAGACTGCTGTACATGACCAGGTCAGGACCCCAGCGACATGTGATGAGGCAGATGAACAGACATTCTGAACAGACTGTAAACTTCCAGATGGAGAGAGTTGCAGACAAACTGGCAGAAAGAAAAAGAGAAAGGCATTGTTGCAAATGGGGAGGTGGAGAGCTCACACACACCTACACACATACAGAGGGCATGCACAGCAGCAGGCAGGCAGACATGCAGGACCGGGAATGAGCCTGGCCAGGAGATAAGATTCCTGGGTGGCTTTGCCATGGGCATCGGTCTGCAGAGCACAGCAGCCTGGGGTAGAGGGAGGAGTAGGAGGAGGTGGCGATGGGAGAAAGGGGGAGAAGGGGACAGCGTTATCAAGCCGGCGCAGGGGCTGGGCTGGGTGAATGGGCAGTCTGGGAATCCCACTTCCACTACTGTCCTCCCTCTCCCTCTGTGATCCAGCAGCAGTGGTGAGACAGAAAGAGGGAAGACAGCAGAAAAGAAGAATCAAAGTCAGAAAAAAGAGCCCTGGGAAAAAAAACCCGGGGGTTTATGTGCCAGTTCAGTATCTCTGAGTGATACTGTCTACAGATGACTGAGGGACACAATGTTCCTTTATCACTTTTTTTTTTTCCAAAATAGATGCTTTTGTGAGTGCGTCTAACAAGCAAAGAGAGAAAGAGGAGAGAAAAGCAGATACAGAGAAAGAGAGAAAGCAAGCGACTACACACAAGGTGCAGGGTGTGAACGCACTGCATCTTTGATAATGATGGTGCTCTGTGAGTGGGAATGTTTACAAAATAATATCCATGAAATCAGAGGCAGATCTATTTGAATCCAAAAAGAGCCCAGTGAAACCAAATGTACACATACACCCATATATATTCTGCTCTCTCTCTCTCTCTCCTTCAGTTGTACTGTTTGTGTGCTACTGTGAACAATCATCTTTGCAGTCTGAATAAGAATCTCCCAGCATGCAGGTGGTGCATGTGTATGCATGAGTCTGTGTTCACAGCAGGATATGATCTACTCTCTATATGTGAGGGTCTAAATAACATGCAGCATGCCGCCTCACTAACGGTGCCACACAGCTACAGAACAGCACAGCCGGGACACATTTTCTGAAGTTGTGCACACAACTGTGTCACGCAACACAACGTATAAAGTTGGAGCAACAACGTGTACAGTATGAATGTCACAAATGAAATGTGACATTTAAATCGGGTATGCCATTTTTCTTTCTTTCTCTGCCAAAGATATTTCTGGCTACATTTGTATGGTTTATTCTTAGTAAGCAGGATATCTCAAAATGACTTCTTAGAGTTCATTTAAATTTGACAAATTGGGGTCACATGTCAAGAATAAACTGATAAGCTTCTTTTACAGATAGTGCCACCATGCCACTATTTTCTTACACTATGTCACAAATATATTTTTTTTTACAGTTTTAACAGTACATGATAAACAACATGTCTTCACCTTTATGGCTGAATATGAAGAACGTTTTTAAAAAATTAGGAAACATATTTGACACATACTTGTAAAGTATGTGACAAACACACACATACAGCTGATAACAAAAACGGACTTTTTAGTGATGTTAGAAAATATCTGTTTGTCGGTTACAGATACTGTAAGAGATATTTGTTATATATCTAGTATTAGCCTTGTGTGTCTTAGTGTATTGTGCTTTTAGTTAAACTCTTCCCTTGTGGTGTAACGTTTTAGTTTGACTGTATCTTTGTTTTATTTGTTGTTCTCCTAGAAGCAGTGCATGTATTAAAGATGTGAAGATACACTTTATCTACTTGTCTTCTTCATTCTCTCATTCTCTTAAGGTGCAGGGTATAGAGGCCAGCATATACTATGTAGAAAATATCCTGCTTTTACTCTGTGCCAGACAAAAAAGCACACAAAGTCTTCCCCCTCTATGGATTTGTCCTGGGGACAGTAACATAAATGGGCCGAAAGCCGCACATAGACTGCACAAATTTACACTGTGATTATCACCATTTTCTATAGAAAGAAAATATATGACATGAGAACAAATAGGAAGATGGTATATTCATATAGAACTATACACAAAGTGCCTTTTAATACGTACAACAGACAAACTCCTACCCATAGTATCTCATATTTCATATTTACATGGGTTTTACACTACAGCTACAAAAGCTAAAACAAATGCAATAAATACTCCCTTCATGAACTATTTTAAAGAAATGTTGATTTAACTGTATACTCCTTTTGTAGTTTGTACTAAATGCGTAACATTGTACTGACAGGCGTAAATCAGTGAGGCTGCAATACAGTGAATAACAAAAAATCTCTTCACATTGCAATAAATAAATAAATAAATATGAAATAGTTTAGTAATATTTTATGTTGTATATGTGTGAATATAATTTAAAGACAGATTAAGGATTCCTTCCCTATACATCTCCTTTTTCCCTGTGTCTCAATCTAGCAGTGATAAAGCAGAGCCTCCTCTGCCAGACACATGGCCAATTACAAATTAGCCAGTTTGTCGGGGGGGAAAATCGTAATCAGGCTTCAAGAGGTGGAGGCCCTTGAAGATTAATTGGAAATGGGCCCCCGGTAAATGTCAATGGCAATCAAGGGTTTGTACAGCTCTGATTGACTCTATACACAGACCCCTCTACCCAGGATAAGCTTTCTCCAGCCGTGACATTGCTGGCACCACTCCCTCTCCCTCTATCTCCAGTGAAAGGGAGAGAGAACAGGCACAAAAGAGGCAAGAAAAAATGGAGTTGTGAGACAGCGATGGAATACCAAGGGAGGCAGGAAAAGAGGAACGTTTGACATGTCTAACCTCCCGGCATGTTCATGTTTAGGAGCTTTGGTTATGATTTCATTGGTTGTCGTACAGATGCACAAACACCAAAAGAAGCAATTTGGGTCCACAGCCCATGTGAAAGTCATCATGAAGGCCATTTTCTCTGCTTTTTTTGTCTTCTTTTAAATATAACTTTGCAAGTTTCTTTTGCATATTCTCTGCATTTCTATTGTGCTGTCTGATCCAATTACCAGTGTTTTACTGTTTGACAGCAGATGATATGGATGGAGTTATTTAGTGGCTCATTATCCACCATATACATATGAAACCATAACAGCCCTATTATTTCACTGCAGTTATGCCGCTCTTCTGCTGCTCTCTATCTGAACAAAGTCAGCCAGTACTGTAAGAATTGTGACAGATATGCATTATTGTAAGTGGCACTTCATTCACCGAATGTGGTTATGAGTTGTGTTTAACAACTATTGTAACTGGTTGTTGCAGAGATCAGAAAATACATTTTGTGAAAAGAAGAAACAATCTCATGTACAGTACATATAAAGAACTTAACATCCATCCATTCATTTTCTTAACCGCTTGTCCTCATAAGGGTCAAGGGGGGTGCTGGAGCCTATCCCAGCTGTCATCGGGCGAGAGGCGGGGTACACCCTGGACAGGTCGCCAATCCATCGCAAGGCACATAGAGACAAACAACCATGCACACTCACATTCACACCTATAGACAATCTTAGAGTCACCAATTAACCTAACATGCATGTCTTTGGATTAGAGTACCCAGAGAGAACCCACGCAGACATGGGGAGAACATGCAAACTCCACACAGAAAGGGGATCGAACCCAGGTCCTTCTAGCTATGAGGCGACAGTGCTAACCACTACACCACCGTGGTTACTTTTAATGACTTTGGAAATATCTACATTGGTTTTCTGTTTATCTGAAATTATTCAGGCACCTACACAGACAGACCTTTTCTGGTGATGGTCAGTTTTGATGGTCACCTGATATGATAATTGTTGCTTGTGGTTTTTAATCAGTTGTAGCTAGCTAGGTAATTAAGCTAACATTAGCTCCATGGGTTTGTTGAAATCTCACTCTGACTTTTTGACGTATAAAAAAAAAAATCACTAACGATGACAGTTTCCAGTAGAGCAGATAACCCTGTTTTGGTTTTGAAAAGGCTAAAGAAGACACCACCTTCTTCTAGAGCCCCAAAAGTATTATTTCATTACAGCATTACAATTATTTTTTATGGAAATTAGCTAAAGCCTGTTGCACTAATGCACTAATTTGCAATTGGTGACAAAATATTGTAAATACCGTATTTACATTTATCCAGAAAAAAATTTGTTGAAAATTTCACTTTACCTTGACTTGCCATTATTTATTAAGCCGCTATCATAACATAAATATACATTTGCGGTAAATCTACCCAGTTTTAAAAGCTTTTTATGTAGTGGAGATTGACTTGACTTCCCCGACGAGTACAAATAAACTTTACCTTTAATTGGACTAAAAAGCTGTTATTATGCACTCATCTTTGTCATTAATGTCGCTATAGTGACACCTTAACTCATTATTCATCCACAAGCACCCATCAATTTTCACCTGCAAAGAGCCTGTGCGACAGTGAATCGAAGCATGACAGGTCAGCTCGGGTTGGATGGCATCTCACTACTGATGCTAAAAGCTGTACTGTAGTGACAAATGCTGTCAATATATTGACTGAATGTCAGAAAGTTGGAAAACAGGATTTTCTTACATGATCCAGCCTTGCACGCCATCCCTCTACAGTACACTTAATTCCACTGCTCCCCCCGTCTCCACATACCCTTGCAAATTTCTGTTACTGAGGCAGAAAACACCCGCTTTAGTCGATTAGATGCCTCCACTGACAGGAAGAGCAAAGTCAACTGAGCACTGAGGCAAGATGACTAATGAGGGGGGAGTGACAGAGGAGGCGACTGAGTGTTACGTCAATTATTTCATCGATACTGGCAGTTCATCAACCCGAACAAACATTAGTTGTTACTACACAAGATTTTAGGGTTTACAAGTGCAACAGGGCAGCATTCGGTAAAACAGCGTTTGTGGAAAAACAGCAAATAGTCCGTGATAGGAGAGTGGTGTCCCTAATCAGTCTCTGACTTTTCTTACAATTCTTTGTGACCTTTCTTTTTCGATCACGAATGAATGTCGCACTCTATATATGCAGTCTTTTGAGACTGTTGGTAAACTGAATATGTCCATTTCAACCTTATCATCCTTTGGTATCTATATACAGATAATAGTATAGTTCTGTCCCTAGAGAAATGCTTAATTTTTGATGACAAAAAACACAACACAACACAACACAACAGAAAAAAAGAAAAGTGTATTTTTTTCACTGAAAGCCCGAAATACTCTAACATAAATACTAACAAGGACAGACCTCTACTATTTCTTCTTTTTAAAAACATACTGAATGCTTTTGGCTGTTTGAACTAAGTGTAGGTCATAAAGTTGAGGGTGTCCTGGATATTTTCTCTCATACAAGCATGAGAATATGAATCATGCATAAAAGTTTTCTTTTTTACAAACGCATGAAAAAAGGGGCTTGAGAAGATGAGCCAAACTTGAGATGTAAACACACTGTATTACATGTGCACTAAAATATATTTTGTGGCCCCACTGATGGACTATAACGTATTAAATAGAGACACTGAGGTGGCTAGGTCGGTTATCACAATGACATTTGTGTTGAGGAACTTCAAAAATGCTAACCAGGACAAGATTCAGACTGACAAGCATTCACGATATAATTCATGCAGAAGTGACACAGATGGATCCCACCTCTGCCACCAATTTAGAGGACAGACATTTCTATAACTCTAGGGCAGAGGAGCTTTTAAGAGGATGCTGATTTGCTGTGCCAACAAAAGTAAAGGGCTGTATACTCTCCTGTCAACAGCAGTGTCTTTCTTCCAAGTTTAATACCTTTGACAAGATGGAAGAAGAAATCCTGGACTTTCTGTACCACAAAAAACAAGAATCAATCTCATCAAGTTGATATGTGCAGGACATAATCCAAAAGCAGATGGTAAACAAATATTTTGAAACCGTGTTTCATTTGATATTCTGGATGGGGCTTCACCGTCTGATTTGTAAGCCAGTGCCAGCGACAACTGCATTTTAGAAGTGCTGCCAGATATATTACAAGGGGGAACTGGAGCAGAACAGCTCTCTGGCGATGCACCATAGACATTATGCAAATACCATAAGAGAACATATTAGCTAGTCTATCGGTTCCCCTCAGAGATGCCTCCACCAAATTGTCTCAGAAGTCGCAGTGAGCTCCCACTGAGGCGAGGAATGGGTGAATTTAAATCACGGTCACAGAGCAGCCTTTCTGACATTTTGTATTGCTCTTCCTACTTTCCAAATGTGTAGGTCTCTTGTTTTAAACAACACACTACATATGAGAACCAAAGCAGTGTATGTCTTAATTTGCTCTATGCTCTATCAAACACAAGCAGATACCACATACATGATCATCAGACATATATATATCTGAAATAGCTACAGTAGTTCATTGAAACACATTTGGTTTAATGTCCCATAACACTTGACGTGCACCATCTCCAACAGAGCATTTGAGCACAAGTCAGAATGGTTGGAGCAGCAACGTTGACGATGGCATATATTCCCAGTAATAGCCTTGATGTTTGTTTTTAAAGAGGCTGTGGCACTGCATGCCATTATAGGGCTAATGATGTACGATTGTCATCTCACACATTGCAGAGTTAATTGGGCCTCTGTGATCGTGCCTAATGGCTTTACCAGGGAATTATTGACAAAATGATGTGGGCTGACGTGCTACAGGTAGGTGAATAAATAAATAAGCAAGCGCCCGCTACCCCCACCTCTTTATCCCCTGACGCGAGGCTCGTCAATCTTGGCAACTGCCTCTGGAGCACCCCAGTCAGTTAACATTTCACAAAATGGATGCCCATTAATAATAAAGGCATATTAACATAAGTGAATTCTGCTGCGGTGTGGGATTCAGTGGAACAGTTATTAAAGTCCAATTTGGCCCCATTAATAATGCATCCACCTTTGACTTTCTGATATCCAGATTATGTGGTATTACTGTGGCTATACATTATTTATTAGCCACTTTCAATTGGGGACCTTGATGACTTCTAATTGGTAGGTGGTGGTGCCATTAAGTGATCCCTGATGAGACTTGTCAATCAAGATGCATTCTCTCGACCTTAGTGTCCAACAGACTACACACACAGTGAGAGCCAGGTGCCAACAGTGCCAACAGTGCCACAGTGCGGGACAGGGGCATAGTGCTCCACCTCACAACCCTGAAGAGACACAGTGGTCTGACTCCTGTCCATCATGACCATTTGAAGTGTTCCAGAGGGGGAGGCTAAACGGCATGAGGCCTGCTGTTAGAGAGGCCTGGCTTTAAAAGTTAATGGCTCCTGCACTATGCTGAATGACACTGGAAGGGTGAGCGATTGTCATGCCTCCATCCTCAGGGGGCCTTTTGTCAGTCAGTCACTCAGACAGACTGTGACACATGCATAGCAGTACAGAAACACCCAGACACACACTGTATGTACTCTATACACACAAGGGCAAGCACGTATATCGAAGCAGAAGCATGCCAAAATGAATTATAAACATTTGTGAATATGTAAACATATTATTCTGAAAAACAACTAGACTGTCAGCGGGCAAGGCAGTATGCTGTAACTTTTGTGGTGACACATAATGTGCTGTACAAACAGCAAGACAATGACAACACATCCTGCTCAACTTCAGGCTATTACAATCATGCTGAATAGCGTGTCATTCTGTCCAGCATGTTGAGATTTTATTGCATGGTAGATCAGCCCAAACTAATTTGAAACTGAATGACAATCACTTGCTGAGGAACGTTCCTGCTGCACAGAAAAGGCTGAATAACAATTTGTGCACAGCAGAGTAAAGAGAAAAGGGAAAAAGGAAAAATGAGTGTGAATGAATTCTACTCCCCTGAGTTCTGGCAAGAAATGGAATCAAGATAAAAAAGGAGGAAGTGAGATATCTCGTTAAATACACTGGAATTGGATACACACAGCAGCACAGCACAAAGGCTCCCCACCCCCAACATCTGCACCTACACATTCACACAAACACAAAGACAGTCCCACCTACATCCTTTCCTTCCAGAAACACAGAACCAGCTGAGCACACAGTTTCAGGCTGCACACAACCTAAAAAAAATCAAGTGATGCACATATTTCAACACAAATAAACACAATCTTTAGGAACCTACCTGGGTTTTATTAATTGATATTTAATCTGAGTTCCACAGGGGAGATTATCTGGCAAATAAAAGGGACCTCATGTTGAATCTGGCAAGCACTATATCCCAAGAGCTGCAGGAGCACCAGCTGTGAGTCACTCAGAGATATTCAGCAGCTCTGTTAACAAGGATGAATATGGTGCAAAGTGTACTTGAACTGGAGTTTTAAAGCCACCTGGATCATTTCATCAGACCATTCTGAGTTAGTGACCACTGGAGGAATGGTCATCTGCTTGCCAGGTAATACGTTTGATAAATGCATGAATCAATTTGCTACAATTGCGAAATAGACACTGCATCACTGATTAGTCTCAGAGTAATGTATAAATGGGCTGAGCTGACTTGTTTCAGTATTATTCCTTTTTAGCTGAGCATATGCACTCAATTGTCATTATATTAGGTACACCTAGCAAAAACTGTCATGTAATACAACTCTTCAATAAATCCACCATCACGATGCTTCAAATGTCCAGCTTGAATGTTATTTTATAATAATTATTAATAAGTGTTGTAATATATCTATTTTTTTATTTGTTACATGTTAGTACACCCACTACAAATGTGTAAGGAATGCATTCATGTGTGAAAGTACATATTAGTACAATAGTACAATATTGTAAGTTTTGGTTTATGTCACGCAATTTTGACTCCTGTCACAATAAAAATGCATCATTATCATATATTTGTAGTATGATTAATGACTATTTTTCATGTTTAAATAATCATTAACTAATAGTTTATTAAGGTCTTGTTTGCAACATTATTATAAAATGTTAAACATTAATATTCATGTGCACTGAATATTCATGTCCATTCTTGCCCATCAGTATGCCTGCTAGGCACCAGTAGAAGGCCAGCACTTATAATTGGCAATCTTTTCCTGTTGACAGTACAGAGGAGTCATTTCTTTGCATTCAAATCTGTGAGTCGCACAAAGCTGCCTTGTCAACTTTCCACTTCATTACAGGTCAAGCAATAGACTCATTTCTCTCAGGCGCGTCGCTCCCATAATTGTTTTCTACCTTTCCTTTCGTAGCCAATTTACATGTTCTTCCTTGCTGAGTGTAAAAGAGACAGAAAAAGCAAAGATGAAAATGCTCCTGCTTTTCACTTCTACTCACCATCCGTTAATGACCTGACATGTGGAACGCAAAAAGTAATATGAATTTTGTTCCCCTTTCTGTAGCATTTGCTTTGAGGCATATGATGCAGTGTGTTGGACTGAGCTGAGAATTGATAGGAAATTATGGTGTAGAACAGAGAATGGAAAGAAAGTAAGTTGAGGGAAAGGCATAGGCTGCATGCTGCAATAAGTCGTGAAATAGGAGCCTGTGTGCGTGACTTCATTTAAGTGTTCCCAGATAAAACTCACTCTGTAGTATAACAGTCAAACATTACAATGAATGGAAATAGATGTAGACACGACTGTTATAGTAAACACTGTGAATCAGAATGAGAAATCAAAAATCAAAAATAAACCAAATTATGTTTTTGTTTTTCAAATTCTCAACAACAGACAGTCACAAGCTCTCATACATGCAAATTGCAATGGCAACTAATTGCAATATTTGCTATTTGCAAATATAAGCCCTTCTGCTATAGCTCTGGAATATTTTCCTTGACCTACTACCCCAATGTCTCTCAACAGAGTGCAGCTGCAGTCACTCTTAAATGAATACAGCAGCCTAATTGAAGCACGTGTACTGTTCGTGCAGTTATAATGATTTGATAAAACATGATCATGGTCCTGCTAAAAAACAAGCTATAATGGGGGAGAATGAGGGAACATTGTGTGATACACCAAGTAAGATCTGGTGTATTAAAACTATAAACCAAAATACATCACTTATCTCCAAAGTGAAAATTGCCCCAGGTGCAACTACAGGCTGCCAGCAGGAACTTCTACACAGAGATAGAGGAGATATTGTTATTAAACTATAAATAAAATATTTTAAACTAACACTACTAACAAAAAAAGTACAAGAATTACAACATCCCTCTAGATCATACGTACACATACTTCAAAATAAGAACCAGATATTTAGGTCCACAGAGCCACAGCTGCCACGGGTCTGTGTGGCAAGGCACAGCTTTTGATTTGGGGGGGCGTTCGTGGCTCAGTTGGTAGGGCAGTAACCAGTAGTCTATGAACCCCAGGGTTCAACAACATGCTTAACCCTGATCCTCACTCTTAAGGCATCAGTGAGTAAGTGCTTGTTGAATGGTTGGGCAGTGGTCCTGCTAAAGGTTTTTTTGCATACTTCATACAATTACTTCTATAATTTTTCACATTTGTAACACCCTGATTGCTTTTGAAGAAGGTAAGTGTTGTTATCCCCATATTTAAACAATTTTATTTCTCTCTCCTCTCTGTATCACAGCTAGCGATCAACGTCACTGGTAGGCTAGCTTTTTACTAATGCCTGTGCAATCATCCTTGGCCAAAAATCATGGCAACACTCAAAGAAATTACAATATTGTTGATGTTGAGATCATGGCAGAGAAAATGGCAATGGCAATACCACAGACAGTATGAGGAGGACAAGTTCTATTATGAGTTCCTCTTCAAAACTTTTCACCACCATCGGAAAGTGCTGTTTTGACCCCACTGGCTCCACTGACTCTCAGACATATAGCATTAATTTCTCAGGATGTGCACAGCCAAAAATGTAGGACACATGAGGCAGAAAAATGACCACTACGAACAATTTTGTCTTAATTTGTTTTGAACATAATCTTAATCTCTTACTAAACCTAAACCTAAACCTAAACATATCCTTAAATCAAAACTCAAGTCTGAATCATTAAATGTAGTGGTTTACTTACGGTTTATGTAACGTAAGGTGGATTATCTTAATGGAACAGTTTCAACCTCACTGTGGGTACACAAACACACACACACACACACACAGATAGAGACACTGTAGAACAGACAGTAATTCATCCATTATTTCAAATCAGTGATGCATTTTGAATTTCTTCATCAAACTTGTTGTGTACTTGTTAAGAATTTTCTCTCCTTTTTTTGTGTTCATAGTGCTTATACAGCAGACTTGTATTATTATTTCTCTCTCTCTCTCTCTCTCTCTCTCTTTCATGTGTCTGCCTTTATGAGTCCTCATCCATCTGAAGTCATAGTGCTGTGATAATCATGCCCCCTCTCCCATGAAAATCTCTCTCATCCTCTTTCCATCCCACACTCCTCCTGTGTGTCTCAAAACCCCATTTCTTGACGCCAACTGGCAGCGGCAAGCGAAGACAAGTTTCTCTTATGTCACCTTATGTACAGACTGCTCGATAATGCTAATTCACCACGACAACAATTTAGCATCGTTACCATAAATGTTCGACATGTTCCCAAACAGACCCCGTCGTGATTGGCACCACAATTAGACAAAGAAAGAAGCTGACAAATGTAATGCAAGCAAACCTTACCCTGGATTGCATCAGTGGTACAGAATCAACTGCAACAGGCCCTATAACCAAATTTGGCACAGCACAATCAACATTCGATGTAGTAGCATGTGTGCATTTAGGGATACTTTGACCCAAATTGTTGCTAGAAGGTGTGAAAGGATTAAAAATGGTGGTTGCTTGTCATTGCTGTTTTATTCTTCCTGTTTGTAAAAAGTCTGATACTTACTTAAAGTATCAAAGCTATTTTTCTGCTTTTTGAAGTCTGCTTTTTGCGCGTCTCTTCACTAAGGAATGCATTTCGGCTTGGTCTTATGCATTTTATCGCTGACAAGCACGTGTGAGTCTCCTTTATTGCAAATGCCTGCTGTTTTGGTAAACTCGTAACAAACTACTGTTATCAAACAACTGATGGGAGCTTTTCTTTTTCCATTTCACCCGACCACGAGGCTGTTTTTCTGGCTGTACTGCAGAGAGACCTTCACAAGGCCGAGTTTTTAATTGCTTCTTTGCAGGGGGCTTGTCTTGACAGTGCCTCACATCCTTTCTTCCATGGAAAAAAATGAGAGAAATCTTAGAAACAGCAGCAAAAAGGATTTCTGCCTATGCTTGATCTCCCCTGTGGAGTTTGTCAAACAAAAGAAGATCCTTTAATTTGGTCACAACAGGAGCCTTCCACTAAACTCTGCACACAGAAATTCTGGCAAATTCTGCTCCCCCTAATGTCCCAGACGAGTTGTCTGACCTCACAAAGTTCATTAACATGACTATGAATATCTTGTAGTCAACATGTGTTTTATAACAACGTCACCTTTTCCTTTATTAATGATCTGGCACATCTGACACAAAAACAGTAGACATTATGTATTTTTTCTGTGGTTTATGGTGAGCTGTGTATTTCACTTGGCTTACCAAACCATCTGAGTATTGCAGATTTCAACTATTTCTCTTCTCCTTACTGCTAGACTCACACCTGCATTGTGGTCTTCAACAAGTCTCCATGGGAACCGGCACACAGGAAATTGTTTCTCATAACCAGAGCATCTAAGGTGAGAGGGGCTTAAGATCACGGATAAAAAGCTCAAAATAGTACGGGGTGATACAGGAGGTACTGACAATCTGTGTAGTCTCAGTGATGCAATAATAAAATGTGATTCACCTTTAAAATGAAAAGTTATAAATGTATTTTCAGTGTGTGAAATAGTTTCAAGAAATTTCAGAGGGAAGGAGAAGACACTGACAGGTGATTTAGTACATCGTGTATAAAATGTGCTGAAAAATATTTGAATTTCTGAGTCTATGTGACATTAACAATATTATGGTATGTGCAGTTAGGTCCATAAGTAATGGAACAAAGATACGTTTTTTAGAATTTGTCCTCTCTACACCACCACACTTGAGCATAGTCAAGATTTCAGCTTTATTTCAAGGGGATTAACAAAACTGTGGCATTAACAATTAAGGAATTACAGACATTTGCATACACACATCTCCATTTTGGGGAGCTCATAAATAATGGAACAAGTGGCTGACTAGCACTTACATCTTCTGGTGTGGCCTGTTCCCTTGTTGCTCTATGACTATAATCAAGCAGATAATAGGCCTGGAGGTGATTCTGAGTGTTTGTATTTTGTTGCTTTTCAGTGGAACTCTCAATATGAGGTCCAGACAGGTGCCTATGCAAGTGAAGGAGGCATCATAAGGCTGAAAAAAACAAAATAAACCCATTTCAGAGACAGCAAAAACATTGGAAGTGGTCAATACAACATTTTAGAACAGTTTTAAAAAGAAGGAATTAACTGGCAGCTCAGCAACAGCAAAAGGAGTGGAAGACCGTGAAAGATCACTAAAGTAGATGACCGCAGAAGTCTGTCCATGGAGAAGAAGAACACTTTTACAACATCTAGCCAGTGAAGAGCACTCTCAAGGAAGTAGGTGTGTCATTGTCAAAGTCTACAATCAACCAAAGAGTTTATCAAGGTTGGCCAAGTCAGTCTCCTGAGGGGTATTGCACAAAACCAAGATTAGGGATTAAGCCAGGATTATCCTGACTGAATTTAGCCATGGCTTGGTTGTACAAAAGCAGGATAAATTAAACCCAGCCAAACTGGCATTTCGTAGTTAACTCAGAATTGAGAAAGCCCTCTGGAATGGCTGGTGAAAAGTCTTCAAGGAACTAAAACAAGTCCAGTTGCCACTGAATAACCTTTTTTGTGATAACCATGACCTGGATGACTGAGAATCTTCACAGACATGTAGTTAACCCATCTTAATTTAGCTTTGCCTCAATTGCATGAAAGCAGGTTAAATTAAGATGAACTAGGTTACTATGGAGATTTATCCTTTGAAGCTAGCATGGTCCAGAGCAGGCTAACTACCAGAATAAGATTAATCACCTTGATGTATCTGTTACAACACTAGTTGTCAATTCTGTTAGAA
The DNA here is from genome assembly GCA_032362345.1 of Sandelia bainsii. Classification (NCBI taxonomy): domain Eukaryota; kingdom Metazoa; phylum Chordata; class Actinopteri; order Anabantiformes; family Anabantidae; genus Sandelia; species Sandelia bainsii. Next base: position 8,238,442 of record JAUMHL010000025.1, read on the forward strand.
ATAATTGTAAATATGTAGCGTCATTTTAATTATCCTGCATTAAAATACTGCAGATATATTGTCATTAATCTAAGAGATTAGACTATAGACTAGATGACTAAATGTCAATCAGATACATAGATCAACCTAGATAAAAATAGAAAAAGGGTAAATAGATCAAATAAAATAAATAGTGTAGACAGAGAAATAAAATAGATGTGCATTTTGGAAGTGTTTGCAATTAATCTTCATGTTAAAAATTCTGAGTAACATGCACTTCCAGTGGTCACATTTAAGCAAAATTGTACAACTGTTAAATCACAAAAATGACAAGTACCTCCTTCAGCTGAAGAGACAGATGCAATGTTGTTATAGGCCTAAGCACTAATTTATGACGGTTTCTTTAGCGCTGGTATTAATTATTTCTGGACTACTTCAGCATTCAGTCAGTCCAGTATTGTCTGCTGTTCTTTTTCTGTTTGACTAATTATAGCAGACGTATTTTACTTTTTACACATATGTTTCACCTCTTCCTATGTCTCCATAAGGAGCAATTGCTAAATTGGTGAGAAGTATACCACAACAGTTTTTTCAATTTTAAGTCAGTGTTGTGAACGCACACTAATGCCAGTTATCTACATCTGGTTTGACTTAGCTGCAACTTCTTATCCCAGCTCGGCAAACAGATGATGTCAGGATGTGCTGATCAGACTACGTCAAGCACGTTTTTTCCAGTTATCCTGGATTTTTTATTTCTACTTTTGTGCAATACCCCCTTAATCTCAACCCAACAGAGCATGGGTACTGGCTTGTCCATGGATTCCAGACTTCAGGCAGTTATTGATTGCAAAGGTTTTTGATCCAAGTATTAAAGGCAGTCCTTAGTTTTGTATGTAATTATGTTAGTTTGTTATTATTGTTATTTATGAGCCCACAGAAATATGTATGTGTGTATAAAATTTGGCTATAATTCCTGAATGGTTGATGCCACCCAAACCACTTGAATTAAAGCTGAAAGTCTTCACTCCACTCACATCTTGAGTGTTTTATTTCAAATTCAGTGTGGTGGTGTACAGAGGACAAATAAAATAAAAAAATCTATATTCATTCCATTACTTATGGACCTAGCCGTATATAATTATATGACAGTAAACAAGTTTTGCCTGTTCAATACAATAAAACAATTCATTCCTTCATGTTGACTGGCCACAGAAAGCTATGGAATGTATTTCACTAAATCATTTTAATCTACATTCGTTCAATACTAAACTCTAACTTTTATACTCTGCCTTTGAATATTGTACTGTTCTGTACATGAATGTTCTTATATATCTGGCATTGTGTGGGTGTATGCATTTTCTTTGCACTCTTTAAGAGAAAACTATACTTTCACAACCTGTCCCTGTGTAAATATAAATCTTCCCTAAGGCAGATTTATTATACTCTCAGGTGCCCTTTTTTCTTTTCTAAGTGGTCTAAGGTGTTTAGAGAGAACCCGAGGCTGAGTGATCCATTTGCCCAGCAGGGGTTGCTGCTCTGTGGGGAGTTGGAGGTCTCAGTGTCCCTGGAGGACCTTGATTTTTCTCTCATCTATCTCCAGGTGCATCTATGTGCTCTCTCTTTTAAAGCCCCTCTCTGGCTGTGCTAAAAGCCAAGTGGATCTTGGTTAGTCCAACTTTGGGGCGCGCCTTTGCCATGTGAAGATTTGATTGTGTTGAAGGAAGGTAATTCAAGGGTTTATCTAACTGAAATGATAAGTGTTGGGAACCCTTCTGAGATACCTTCAAAATCTGGTGAATAAGTCACCTATAGTTTAACCCACCTGAACTTAAGTAAACTTAAATTCTGTAGTTGCATGAGTGTAATATAACATCATATAAAAGTAATTATTATTATGTTTTAACCATTTATCCAGTACTTTTAGATATGGCATATTTAGCTTTCAGCTATTTATTTCTTAGTCTTAGCTGTCTATTCCAAACATATTTGTTCAGTTCAAAAATGTCATACACATTTAAGGACCAACTCCATGTGCCTAGTGTTTCTTGAAAGGTAACACTCTGCAGTTTAATGAATTAATTTATGTGATAATGAATTAAACTTACAGAGGTATACACCTGGTAAAATAAAAAAGTGTATGCCATGCACCTTGTAAAAGGAAAAGTATGCATGTGGGAATATTTGTATAATTTATTGTTAAGACAGCAGACACTGCAAGTATAGCCTTAACTGCAGCATTAATCATGAGAGAGAAAAAATCAAATGCATTTGGTGGTTCTGTATCTGTCTTTGTAAAATACATTTCAGCTAATGGTCATTTGAGAATCTATGACAAGAGTCTTAGCTTGCTGGTAATATCTTTCAGAAACAGCTGGGGGAATTTAGATGTTCATGACAGTAAAAATGTATGACGATAGTAGGTACAATATAAATTCCGGTGAGATGCGTGCTGTAGTTGATGGACAATTTGTGGCGCTCCGGAGACAAACAGAGACAAATGACAGTTGCCTGTTGATTTTTGCAGGTTGGACTGCCAAGGGAATCAGCCTGAGTGCTGCTCATTCTGTCATCCCTGGCAATGAGAATGAATGTCAGACATTATGCTTGATCAGCTATGACCACTATATTCGCCCTCAGGAAATGTTGACGAATTCTTAAATCACACGCTTTGACTGAGTCTGCAGCTCTGCGCTTCAGCTCCCCAAAATCTCTCTTTTCTCGCCAGTCTTTTCCCCCTGTCTCTCTCACTTCTCATTTCTCCTTCTCCCTTCTTTTCTCCCTGCTTTCTCTCTCTTCATCAGAGAATATGATTTGTCATGGTGACTGAGAGAGGAGATAGAAAAAAATGTTTACTTCAGGAAAAGAAATGTCTCTAACGTGTCTTAATGTATTCTTTTAAAAGAATTGACGCAGTGGCACGGAAAAAGATTAATTTATCACGCCATCAAGCACAGGAACAGCTGCAGAGAAGGATGGGTGTAAATTGCGAGTTGCTGACAATGCCTGCGTTACAGATGGATTTCTCTGTCTGCGTTTCATATTGAGATGCAGGCTATGAGAGGAGGGGAAGGGAGAGATTGGAGAGAAAGGGGTTTAGTGAAAAAATGCAATTTTGTCAGCTCTCGTCCAAACTTTGTGACAGGAGTAATTTTGATCCATTAGCTCTCTGCTGCTTGCCTTGGCCATTTTTCCATCTTTCTCACTTTCACAAGATCTGCCCTAGAGAGAAATACCTTTGCCCTAATGGAATCTGTTTTCAATGCAAAATGTGCATGGATATATATCTGTCGGATGCTCTCCTTTCCCAGTAACCCATTCTCTTGTTTAAGTCGGTGTGAAATTGTATGCAGGTGTGTGGATTGTTAACAGAATATCAGGCCGCTCACTCTTTAAAGGTTTTTGACAGTTCAGAAGTTTTAGGAAATGCTCCAGCAATGAGTCTGCCTTGAAAAGCCTGGGAGATGGGCAAGAGGCCATGAAGCCACCCCCTCAAAACTAGAATTGTGAAATGACAATAACAGGCAAGATCAAAGCGAAAGAGGGGGGAGAAGAGGGAGAAATACTGGAGAGCCACCTTCAAAATCGCATCACTGGCTGAGCGAGCGTGGCAGCATTTAAGGTGCCATTTGTAATATCTTTGTCCCTCGGCCCACATAATGGAAAATGGAAGAAAATGCAGCTACAATTCAGCTACAATTTATTAAAGAGATTCATATGAATCTGTTTTGATTAAGATGCACTTCTTCTCAATTCAGAGGAAACACTGTAAACACAGACCACAGAACAGAAATTCTGACAACAAGATGTACTTTTCAAATGGGTGAAATAATCAGAATATCATTAAGCATTGCCACTCCTTAACAGCAGTCAGCAGACTTGTTTAAAATGAAGAAAAGCCACCATTTACTGCTTTTCAGAGGTTTCTTTGAATCATTCCTGTCCTTCAGCATTGTTCTTGGAACAGCTTCTCCAGGCCAAGCGCCTTCAAATGTAGAGGATTATATGGCCACAATCATAGAGCTAGAGCGCTCTCTTAGACCACAGCTCAGGACTAACTTCTTGTTGCACCTTCCAGGAGGGAGCAGGGCCTCCATTAACACAAGAATGTTTTCTGAAAGAAGGATTACTCCACTGCATACTGGTCCATCTCTGCTTACCCACTCCCTCTCCAGCTCCTCAGACTGACCACCTGTGTGGTGCACCACTCATTTCTTCACTTCACACAGATTTCTTTACTTCAGATTAGAAATACCAATTATGTCTTATCAAGACGGAGTGTCAATAAAATATTGAAGGAACAGTGTTTACTCCGATTAAGCCACCAAGTGCCAGATGAAGATTATGGCACAGTTCAAACTCTAGTTTGGCCAGAAATAGGCACACTGTTGAATTATGGATCACACAGCGTACCTCGGGGAATGCAAAGAATAGATAGGGAGGTAATCCCATAATGCTAAGGACCCTTAGAGGCAGGAGGGAGACAAGAGGTGATAGGAGAAGAAGTGAAAAAAATTTGGATGGATGAGACTTAGGATCTTGGTCGATGTACTTTCAACTTTAAACTTTCTCTCTCTAAACTAACTGCTTCTTTGAAAACTTTGTTTTAATTTACAAAATGCAATATACAGCATGTTTAGTTTCTGATGCTCAATTTAGCAACAAGTTCACATTGGAATTATTTTAGCTGTTACTATGGAAAGAAAAGTAGAAGGTAAAGAAGGTGATTTAATAAAGAAAACATATTGTCAGGTGACAATCTCTCCTACTTCAAATATAATTCAGTTTCTCCTGTGAAAGGAGATACCACTTTTAATTAAATTTGTTTTAGCTTTCTTTGAAGGTGCAATAGGTGACAGACCTCAATTATAATGTACTAATTAAAAAAACACACAAATAAATAAATAATTTAATATACTGGGGGAGAAAGTGTGTAACTCATGGAGCTTGTGAAGTTCCTGCTATCTCATCATTCCCATTAAAAGAAGGGAGAGCAGCTAAAATTGAAAGTGACGGTGGAGTCTTTAGGAGGCGGCCTGTGATTTCCAAATTATCATATTTTCCGAGTCAATAATAAAAAGCTTATGATAGTGCTAGCTATGCTGACAGGCTTTAATAAGATAGGGTCGCTGGAGCGCAGCAGACCGACGGCCAAGCAGTTCTGTATGTTCGTGTACGTATCTGAATGTGTGTGTTGGGCACCTGAGAGAGAGACTGCATGAATGTGTAGTTCTGCCCAGCTGTGTTTTTTTGTGCTCATACAGTGTGTATGTGGTTATATGTGCATCATATGCAGTATGTGTAAGGCCTTGTGACAGTACTCTACAGACAGAGGTCAGTTGTCAGCCCAAGCTCAGAAAATGTAAAACCACCAGAAAATATACATAGTTCAGAATCATAGCTGCATAGATTCATAGTTCTCAATCTCTGTAGCTTTCTGTAGCTTTATTTCTGTACAGTCTTTGCTTACATATATTTATCAGGCACAATGCTGAAAAACCCACAAATTCCTTAGGGTTTACAACAGCCTGTGTTTAGTGACAAAGTGTTATTGTTTACTGGATTACAAATACATCTCGCACTAGCATAAAACACTGATATTATTTCTTAATATTGATGGAAATATTATTTTTATTGACATGCTACACAGTTATTTTACAAAATGATTGTAAGACAGCCCACTCAGTGTAGAAACTTGTTCAGTCTGACTGCTAATGAAAGTTACCCTGCTGCGTGATGTGTAGTCTAATGTAGGATTTAAACAACATCAACATGATGAAAGTTGGCACATTCTGCACAGTTTGAGAGTAGCTCGCCTGCTTCCATTGCTTCATGACTATGCACATCTATACACCAGTGCCACATACTGTATGATACATGAGCCACAGTATCTGGGAACCTCATTGATACTATATTAGGAGACAAGATAAAAACTAACAGGCCCATTGGGCATAAGTGTAGATCCTTCATTAGGGAACTGCTCATTGATTTCCCTGTTGGTAATCTCACACTGATGAAGTGAGTAGATACAAATATTCATGGCCCAGTGATTACCTTGACCCCATCCCACCCACAGCCATTAAGATGTGGGGGTGAAGGGAGCTGCTGGGTGGTGTATAATTGTCTCTGGGGAGGTCAAGAGGGAAGGTTGCGGGGGGAACTGAAAGGTTTCAGATGTGTAACAAGGGAAGAAGTGAAGAATGTGTGAGCGTGGTCACTGTGGTGGAGATGGATGGAGGTACAAGAAGTCATGCAATCAACAGTCTGTTGAATGAAGTGTGTCTCTACAATCCCATGTGCACAAGAACAGCAATCATTTACACAACCACTTTGGCTTGTTTTACTAGTTCTTGAGAAAAAGACTTGTCATACACAGACATTAGTTGCATCTGCAGCTGCATCCCAATGCTGTGAATCTGGAGCATTGGTTATGTCACTGGCATCACAAAAGACAGGGAAGACTCCAAGATCAAATTTAACCACATTACATCATGTTCACAAGTGAAGCACTCCTGGACTCCTGGACTCCTGGGGGATGGCTCTACCTGGGCAGTGAACTGAGCGCTTCTCATTTCTGACCAAATTGCTTGAAGGCATCTACTTTGGTGAGCTCATTTTAATAACGTATATATTACTGACACTGCCTCATAATCTGATTTATGTGGTTGAAGCTCCATATCATTTGTATGTGAGAAAGGCTCATTAGAATGGTGCTGCCACTCTGTGACAGCCACAGGAGCCTGTTATGAAAAGCAGGCACTGCCCTGTCCTTTCCATTAACCTTTCCTTGGAAGCGGGAAGATAGAGAGATACAAAACAGGTAAAGAAAAGAGGACAGCTCGAGAAGTAGAGAGAGAAGAAGCAGAAAAGGTGAATCAAAATGATGCAAAGTGCCAAAGGATTGTTCAACAAAGAAGGACAGGAGGGTTTAACAAATTACTTTGCCTTTTTTTGTGTAGTCAGAGTGAAGGTGGATGAAGGCGGGTTGGTGGAGGAGGGTGGATAACGGTTGGTGGCATTATCGCCTACACGGCTGACAGGGAGGTCTGAGTCTAAAGCTCTCTCTCATTACATATGCGTGCACATTAGCAGGGACGGCTGTCTTGCTAAAGGTCAGGGTTGGAGGATGCTGGCACGACAGAGAAGCACAAAGCGGTGAGCATCCAACCTTCAGGCTCACCTCTTTGAACTTCAATCATTTTGGCCTAGGCTTAATAGGTCCCTGGGGAGGATCAGAAGCAGAAAAGGCATGGGTGGGGGCTTAATGGGACATCACGCCACCATGACATTTTAATTAAGACTCCCAGACATTAGCATGCCAGGAGTTGGACTGTTACAATGGAGCCTATGTAAAAGCAATTGACAGAAGCCATTGTTTCACGTGAGTCTGTGTGTCACATATACTCTATGGGACAACATGACAATATGATGAAGATATTAGAACCCAAGAATTTACAACCAAGGTACTCCCTCAATTTCAAAAAAGTTGAGTCGTTTTGTAAAATCTAAACAGAATAAACTCTCATAAACCCATATTGTATTCACAATGGAACCATATCAAATATTTGAACAGAGGAAATCTGCCATTTTAAGAAAAAATAAGGTCATTTTGAAATTTATGGCAGCAACACGACTCAAAAAAGCTTGGACAGAGGCATCAATTGGCTGGAGAAGTAAGTGGTGAGAACAAGGAAGAGCTGGAAGAACATTTAGCAAATAATTAGGTTAACTGGCATCAGGTCAGTAACATGACTGGGTATAAAAAAAGCATCTTAGAGAGTCAGAGTCTTTCAGAAGTAAAGATGGGCAGAGCTTCACCAATCTTTAAAAAGCTGTGTCTACAAATTGTCAAACAATTTCAGAATAATAGTCCTCAACATAAAATTGCAAAGACATTGAATATGTCATCATCTACAGTACATAGTTTCATCAAAAGATTCTGAGAATCTGGAGAAATCTCACAAGGGACAAGGCCGAAACACATTAAAGGATTTCCGTGAGCTTTGGGCCCTCACACGGCACTGCATTAAAAACAAGCATGATTCTGTGATGAACATCACCGCATGGGTTTAGGAATACTTCCAATAATCACTTTCTGCGAACACTTTTTGCCGTGCCATCAACAAGTGTACGTTAAAGCTTTATCAGGCAAAGCTCATTTAAAATGATCTGTGGCAAAGTGGAAACTGTTCTGTGGTCAGACGAATCAAAATTTATTTTTGTTTGGAAACCATGGGTGCCGTGTCCTCTGGACTAAAGAGGAGAGGGACCTTGTGGCTTTTTACATTAGTGCTTACGGAATGGGCAGTTTGCACATCTGAAAAGCTTTTAGCTTTTAGAACAGCACATGCTCACAGACAGCATATTTTTCAGAGAAGGCCTTGTATGTTTCAGGTACTGACCCAGGTACTGACTGTCTGCAGTTCAGACCTTTCACCAACTGAAACAATTTGGCGCATCCTGAAACACTAAATACGACAAAGAAGATCCAGGACTGTTCAGCACGTAGAATCCCATATCAGGCAAGAATGGAATAACATTGCTCACCCAAAACCCCAGCAACTGGTCTCCTCAGTTCCCTGCCTTTTGCAGACTGTTGTAAAAAAAACTAGGAGATGCTACACTATGATACACATGGCCCTGTCCAAACATTTTTTAGGTGTGTTGCTGCCATCATTTCAAAATTACTTTATTTTCTCAAAATCTTAATTTTCCAGTTTAAACATTTGATACACTTTCTATTTGCTATAATGAATAAAACATAGGCTGATGAGATTTGCGAATCATTGCATACTGTTTTTATGTAGATTTTACACATCTTCACAACTGTTTTGGAATTGGTGTTGTAGTTTTCTTTAGATGGTGATCAAGAACATAACTGTATACATTGTGTAATCAAGGCCAATGTTTGTATATGTTGCATAATCAAGTGGCATGCATTTATATTAGGATTTAACACTGCTAAGATTCCACTCCTTAATTGTGCATCACTGTTATGGTATTTCTCCTTCAATTTTCCAGTATTAAACTGAACTGAGTTCATGAATACTTGATGAGAACACACAGTTTAAAACATTAGTAAGCTGCAGCTCAGAATGCAGTGCTCCTCGGGACTGCTGTACAGTATAGTTGGTACAATTTGTTACAAGTAATCACTGATAATGACATTGACATTTTTTAAACTTCTGTGTGCGTTATGTGTTGTGTTATTCCTTTAAAGAGCTTGCACTTGACATTACTGTACAGGTTACAAATACAAACAGAAAGGGTTTTGAGTGCAGGACACACTAACATGATGTACCAAACCGGACGTTTGTCAGCTGTCATTCAATCAAATCAAGAAGAAAAGTGAAATCGGGGATTGAATCAATACTAATCAATACTAATAATCAATTGACTGAACTAGAACACACAATTGTAAAACTGCAAATTGATGCTGAAATTCGTTTTGCATGCATCACTTACCCACAAATCACACTTCAAATCCAAGTGAAATAATCAACTTTTAGTATAAGTACATACTTTGTGATTGACTTTGACAAGACAAAGTGAATTCGACACTGAACATTCATTCAGCGCAAAACTGCGTAACATGAGTTGGCTATATTATACGTCTGATATGCTTTTCTTAAAAACACTTTGATAACAAGCACCAAAGAGTTGGCCTTCAGAAACAGCCAGCCTGCAAATTTTAGACAAATCTTATAAAGGAAATGCTTAATTGCACTTTTACTTGTTAATGTTAAATAATAGAATATTTATAATAAAACATTTTACTCCTTCATACATACTGACAATGGTGCAGCGCCTTCTTCTGTCACCACTTCTGTTCATACCATTCACAATAAAGTCCTATCCCTATGCACTGTGTGACTAAACTTCATGATTTGATTGACAGCTGACAACCTTCTGGTTATAGAGATATACTGAGATTTCATGTGTTTGTGTGTTTTACATGTACATATGTGAATGTTTCATATTAACATGTGCAAGTGTTTCATATGTATGAATGCGAGTACTTGATATTTCATGAGTATGTTTGTCATCGTCCTTTTTTCCAGCCGCAGAATGTAGACATTTTCAGTGGCAAGCACTGTATACTACACATACAATGATGGTGACATAGTGGAGCATTTAGCTCCAGATGAGTCGGTTAAGACCAAAACAGAGCTAAAAATTCAGGTGGCACAAAATATGACTCCAAATGGATGCTATGGTGTTGTTCCATGTCTGTTGGATGTGAAGTTCACTAGCTTGTTGCACTGCTCCAAAGTCTGAAAAATAAAGAAAAAATTGTCAGTGCTGGCTAAAGAATCATTTAGCAGTATTTGCATATTATATGCATTTTTAGATAAACATTCATCTTTCTTCTTTATGAAAATTAAATAACTTCAGTGAGTTTCATCACAGCAATTACTCTTTGTCAATATTACATAACAATAATTTATCTAGCTGTTAATTTACAGGGATTTTATTGCTCCTTAGCCTAAGGGTCTTGCTTTTCAATTTTGCAGTAAGTGATTTTTACAAAAAGAAAAGCTAAAAGACTGGAAATAAATTAAACAAACAGCTAAGAATCTGAGGACGACTTCAATAAGAACGGCATTTGATGAGCTACATCTGAAGCAGAATTAGAATAAATATAAACAATAGCCAGCATTACACATGCATACATGTGCCCACACATGCACATACCCTCTCCAGTCTTCATATTGTTTTTTCTTATCTTCAAATTACAGCCAGTCAGTATGATGAACTTAATGGACTTGTCTCTTGCCCCGAATTTGACAAATCCCAGCTATGAAGAGAGAAGGCGCTATTGATCTACAGGGCTACCTAATTTATCACAACACCTGAAGTTCTTCAGAAAATATTTGACCAAGGGGGTTGTTCAATACTATTTTCTTCCTGGCTCCACGGAATGAAACTGCTCTTCTTCTGTAAAAAAAGTGAATGATGACAGGTGTCAGAAGAGGATGAGATTTGTGACAGAAACTCTCTCTCTGCTGCCTTTCACTCCTGCAAGCTCCATTGACAACATGAATAGTCTCTAGGCTCTCTAACAAGTGATTTACAGACCAGAACAGTGCAGATGTGCCTAGTCTTATTTTACTTTCCTGCTGCCCTGGAACAGAATCAGTATGCGCGCCATCATTCTGGTCACCATATATGAGCTCTATCCCAGACCTACAGATGGTAGAGCACGTTTAATTGCATTTTGTTACCTCCATCTCATACCAGGTCTTGTCCTCTGAGAGGGTCCAGGTCTTCCTATACTCCCACAACAGATCACACAAACGTAGCAATCTTTATAAGTGCAGAGGGAAACCATTGTAAGGGGACTGACCCTGCTGAGAACAGGGCACTAATAGCAGTACCTTTTAAGCCAAATGTGATAGCAACTGAAAAGCCTCATCCCAAAGTGCACAGGCAACTAACTCCTGCACATTGTGCTGTATCTCCAGTGTGTCTCCAGATGACGAAGACACAAAAAATAAATACAAAGTGTACTTTGTGCAGGTATAGCTGTATGTGCATGAGCACATGTACTGCATGGGAAGATATTTATATATATAAGTAGTAGGTAAAATGTGACTACACTGACTATTTTGTCTTGAGTAAATGCAGTCACTGACTAAAGATGGTTCATCTATGTTACTGAGCAGTGGGGAGTCCCATACTGCTTTGGCTTTTCACAGTCATGTTGAATGTGATGTTGACATGTGTCTACCTGCAGTGGCACCCCTTCACTAACGCTTTATTAAAGTTATTTTTAAAAAATTATGCTCATCAGGGGAATCGTAACCTACTCATACACACATAAGCACACCGCACGAGCCGGCTACTGTGTACAGCTTTAAATGACTCTGAACTCACCCCTCAACTGTGCATCTTAAAATCTGCATGTGTGAAATGTGTTTTTCAGCATGGAATATTAAAATTTGAGTTTAAAGCCAAGCTTCTCTGTCTTTCAGTGGTTCTTCGTTGCAGCTCAGGGGAAATCATTTAAAAGTTGGGAAAACTTGTGTTTGACAATGTTCAGTGAACATGTGAAGGTTGTCCAGAGGATCTATCACACAACTGACTAAAAAAGCAACAGAACCAGTGAAACCAATGAAATAATACTGCTGCTACAAATTGGATCCTGTAGAGTGGATTATCTGTTCATATCCTAAAAAAGATCAGTATTTAGTCAAATCACATCAGCTGTTCAACTAGATGATTTTATTTTTGGAAAACTGTATTCTGTGTCATCAGTTACTCATGGAAATTCAGCCATATCGATTAAAGGTACTTTACTAGGCACAGTTTACCACACTGAGTCGCTTTATATACAGTACATGTACCTTCTTGGATTCTATCAGTGTGTTGTACTGTAATAGTCCTGTGGATATATTCTCAGGGTTTCTTCTGGCATCAGAGGATTGATCTACACCAGTGAGAGTCTACTTTGTTTCCTTGCTGAGTGTTAAGCTATCAGCGTAATGATGAACCTGTGACAGAAGCCGCACCAAACAGCCTCTGCACAGAGAGTTATGATGCCAGCCGTTAACAGATCGGCAACACGGGCACAGGAGATAAGTCCCCAGGGTGATGTCCTGTGACTCTTAGAGAGAGAATGCTCTTTTTACTCCTGCTTTTTCACTGGCATACCTTCCCTTTCCATTTCTTTCTCTCAGTAGCTTATAGGGCAGGAGGTTTTGAGCTACCACAGAAAATGAGAGCCATGAATTTTTATTTATGTCCTTTCACTTCAAGGATCTAATAACCCTTTTTTCACTTCTAGCTCTTAATGTCTGACATCATGCTACTATACTGCACAACCTCATGTAAACTGACACTGAAGAAACACTATAATTAATCACTGGACATGTTTAATTGCACATCAGTGTTAGTGACTGTAAAGAGCATTACTTATTAAAACTTAACAAAACATAAGAGGATAGTTGATAGATCGTAAATACATTTGCTTTCTTGCATAGAGTTAGATAAGAAGATTGAAACAATTCTGTCTTCGTATTTCATTAAACATACACTTAGCTTAGGAAAGGGAAGAAACACTTAGCCTGGCCCTGTACAATGGCAACAAAATCCACATACCAGTACCTCCAAAACTCACTAAAAACAAATCACGAAAACTGCTAGTTGCCTGTACACACACAAGAGGAAACTTGCTGAACTTAGACTTTGTGCTAAGCTACGATAACTGGCTGTTGGCCATAGCTTTCTATTGGCATATACAAACAAAATGACCAACATAAGTTTTTGACTTGCATTAATAACAGAGTCTATTAGTGTAACACATTTCAGGGATTTGGGCAGCCATCCGCTAGAGCGGCTAATTGTATTGTTTCATCTCAATGTTAAGGACCAAAATACTGAACTAATACAGTACATCCACACTATTTCAGCCAAGTCAATTTCAGGTTTTAAATAGACATCTTACAGTATATTTGAAGTAGTTCATATTAATAACTGGCCAACTAACTTACATGTGCCAGTGATAGCTTCTCAACAAAGTTTGCAAGAAAGTGCTCTGAAAAAATGTAAACCTAAGTAAATCTATCATCTCAAGGTTTCATCAAAGTTTAGGGAGAGATTTAGTATTCATAATGAAAGCAATTTGGAAAGGCACTCCACCTACGGCAAAACAGAATGGGACTTATAATCCTGAGCATCAGAGCTGAACGTCTCAACTAGTGCGGGCTCCATGTAAATGGGCTTAATCAAAAGCTTTACATCTGCCGGTGTCATAATTCCGATGGAAGGTCATTACTAGTTTGGGGAGCAGCTGAGCATTTCTCCATAAAAAAAAGAGAAAAACTAATTAGTTTGAACAACAAAAAAACAAAAGGGCTAAAACATGGCTGCACTGCGGGCTATCTCGCAGATAACTCTCTTAGCCAGACACGTTTCGTAATTAGTTTTTCCCCTCCACTGGGATATTCAATAACCTGCAGTTGAAGTGATGGAAGAGGAGATAGTGATACTTATCTCAAATGTTTTCTCGCCACAAAAAGTAATCCTGTCATTCAAAAGGAGAGGATTAAAACTAGAAAGAGTGCTCATGTTTTTTTTTTACTGGTAAACAGGTTTTGAGGGACGAACATTTCTACATGGATTTAGCAGAAAAGCAGATTTATTCCATTCTGGTTCATTTTTTTATCTCCCTGCAGACCTCTCTCAAACTTTTTCCTTGTTTGTAAGTAAACTAATTTGCATGAAGAACATAAAATAATGAACTGAAACGATAAGTAACTTAAATGAGGCTAGGGACAGGCATTTAGAAGATTCATTTATAGGTGCTGCAGTGCTTTTTTCTTACATGTTAATATGTATCTAACTGAAGGAACTTTCAATTGAAGACCCAGTTGTTGGCCAATAACCAGTGTCACTGACACTAGTCAGTGGCACTGATCATTGTAGTATTTCCAACATGGAATGAAGCTACTGTCCAAATATCTGCTTTGTTTATTTTGTATATACATTTGAAGACAAACATCTTGTACTTGTGCATATGCTGGTTGAATAATTCCAAGATAAACTCCTCTCTTGTGAAGCATAAAAACAACAGCCTTCATCTCTACCAAATTTTCTGTCAGTCTGTGATGTGGCCCTGGGGGGCCCCAGACACTAGCTGTTGGCTCTGGGGCAGTGATGGAGAGATATGTTGGTGCATTCACATGTCCAGAGTCTGGGAGATGTGATTTCTTCTGACAGCTTGTTTGTTCTCATTCCACCTGGCTGCAGCCAACCCCACCACGGGACAAAGCTGCTTGTAAGCAGCAAAACATACACCATTCTTACCTGTACATTTGAAGATGCAAACCCTTTATTTCATATATCTTACGCATGCTCATAGATGTTTTTTGCATATTTTAGTTGGACACATTCCTTATCTGGCTTTTCTGTAATTTACTGCTTTCTCTGTGGTGTCATGATAAATTTAGAATAACACACATGTTCATCAATGCAACAACAGTTGTGCCATACTTTGATGCTATGAATTTAATTTTAGCCAGGTTGTGGAATGGCTCTGGACAATGTCTGTCTGCAGGTTGGTCAGCTGGTCTATTGCTTGGTCTTGATGATAATGTTTCAACAACTTTTACATTCATGGTGCCAAGGAGACAAATTAACAGTATCTTGAGAAAAATATAAGCATCTAACAGACTGATTGATATTAATTTCCCCCATAGATAAAAACTTGTTGACTTTTGATTAGACCAGATTTTTCCTGTTTTGCCACCAGCAAGTTGATACTTGTGCTTTTGAGTGAAATGTCATTACAGCTATTAGCTGTAGTGATGTGTTGTTTGCGAACAAGCCAGCTTTAATAGCCGATTCTTTGTAGTGAACGAGAAGAATCGACTCCCATCGTGGAGAGCCGAATCTTCAGCTCTGTTGAGAATCCATGCAGGCAGGGGCAGGACTTTATTTTGATGGGCACACTATGAGGCCCATCACATGCAAAGACAGACTAGGATCATACCATTATGTGATACAGACGACAACAGCGTGGTGGTGCAGGCCAGGTACAGAGTGACAGAGAGACTTAAATGCAAGTTTGTGGGGAAAAGTTAAGAAATGAACAAACATTTCTGAATGACAACCTGCACTAAAGACTTTTGTCTAATCTAAAGTGTCATAGTTTTAAGAATTTGGTCTTTATTTATTTGATTTGTTTGCTGTGGTTAATGTGGTTCTGTGTTCAGTTGTTCATTTAAAGGTGTAATTAAACTTAAATTTAAAAGTAATTCAGATTTTTTTGTAACGAAAAAAAAAAAATGCACTCCCATTACTAATTAGATGGACTGCATGAAAATTTGCACACACATTCATCTTCCCCTCACAATAGACAGCTTTCATAACCCCTTAATGCTTTTGTCTAGCAACTAAAATGGTCAGCATTTTGGAGTGTCCAATACTAATTATCCCATCAGCCTCAGCTACACTCGCCAGGTGCTAATTAGCAAATGCTAGCATCATTAAATGCTAAACTTAGGTAGGTTGCATGCTTAACTGCTAAACTGGCAATAATATTTTATTCATAAGCATGTAGCCATGCTGCACAGTCTCAAAGAGAAAGAGCTCCTAGAATGCAGACCCTGATTTTAACAGAAATACTGTTCACTTAGTTACTACTTTATTTCTCTCTGTGTTTAACAGCTCAACACATATCATAGATATTTTACATTTGACAGCAAATACCTACTTTTTTAATGTGTTGGGAGTTTGCTGTAACTGAGGCTCGAAGTGAAATGTTTATAAGGAACTGTGAACTACCTTACAAGTAGGCTGGAAAAGGCTAAATGACCGAACAAGGGCAGCTTCAAAATTTTCAGCATGATACAATATAAATCTTTTGGAAACTGTCATTACTTTTAACTACAGTTTTGGTTGGACTTTAGGAATCATTGGAGTGTTTTTGAGAAATGGATTGGGTGCCTGTGTGCAGCCATGTGGTGGCATAACGAGTTTGTTTGTACGAAGACTGATGCGTCTGTTTTTATGATCCAGCCTGCTATGCATCTCCAAAAAGTGCTTGGCCGTTTACAGAGACATCAAGCCAAATCAATAGGCTGTGAATGGACAGGTCACTAAACACTCACTCCCTCATTAAGACGACCAGCTCATATTTTAGATACACACATGGGCACAAACCAACACTGCAAATACACTAAAGTGCTAAAGGAGGCAGAGAAATACCAAACAGCCTTTGCTGGAAAGCTACATCATACAGTAAAACCCACACTGTTCATCTCTCGCTACATCTTTAGGTCTGACAAATACCTCTATAAATGAATTCAAGGAAATGTTTCAGTGCTGCATCTTTGCAGGCATGAAATATGTGAATGATGTGAATGCTCATTCTCCAGGAAAGCTCAGAGAGCACCATGGAAACCTGATAAAAAACATGAAAGCATGTAAAGGACACAATGCCAGCTGAGCTATCAAAAGAAGTTCATGTAATTCTTCAGAGAGTTGGATGAGCTTGGTTAAATACAACTGTTTTTTAAGGTTGCTAAAAAACAAGGTTGCTATACTGCAAACTTTGCTGACTCAAAAACAATCACAAACTAAACTGTGCACACACATACAGTATGTGCACCTCTGTTGTTCAAAGCCACTGGAGAGAGGGTAGACAGACTTTTGAAGATGTCCCCCTGAGTTGCAGACCACTCTCTGCTCATCCACATTCACAAAGCATATCATTAAACATAATAGGGTTTTTATCTGACTGTCAAGAAATACCGCTGCATTTGCATTCAAATTTAATTTGCCATACTGAAATTCATGCACCCAAGATATCTTGCTGTGTGTCCTCCCCATTGTGTCGCACACATATGCACACACACACACACACATACAGTACCTGTACACACATCCTGTGCTCATCATTTTTAATACCATCATAAGGAGTGAAGATGTAGCATAAGGCCTCTATATTTTCTTCTCTGGTGTAGGGATGTTTGCTGCTGTTCACCCGTGGAAACATTTAAAATCTCATATAGTCTGGATTCGGTAGTTCCAGAATTTGATGACATCCAGTAATGTACATCATTTTTATTTATAGCTTGTTTTATTTAAATTGATTCATTTGAATTGCTGAATAGAATAAGTTAGTATTTGTGTAAATCCACTAACTAATCTGTATATGATTTCAGGTCCTACTAAGCTAGCAGCAAGATTTAGTGTAATGAGTGGAAACACTATGCTGTCAGAACAAATTACAACGCAAATGAGTGTAAAAAAGCTTGCAGCTAGTAGATGGATCTTTACCTTTTGTCCTCCAATCTTAAACAAATAGAATCCCATAGATTGGAGGAATGGGGCTGTTGTGAAAAAGTGAGGCTCCTCTGCCTCTCTGTCTCTTTTCTGTCTTTTTTTTAACCTGGAGTAATGCAGACTCCATTTCACAGACAAAATATCCTCTGTAGAAGCTGTCAAAGTGTTTACCCACAGGCCTGAGTCTCTATCTGAGGCCTGACATCTAATATAGAGAACTGGCCTGCAGCACCAACCGCCTTCCCTGCCAAACGTCCACGGCGAGAATGAGAGAGAGAGAGAGAGGGAGGAGGAGGAGGGGAGGGAGACGAGGTGCAATGGGAGAGGGAGGCTGGTCAGGCGGGGACAAACCGGTGGGCAAGAATAGAGAGGAAGGGAGGGTGATGAAGAGAAGAGGAGGTTAGAGGACAGGGTGTAGAGATATGTGAAATGAGAGGGAGAGAATGAGAATGAGCGAGGCGAAATTCTCAACAGTCCTCAATTGGTAGAAAGGCACAAAGTAAGTAAACACAAACACAACAGTACGGCGTCACAGACTGAGAGAAGAGAATATCCCAAGGGTACCTTGACTCACGTTTACTTTTGTCACCAGTGGCATTTTGTTCACAAAAAACACAATGCAACATCTGACGTAAGGGTTAATGAAACTGAAATAGCATAAAATTTCACACTTAACATGTATAACTAATATAAGCTCATGAATTGGTTCTCAAGAATTTCTTGAACTTATTTACCACCTTGTTAACCTTGTCAGAGAGATTGAATATCCAGCTTTGAAAATCAAATCACCTTTCCTGGTGAAACATAGTTTTTCCTTGGGTGTGCTACTTTACTTTATTGTACCTTAGGAATGTGGAGGTAGCGAAGGTACATGTTTTACAACCTATAAGGAAGACATTTCTATAAAATGGGAGTCGCCTCTTGAGCATCATCAAGTTTTATTATCATCTTTAGCTTGCACAAGGAGAGCAGAACCTAAACGGAGGCTGCCTCTCCGTCACAAACACGTAGTCACAACACACACACACCTGCTGTATAATTTCTTTAGCCAAATGTTCTCATGTTATACATACTGTATGTACACACACACACACACACACACACACACATACCACACACACTGACAGCACAATGGGGGACCTCAATCCAATTAGCTTGATTATTAATTAAAGTGTGTACTCAGAGGAGAGCTGGTGCTGGTGGAGGCAGCTCAAAGGGGGCATCTGCTGAGAGGGCTCTGGACTCACTGTAGCAGTAAGTGATTAGACTGCGTGGCCAACACACCTATCTGTGTTCTCTGCATTCACACAGAGGCACATGCACTACATACACAGCACACGCATATGATGGAATGAGCGAACACACTACAGTGAGTGCACTCTATTTCCCTTTTCTCTTCTTTTCTTGCAAATCAAGCAAACACACACATGTTCTCTTTATGCTCGGATTTGTGTTGTGCTGTTGTACATGCAAGCAGACAGTCATCAACATCATTATACACACAGTATCTGTGTTCTTTTGCTCTGGCTCTGCCTCTCCATCACAAGATATTCTGAATGAGAAAAGAAGAAAAGAGGAGCTGGAGGGATATTGCTAAGGGGGGAAATTAAAGATGAAAAAGAAAAACTCCTTGTCAGAACACTTACCTAGATATGCTCAGTTACAGAAATGAGCAGCTGCAGCGACGTGTTTGTGTCAAATGTCCAGAAATTATGAGGACATGGCTGATTTGATCAGAATGATCTGACTTTGTGGATGTTGGAACAAATGATGTTTCATTGATGAATGTGTATGTTATTCATTAACATACATAAACTGTAACTCAAAATACACATCTCAGATTTATTGTCGTATCTACTGTATATGAAGCAGAATAGAATGGATACAATTTTTGCTGAGAAGACACATGAAACATTTATAATTCTTCTACAATCTAAAATTCCTTTGTTTCTACTCACCTACACTTGAAACATGCAGCTGCTCCAGTGGAATGACCTTACATTACCTAAAGACAGATTAATCAGTAAGCTAATCCTTCCTCACAGAAGGTAGGCTATGCACTACTGTGTTTTGAAGCATTGCTGTGTCACGTAAATCTTGATAAATGCAATGTATTTGCAAGGAGATTCTAGTTTTATTATTTTTTCATTCTTATCATTTCTCAGATTTTTGAGATTCACTTAGAAATTTTATTCAGTGCATATAGTTTTGAAATATAAATGTTAAAGTACTGTATAAACTAGTATTTCTATTCATTTGACTGTGCCTAATACTCCATCACAAATATGGCCGAATCTAAAGTTATTAGGGAATTAGTAGTTTACATGCACATATTAAATATATTCTATACGTGTACAGTATATAAAATATAAAGTGATAAAATAACAATTTCATAAAGTAATTGTAGTGCTTAGTATTTTACTCGTATCTTGTTCCTGTTCCTGTGAAATGTACTCAATGTCACACATACTACAGCTGAGATTAATTTCATGTTAACTATGGGTATGCTATTTTCAAAGGTCCTTGTTGAGCGTTAGAAATTATTTCATGTGAGGAGGATGGGGCAATGAAACACATCCTTGGAGGCAAGGCTCCTCTCGTCGTTTCATCCACAGCGATGAATTAATGTGTTCTGCTGACCCCATGACCTGCTGATTTACACTGCATCTCAAAGACACGGGTTGTAATAAAACTTCTACCAACGCATCCGTGCTCTCTTGCCTAACTGGTTAATGCAATACACAGTGTGCAGAGCTCCAGCAGGGACATTTAATGAAAATGAGGAAGCACAGAGAAAAAAATGGGAGAAAACCTTTCTGAAATTAATCGAGGACCTCTATTAAAGAAACAAAGGTGGAGGAAAAAAAGATCATAATTGAAATCCCACACAGAGGGCTTCTCTTTGAGGCTATGGCAGAACTTCTTTATTCGCTAACTTTTTGATGTTGTGCTCACTGACAAGCCAAGAAGGAGCTCTACATTACACAGGTACATTTTCCCCTTAGAGTGTTTTGAGCAAACTGAATGATTTGACAAGACACATAGTGGAGACGACAGATGCTCATCTGCAAGCATCTGATAAACATCTCAAATGGGAGCTGTGCCAAAGAGGCCCAAATAGAATATGCAGCTGCAAGGAAAATCAACCCGAAAAGTAAACAGACAAAATCCCTTAAATTGAATTTTTTAGAAACCATGACAAATAACTGCATCCGTATTTATCAAAATCAGAAACTAATGCTGCAAGGCACTACAGCACAGCAGGGCTGGCCTCTGATCCAAGGCAAGCCAACTGCCTGCAGCCTGACACTTTCCTGAGGCCCCCATCCATAAAACATTTTTTTCTTTTGCCCTATAGCAAACTCTGTTACGTTTCCAAAGATTCTAGTCCTGAAACTAGGTTCACAGGTTAACAGGTCCAGCTCTGCATGCTTGCAAAGAAAGAACATTTGCCACAACATCAGAAAGACATGACCACAGTATAGACTGCACGCAATTTCTTTTTTATCTTGGGTTCACTTTCCACCCACTTTTGCACTTTTCAATTCTTATGCATTTGTGCTTAAATAAGTGCACTACAAGTGTATAGGCCTATAAACCTGGGGTGTGGATAAATCAATGATTCTTTAAAATGACAACAATGACTCATCCTTCCTTGAGTCTAATATTCTAATATAAGAATATTTATTTGTAAGCCTATAAAGTAGTCTAATAGCCCATTTCACAAAATATCTAAATCAGTAGTATCTCCGACTTTTTGTTCAAAGTAAACTTTGATGTATGACTGCTGAAATTTAAGACACATAGTCACAGAGATGTGTATCAAATCAATTAGATGTTCTTGTCAAGGATCTTTTTTTTTACATAAGCATTAATGGTGATTTAATGAAACTTGTTTGCTCCTAAAAATCATAATTTTACTATATTGAAAGTTGTTGATATTATAGAAAGTACATTTAATGAAATAAAAATGGGGACTGTGAATTTTATAATTGTTTCAAAATTTGTATTAAGAAAACAAATCAAAAGCTGTGTTTCCAATAAGCCTATGCCTCTGCCTTATTTGTTGCTGAAACTAATAATTGCCTCCACGCCTACAGTACAAGCACCTTGCCATCTAACAGTACAGCACATTAATTTGATACCTTTTTCAGTTTAGCTCAGTTGCAGTTTGAATTTTGGGTCAGCCGGTAAATTTTGAAAGCAGGTGTTTTACATAATCCAGTAGACATCACCTGTTTGACAAATGCCGTCAGCAGTGCTGCCTCTCTATTCTTGCTTGCTCCCACCAGCTCTGACACTGTTCTGAGAGGAAGGAGGAGGAAAAGTTCAATAACCAAAGAAAACAACAGAGACTATTTTGTTTTAATAGTATTTCATTAGGATTTCGAATGATCTGATTTTCAAGCTTAGGTTTATATATTGGTCATATTTACAGTTAACATGCATTTAATATGTATCTCTGTTTAAGAGTAGTGGTTAAACTTAAACATGCCACAAGAGTCATGATCTGTCTGGCTTTAACACAGTTTGATAGTATCATTGACTTCCTGTCTGCGAAGGTGCTGATCAGTTGTTTGCAACAAGTTGACAGAAGAAAAAAAAACCAGCAGATATCTGAGCCACTAGAAAAAACTAAAATGCGGGTGGGAGAATCAGGAGTCCTAAAAGCATTATTATAATTGATAAATAATTGCTTTCTTTTCAAACTACATAAGAAGCAGTCTCATACTGTACCTGTTTCCAGTATTTATACCAAGCTTAATAACATCATTAAAGTAAATCTGAAACTATAACCCCATCTTCAGCTTTGTGAATCATCACCATGGTATGCAATACAAATCTGTGCACAGCCCACATTCAGAATGCTGTACACCAATCATGCATTGGACTTTTAAAAAACTTTTCATGTGGCCATATTTTCACGTGCAACCTGTACACATAGACATTTCCATTTTGTGTCATAAAATTATATGACACTGCTGTTCCTGTCTGACATTGCTGTCCAGAGTGCTGATTCTGGAGCTGTCCCAGGTACTCAATGTCAGCCCTGAGCCCTGAAAGTTTTTCTCTCAGGCTGCTAGAGTCTCCAAGATGCTCCAACACAAAGGGGGTTAAGGCTGTTTGTACTGTACTCAGCCTGATAAACAGAGTGCAAATAAGTATAAAGTCCACTGTGGTATGGTCGGTATTAAAATTTCAGGAGTAAAGGACAGAATTACACTTATGACGTTTTTTCTGTGCTTGAGTTCCATCAGCAATACTATAGAACCAGTACTGACATATTCTTATTGTAATAAAATTAGTTCTTAATGAACTTGTTTAGTTAATAAAGTAATCAAAGGTATTATCAATTTGTTGGATTGAAGTGATTTTCTCTTTAAAGCTCTCGTGCTTTTTTTTAGGTGTGTGGAGTGAGTGTGTTGCTGAGTGGGGGAGTAAATAAGGCTGGATAACAGCTTCTGTCTGTGTGTCTCTTTCACTTTGTAAACAATGTGACTGAGGTTTGGGCGGGACCTTGGATCCCAAGGTTGAGGGGGTGTCTGTTGATTGGTGTAGACATTTCCTATACAAGGACTGCCACCTGCTCCATTTAAACACACACAGACACACACACAGATATATTTATCAACTCACACAAATGTGTGCACAGACACATTTACACACTGAGAAGCACACGTTGTAGAGACAGACATTAACACTAATACACACACACACAATCCTCTGGGGACAGGTGGCATAGACCATACATGGGTGGCGCAGTGACCACAGAAGTGATTCTTTACTGCCACCACCTTATCTGATTCTACAGGATAACCTTTGTAGAGCAAGGACACAGAAAGACAGAGTTGCTGTCTGACACCATCAACTCCTCCTAGATGGCTGAGGTAAAAATGGGAGCTTTCCAGTGCACCTGAGCTCAGAGCTGTTTCCTAAAAAAGAACTCTTTTTCTTTTGATTGAAGTGTCCAGTTCATGTGTAATATCACTTTTTATTTAATCTTCTAACCTATATGTAAGTCAGTGGATGGATATTAGAAAGTATAAGTCATGTTGATGTGTTAGTTTCAACAACACAATGATTAAATACATAATTGCTGTAAATACAGCTTATACTGATGCTACATTAGACTCAAGCAGGCAACCCCCCACCCCGCCGCTTCTCTCAAACAAGGCAGTCTTGAGGCTGTCTCGTGTAAAGGGTAAGAAGGCCATTTTCAACATTTCAGACATTTAAATGGCCGAGGCTGAAAATTGAGTTTGTCGAAAGTGCATAATGGGAATCTGTTAGGGAGGAATGAGAATGGGCAGAAAGGAATGCCATTCTGGAGGAAAATATCACCTGTGGTATGACATTTGAATAAGAATTGAATGCATTATACAACTTCTGAATTATCTCAAACTTTGAATAAAGGAAACGTGACATGACCTAAACCTCTCTACACACTGCATGCCTTTACATGATCAATACTTACATTATACTTCACTGAAGCCTGAAATTATTGCACATGCTGTAAAAGGCCAAGATGTAACGGGAGGGTTTTTGGAAGAACAAACATTTGAAAAAGAACAAATGTCAGTGAAATTTACATAATTTAAAATGAGCCAGAGGATTTTTTCCCTGCAATTTTCTTTTATAACTTCTCTATTTCCACATTATACATATTCACTTGAAATGAAACTATAAATTGCAGTATATTGATGAATTAAATCTAAAAAAAAACACAGAGGAAAAACCATAATGACCAAATTAAAATACAACACAAGTCTTTATGATGATTGTAGAAATAGTGAGTGTGTGCTGCAATGTGACAATAATACATAATAGAACTGCCAGCAGCATTTAGTTCATGCTGTGTTTAATTCTGCAGGAATAATGATAAAAGGAAACAATCAAAATGTGTGTGAACACAATAAACAGAGCGATGGAATGGGCTATTGCTCTCCCACAGGGAATGATTGAGCCCTAACTGGGGGTGGCTGAATAAATCACACTCCTATCTACAGTACCTCATGACCTCCAGTACACCCACCAGCTTTTCCTCTGAACAACCTCCCGGTTTTGTTCTGTACAGAACATTTTCAGACACCAAGTTTTGTTCTGTACAGAACAAAATACGGTGTTAGAGGCTGGCATGCACACAAGGCTTGCTGTTGTAATTTTAGTATTTAAAAAAAAGGAAATCTAGGAATTTAGTGTTGCTTTTTTCATAAATATATAAAAAAGAAAATGCAAATGTAAGTAAATCAATAATTTCTTTCTTTCTATTTTTTTTAAAAGATTTTTTTCATGAAAAAGAATACAACTGAAAACAATGAGTCTTATCTGTATAATGCAGGAGTACAGGTAAAAGTTTTTAAGCTGAGTGTGAGTGTGCTCAAGAATGTGACTGCTAATAGCTATTGTAATTTCTTAATTACAACCGTAATTTGTGTCACACCTGTGTGTTTTTAAATGTGGGTTTCTTTTTGTGTATGTTCTCAGAAACTGACAGTAGCTGAAAAGTTGTCTACATTTGTATGTTAATAGGTGCCTCTGCATCTCATTGTGCCTTTACACAACGTGTGTATTTGTCTGTGCACATGTTACCTCCTCCATTTCTATGGAAATCAAACGCAGCAGCAGTCACAAGTTTACACATTTCCCCTGTTTTGACTCCATTCAATCAACTGTGTGCATAATTACCCTGGTGCTGTATGGTAATCTACTGGGACCCAAATATTGCAGTTTGACAAATCCTTAATTTGTATTCAGTTTCTACACAAAGCATCAATCGTGCTTTAGCACACATGCTGCCCACCAACCCCCACCCTTTTTCCTCTCACACACACACACACTCCCCACCAACCACGCCCCTCCCCGCTCCCCAGAAACACAGAGCAGTGTGGAACCGAAAGCTGGCTGATTAGAACAGCAAGACATGCTGGGATCTGGGTTTGTCATTAATATTTCCCTCTTCCAGATGGTGCCTCCTACAATGCAAAAAGATACCACCACTGGGCCAGGAGACAGGGAGGGGTCCTGGTTTGGAGGGATGGACAAAATGAAAAAAATAAATTAAACATCTTTTTCCCTGAAGATGGATGGCCAGTGACAGCTGTTGGTTACTGCCTTTTACTTCACACACAGTTTTCCAATCACTTTATTTATTGTTTAGTCTCATTGTTCCCCCTAAAATGTAACCATGTGACATGTGACAATTAAGTCTTTAATGCTATTTATATAACTAGCTCACATTCAACAAAAAAAAAACAAAAAACAGAAGACTTTCATGTAACAAATTCCATGATTTGTCTGTCTAAAATTATGTGCACATCTCATCAACGCACACACATGCCACTACACAAATCCCCACAACACAAATCCCCGCAATCCCACACTGCCTGAGGGTGACTGTTTGAACCAGTGACATTTTGAGCCTTATTACATGCTCACAACACAACACAGCACAACAAACAAGAAGACCAATTTCAGTTTTCTCTCTCTCTCACTCTCCCTCTTCTGCCCCCTCACTGTCATTTTCTTTCGTCTTTCATTCTGTTTGGGATTGAGGATGAGGGCTGAGGAGGAGGGCTGCAGTAAACAAGGGCGGAGAAAGAAAGACAGATTAGCACCAGCTAATAATCCCCTCTTTCGACACTTGCAGCTTCATATTTCCAAATTACACTAGAGTGCAAGAAAAAGGGCTTATAAAACATTAAACATCCTCTGACTCCATCGCGGTGTGCACATCCCGCCCCTCACAGCTCTGCCCTCAGGGCCTACAGAGTACTGTGGGATTTGCAGTGCTGGAGTAAACGAAAGCCATACATCACCTAGCTGATCAGGCCCTGAGAGAGAGACCCGGGCCAATCATTTTGAGGTTAAACAATGTAATTTGGATCTTGTAAGTGCAATTTATTTTGCCCGTCAGACAGAGGCATTGAAACATTTTCTCTTTTTTTCCTCCCTCTCCATTAGATAAAAGGAGGATGCTATTTGGTAGAGAGTGAGCAGGTCCCACTGAGGTGAGACATCAGTGGCCATTTTTTTGCTGGAGAGGAAAAAGAAGGAAATAAAGCAATGACTCACTGTCACAAATAAACATAGGAGCTACTCAACTCTATTTACATGTATTTTATATTATTAGTATAAACACATGGATTCACATTTTCATACCTAATACTAGTTAAGTCAGACAATTTGTTGTCATTATGTGAGCTTGTCCTGTGGGCAAAACGCTAACATCAGCATGCTAACATGCTCACAGTGACATTATGAACATGCTCATGTTTAACAAGTATGATGTTCGCCATGTTTACCATTTTAGTTTAGTGTATAAACATGCTAATTAGCATTCAATCCAAAGTATGTCTGAGGCAAATGGGTGTCATACCTTTTCAGTATTCTCTGGCACTAAGCATCTGTCGTGTCATGAATTTGTAGTTGCTCCGTCCGTCCAGAACCCCCCGGCACTATTTGAACCCTGCTCTCCCAACACTACAATCGCCTGACTCACCCTATTTTCCTATTTCGCCTGTTTTCCACCTGCACCTTAAAAAAAAAATCCAGTAGCTAGCCGTCGCATGCAATGGTGGATTGTTCACCTAGAGTACACATCACCAACTGAACGACGTTTCTTTACGGCCTGCAGTAAACCAAGTGTCTGCAACGCCCCTAACACAAGTGTGCCTTTTCTGCTCTGCCTCTGTTCTTCTACATTACATTTGAGAATACCATTGGCGTTTAGACATGGACAAATATAATTCACAAATAAATTTTGACCTGTTGGTATTGCTAGATGAAAATCAGCAAAGTTATTATAATTCAACTTAAGGCAGCCATGAATGTCTGTACAAACTTTAATGCGAACCCATGAAGTAATTGTTGACATTTCACTCAAAAACACAAAAGCCAACCTCATTGTGGTTCTAGAGGTAGGGTCAGGGGATCAAGTCCTCAAGAGCCCTTTTTGATATCATGAATGTCCAAACAACTAGACCAAGAGACTTTGCCAGAACTGTACTTCTAGTGAAACTAAAAAGCCTGATGTCAGTGTTGAGGAAGGTTAAGTCTTCCAAGGAATCTACAGTGTATACAGACATCACTGAGATAGGAATTAAGCAAAACTAAGGTCCACTAAATAATTGATGCGTTTCCTTTCATACACTGGCTGTAAGTGTGCTCAGATAGCACATTACAAACTCTGCACATGTAAGAGCTAAAGTTGACACAAAGCTCATTGATTTTCCTTAAGGCTACAGAGTAACCTTGTTAAGGGAGGTCAGGAACTCTCATTTGAACTCTCTGATACTCCTGGACACGATGTTTTTTTGTACTGATCCTCACACTTTTCCAAGGTCAAAGAGTGAAAAATATGCATTTTCCTGTAATCACAACTAAACTACATCAGTGCTAATGACAAAATATCACCCATTATCTCCATAGAAACATTGCGGGTGATCTCAACAACAATGGGATTACATACTCCCTGAATCACTGCAGGAGATTTTCTGACCACAAGACCCAAAGCTAGTTTAATGTCCCCTCTAGTGAGAGCTGTTATCCTCTCCTCATGAACATATATTTTGGTTATGTCTCTTAATGTGTGCTGGGGTTGGTGCCGGTCAGAAAATCTCATGCAGTTTAGAGGATTAGAAGCTACAAAGCGCCGCTGGTGGAAAGAAAGAGCTACGCATTTGAGTGATACAAGTGAATTAAGAGATTAAGATGGTTTAGAAAGACTGATTACAAAACCATAGGGGTTTAGGAATGGAAAGACAAACCTTGAGATGGGATAAATCCCCTGTATTTTATTTTACACACTGGGTATTAATGTGCCTCATGCCCAAACAAACATTCAATCCACCGAAACGTTTTGAATTGTTTTGAGTCTCTGGATTTAATGCTGTTATGACGAACAGAAATGATTTGACCAGGGTTCGTATCAACACTTATTTGCATTTTCCAGTGTCCTATTCATTATTAATGAATGGCAAGTTTAGGATGATTCCTATGCCTTCTGACATCTCGTCTAGTGTCACTTGGAGGTGAGTGTTTTGATAAACCATTAACCCTGTCAAAATCTAGTCTCCAGCATCATCTGGTTAAAATGTTCATTTGTGCAAAACTTCAGTTTATAACCAACTAGAATTAAAACTGGTGCCATTCCCATTAGCCTCAGCTACACTTAAGGCTTACATGTAGAGTACATGTGCTAGCACAACATTGAGCATTACCAGTTAAACAGCAGCGTACTAGAGTCGTTATTGTAACCATGTTAGCACGCTGCAACCCTGTCTCTTAAAAGTTACGTTCCTATGCAACTAAACTGCAAATGTGATCACATTTTTTTGAGGTTGCTGGGGTGAGTGATGGGTGTATACTGCACAGGACTGTCAAACTACAGACGCAAGCTTGACTACAGAATGCATGTCTCACTGGATTTTAAGCAGGAGAATCAACTATTTTTCTGTAAGTCTCTAAACATAACCATAAAAATCTGTTGTCTGTTTCATTGATATATTCATGTGTTAAATGTCAACATGTTCTCATCATATTAATAGAAAACGTAATCCAGCTGAAGTTACATTCTTTACAAATATGCATTTGTGATGCTGAAGTTAGCATTTATTTGAAGCATCATTGTGCAGAATCGTCGCCTCACTAACATGGCTGAACATCATCAACATGAACTGAATCTAAATGGAAATGATGGAAAAACAGTACAAATGAAAGTACAAATGTGACTTGTAGCCCTAAAACTGACTTGTTTGTCAGAATTTTTCTTCTGTGACAATACTGGAATACAAAACAGACAGAATTTAGGTCATTTTATACACATTACTAGTTACCAGGTTTAATTGAAGGCATATACTTGTCCACACAAAATTTTTTATTCTGTTTCTCGGAACCAAACTATGAGCTCATATACTAGTATGTGGGCGTACTGTGGATAAATCAGGCACATGGTTGTAGGCCCTTTAACTGGCACATGCAACACTCTCAAAACAAAAAAACACTTCTCACCAATTACCATCTATAGTCACAGTGAAACATTGTTAATACAAAGAGCAACAGTAAACTTTAGCCAAAGCCAAACTGCCAGACATTATTCTGGAACAAATCGATGCAAAAGTAGTCTGCCAGGCGGTGCAGCTGTGTCCTAGGAAAGTGTTGAGGAGAAGAAGAACAAACAGAATGAATAAGAAAATGAAAAAAGGAGAACAGATAGGGGGAGATAGAAAGTGCTGGCCACTGCAAAGTCTCCAAACAAAGAGGATATGTGAGGCGTGTACCTCAAGCCTTTTTCCCTTACAAGAAGAGCCAGTAAGCACTTTTCTCTGCGCTGAAAAGCTAGCTCTCGCTCTTCGTGTCACATCAGCAGTTTTTTAGCGAAGCTCACAAGCACCATATCCAGGTGAGGGGTGTATGTTAAGGATTTCTTCCTTTCCCCTATCAGTCTCTTTCACTCTTACACTCCTCTTCCTCAGCCCGGCCCCGCCGCTCCGCTTCTCTCATCTTCTGCCAATATGTCTCTCCCTCGTTCTCCCCATCTCCTCTGTGCACTTTACAATTCTCTTTCTGTCTCCCTCAACATGTTTGAAAGCCACCATCACTCCTTTCAGTCTCTCCATCTCACTTTTTTCAAGCTTTCTCCCAAACTCCCTCATTCCAGACTGTGTGTGCATATGTGTGAGCTCATTCCTTTACATTTGAAGTCTTCATTTGTTCATCATCACATGGTTGCCAATTAGCAGACGTGAGAAAAAAAGTGACATGTGAACATGTACAGGTTGCTTTAGGCATTTGTCAAATGCTAGTAATCTATAGATTATTGTATTCTACATTGTTAAGATTTTACATTTCATGTTTCTTCCCACAGCTGTTATTCAGCATTTAATGGGTAATCACATTGTGGAATTCTTGTTTACTGATGAAGGACAAACAGAATATGTGCAAATGACTTGAAGCACACAGAAACACACAAACTAGAAGTAAGGAAGCGAGCGCACACACACACACACACACACATGTAAGGATCCCTGGGTGGTTGAATAGCAGAGCTATTCATGCGACTGGAACACCCCTGACTGTGAACACCACTTTTCCTAGAAAGTGAAGCTGGGGCACAAATCACATTTTCTGCACAATTAAAGCAGGGTTGTGGCTAAGTGTATCAGAGCCTTGCTCTCTGCAGGAGCTCAGGGAGTCAGCAGGCCTGTCCCCTCTCCCCCCATAATGGCAATGTGATGAAGATGGTTTCTCTGTAATTAGTTTCTGAAAGTTCTCATTGAGTGAGTGAGGCCACAGACCGAGTGGCAGAGAAAAGGCCACTCTGTTCTGCAACCCAGCACAGGCCATCTTTGAAAGGAGGCTGATGACGAATTATATTTGACAGTTGTGTCTGTAAAAATGTGTCAAAGACAGAATAACGCTTGAATTTTTTTATACCTATCAGTATTTTAATCAAAAAGGGTTTCAGTACCATTCTTCTGAGAAAATCTATGTACCGGTAACAAAATTATTTTATGTTGACTGTTCATTTTGTACTGAGCTACGTGAAATACAGAAAAAAGGTTCACAGAAAGTCCAGGGAAAGATAACGACATTAACATATCAACATAAGGATCCTCTATAGGTGCAGCATAAAAGTCAAGGGATGACTGTTGCCCAGGAGACTACCAATCACGGAGATTCATGTTTTGATCCCAGGTCCCTTCTTTCTATATATTGAAGTTTTCTTGGGATAGGCACTGGTGCCCAAATGAGGCCATCACCTTGCACGGCAGATCAGTTTTCACCGGAGTGTGAGTGTGTGTGACTGGGTGAATGAGAAGCAACATTGTAAAGTGCTTTGTGTACCAACAGGGTAGAAAAATGCTATACAATTGTAGTCCACTTACCATTTAGTCATCTTGAGAGCAGCAGATTTGCTAACTGAAACTACTGTTACTTTAAGTGTAGTGAGTCTAAATAGAACTTACAGTATGTGTTGAGTTTAATTGCAGCAATAAAACCCAAGCTAGTTACATTATACTACCCTATTACTCACCTTCTACTGTTGCAACAGCCGTAGAAGACAAGATATTATAAATTCAAAGCTTCAGACATATATTCATTCATTTATACTCTGTTTGGGGCTAAAGTGCAATCATAGGGAAGAATCTCATAATCAGTGAGCAAAATAGCACTGTTTTCTTTATCATCAGAGCCCTGGCTTCTAAAAGGAGTCTTGATGCTGATGGTGGTGAGGTAAGGTAAGGTAAGGTAAGGTAAGGTAAAGTTTATTTATATAGCACCTTTCAGGCACAGAGACAACTCAAGGTGCTTTACAGTGGCAA
>JAUMHL010000025.1:8277117-8298515 GCA_032362345.1 Sandelia bainsii
AGGTTCATCCTGAAATTTCACCCGAAAGCCGAATATCCCTAACTTTTTATGAGTAGTGTATGTCCATATTTTAGGAGACGCACTCATTTGCTGTTTTGCCAAGAATAAGATGAGACTACGGATATCACTCTTAGCTTAGCTTATCTTACCTTACTGTAGCTTAGCATAAATGTTTGTTGTCACTGTGAGGTTGTCTAGCAGCCAAACTAGATAGTCACCACTCTTTATGTGCTGTTGAGCAGTGGCTCTTGGCTGTAGCTTCAAAAGTTAACGGACAAACATAAGATCAGTGTCAATCTTGGTATTAAACCCTGGGAAAGAAAGCAAATCAGCACAACTATCTCTTGATTTTCAGGATTTGTTAAAAAAAAAGAAAAGAAGTAAAAACAAACAAAACAACAAAAAGTAACTTAAACAAAAACCTTAGTTCTTTGTTATAAATATCAAACATAGTCTATCTTATGATGATTGCTATGCTTGTCCACTGGGACTGTCTTCACATCAAAAATATGTGTGGGTCTTTAATCCTACACCACCGGTGTTACTACGCATCTGGGCAATGGATTACTAGCCAAAGCACCCACTCTATACTATATTTATCATGGATCTATAGGCAGCTGGATTAGTTTATGTGTAAAGCCTGTACATGCTCTCATCCGTTACCTTCAATTACTAAAAAAAGGCAAAGCAGAGGGGAAGCAGGGAGCCACTTACAGAAATGAAATGCAACCAGTAACTCATCTGGTGATGCTCACCCATGGACATCTGCTAGCCAAGGTAAAATCCCCATACCATGAGAAGTCATGATCAATAATGCATTGGCTTGGATATGAGGGATGCCGCTCAAAGGCATTTGCTTATCTCAGATGCCAGTTACTGCTTTCATCCCTGGGACATGCCGTGCTCGTGTGTGCAGGGGAGTGTGTGGGTGGGGAGGTCGAGAGAATGCTGTATTTACACACTTCCCATCATGTGTTATTTATTTCACACCTTGATGTTTTCATCTATCCTGCGCCTCAGAGGAAATCAGCACTCATAAAGCAAGAGTCAACACAGGACTTTTAAGTCACTCATACAACTGCCACTTTTTTCGTTATCCTACTTGCGGAATGTTGAATGTTTACTCAACTAGGTGTTCAGAGAGGTCAAATAAGTAAATAAAAGACTGGGTTGTTAAATTAGTGTATGTATTCTGTAGAACAAAACAGGCCAGTGCAGTCACTTAGCAGCCATTATTTGATTTTGCTCTCATTATTGAGAGAAGCTCATATTTTTGCATTTACACAATTTTGGCGATGATTCCTAAAGGTCGTTATAATATACTGACCTGTCTCACATCTGAGATCTGGGTGTGCAGTGACCTATCTGACCAATACTGATAAAAATGTTCATGACAGACAAAAAATAGTTCCATTAAGCACGCTGAGAGTGATTTTTGTAGTTCCCTTCTAGTGAAAGTAAAGTAAGTGTACCTCAGCCAACAATTACTCTATACTTGTTTGTGAATCATACAAACAAATCACCTGGACAACCACGGAGTGAAGTAGTAGGGGAGCAATCAAAAAAACACTCATGTCATGAATCACTCAAGTCTAATCACTCATGTTTCTTATTTCATATATAATTAGGCTGCTTTCAGACAATCTTTTGATCAACAGTTGACTGTGATGCAGAACACAAAAGTTTTGCTGCTTCGCATTCATTAGTCATTATATTGCATTTTTAATCTCAACGAGTCAGAGAGACATAAATAAATTATACACCAATTCACCACAACATTGAAAGTACCTGGTCGTTTTATTGTAGTAATGGTCAAGGTTCAGCATGGGAAAAATGTAATGCTGGCTACGTGAAAACGATTTGTGCGTGTCTCGTAATGGCCACAAATTTGTGTAGGTCTTGGTTTTATTTATTTATTTATAAGACTTACAAATGTGTAAAAGTGAATGTCTGTGTTCAGTTCTTAAAAATTTCTTTGCAGATTGCTAGATGTGTGTGCACAGATGACCTGACACACATGATGATGTTATGCTGGTGTGAGGTTTTGAGAGGATTTTCTACCTCTCAGATCCGCAAACGTGTGCTGTGTTTAGGGACAGGCAGAAAACTCGGACATTCAGCTCTTCAGGATTTTTACAAAAAGAGATAAAATTGCTTGTTGCCTCTGGATTGGACTTTAATTAAATTTTTATTTTTAAGTGGAACACTTCTATATCGTGCCTCCTGTTCAGAAGCCTGAACAGTCACAATAACTCAATATAGGACCTGTACCACTTCTCTATCATCAGGGCACATGTTTCTTAGCTCAGCTCACCCACCAATGGTGTGAGTGAGCCTGTGTGTAGGTGAATTTAAGACATTATAGAGTGCTTTGTGAAGTGCTTTGCACTTCTCCCAGGCACCATGTAAGTGCAGTCCATTTAACATTAACCTGTTATGAGTGCACACCAATCACTGTTGTCTGAATAGAACTTAAAGGGCAGTTTCACAAATTCTCAACTTGCTTCCTATTGTTCTAGTTTGGGGAGTACATATGTATGCATGATAATGATGATACATTTTTCTCTTTCTTCACTATATTAAAATATTCTTCTGCATCTTTGAAAAATTAGTTTTTCATTTCAAATGTTGTCTGGAAGAGCAGGTCAAACAAGACATCATATGAACTGACAAACTCTTCCAGATGATGTCAGCCTGAGGAATTTATCATTAAGAAGCAGAGGGATATTTTAATATAGAGAAGGCAGAGGAAAGTTTTATATTATTACTTAGACATGTACTCCTAGAAAATAGAAAAAGTTGTAAATCTGTGAAGTCGTCCTGTAAAGAAAATGTTACACATTATTTAATCAGTCACCGTCTGGGACAAAGCCAGAAGAGGAAATAAAGACACTGTAAAAACAATCTGGAATATATTGTATAGATTATTTTCTTTTGTGTGTTTTTTTAAAGAAATAGTGTGGTGTGCTGCGGACTATTACTGATGGCCATACAGACACTGTGTGCCAGTCTGTACTAATGCCTCTAATACCTTCATGGTTTGTTGCCTACAAGCAGAGCAGGGCAGAGGAAAAGAACATTAAAACCCCATTTACAGTAGACACGGTATTAATTTGTGATCTGTATGTGCCTATGTTATCTGCATAATGACATCCGTTATCCAGATAACATTTCCAGGTGCTGATCACATGTTAATATTGCCCTGCAACCGAGGGCCAGACAAGTTTTTTCAAATGGCTGTTACATTATAGCACTTGTAGAGCTGGAGGAAATTGCTGTGGAAATTGATGTTTGCTCACCATGTTGCCTCTGTGACTGAAAGTAGAACAACCTAATCAAAAAACTGAATGGCAGCAAAGATGGATTGCTCATATTTCATTTGTTAAAATAAATTAAAAGTCAAAATATTACAAAATTACATTAACATTTCTATAGCCTTAATTAACCCAGGTTTTTCTGCATTTTCTTGCAGCCCGTCGTCTTTTAAGCTAAATGACCCAGTCATGGCTTTGGAGCCTCTAAGCTGTGATGCAGTGTTAGTGAAATGCAGCCCAGCACAGATGTTACTGCACATTATTAGGTTTAGGCTCTATGCTATCAAAGAGGTCTTGCATTCATGGTGGACAAAATGTTTATTATGTATTCACTAACAACGATATGCATTCCCTGGTTACTGCTTGACATGATTTGTTTCCACAGTTGCAGGTATTGTCAGATACTCTACATGATATATAAAAGAATATAATACAAAGCAGATATATGTTTCTTATTGTAGGTCAGGAATAAACAGTTAGCAGTTTCACTATAAACATTTCTAGTTTTTATTATCATAAAACTGCTGAAGAGTGAAATATTGTCCAGCATCAACCATATTGATAATTTTCCATGTGAAACAGGCATATTCTTTTAGTGTGTCCTGAACTCTTGCTGCTTGAAAAGTATGTAATACCCAGAAATCCAAAATCTAGTAGTTTTGGAGGCACCAGAACATACAGAGGAAAACAGAACTTCCTAATATTACTCATCTGTATTTACATGTCAGTACTTACAAAGACTCTGATTAACAATTAACCTAACCCTTAACCCTTAATGAATTAATTAAGCAGTGGTGGCTCGTGAATAGAGGGCGCTGGGGAGCTGCCCCACCTGTCTCACATGAAGAAGAAGAAGATAGGAGTCATATAAAATAATTTTAGAAAAACATTTTAAATTTAAATAAACGATCTATACATTATACAGACCACAAGTACTGTGTATAATCTGCATTCAAGTGTAGTTTAAAAATGTTCTCTCACTCATTTACCACGACTAAACGGTCGTGTGACGTATTTCCTGTTCCTTTGGGGCTCAAAAATCTTTACCATAGACCCACGCTATAGCTGGTGCATGCGCACTGGAACCCTCTACAATACAAAGTATAGGAGAACCTTGGGGCGCAAAATCTTGCGTACAAAGCCCGCCCACAAGACTGACGTTACAGCTTCAGACCCGGAAATTCACTGCAGCGCTTGGTTTATGTTTACAGTCAGTCGGGGGAGCAGTTTTTTGTCATGGAGAAATCAAATTCAGTTGCTAAAAACTGAGCCGTTCCACAGAAGAACCCCACAGGAAAATCTTCGGCTTAAAGATTCTGGACCCGACCAGCCGGACATTAAAATTAAACAACAAACACAAGACAGATGAGAAATTACACTCGGTCTTTCTCCAGAAACTGGTATGAGAAAAAGTCCTGGCTAACTGTCTGTCCTGAGACCGGAGCTTTGGTTTGTTTTCTCTGCCTTCTCTGTCAGCTGTCAGGAACTGAACAAGCCTGGATTCAGACAGGTATTACAGATTTAATACATTTTTCCTGAAAAAGTGAGAAAACATGAACAGACCAAGCGCTGTACGTCTCACAATGTTCAGCAATGTGAATATCACTACGCAGCTTAATGAAAGCTACAGGATAGGACATGATGAGGAGTAGGACAAGAACTGACACATTTTCTCTAAGATAATAGACTGCATTAAATTCTGTGGTGTATTTGAGCTAGCATTGCCTGGTCATAATGAAAGTACACTCAGAAAATCCTGGCATTTTCATGGCGCTGGTGGACTTTGTTGGATCCCTGGATGCAGCAGTACTTGAACATCTGCAGACTGTTACTGGTGACATCTAAGACAGTGCAGAATGAGCTGCTTGACTGCATGTGTCAGTTAAAGTAGAGACGGGCAAAATGTACTTACTAATAGTAAAGATCGCATCTGAAAACTGACTTGCAAAAGTGCACCCCCCCAAAAATAATTTCACCAGCAGTACTGTCTTCACGCCTTTATTTTCACTTCTGTTTTCATCTTCACCATTTTTATTCTTGCTGCACCTGCCATTTAATATGAATCATTTTTTTTACCTGAATGGTTTTTGCATTTTACCTGCAGGACCTTGTTTTGTCCTTTCACTATTGTCATTCATTTGTTCATTGCAGTAGGTGAAATGTGTGCTCCTGAGATGCAGACATACTTGTAATGGAACACAGAACTTTAACAGTTATGTTGTATTTCATTCCCTGCAGGCTCTTGAATAAAGCTCTGAATAAGTTCTTTAACTGCTTACTTTCATACTGTCCCTTCAGACCTGAAATCTTTCGATTACAATGCTATATATCTTCTGAGTGTATGCAAAATTCCCTCAGTCATTCACAGTTCACAGTCATTGATTAAGCTTTTAAAGCAGACACCATTTTACTTAAATTGAATGTGATTAATTTTTACTGTACAGAGACAGATGAGGAGTGATTAGCATGTGCTGTATATCATTTACATGATATCTGATAATGTTTTACATATTAATTGAAAATTGTATCTTAGTTTTTGAACTGCTTGAACTGCATAAAAAAGAGAAAGGCAAGACACAAAGTTAGTTGACATGAAGAGAGAAATGAAAGGAGGTGAGAACTCAGAGGGGAAAAAGAGAGATGGCACTTCAATAAATCAAGGCACCTGTAGGCCTTCTCACGCTGCTGCTCAGTGTTTACTTAGCTGATTCATTTAGAGTTACGTACTCATGTCAAAGTGCACCATTTTTTTTGTGGATTTTAAAAATCAGCCTCCAAATCCACCTACTGCAGTTTTTTCCCAACAATGCTTTTTTTTTTTTACAGCCGTTTCTTCTTTCAAAAGTTGATCATCAAATCTGAAACTGGATTTTCAAGTGGGTGGGGTGCTATCTGCAGCCATACACCAGGACTGCTGCTGTTAAAAATCCACCTGAATCAGAAAAGTAGAAGCTGTTTTGGGTAATGCTCCTATTGGACCAATTCCCTGCAGCTCTCCTCTTGCTTCTCCCTCACTCTGAACTGGTTAATCACTTCTCTTAAAGCAGGGCCCAGTGAGCCCAGCAGACAAGCTCTGGGGTACATCCCACAGCTCAGAGCATATACACATGTTGCATGGTTTGTGTGTTAAAGTGTTTGGTACATCTAAGAGTGTGTGTGTGTGTGTGTGTCTGTGTGTTTTGTGTGTATGTGTTGAGCTGCCGTGGACAGAACGTTGGTCTGGATGTGATATTTCGTTTGCCTTGGCCACTGGATAACCTTACACGCTGCCACACAAGCATTCTCACAAGTATTTACACACACAAACGCATGCACATGAATTCATTGCATCCCCTTGGCAATGTTTGGTGAATCAAAACCAAGGTCAAAGAGAGTTCACTGCGCACACAAGCACCCGACGGACTCTGACAAGGCTATACAGACACACACATTTCTTGCCTATTATTTTCATATTTCTACTTGGTATAAGAGTTTGTAGCCCCTGCAGTTAAATTTCTTAGATCCTATTCAGCTACTGAGAATGGAGTTTTCACTCTGTTAACTGTATTTAGTATTCAAAGAAATTCATGGGGTGGAGCTGGCTTTTCAACTAATGCTCACAAGCAACATAAACACAAAGGATATAAAATATTCATGCAGCTAAAACAAGGATGGGAAGTACAGTGTAAGCAAATCAACTAACTTTATTTGCTTTTGGGCTCGCCTGTGCAAAAGTTTTGCTTGATTAGTTGTCTCTATATGCTTAATTGTGCGGATTAAGTTATGTTTGGTATAAGCAATGTTTGTGGCACAGTGAGAAATGCTGTACAGAGAAGAAGACACAATTTGTATTACAGATATCACAGAAAATGCAATGCTGGCAAAGTAGAAACAAAAAGAGGCTTAAAATGCATGAAGAAATGTGAGAACAGAGAAACTTATTCAGAGACTAAGCAGCAAAGAAACAGAAAGAAAAGAGCCAAGGAAGGAGAACGTGAAAGTACATTGATCAGCGCGGATTCGAGAACAAGCTTGGCTCGCTGGCTCAGTGTGATGCGGGCCTGGGCCCAAATCAGTCAGACAACACCTTTGAAATTCTCAATAGCTTCCTTGTGAATCAGCTGTCCCCCTTTCACGGCTGCCTGGAGCAGATAACAGGCTCAACTCTGTTAACAATCTCACCTAATAGACTTCTCCCCTGTCAATCACGTTTCAAAATACCAATACAGCCCAGGAGCTCACTCAATCATGCACTCACACGCACACAAATAGTCTTGCAAGCGTGCATGCTGAACACCATGCATGCACATGCTCACTTTTTTTTTTTCTCACTTTTAACCAGCTTCGTTTACCTTTTGCTTGTGGGTCACCAGTCCTTGAAAACAGTACGCTTGCACTTGCATTTATGCAGTCAAAAGGACTCCTTAAATCCCATTTACTGGCAGGCATTACCACTGTGGTAAAAGAACTGCTTCTTGTCCTTTATAGGGCATTTTTAAGAATGTAATACATACATCTCAACAACAAATGTGTTTTTTGTGTATTTCTGTAGTTTCTCTCAATGATTACCCACAGTACCATACAATAATATGTCATAATAAACGATCATGTCGTGATATTATGTCTGTTTCTGATTGTTTAAATTCAATGAAATCTAGCACAAAACTGGGAACATATCATCTTAAATGTATGGTCTCTTAAAATGTGTATTTTACAACTCTAGCTCTGGCTCTAAAGGCCTTTTCACATTATCACAGCAAAGCAGCTTTTGCACATACCTCCTCACTGTCTAACTGCACTGACCTTTGTGGGCACAGCCATTGACCGTTGACTTGAAAGGAAGAAAAATTAATCAGACTACTTCTGTTTCTGTATTCCCCAAACTGTACAATAACAAACTACCCTTTATATTGGGACCAGATCAAATCAGACAGCCTATTTAATTGCTGAAATATCAGTATGAAGATGTAGCTTGATTGTTAAAAACATTGAGCATCTGCAACATAATGGTCTATTGCTAGCAACACTGTAATTAAGGTGGTGGTACACTGCATAACTATAACTACATTACATTACTATAAATAAGCACAAACTTTAATTACTTGCACATATCACTACTTGACTATTTTGTTGAGTACAGCAAAAGAGCCTCAGAATTTACTTGTACTCAACATTGATGATACCTGTAGACCAGTCTGACAAATTTGCTGACCTAAGCTCTTAAAGGTGACCTGATTAGGCATTGTTCCAGCTGGTCCTCAGTAGATAATAGCCCACTTAATATATTTTCATGCGATATAGGCCTTGAGCAATTTCACACATTTCACTAAAAGAATCCTACCTACAGTGTACAATAATATCACATGCCGTGATGGACTCCTGTAGAAACAATGGGGTACCATGAAAAAAGCTAAACAAATATATGATGCAATTAAATGCAATGCAATGTGATATAGTAACATGATATAACATGATGTGATTCAATATGATGCACCCCAATGTAATATGATGCAGCACTATGTGTGATACTGTATGATACAATGTGATTTCTGGTCCATAGGCCCTGCATACACAAGCAAAGTCTGCAATCTAATTTCCTTTGATTAAATGTATGCCTCCCACAGTGGAAAGCAGAGCATGCTTTGTTTCTCTGTGTGTGTGTGTGTGTAGGTTAGTTACAGCTCTTGATGTTTCACTGGATGTACAGTATTGTCCCCAAGGCAACACCCTCCCACTTGTCTTTCTATCCACTGGCAGCTTTCTACAGTATCCATACTGCTACAGCAGATGGGCTCCTGACTTCTAACTGTGCCAGATCCACACATGCTGTGCCTCCTTCTGCCCTACCAAACTGCAGAGAACCTGGTATCCCTGGTGTGCATTAAGTGGAACCTGGGTTAAGAGCACCTTTGGGGGTTTCCAGGTCGCCCTGAAACTCATGTGTGATGCACCTCCTGCATTTTATTTGCATTATAATTAGGGTTACCTCAAGCCATGTCTTTCTACCTGGTGTGTAAGCAGACACTACGCTCTTTAAAAAGACTTGGCCTAAATGTCAAGACCACTGTGGCCCCTGATGAACAAAGTATGAGAAGCCAAAGAAGCAGCCTGGTTGTAACATCTGCTGAAAGCTTTTAAAAATACAAATGCACGACTGACCACTGGAATATTGCTTCTTGCTATTTTATGTCCCTGTTCCATGAGCATTACATGAAAAAGTCAGAAATTGGGCTCTCTCCCTAGCTTGCTTCTTGTAAAACACAGGAGGCTTACATATTGATTTTAGGGCTGTTTTTTAGTATTCAGTGAAGCTTGAATGGAAGGATTTAAAAATGTATCTTTATGCTTTTGAAACCATTACTTGAGGGAAAAACTCTACCTCACTTTGATATCTCAAAGCCAAAATTTCTTTTATAGTTGGTTTTTGTACACAACAGCAAGGTCCAGACTTTGTATGACAGAATAAATTAACAGGCCAAATACAATTCTGTAACATAAAAAAAATATTTATCTGGATTAATATTCTGTACCAATGGCAATAGCAAGTGCTACATATTTTATTGTTTCCTTCTATCAACCTGCTGAAGTGAGTCAAAAAGAACCTATTATGCACTTCACATAAATCGTTCCTATAAAGTCTGTAGGATGACTAATCCTTTGGCCTACTGTACATAGCAAACATGAACATTTCAAGTCACAAAATCAACAGTTGAAGTTGTTGTTTTGCCATCCATTTATTTTCATATGCACCCTACCTGTGTGTGTATAATTGTATAAAACCAGTGTTTTATCATGAAAAACTGTCATATGGCTTCTGTGACTCTTATGTAACATCAGTGTGTATCATGCACAGAGGTTAAATGTCAGGGAATTCCCAAACACTCTGCAGAAGGGATGAAGCACCTTAAAGCAGTAATTTGATTTTTTTCTAAATTTTCTAACTCATTTTAGACTTGCTGAGGGTATCAGCCATGTTTACCAAAGGTCTGGTGCATGTTCATGGTAATACATGGTCTCCTGTGATCAGATCAACAATGAACAATGCAGATAATACTCTCTCCAACCGTACACATGCACAGTGATGCACTTTCATACAAATATCCACACTCATACACAGAACAATCCCCTGCAAAATTACCACACAGTCTTTCTCTCTCTTTCTCTCGCTCTCTCTCATACATACACACACATATTCTCTCTCTCCCTTTTCTGGCAGTTTTGCGTCAGTGCTAAGACCACAGGGACGGTTGACATTTCACTCTGGCTCCGTTTCCATTCCCTGTGATCACAGCCATGCTGCTTCGCCTCCCTTAAAGGTCACCGTTGTTGTTTGTCAAAATCCCAACAAAAACACACTATGCAATGCTCTTTGTGTGTATGCATGTGTATGTGTGTATGCATGTGTATGTGTGTGTGTGTGTGTGTGTGAGACACACATACATACACACACACTGACAGAAAAGGAGGTAAAATTTGTGTGTTTAACTTATGGGATCTTAAAAAAAGGGTTGTCAGTCAAATCAAATCAGTTTTCTCCAGACTTAACCAGACAGTCTATATGTGTGAACAGCAGGTGTACTTGCTTGTTTGCTTGTTTGTTCACTGGCTAATTCCTCTGTTGCTCATTGTTTAAATTCAATTAAATCTAGCACA
The DNA here is from genome assembly GCA_032362345.1 of Sandelia bainsii. Taxonomy (NCBI): domain Eukaryota; kingdom Metazoa; phylum Chordata; class Actinopteri; order Anabantiformes; family Anabantidae; genus Sandelia; species Sandelia bainsii. Next base: position 8,288,064 of record JAUMHL010000025.1, read on the forward strand.
AAACTCTCACAGAACTGGGAACATATCATCTTAAATGTATGGTCTCTTAAAATGTGTATTTTACAACTCTAGCTCTGGCTCTAAAGGCCTTTTCACATTATCACAGCAAAGCAGCTTTTGCACATACCTCCTCACTGTCTAACTGCACTGACCTTTGTGGGCACAGCCATTGACCGTTGACTTGAAAGGAAGAAAAATTAATCAGACTACTTCTGTTTCTGTATTCCCCAAACTGTACAATAACAAACTACCCTTTATATTGGGACCAGATCAAATCAGACAGCCTATTTAATTGCTGAAATATCAGTATGAAGATGTAGCTTGATTGTTAAAAACATTGAGCATCTGCAACATAATGGTCTATTGCTAGCAACACTGTAATTAAGGTGGTGGTACACTGCATAACTATAACTACATTACATTACTATAAATAAGCACAAACTTTAATTACTTGCACATATCACTACTTGACTATTTTGTTGAGTACAGCAAAAGAGCCTCAGAATTTACTTGTACTCAACATTGATGATACCTGTAGACCAGTCTGACAAATTTGCTGACCTAAGCTCTTAAAGGTGACCTGATTAGGCATTGTTCCAGCTGGTCCTCAGTAGATAATAGCCCACTTAATATATTTTCATGCGATATAGGCCTTGAGCAATTTCACACATTTCACTAAAAGAATCCTACCTACAGTGTAACCCACTCAATATGCAGGAAAAAAGGGTAACAAAGGTTACAACAAAGACATCTTCAAGTTTCTTATAGTTTTTTAAATTTTATTTCATATTTTAGTGATGGGCAGCAGCTAAACTGATATTCAAAATTATTCCACAATTAGTCTCTTAACCATCCTGTACTTCCTCTGTGTAATGGGTGACACAGAATGCTGTAAATATCTCTGACATTCAACTGTAGAAGCCCTTTCCACCAGATGGATCTGAGTACTTTTCTTTCCCAGGAAGGAAAGTCTAGGAAACTTCCCTGGGGTAAAAGTCCTTGATGGAATTATGAACACAGAAGTGCAAATCCCCGGGAACAATAAGCATATCATCCCACTGATGTTTCCAAAGCCCAACCGTTGTTCACGTTTTATGTGTGCAGCAGGAGTTTACAAATGTTGGGTGTGTAAAATGCTGTGTGGTATTTGACCAATCACCAATGTTCAGCTCTTCTACCTAGCAGCTAGGGAATTATTTGAGGGGTAAAAATAGAAACCTGCTTCCTCTTCTGGAAATAGAGGTAATATTTCAAATATATGTTGTATGTATTGTTGGTTGTGGCTTTTGCAGCCTGTTCTATGTGCTGCACTTGTAAATATGTCATGATCTTATGTACCCTGCTCAAGAGCAGTCATCCCCTGGTAATGATTAAATGGATTTCAAATAAACAAAAAAGAATAGAAACACACCTACAAACTAGAATGACTGCATTGCAGTCATATGCCTATGGAAGTCAACGAAGTTAGGGTTTACATGCATGTCTGTCTAGACGCATATTCTAACAAGACTTTGCATGAGTTCAAGGAGATATTTGTGTCAGATATAGTGAAATTCTCTTTCTGAGATAGTGCTGATAGTGACGACAGGAATGGGATGTACATGAGGTAAAAGTGACACTGACCTCTGCCAACCAAAATCCATTCCATTTATGTTTGAGGTGAGGTGGACACTTGTGATATGTTTGGAGAAATTCCCTTAACGTGTTCCTGAGATATTGTGTAAGAATTCACATACTTGAGGTGACCTTGACTACCATAATCTAATCAGTTTATCTTTGAGTCTAAGACATTTGTGCCAAATTTGAAGAAATTCCCTAATGACGTTTCAGAGATATCACATTCTCAAAAATGGGACATATGACAGAAAACCCTAAACATAATGCCTCCGACAATGGCTGTCATCTGCAGGAAGGGATAAAACCTTTCATTTCATTGTTGTACTTTGGATTTTATACTTTTTTTAAGAACTATCCAAATTGCTTTAATATGAATTCTTGCTCTTAATAGGCATGTGTGGACTCACTTTTGTGTGCTGTTTGGGGTGTAAAAATTCTTTCTTCAAACATTGCTATAAACCTCAAACATTTGTAACTTCCATAATTGATCGTTTTCTGTAAAATAGCAAAGGTCTAATCTGCAGTCAAATTAAACAAGTCATGTCAGTACAATGTGCCACAAATATTGACTTTTTTCCATTTCCTACTCTGTGATACAGTATTTTCTCTTTTTCTTTTTATTACTCATATTTATGTGTGTTTCTCAAAGTGTGTCATTCAAACTTTGAAGAACCTTTTTTTTTTCCTGTGCATTGTACTGTAACTAATACATGTAGTTATTTGTAGTCAACAGTCATAGTTGTTTTAGCAACTGTGCAGCCCACCAAGCATTTATTTTCATGCTTGTCTCAAGGATTGTGTCATAATTAGGCAGAAGAAAGAAGAAACTGCATTTTTTGGCTGAAAGAGCTCATTAAAAAACTACACAGAGTGATGTAAAAACACAAAAAACAGAAGCTCTCTCTCGAAGATATACAATGAAGATCGAGAGATTTAATTAATACTTTTCAGTGAAGTTGGTTAGCATTTCCAGTGGTATTCTTTCGTTTTGCACAGATTCCTGCTGTGAACACAGTTGTAATAGCCTAAGGCAGTTAAGATCTGTAATACTAGTGTTTTCTTTTCTTTATACTTTCTCTACAGACCTGAGGGGAAATAGGAAACACATCTAATATTATATATTTACTGGTATTTCATTTTCTTAATTTTACATCAAACAAACAGGGCAATTGTTAATTGTAAAATGAGGGAGTGTATTTGATTTAAAGTAACTGAGGATGTTTTTATGATATTGTTAGTGTGGGAAATGTAAGTGTTATAACTGCCATGCAGAGTCACATTTCCTTCCGACACCATGATTTAAACCAAGGATAACTGCTCATGGTTGTTTTTTTCAGAGAGAGAGAGAGAGAGAGGGAGAGAGAACTCTTCCCAAATTGCCTTGAAAAAAAGGAGAAAAAACACAATTCAGATGAGTGATTGACACAGCATCCAGTTCATCACAATGAGAAATGGTGGAAGGTTTATGACAACCAAAAACAGTGTTGGAAGGTAAACACACTGTGCTTGCTCGCAGACACTGACATACTCAAGTGCAAAAATACGTACACACACACACACACACACACGGCCAAACATAAAAGTTGTTCAATAGCTATTACAGTGTGGCTTTGTAGAAATTTTGTATCAAATGATTGGTGGGATCTGCTACAAGCAAAAAAAAAAAGAGTTGTGGCTGTTGTGTTGTGTGCGTCTGTGTTAGTTCTGTCTGTGTGTGCTAGTGTACAGCAGCAATCTTGTGTGTCTCTTTGAATGTGCAAGTGCCACCCCCTATCTCTCTACTCCCCCCTGTTGCTCACGTCCATAGCCATTAGTGAGGCGGCCGTCGAGGCTGCCTTGTTTTGACAGATGCTCACTCTGTCCAAATGCATCTCAGAGGACGTTATGGTGCTTGTCACCCCCCTCCCCCCACCACACACACACACACACTTTATTTCCATTCTTTTATTCTTTACCTTTACTCTCACTAGTCTTCTTCCAGCTTCAAATACAGTATATTTGGTTCACTCTTGGAACAAGTATTGATACTATTGTTCGCAATGCCTTACTTGCATGCACACTCACACTTTTGTTATGTCCTGTTATCAAACTTAATAATCATAGTCAGAGGACAGAGGGTGGATGTGATGCCAGTGTCTCTGGGTCATTCAGGGAGCTTAGTGCCACGGTAATGCCACATTGCTAACGCTCCTGGACACAATGAAGTTGCTACTAATATGGAAATCCTGTTGGTTTAGAAAACATTAGAAGACAGATTGCGACTAGTGTGAATTGACATGTGAAACGGGTCTGTAAACTGTGCCACATAGGATAAAATCCACTAATAATTAGCTGGGTTGTAGGAAGATTTGATGAAAAGATTTCCTTCTGAACCTACTGTAATATGGGGTTGACAGATTGCTGTCACCATTGACCCTGATTGCAACATTTCCATCTGAATTTGTAAGTGTTTGGATTAGATTACATTAGATTCAACTCTATTGTCATTGCGCATGTTACAGTACAAGAAAATAACAACAAAATACAGTTAGCATCTAACCAGAAGTTCATTAATAGCAGTGCAAGATATTTGCAGATGTTCAGGTTGGTCGAGCTATGGTATAGGAAGGGGATGAATAAATGTGAATAATCTGAATAAACAGTACACAGAAAGGGGTTATATTCAATAAATGATTATTGGTTATATTCAATGAATGAATGCTGAATGTTTATTTTAGTCTAATGTTTCATAGTTAAAAAAAACTCATTAAAATTAGTTTGCCTTAAGATTTACTCAAAAACTGATAATCATTTATGACAGAAAACTAGTGCAAAACAACATTATTTGCAATCCAAAAAAGATTGTTTCTGAATGAGATTTTCAACTACACAACACACATTTGTACCACATCCCTAGAATTATATTAAGCTTCTGGTTCAAGCAATCATACAAATTCAGAAATATCCAAGTCAAACTCTCCACGGCTTACAAATTCATGCTTATGACCCTCTCTATCATTCAGCCCTCCCCTACACTAAATCATGCATGCAAGTCTAAAACCATGCCAGTCGCCCCATATACATACATCAATTTATGTGTTTGCCCTGGAGGGAGTTGAATCTGTTTTGAAGTAAGTTTGTCAGAAGTCAGTCTTAACCTGTACCGTCGTCAGTCCTTGAATCTTTCCTGCAGGCAAAGGTGACCTTGCCCAGAGGATTTCAAACCACAGAATTGCCCCTATGCACCTCTTCCTCCTGCCACATCTCCAGTGAGGCCTTATTGTGGTGACTTAAGAGAGGGAAGAGGATGTGTGGGACTTTTTGTACCTTATTAAATGTGTCTGTGTGTGAGCAAGAGTTGGCCAGGCTTCAGAAGGGCTGAATCACACCGTATAGGCTCTCCATTGGATGGACAAGGCTAGGCTTAGAGCAGAGAGGGTCCTTTACGCCTCACCACCCACTCTCCCAGGACTCTCCTCGATCCTCCTCACAAATAGTGGGGTAACAAAAGGAATGCCAGTACATCCAAGATTTCAACCACTGCTGGAAAGAAGATGAGGGAGTGAGGGGTAAAGTAGAAGGAGACAGAGTAGATGAGAGTGAAAAATGAATGTCTGAGAATGCATCTGTGTGTATACGCGAAATAGACAGGAAGTGCAGTGTATTCCAGACAGTGAGTATGAGGAAAAAATGAATCACAGTGAAGACAAGTGGGTAAAAATGAGAGATAGGAGCTAAAGTGACTTCATGTGCACAGTTAACAGTGTATTTTCCAAGCTAAGCAAGTGCCTGCCTGCTAGGCTGAGCACAGAATGACGGGCAGGGAATGGAGTCAGGTATAGAAATGAAAAGGTTGGGGTCAACTTCATCTCTCCTCACATATTCTCCACTCTATCTCAACTCAATCTGGCCATTACAGACTCAGGTCTGGCCCAGAAAGTTTTCCCATTCAGATAAAAAAAACAAAAAAAACAATCTGGTGAAGTCCATTTCTCTTCCTCGCACCTGACCACAAATAGTGCTCACGGGCAGTTCAGTTCAATACATTGCATCAGTACACTGTTTACAGGAGCCCCCTCAAAGTGTTTTTTTTTCTGGAGGTCTTGCTTCTTAACACACTTGTCCTCAACTTAACCATCTACTCTCAATAGGGTCATTAGAAGTAATATCAAGTCACATCCCCAAAGAGAAAAGTTTATGACTAAATTACAGGACAAGTGAACACATAAGTCATTGTCTTCTTTTTCTGCCTTACAGGCAATACAGATAAAAACAAAGATAGGAAACCCTTCGTTCTCAAGAGTTTTTTCTAAATACTAAATGCTAAACCATCTGCCGCCAAGCATTGTGGAAGTGATTACTGGTCTATTTTGGGCTCCTACACCCACTTAGCATGCCATCTTGCCAAACCTCTCAGGTAAGCTGCCACTTCTTTGCTTAAGGCGAGTGCTGGTTCGACTATTCGTGCAGAGGTCTGAATGTCTCACAGAAAGTGTTTTTTCAGCTGCGGGATGCAGTTTGCTTTTTCCGGCCAGCAACAGGTCATGTCATGAGGACAATATTTGCGTTTCTGCTCTTTTTTTAAACTAAGCAATCTCAGATTACATACTGCTCCTCAAATTTTAAACAGTGTGCTCGTCATGCAGAGTTTGAATATTATAATATTATATTAGGCTGCTAGGAGAATTAGAAGCTTATAAGAAATTTTGTCCCACCCCTGATTCCATCATCAATTTGTTTTATGATTCATTTCTCATTATGTGAAAAAATCCCTTTGACAGGTGTTGATGAGGTGAAAGACACTACTAAACTAAAGGCTGTCTTGTGCACACCACCTGTTTCTTAATAGCTGATCTAAAAACAAATCTATACACAATAATTACACACAGGTGCACAAAATGAAACATGGAAGCAGGTTGTGTGTCCTGATAAATTAAAAAATACACATTCAATAAACTTTGAAAATTGAATTTTTTTACATTTAAATAATAATGATCAGCACATTAACAGTAATGGCAGGGACTTGGGATACTATTGTCCATAGCACTGTATTGAATGTTTTAGAGTTTTAGTGGAGAAGCATCTGTTGCAACAAAAGATCACTAAGGGGAGTGTTGAGATTAGACAGGCTGATGAACTGTCAGAGGAGCGCTTCAGCTGTTCTTACACCAAAACTACTCACAGTATTTACAGAAGTGCACAAAACAACATATGAAAGCAGCCTATGAGCCATGATAAATAAAAACAAACACACGTTCCAATCAATCATGTTACAGGCATCACCGAAAGCAGATAAAGTCAAAAGTACTGAACACGGCAGAGCTGCACACATATTTAAAATAATCGATGGTGGGATATTAGATCTTAATTACATGTTATTTATTTATTCTGTCTTTTACTGTACTAGCTGTGCTATCCCTATTACGGAGAGAGTTTGCTGTGTAGGTTTTGTCCCTTCTGGCTTACCATAGCTTGCCGTTGTTTTTAACAGGAAGTTCAAGAAAGTAATTCAGAAATTCTCCTGTAATCCGAACATTGTCGTCATGCCACCTAAGTCCAGACACAAAACACCAACATCAAACAGATAGAACTCACGAAATAAAAAGATAAAAGCTAGTACATACACCGACGTACACACATAGGTATACACATAATGTAGCTATATATATCTGATTCTCTACCTTCTGGCCTTTCCCAGCATGCCTTGCTGTGATCTTCGTTCCAATCCCAGAACACGCCTCTCTAAGGAGCAGTGATGTCACTGGAACATAGAGGAATAAAAATCAAATCTGTTTGAACTGAGAGTGAGCGAGGGAGAGTGTGCCAGAGGACAAGGCAGTGATAACGGATAAAAGAGGAGAGGGAGTAAAAGAATGATATTTGAATTATGTAACTCAGCTCAGGGATGATTTGGACGATTCCACCGTTGACACCAACATCATTTCTCATTACCTGAGAGCTGTGTGTGCCCAGCGCTTTGCCTCGTCCCGTGAGTCATCTCACACTCAGCTATCAGAGAGAGAGAGAGTAAGGCAGAGAAAGGAGCAGAATGAGGTGAGATGTTTGGGAGGCGAGGGACAAAAAGGCTGAAAGCACACATTTGTACAAGCTAAAAACTGAATGTTCGCACATTTAAATTACTGTAGAAAACCTAATTCTATGCACAGGTATTTTACATACAGTAGCCTGCCTCATATGCAGATCAACCAGCTGCAGATAAAAGTCTGAATATTATGTATGGATGTGTAAAACCACTGAAATGTGTCACTGCAAAGCTGACAGGTTACTTTAAATGGCTCATTGTCTTACCTGGTAATTACAGATAGGCCAGAATGAAACCTTTATTATAATCTGCACAGGTGCCTAGGTGTCGATATGCTGATATACTTTGGGTTGAAATCAATGGTCAATCAATATCTCCTGAGTATTCTCAGGTATAGCTTGCACTGTATAACTTTTAAGGACTAGTAATGAATGTTCCAGATTGAACAATGAGCACTTCGCAAAAGCCACGCATAAAAGAATGGATAGCAAAATGGATACTGTTTCTAACAAAGAAGGAAAGCTCACTGTTGTAGATTAGGCATTATTTTGATAAACAAGCTCAATCACACAGTGGTAGAGATGTTTAGCTTCTTAGTTTGAACTGGTTTATTGTTGACGTGTGCCAAAAACTGCTAGGCAAATACAGTTATTTGTTTTAATCCCAAAAATCCCAAATGCATCATTATTGTAGCATAGTTTTGCAGAGTGGTTGTAGTGGGCTACAAAAGAAAAAACAAAATGCTAAATGGTCAGTACTATTAGACAGAGCATTAAATGCACTATACTCATCAAAGTCTGTTTACAAATCTACTGTAGGAGACCAGTAGTGCAGATGTGAAAAAAAGTTCCATAACACTATTTGTGGCTGAAGAAAGTCCCCAAAAAATGCCACAAGTGATGTCACTTGAGTCAACTCTTGCTCGTCATCTCTGCTTGAGGGGTATACTATGTATATACATCACCAGGTTTCTTTTCGGCTTTTGTGAGTGTATGTGAATGAAAAAGGCTGCAGACACCGCGCTACTACTTTCAGTGGCTGGATGAAAGGGAAGATCATTTCCTCAATGCATTCTCGTTTTTAAAACAAGCGTGCCCAAAATCGGACTAAAACTGAAACCGGAACAAAGTGTAATGATGCTTTTCACTTTTTTCACCACTTTTCACTTTTGGACTGTTTGCGCTGTAGAAAGGCGCTCGGTGACTGTGTGTCTCTCACAGCGCTGTCAGTCAGCTCCCCCGACACATGTAAACAAAAAAAATAAAAAACAGTTGTCAGAAAACAGTCTCTTCTGTCTCTGTACATTGAACCATACTTCCAAAATAATCCCAAGGAAGAGGAGAAATTAGGTTACTCATCTGCTGCATGTATACACAGATTTTTAGTAACCAGGTTATACGTGGGATTGCATCAGTATACTTATAGCATACATTTCTGACAACTACACGAGGGCTCCATCTGGCATAAGCAACTGCGTAGTGAACAGACACAAGTACATCCCTGTAACACAAGTATATCCCCGGCCTAGTCTAACCGCATCTTTGGATTATGGGAGGAACCCAGACCTAGAGGAAGTCTAGGCAACATGCAAACTTCACACAGAAAGGCTACTTCAAACCTAAGTCCTTCAAGCTATGAGGCGGCACCAGTCCACCATCAGTATAATAATGAGTGTCACTGTTACAGTCTTGGATTGAGTTTTCATAAATATGAAAACAGGTTTCAGTAACTCTGTACGGTTATTACAGTGAGACTTGAACACAGGGTAAACAGTAGAGAGAATCTTTACAAATTACAAGGTAATTCTGTAAGGGATGTGCATTTATAGTAAAAAAGTTTTACAGTCATTTGCCTAGATATGGATTTACTGATTATTTTACCTCCAAAATCAGTATATTGTAATATTCTAATCTTAAGTAATGCCAATTTTACGTTTTCAAAAGAAATCAAAGTATGTTTTCCTTTGATCTCAGAGATCTGTAATTACCAAATTTATACTAAATGTATTTTTAATTATTCCACATTTCTAACCATTACCCTTAGTGCTTGGTTTTAAATGTAAGCATGTTCAGTAAACATACAAACTGCGGCAGCATTACTTATGTTTTTGATGGATTGCTCAAGGTTTTGTCTCAGGTTGTGTTTTGTAGTGTTATGGATAAGGAAGTATGCTCTTCCCAGCACAGTACACTACACACACACAAATACTTGCATGCAACATGCTTGAGTTCTGCCAGTCTTCTCCTCAGTACTCTGTCTGTGTGGGGGTGGTTGGTGCATGGCACATTGCTTAAAATAGACATTCGCTCTCTTTGCAAGAGGAGGTTGACAAAGGAGTGAGAGGAAATGAATGTGCATGAGGGAGTGAGAGAATGTGACAAAGACAGAAAAAGACAAAGGGTAGGAGAAAGAAAGAAAGGCAGAGAGGAAGACACAAAATCTACCTCAGCACCAAAATTGTACTCAAAGAAAACAAACACACACATCTGTGTAGGTTTGAAATGGAGCCAGAGAAAGAAAATGAATATTTGAGATGAGGGGAATGAGGCAGTTTTGCAGGAAATGGGCACAGGTGCAGGCAGCAGAGATGTAGGTAGCACAGATGACAGACACAAAGCCACAAACCGTCATACTATACTTTATTTAATGGAAAAATAGCTACATTTATGCAATCTTCAGATTAATAAAAGCTTATCAATCAGCATTGATAGGCTAATATTAACATATTAGACCATTGAGACTTGAAAAAGCCCTCTGGAATGGAAGGGTGAAACGTAGTCAAGGAACTAAAACAAGTCCAGTTGCCATTGAAA
>JAUMHL010000025.1:8298615-8310260 GCA_032362345.1 Sandelia bainsii
AACAAGTCCAGTTGCCATTGAAAACCGTTTTTTGAGATAACCATGACCTGGATGACTGAGAATCTTCACAGATATTAGACCACGTTTCTGCAAAGTCTTTCGAACACTATCAACTTACAAATTACCCTCAATTTGTTATGCATTGTATGTCAGATGAAAGACAAGATAAAGCGGTTATTTAGTTATCTTCTTACTGTGATCATCACCAGCCCTATTTCAAAGTCTATTTGTAATGTACCAGATGTGCACGGTGAAACAAGCACAAAATGTGAATAATTATATGTTGACATCAAAGGCCTGATGACTCTTCGCCAGATGAGACTTAACTTGAGATGGCTTCGTATCTGGATGGTGAAGAAGATATTGAAATGAAGCACGTTTTACTCTGTACGGTTGTTAGTACATTCCGTCATTGTTAATCTCTACTCGCCAACGCCAAAGTTGAGCAGTCAGCAGAATTGAGCTAGCTTGTGTGTCATCTCTCTCTCTCTCGCTCCGCACCCTCCCCCAACGGCACACATCTTCCCAGTGCTTAAGATAAGTGACAAGACATCAGAGCCAAAGAAGCGCTTTAATGCCAAGAGAGAACTCTGTGCCTGTACGTGGGTGGATACTTCCTTCTATGTGTGTGTGTGTGTATGTGTGGCTGCATTGTTGAGTATGTGTGTGTGAGCGTGCATCAGTTACCCAAGTGTTGAATATTCAGATTTGTGCGTACGTTATATCACTCTATGTTTGTGTGAGTGAACACCTTTCTGTATAACTGTAAATGCATGACTAGAAAGTAGTAGAAGTGTATTTATGTGTGTGTGCATGCACTCCCTGCTCTTGCTAAGGTTATCCATCACTCCAAGCATCAGATGACATCACCACAGACCCCCATCCTGCAACTCTTACCCTTCCACCTACCCCACATTCACCACTCTGATGGGTTGGCTGGGTGCCACCATCCACCTTCCTCCTCCTCTTCTTCTTCTTCTTCCTCCTCCTCCCTTCATCTTGTCCTGCATTTAACTCAACCCTGCTGCTGCATTGAAAGTGCTGAATCATCACCGCTGGCCACAGTATATACAAGGCTGACATGGGTCAGGTCTGGGGTGTGCTGGTGTCTCTCTGTGTATTAGTGTGGTGGATTTATAATCAATACAGCACCACCTCCCAGCCCCTATACTCTTGTAAGGCCATAGCTGTGTTAATGAACTGTGATTCACATGGGGTGCATTATGACAGCCACTAACCTTATTATTAAGCCCCCTGCAACAGCCCTGGGAGAAAATTAAGGCTTAAAGTGAACCCTTAATGGACATACTTTTTTCATTCTCCTAGTAATGTAGACTTATGTTCTAGACAGTGGCCTAATTTCCAATCAATGTAAGGGGAGGTGTTGTGAACACTGGGAGTATTTTTGTGTCTGGACTAAGTTCAGTGTGCAATCACTGGGCCTTAATGGAAATATCCACTAACCTCTAAGGCTAAAAACACTGGTTCTCATTCACCAACTGTTCTTAAGAAGAAGAATTTTAACATTTCTTCTTAGAACTCACTTACGCACTTAACACAAAGATTCTGAGATTCACCAATGTTTTCTCATTTAGGATTTTTTTTATACAAGAGCAGGATCTATGCACACTCAAGAGCACATTTACACACATGCTCACATATTTGTGCAAGTGTGTAATATTACAGGATTTAAATCTAATCTACAGTATTCTGATCAAATCTTTTCTAATATTGTACACTACAATACGGGTCTGATTTACTAAGATCCTAAATAGCGAGATCTAAATTGTGTTCGCCATCTTGAAAATTATGTGTCTAGTTGGTGATTTGCAGGTTATCTATGAAAACTTGAGTGATTGACAAGAGTTGCAAATATGGTGAAGGCGGCTGTATTTAAATGAGGGTTTTGCGTGTTTCACTGGTGTCATGGAGAGTTTAGAAAATGACCATACATGCATTCTCATTCTTTAATGCAGGTAATGATTTTACAAATATTAATGACTCACCTAAAGGCCAGCTATCTCCATACTTGCTCCATGCTCTTAAGTTGGTAAAATGACAATAAAAACAATATGTTTGTACTATTTATTCTTCCCTCATTGCATATTAACACCAGTGGTGAACACACGTCTTTGATGCATTCTTTATTACTTCTATGCCTCCTCCTCACCCAAAAAACAGCAGCCATCTGTGTGCAAGCAGATTGTGCCTGACTTACATATGTATACATGCATACATACGCAGTTGCAGCCACACTGTGTGCTCAATTTATTATATTATATTGTATTTGCATTTTCTCCTCCCTGTATTTTGCACACTTGGGCAAGAATGCCCCATTTTGTATATTTGTGAAAGCAGAGGTGCAAAATTTCTCATTTGTGCACCCTAAACTAAATCTTTTTTTTTTGTGTGTGTGGGTGTTATCAAGTTTGCGCATATTTTTGTACATGTAAACTTTTAGTTAATCAGGCCCTATGTGTGTACAGCATGTACACATTTTACCTACTCTAGAGTATATACCAAATACATGTATGAACAACACATTTATCTTTACACCTTAAGTACTACAGCCAAGATTCTGTAATCAGTTATAGTTATAGCCATATTGATACTCTTAAAGATATATCCTCTAGCAGTTTGATTAGTTTTCAAATTATCCTGATATTATGTTTCTTCTAGGTACATATTACAACTCAAGGAAAGTGTGGAGCTACATCTATCCCCTGTCCCTTTTTTCATCATATGAAAATTACTGAATACAAAACACTTTAATTTGAATTACATAATCTGTGATTAATGCTTCCTTTGTTTGTGGAATATTAATAACGCATTTGCATTTTGCCCTCCAAAAATGGTGTTTGGGATTTTATACATTCAAACAGAATTGCTGCTTTTTGCAAATTTCTCCATTAGAGCCGATGTGATGATTTTCATGTGCTGTACATTATCAAGCTTATCAGATGCAGAATGCACTCTGTCTTCTTAAATACCCATACACATAAATTTATGTATTCATCAAAGGTGGGTGGGCTACTTTGCTAAGCTGTTCCTGGACAGGAAGATATGAAGGGGTAGAAAACATGTACAGTAAAATGACTTGACATTGCATTCACATTCAATAATATACATCTACTGTAAATGTTTTTAATTCTAAATACATAATAAGTGACAGATGCTGCTTCCGTAATGGATATATCACACCTATAGTATATTATGACATTACTGACCTTTCAGATTCAGTAGTTTAGGAGAGATTTGTTTTCTTTCTCATTTGGTATTCAGCAGTGTTGCTCATTGTTCAGGTTCAAAATTTAAATTTGATGAGTGGTGAAAAGGTGCTTGTCATCTTCCTGAAATAGGCTGTCCACACAATGTTTAAAACATCAAGGAGCACACATGATTGCTTACTGATTCCCATATGTCCTCAGTTACAACGGGGTGGTTGCATTCCATATTATGTTTATAATTACAACTGTCACAGCACATTAACTTAGTCATCTTTGATGAAAGAAAATTAATATGACCATTTTAAAAATGCAATGTAGGTTTTACATGTTGTTGAATGTACAGTAATGCCATGACTTCATGGTGTTTTGTAGATTAATTTCTTCAGTGAAGTCAAATTTGTTGTCAATACTTGTCACTGGAATTGAAAGTGAAATTACAGCAGACACTACATTGTACAGTATGTGATTCTAGATCTACATGTCCAATGTGCATGAACTGTAGGAAAGATTAATCACATACCTTGTCCAACACACGCAAAACGTAGAAACCAGCACTGAGCCTGTAGTTGATTCACTGATAGAGGCGTTTGTCTTTACAGCCCATTACAGAAGAACCTGTTTGGAGAAATCTACTAGGAGCAAAACAATTTGAGAAGAACCTCATTTCATAACTTAATGGGCCATATCATTACATTGATTCTTGATTGCTCACACACTGAACTGTTTTCTCATGGTTCAGTTGACATGATTGCACACAACAAAGAGAAAAATGTGGAATGTGTAAATGGTTTGCAGTTTTCTTGTCTATTCAAATGTGTGACTGTCTAGTCTCCTCACAATTTGTATTTCCGCTTGTAAACCTTCATTCATCTGGTCATCCAGTTACATTCAGTACAGTGTATTGGAAAGGAGCCCTTTCAATGCTCTCCTGATTTTTTTCTGATCTACAATTTGCATGTGTCCTTGCTTTGTGTGTGTGTGTGTGCGTGTGTACGAGTGTGTGCATTATGTATATAGAGGTGTACACATGTACACTCATGTGCAAAATGACCTTAGTGTTGTCCAGCTGCCCCTGCAGCATGTTGCATGATGGGTATGTGAAGCTGGTCTGGTCAAGAGAGCAGCAGCTGTTTGAAGGTCTGTCTGCTGCTTCAGAGGAGGCATATGTAGGTCTGACTGGCCAAGCTGTTAAGGGGTCACACTAGAATTAACCCTTCTTAAGGTCATACACAAGCAGGAAGTGCACTATGGTGCAGGCTGTATACAATGTCGTAAGAGTGACATGTTAATTAGAAATGCTTTAACATGTTTTAGTTGCTGCTCCTTTTTAGTTCTCTTTTTACTTGCCATGTTATTTTCAACAATTTAATCATAGAATAAAATGCAATGCAAAGAAAGTTTGTCTAACCTGTTATCTTTAAAGTGACCATAAAAAACAAGAAGAAACAAAACACTCAGCATGGAAGAGTCCCTGCTTAGTTGTGGAGGAATCATTTTGATGTACTTTGGCTGTTTCATGTGATAGAAATTTTAAAAGGTCTCATAGCAGTGAATGATTTATTAGTGGAGCAGTGTGTGACACTCCTGCTCATCCTAAAAAAAGTCAGTTCTTCTATAGTGGTGCAGTATTAAAATGCACTTCATAAAAGCAGCCAAGGACTCTGAGAAAGAAGCAGAAAGCTCTGGACTCTCCCCATTCCAGCAATAAAATCATCTCCTGCCTCAAGTCATTTCATAAAATGGCAGCGATAAAGAGATAGACTGCTCTTTATTGTTTTTAGATTGCGGGCACTTTGCGAACTCTCCTCGCCTGTGTCTAGAATAATGTAAATATTTCACAGCTATGTGCCCGCTAATACATAAAACAGATATATAAGTTCAATAAAGCTGCATAACTGTTTGTGCCTGGCTTCCCCTGAGGGGCCAAACACTTTAGCAGGAGGGAATATTCCCCACTCAGCTGACAGAGGGGACACTAAGGCTACCCTGATGAATGGCAGGCACCTGATGGGCCTCGGAGACTGACAGAGTTACACATAGCCTGTAGTACCAAGACTGTCTTCTTGAAAAGTATCATGAAGTATTTCAGAAGTTCAAAGTGCTTGACAGGAAATTAACTGCTATTAACAGTATGGGAAAGTATTCATTTATTTTTCTGTGCAGTTTAGTCAGGCCATATTCATATGTTAGAAATGTTTTTATTTCTTTGAGGAAGTATTTCTTGCAGACTGGGTTCAAATGGATATAGCTGGGATATATGCAGGCTCATGCTTGTAAACAAAAAGAGAAGGAAATGAGTTTATTGAACTCTTTATCAGTAAATGCTTTGTGGTGTTTATCACTCACATCAGCTCATAACCAACAAGGCACAGAACAGACAGGTAAATTGTCGCTTATTGTGGGCAGCATGGCAACTATGCAACAAAAAAACCCTTCAAACCAAT
The DNA here is from genome assembly GCA_032362345.1 of Sandelia bainsii. Taxonomy (NCBI): domain Eukaryota; kingdom Metazoa; phylum Chordata; class Actinopteri; order Anabantiformes; family Anabantidae; genus Sandelia; species Sandelia bainsii. Next base: position 8,304,287 of record JAUMHL010000025.1, read on the forward strand.
AGCAGCCATCACACTGGATGCCATCTCTTGGCATTACTTTAAATGCCAGCAGCAAATAAGACACTCGTTAGGAAGATGATGATGGAAGAGAGTATTCAGATGGACTTTTGGTGGAAACACAACAGCAGACAAAACATTGGGCCTAAACTGAGAGGGACGATTATCATCATTATCAATGTCATTCACTTTCTTTCGTTTTGAAAACATGCCAAGTACAATGAATTATGAATTTTCTGAACTGTTTTGAGAATAGTTAGGCATAAATCAAACCACAGTTGATTGGAAGGAAAAAGTGTGACAGTAAGCTACATTTGCATTGCTGACACATTTTGTTTTCATAATTGGCTCTTGGTTACATTCTGAGATGTTTTATGTGATGTTTATAATGAATTAGTGTAAACTTGGAAAATTATCCTCAACTTTAGATAAAATCCTACAAAAGATGCTTGTCAGTAGTTCTGGCATAAAATTAAATACAAAGACGTTACTTGAAGAAAACCTAATGTAAAAAACCCATTGAAGTGTTCTGTCTACTATGTGCTGCAGTACAGTACACTGAATAGTACTGTTAACATACTGTAGATATGATGTACAGTAGGGGTAGCTCAGACTTTACAGCCTTTACCCACATTCCATCAAAATAAGCTGAGGATGAAAAAAATAAAATTGCATAAACAGACCCGTTGGTTGCCTCATCTTTAAATCTAAGTCTTGCTTGCTGTCTTAAACGATTACAGAGAAATGAAAACATGCATAGGGATTTTCAGGTGTAAGGCCTGACCCCTCATCCATTTTACCCACCACTGGGACCCATTGTGACCCTAAAATTGCCAATATTGAAGCTCAGTGGGGTGAATAAGAATTGGTGGGGGGGACTAAAAGACGAGGCAGCCACAGCTGTGCTTTGCTGTTGCCTCACATAGACAGAAGAAGAGGTGAAAAAATCATAATCTCACGCTGTCTGATGCAAGCTTAAATGCTCTATTGCTTTGCCGATCACGTTGTGCTCCCATCATCTTCCCTGGCGTCTCCAAGACAAATCTGGGCTGCTGCCATGCACACACGCAAACCACTATGCACTGCAACAACAGCAGCTGAGGCGTGATGAATGACGCTCTCGTCCCGACGGGTCCCTGTCGGTGCATGTTCAAGTGGATGGGATTGAATTTAACCATTGAAATGACAGGCCATTCTTTTTTAGGGCACGGGGCCGGCTACATGAATGGTTTGTGGTGACAAGGGGCTCGGTGATTGATGCCCCATGAGGAAGAGCCAGCAAATCTTTGTAGAAAGATGAGGGAAAACCACTCTTGTCATAAATGTGAGTGTCTGGAGAATCCATGGTTTGTGGTACTTTTCCTGAACCTAGCCACTCCTTATCCTCTTTACCACCTGATCCCTGTTTGAAGGAGCTTATACTTCTCCACATCCTACTAAAATTGTCCTATTTATCACAGCCTGACATTTCTGTCATCAGCGGCTGACAATGTTGCTGGATGAGACACTTGAGTAATAGTCCAGAGAGCAGCAATGGAAGACGCAGCCTTTGTTGTCAGTCTGTTAAAGTAAAATGCACTTTAAATTTTTGTTCATAGTTGCATGTGTCTGCTTAGCTATTGCTGCTACATCTGTCAAGCTTTGTGTTTTTGCAAGGCACATACAGTTTACAAAGATAATGACAACAGGTTTACCACTCAAAATGCTTGGTAATTTTTGAAAACGTGGCTCCTTGATTTCTAGCTGTTGCTGATAATCAAACTGACATGAGGTCAATTAATGTTTCAGCTGGAAGGTTTAACAGGGAAACCACATAAAAACTCATGAGCAGTGTTGTGGAAGCTTACACTTAACAAGCGCTAGCTCAAAGTTCAGTTGACACAGAAACATTAAGATATTAAATAAATAATAAAATAAAATTGACTACTTCACGTTCATTTCTCTGTCACATCCTTGAAAATGTCATTTATGTGAGATACTTGTTTCACATGGTGGGGTGGAGAGGGTTAGTGGTTACTGTAACTGATATAGACCACTTCGCTCTGAAATGCAGCTGACCTACGCTCTGTACAGTCCCTGAACGCCACACATACATCAAGTAAACAGTGACAGTAAGGGAAGATGAGGGAATGTAGGAATGCACATTAAGTGCTCTTTGCCACTGTTCACCCTACCCTATGTGCACCCTGCATGTCAATGACCTCACATTCTTAAGTTGCAAAATAATTCATTCAGTTCACCAGTCACCATTGAATCTTCAACGATTGCAGTTTTTTTAGTGCAAGCACAACATTGCTCCTGAATCTGTACAATAACCTAACTGATAGCTATAATACTGCACTAAAACACTAAAGCTGAATGTTGCGAAGATGTAATTGGCCTCAAAACTCCACCCACAGATGTCAAAGACTTGAAAATAAACCAGCACTGTTCTTGAAGGCATTATAGAGCTACATAAATCTAATAGAGTATGTTTCACATTTAGCATTTTTAAGATGAAGACTAGCCATTGTGCTTGGTAAACATCCAGTCATTTCTAAAAAAATTGGAATAGCAGGACCAGTGCTTTTGTGTTTACTGTACGCCAAAGACATTTGGGTTCACAATTTTAGCTTTTATTTCATGCTATGTACATTGTATTTCTTGCACTTGGGCAAAAATGCTGCACTTTGCATGTTTAAAAAGATGAAGGTACGAAATCCACAGCGAGCAGATCAGCTTGTGATGTTTTTTTTTGCAGGTGTTATCAAGTTTACATGTGTTTTAGTACATGTAAACCTTTACTAAATCAGGGCTGTGGAGAATTCTAACCACAGTAGCATTTACACCACTTTGCATGTGGAAATTTTTAAATCTTGACAGACCATCCATTCCTAGATGTGACTGCTAAGCTATGACTCAACGGAGACGAGTTTAGCAAAAAGATAATTGGTAAAAGAAAAAAAAGAAATACTATGCAGTATTCTGCAGCTAGATAATATACACAGCAGTCTTTTGTGTAACTGTATGTTAATTTAGAATATCTGGGTTTAACCTATCTCGACTTGTTTTAAGACTCCAAAAGCTTACTCAGACTGAAGATCCCAATATTGCAGAAACATTTCTTGACATACAGGCTAACCCTCCTCATCACTGCAAACAATTACAAGTGGACCTGGCATCCCAGAATAGGGACTCCGGCGCTCACAAGGAAATGCTGAAGCCTCCAGAACAATGGAAGGGTTAAGAGGGTGAGACCCTGGGAAGGATTAGGAGCATGTTTTCCACTATCTTCACTTCTGCAGGCATCTCTGCAGACCTCTTTTAGGCCCGCTTGAGCTTGGCTCTGTCTTCTTATCCACTGAAGTCCTGGAAGCGGCAAAAAACAATCAGAGTTCCAGTCACCAAATCAGCTGGGTTAACAGGCAGGGATGCCTGATGTCCCTAAGTGTATGCCGCCCACATCTCTCTCTTCCCCTCTCTCGCTCAGACAGACACATACATATACACAAAGAGAGAGCAAGTCTTGCTAATTCGCTAACATCATTGTAGTGAAGAAGAATGCAATTAAAACTGCTCTTGATAATTAACCCAGATCCATCTCCAGCCGCATCTCTGCTGATTATATAAACGGCCATTAAAAGGGAGCTATGAATATTCATCAGTCGTGAGTGGTCTTAAGATGGTAGTCATTTTATCTTTAGGGTGGGTGGAAATGGGGTATGGAAGAGGGGATGAAGTGGAGGTTGGAGAGTGGGGGGGCATTTTGGCTGTGACTGATTACCACACAGTTAGGAAGAATGTAATCCATGACTGCATCTTCAAAGCATTTTGCTGTTGTCTGTTGTTAAGTTGCACATTTTTTATATAGTTTGCTGATTCTGTTTGAGGTCCTGGGTCTTTAATACAGTTAAGTATTACATTAAATCACTTTCATGTAAATTGGATTCATGCATACAATATTTGCTGTTGCAAAACAATGAGACACCAGCACTTTCTCTTATTCAGTGGAAAAAAAATATTTTTGAAACAAACTGCTATAGAGGAAATGTCCCACTGACTGTGTTTATATATATTATTAACTTTTATCAAACAGGACCTTCACACTCTAACAGAAATCTGTCAAGCTCAAAGTTTAGTTGCTGGAGTTGACAGAAATAGGTTTTAGTACATTATAAATGGGGGGAAGATGATCAGTCTTGTGAATTGTGACCACATTGTGTCAATGCTGTGATCTTGCCATAAGACTTTAGCAGCAGCAAACAGAGCAGAACAGAGAGGAGAGAGAATGAAAGCAAGGGAGCGGGAGAGGGAGAGTGAAAGAGGTGGAGAGAAACCTTTCATGATAAAAACTGCCCGCTCACAGTGCGATAAATTGGGAGATGACACAAGTCACAGCACAACAAAAGGGGAGAACATTGGATGGGGACCCTTCATTGAGAAATTGATGAGATCGGGACTGAAAGAGTTGTCTCTGTGAGTTAGCGTGGCTTAGCTCCCAAAACACTCCAGGATTAAGACAACATCCCACTGGAGGTGGAGTTGGCATGATCCTGTTAGTCTGTCATGAATTCTCTGATGATTTCTACACTTCTTTGAAGCCACAAAGAAAATACATACAATATCACAGATACAACTGCAGCAATTTCCCCAAATAGTTCCAAAATACAATGATTGGGTTTCTTTGCCATAAGTGATCTTCTCTCACCTGGTTCTGCATGTGAATCTAAAAGTGGCATATTGAACGGCTCATCACTCTATTCAGAAAACCACATCAGATGAACTTTTTGATCTGTTTAAGATCAGTAGCCTTCTAGTATCTCAGCGCAAGTGTTGGCATTTGAAGACGGTGTGCATGTGCCCTTGCTTTTGATTCTTTTATTCATCAGAAATGATTCTGTACACAGGAAATCAAAATTCTCATATCAAATAACTCCTTTAACATTTCTCATAGCCTAACAACCCAGGCACCAAAATGACAGTTGCTATATCTTAAAATGGCACCAAAATGGTGGCTAATTTTTGTGGTTTTGGTTGGGTTTAGGCACAAAGAGTGTTAGGGGTGAGGTATACCAGTACTAGGCTGCTGGTTGACTACAATAGAGGGCACTGTTTCCTGATCTGCCAGTGGCTCATGAGTCACAAAAACTGGCCCATGTGTATTTTTTGTGGTCTGGCCTGCAGAGGGGTGCAATCTCATGTGGAGATGACCAAAAGAGAAAAAAATACAGTCTTAAAGGGCCAGTTAAACTCCAGATATGTGACTGTAGCGATATTAAAGTGTTTTATGGTTGGGATCATGCATCACAGCAGTGGGTTAGGTTCAGGGAAAGACTATGGGCTGGGTTAATGGAAAAAAAAATCTCACTTCACACAGTCGCTTCACACACACAACGTCTGCATTAAAAATGAAACCAATACACAATCTTTTTTCTAACCCTAACCTCAGTACTTTTCTTGCCTAAACCCAACCTCATGGGGGACTTTGGTCTTGAACTTGGGTCTCTGGCTTGTTGGGCCTGCACAGTCAGATTACTAGTCCAGTCCTGTGTCCCATGTGTGCTGTAATGGTTCTAATTTAGTTTTACCAGACTAGTACAACCAAGGTTAGTGAACTTATACAATGACTGACTCACTTGCCTGATTTTGGTTGAAAATGAATATTTACACATAATCTGACCTTCAGAGAAACATAAACATTAGGAGATTCAGTGTGTTTAAATGATCACTTTACAGTTTGTATTAGTAGTTTAGTAACACATGGGAAGACATATCTTGACTTTGTTCAATGCACACACACAAGGGATCCAGCTGAACCCACAAATCACTCCCATTTGCATTGTTTCTTTTGCTCGGTTTAATATGGCTACATTACAGCTGAAGGGTTTGTTTAGTCTGAATTAAGATGTTGATTCAGCAACTGAGATACTAACCCCCGAGGCAAGCACTGAAGGACTCAATGAAGAGAACAAAATGTACAGTTGTGCTCTCACCATTA
>JAUMHL010000025.1:8310642-8342011 GCA_032362345.1 Sandelia bainsii
TCTAAAGAATTTTGCTATATATTTTATATATTATATATATTTGCTATATATAGTAAAAATCTCAACTTTAACAAAGATACAAAAAAATATATATGCTCAGTCACTGGGTGAAAATATACAGTCACCTTGAATACTTCAGTTGGATGTAGCAATAAAACTGTAAACTGTCAATTGTACACTGTATACAGTAGCTTAAAAATATATGTATGTTTCAAAAGAAGCCAAATGGGAAGAATGTTTTCACAGATACCTTTTAATGAAGATTTTTGTGACATGGTTGTATTCAGCCTGATTTTGACCCATTTATTAATATTGATTATAAACACTGATTATTCTCACAGTTTTGTAAAACAAAGGATAACATTACTGTTGGCAATTTACTGCATCATTTTAAGGGTTTGAACATATTTGTATGTGGCATGTATGCAAACATGGAGCATAAACCCCCACATTTTATGCTCCACTATAAATATGATAATGTAGAAATTATACGTTGACTTATGATGACATGTCATACGCACACTTAAATTTTTAAACCTCTCTGAGCACCAAATAATTCCCTTCAAACCATGGTTTTCATGGAACTAGCTAAGAATCCAAGAATTTGGTTATGGAAACACTTAAAAAACCAATGAAGCGCTTGATTCACAGCTGTGTGCAGAGAGAAGTTGTCAAGAGGTCAGTGTCTACCACATCATGTAGTCTCACACATACTGCATGAACAGAACACCATCTGGACTTTAAAAAAACAACCTGGTGAGTTTATTTAGTTTTATTATAAAATGACTCTGGTTATAGTAGACATTGGCTAATTTTCACTTATAATAACTTGAAAAAATCCACCCACTTTATATGTTATAACACCATTACCACCATGGCCATTAACAGCTATTAGTGGGGACATGTAGCACATGTGGATTACATGCGCTTGCTAGTCAGCTCCATTAGCAGGATGTTAGGGTATATGATCAGGTCAGAGACACAAGACTTTCTCACAGGAGACCAAGGTTCAATTATAGTGTAAATTCTGTTTACTTTATCCGCAACTGTACCACAATATTAGCCATGTTTTTTGTTGTTACCATGATGACAAATGTCCTGTAACACTAAAGAAAAATTTCTTTTAAATACAACCAAAAATGTTTGTACTTAACCTAACCATGTACTTTTTTATTACTAATTACAAAGTTGTTTTTGTGCTTCATTAAAACCAAACCGTGATGGCTGCATAATTGTAACTGTATCTTTTTATAGTTTCAAGTGATAGGTTCAATGACAAGGGCCAGTACACCAGCCAGTTTTAGTCATTTCAATTTCACCTGGTACCAATGGGGTTCTATTTCACCACAGAGGCGCTATTTCAAAAAATCAAAAACTGTGAAATTATAATATTGTGAAATTCATGGCAGAGATGCAGTATTTGGTTGCATTAAATTGTGCAGGTGTACCTAATAAAGTGGCCAGTGAGTGCATATATATTGCTACATATATGACTTTTATAATTGTTAGCTTACACACACCTCTCTTTACTGTCACACAATGCCAAAAATATGCATTTGTGAAAATTTTAATTAACACTTTCTTGAAGTACTGCAGATCTGGCATACTGATCAAAGGAGAGTTTGTACCATATACTCTCTACAATGTTATGCAGAAAGGCTTGAATCAGCATAAAACACGAAGCCCCATTAATGTGTTGGCTGATTTATGATCCATCAGACAGTTAATTAATTTGATGAGACACAGCAGAGTGTCACTATCAAGGAGGGTCATTCGAAACAGAGGACTACATTTTTTCCAAGGATAAAATTGTCACACACTTCTGTGTAGGAATTTACTTAATTCTGGTCAAACATAGATGCGAGAGAGAGAGAAAAAAAAGCAAGACGGGGCGACATCTTTAAAAAACACAATGAGATGGACTGAATAGTCTGTCAAATGTTTCTGCGTATTTCCATTCTCTCACAACACTTCCATCAAATTAATCAGCAGAACAGGACAGTAGTATTACATGGCATTGCTAACATTTCTGGGCTGAGTGACAGTTTCAAAGAGGTAGATTAATTTGGTCAAAAATATGATGGGGGTCTTCAAGCCATTGCAAGTGGAAATGAAGATGTCAGAGTACATTTTTCTGCCAAATGAAGTGGCCATCATCTCAAGTTTCAATCTGGTTTCGCTCCACATACATCTGTCATTCTCACCTTTTGGCTAATGAAATGAAAGAAAAGTTGAGGACTGGACTTCATGACTTTACTCAATTAATACACAAGCAGTGAATGTGGATCAGAACAACAATCTGCTGCCTTCAGCCCCATAGATAGTTGCTCTACATGCACCCTCATCCTTCATGCTATCTCTACCTCTCTCGGCGTGATTTATCTATGAGTCTGTGGTAGGATTGACTCTCTTCTGTACAGCAGGCCATTAAAGCCTGGGGGAGATTCACCTTGCCAGGCAGCTGGCTCAAATGAAAAGCTAAAAGAGCACATTAACTCATCAATATGAGGGCATGAAGATGAAAACAGTTGTCAGAGGCCTGCCAAAAATAACTGATCACATAATGCCGCTCTATTGTATGTAAGTGAGGTCATGGGAGTCAAACAGCACGTAAAGACACAAGGAAGTGAATCCTGCAAACCTTTGATAGGCACACTAAACTCAAAATTCTCAGTGAAAATAAGACCTGAATGTGTCATCTTCAAAACAAGCTATTAATATGTCATCCAGCACAAAGATTACAGTTGTGCTTTTGCTTTTTCTTATTTGTGCTTTTGAAAGCCATTAGGTAGCACTTTCAGTAACCTTCCAAGCAATTTCAGTTTGTGGTTAAAATACCTTTTTGGTTCATTCATAAGTCCTGAAGCATGTTTGCAATCACACATTGTAGCTCATCTTCATTTCCGTCTGTTGCTATTTTTTACAGTACTGGTGGTGTAAAGCCAGATCACACAAACTCTTTCAAACTGTTTTTCTTTGTGTGTCTGAGCATGGTCTTGTGCACACACAAGACATTTTCTGAAAGGTGCTCTGTCGCTATGCAGCATGAAACACTGTGCAGAGCACATTAGCGTTGGATATCCTAGAGCGAGTGCATCACTCAATACCAGTCACAAACCATTTACCACATGGTGGGGGAAGCTTCTCCACTGTAGAGAGTCCCTCATACGGTCTCAGATATCATTGCATGCCTCAGTACAAACTGCTGGAAAGGTCTACATACTACTTTATGCATAATTTCTGTGTATGTCGCTCTTTTACATTTTTCTCTTGTTATCAATTGTGCTGAAAACTACTCCAGCATCAATCAACTTAGTTAATTGGGCTACAGTTGAAAAGCTCATATCAATAACATGAAAATTTAATTTTATACCAGAACACATTAAGTTATGTCAGTTATAGTTGCAATTACATGTGCATCACTAGGCAACAAATGTTGCAAACCCACACTCTTTTTCAGCATGTCAGCAGTTTGGTTTATTTTCTCTCTCGTGCCTTATTCCCTGACTTGTTTAACAGTGAACTAATTCCTGAAGATAGTATCACCCTTGCACATCATAGAACCAGTGGATCTTTCTGTGTTGTTTTACAAACAGAACATGTTCTACGTTTTGGCAGTTGAGCATGTAATGCATTTGTATATTAAATTACACATAATCTTTCATCTTTCCACATAAATACAGACAAAAAGGCGTGATGGTGCCTTTAATTTACTTCATAGTGTTATAGTTCTTTTAGCTTTAAGATGTACATGCAGGTCCTGACAGACACACTCTTTGCATACTACATCCACATACCTTGTTTTTTCTTTTTTTCATCTGTAAAAAAACGTCAAGGCTTATCCGGCAATGCTTTGAGTGGAGGTCATTTCTGCACTCAATTACGTCAGAAATGAAGTAGACAGGAGAAAAAATATTATTAATGTAAATCACTCTCCCACTTCCAACTGAATGTATAATGGATTGTGTAACCTCAGTAATAATCCTGTTAAACAATTCCTAAGAACTTGGGGACAAAGGAGCCTTCAGATAAGGCCTGTTTTAGGTATCTCTTCCTGTGGAAAATCCTCTGCGGGACTGAGGTGCGACGGGGAATCGTAATTAGTTGATAAATAAATAAGAAGCTTGAAATTTTGCAAGTGCCTATGCTCCAGAAGACAGAGGGGAGACAGAGATAGAAAGAGGGAGGAAAAGAGAGGGAAGGGGTGGGAAGCAGGGAAGGAGAGAGAGAATTGGATGTAGAGGCAGAAGATGGCCTGAGGCTGGGATTCGTCTTGTCAAAGTGAGACCTTTAACTGGGTCCTGAATTCTGTCAACATGATTCTTTCACAGTCTTACACCATTTCCATCTGGGGCCTGTTTCAGTGAGGAGGATAGCTTGTGGTTGGAAGAGGGTGATGGGAGACCTGTGGTCTTCAGATGTCGACATTGACATTGGCTCCAGACCCACAATTGTGAGCCAGGATTATGAAGCAGCAGATGTGGGGAAACCATTTTATAGACCTGGTATTTTGCCTGTTCTCGACTATGCCAGACTGGCAAGCTGATAGAAGGCGGCTGATAAAAGAAAAGGAAAAGGCTTGTGCACCAGGTGCTGGGGGCAGATTAACACATACACGTATTTGTGGTTGAAGCTTTAAGAAGATGTTACATAACCACTGGCGATTTCATCAGCTGTTACACCTACTACAGGTCAGAGGGAAACATATGATTTGAACTTTTAAATATGGATAACTACAAAATTATCTTGAAAATATGTTTTTATGACAGGCTGGAATTGCCTTTGCACAACTGTTCATCTGTTTGCTAAGAGTTGTGTAATTATAAGCTGAGGTGAATGCTCTGCTCTGATGTAATGTAATGAAATGCAGTACATTGAATGCAGTATCATTGTTATAATTTTTGCAATGAACATCAGCAGTCGCTTGTGTTTTCATAGTGGAATTTTGTTGCTCACAGTGGGCTTCTTTGACACACACTAGAATAAACTGTTGTATCTTGTGGGTTTGGATAAAGGTGGAGTTATAAAAAAAACAACCTGAGAAAAACAAAACCAACAATGCACTAGTCTCAATGCTTTCTAACTTCACTACTCTAAACCTTTAAAAATGGGTAATAATTGTAGTATTACTTTTACAAAATGTGATGATTTCCTTAAACAGATTTTATTTAAGGGGTAAGTAGTGAATTTGTCACTCAGTGCTTCTCTTACAACAGCCTGACTGTGTATTGTATGTAGCATTGACTCAAAGCATACTACAGAAGGCACAGAATGAGCAGGTACGTGGTACGCTTGCTCATGTTTGTAATGTTGACTTTGATCTTCCTCATGGATTTGTTGACCATAATATAGAATATCATCAGACTTATCATTTACAGTAAGTACAACATTTTTGAATGCTATAACACAATTTCTACTTCTACTTTCTACTTCATTCTATGTTAAATAGAACATAGAATTGCAAGCATTTGAAACTAAACATAATCTTTGTGCACCACTGAGTGTATTTGGTATAGTTTTTTCAGACTTACTTTTAATGAGCACTGAGAACACACCACCCACCCACCACCAGCCACACACACACACACACACACACACACACACATTTTGTGGAGAAAACCTATGAAAAAAAAAACACATTTAAAACCTTAAACAAATATATCGTGCACTCGACTCTCAGTGTCTGTTAAAGACGGAGGGAAGCGAGAAGCCTGGCAAGGTCTGATAAGGCTCTGTAACAGTAATAATAACGTTTCCATAAAGCTTATTAATTGAGACTCTAGAGGTAATTGCTGCGTTTCCTGCAGGCTGACTATGCTGTTAATGCTGACAACTGTCAAACTGACAAACAACAAGTTGTGGAATATGGATTTTCTTCCCTCTCAGCATGTGTTAATAACCTACCATCTGAGCATTGCCAAGGGAAACTGTCAAGATGGCATCAGTGATAAAATGTTAACATGTGACAAAATGCACCTGCCCGCAAGAAGAACAATTCAATTTGAAATTGAATTTGTACGACTATCACGAAAACCTTTTTATTAATCCTTACCTGAGGGAAAGTAATATTGATTAAGAAGAAAAGAACAGAAGGAAAGTTTTTTCTTTACTTGGTTTTCATCCATGAGCTGACGCACACAGTCAAAGTGAGGAGACTGACAAATGACTGTTTGGTGATTCCCTCACTTCATGAATCTTTCTGACAGGATGGCAGTGTGTAAGAGTCATATCTCTCCAAACTACTGTATAAATCTTTATCATGCTTGCATTAATGGTATAAAATCCATTTAAGCAATATATTCAGAGCAGTCATCCAAGTTGTGCATAAGCCACCAGATTCTATTGTGATTCAAGGAAGTTGATAAAAGGATGTTTTACAAATTATGAATGATCTATATTGATATGGAACATATGCATCTGAGCATAAGCAGTTTTATTGTCAGCATTTAGAAGCTTTAGAAGCGGAGATCGAAGAAGGAAAGATAAAAAACCTTAATGGTTTAACACAAGAATATTTGATCATTTGCATATTCAATAATCAGAATTTGTGACATATGCCAAAGATCAGACGTCGGAGTCGGACAGCTAAAATGTACAGTAGAAAGTTTCAATTTTGAGATGGATCTTGTTAGAATGTTTCTGCTTTTCGTTTTTTTTCAGTCGCAGCTTTCCTGTTGCACCATGGGATTGTACAGCTTGTGTTCTTGTTTAACGGAGATTTGTCATATCTATGTAAGCATTCTTTATGGACACAGTGTGAAAGGCTGCTGGGCTGTGAATCAAATGTCCCATGGAGTAAACATGTGCTGTGAAGCTGGCAGTGTTACAGACAACCTTTTCAGTGCCTCTCACAAACAAAAAGCAAACAATAGGTTTGCCAGGCTATGTACTGTAGCTTATTAGGTCATCAGAGAAATGATAACAAATAGAAAGAAAAGTCACGCCAAGCACAGTAAGCATGTAAACTTGTGGCCAAAATTCAAAGTCACAATCTCAATCTCTCTAATTAGATTTAGCTAATTCATATGTTTGCATGCAGAAATCACATGATCTCCTCCTCACCTCCTCTCCCCTCTTCCCTTCTTCTCTTGTATAACCCCTTTTCTGTGCAGTTTTGACAAACACTCCACTAATTAGGTCATCATCACGGTCATCATTGCCATCCCAAGCACAGTTCCCATCATCTCTATCATCCTACAAACACTGACTGTCACCAGTGGATGCAGCAGGCATCAGGCAATGGAGGCGGCGCTGCTGCATTCATGATGTCTGATGTGTGTTGATGAGTGATGCCGTCTGACGGCTGATGTTGGGTGAAGCGTACAGTAATGGGGAGACAGAGGTCAGAGAAACCATTACCACTGTGGGGGAAGGAGAAGTGGGAAGTACGCTGTTGTCTTCTCCAACTGTAGGGCGGGGCTGCTGTCCTTCTGTCATGACTAAACGTCTGCGCGCTGGCTTTGCATTCATTATGGTGTTAGACTGTCCCGACACTCATCATAAATACATGACAGAGGTGACATGGCATAAAATGTTACTGTGTCTGTTCTGGACGAAAAAGAGATGGGCACTTTGTTATTTTATGGAGAGATTTTTTTTTTCTTTTTTGTCTCTTTGTCCTTTCTCTTCTCTGGTGTCTGTCTGCCATCAAAGGTGAAGTGGTGAAGTCCTGCAGAAAACCTGAGGCATGTCTGCATTATTCCATAAAAGGTGCAAACATTAAGCACAGCACAAACACACAAATATTTAAGATGATCACATATACAGAGTGGAATCCTTCCTCTACTCTGATGAAGATGCTTGAAGAATGCTGTAAATTTGCTTTCACTTTCCTCAACCGAGACATAAATTAACCTCAATCCTGACATGCAAATATCTCCAGCATAGGAATAATAATAGCTCTTTAGATGAGGTGGCATGTAATTACTGTGCCTGACCTTTCCTAGCACTTACTGACTGCCCACAACATGCCATAGAAACATTTACTGTGTTCCATCTATCAACATATGTCACTTAGTTGTCCTCATGACAAGGTTACCATAGCATTACACCGATTCTCCTCCACTAAGATTCTACATATTGGTGCAAGGTTATAACTCAATGACACTTGATGCCAATGGATCCCTCTTATTATGATGAGTTGAAACACCTTGATATCCACTGCAACATTAGCGCACCATCTGGAAGGGTAATACGATGTCCTCTGGAGTCGTGGTTTGGGCCCTTGCTGCGCACAGCCTTGTTGACTAATATTTCTTGTGATGAAAAATAAAGATCGGAGGCATAGAGATGTGAAGGACATGGAGGATAAAAGGAGGGAGGAAAGGGGAGGAAGGAGACCCTTCGATCTGAAACAGGGGATGACAAGGCAGGAAGCGGATGGATTCATCACACAGCCAGGATATCTTGTAGCGACACTAATTTTGGGCCCAAAGCTGTGGGTAATGAACATGTCCTGTGACAAATGGGGCAACTGTAACAGTTGAAGCATTGCTGGGGACACATTTGCATTCCAGCAGACTGCCGTGACACCACCTGGTGTCTGGAGACAGAGGAGCGTGTGAGGGTAGAGAGCATGTCCCCAGAAGCATGAATCACAAGCACCCTCACCAGCTGAAGCTTGCCAGTTGGAAGTTTGTACTTTCACATGTACGCTGAAAACTATACTGGTGATAAATGTGCATGTGATTCATAAACCAGTTACCTTCAGAGCTTAAACACAGAATGAAATGATTAGAAGCCACTGAGATGATCAGACTAGGATGTCACTTTCATCATTGTGGTTTTGTCTTCTCTCACACACTATGGCAAATCCTGACCTGTTCATTTCAAATTAGCTTAATTGTTCTTGATCCACGCTGACAGAGTGATTTATGAAAGACCTGTTCTTAGAACTCTACAGAGGCTCAGATGTAACAATTTGTCCTGGGACAAAAATGGAAAAATTTAATGATAGAGTGATTTTGTCATGCAGAGCAATCAAGAACAGCTAAAACCAAGTAGTCCGTTGTTCCTTGACTTCTTGTGACTGAAAAACAGCCTTTGTGAAATTCTGTGTTAGACATTGAAGGTGTGTTTGTGTTGCTTCATTTGTATATTTGGCAAAAAATGCTACAAAGTCAAACTTGCCATATGTTTTGATAAACAGCTCTAATGTTCTTCATCACGTGGTATCATTACTGATTTTATGCCACAACGAGCAGGGGCCATAGCCCAAATAGAGTACCCCTCAGCAAGCTATGTGTGAAGATTCAAAGACTAGAATGTGGAAGTGTGCAGACGTATGGCTTAGTAACACACAGTTAGGTGGAGTAAATTTCAACAGAATTTCCACAATCAGGGATTTTATATCAGATTTGTCAATTTATCACATTACATCTACAAAAATGTCTTAGCTCAATTTCAACTTTTGCTGAAATGTACACACAAATTTACTCAATAGACCAATAAACTGTCTTGACAGTGTTGATCTATTTATCTAATGTTGTTTGCTGTGTTGCATTTTATTTAATGCTCTTCTCTATAAATTGCTTCACAAAAACATAAAAGTGACATAAAAGATGGGACTAAGTGGTAAAAGGAAAGAGGCTCAGAGAGGTAATGTAACTAGTGCTAGCGTGTTCTCAACTGGCTGTCACCATAGCAGTCAGCTTGGTAACTACACTAGTTTGTCATTTGGATGTGCAAGTAGTCCCCGTGTCACCAAACTCCAAAAAACCCACTCATTTATTGCAAATTTTGCTGTGCAAATTTCCGGTGTGACTGGGCTACGGTAGAAATAGTTTCTAAGAATAAAAAGGTGGACAGTCTCTGTGTCAGCATTTGATCTGTCATCTGATTTTGATATGTTTCTAAATTTGTCCTGCACACACAAATGAGATGAAGAAATATAGATTTTAAGTCATAGCATTTTCAGTATCAAAAGTTTATATGGACATGTTTCCTCTCTTCATTACCTGGTTTGTGCCATTGTGATTACACGGTTGTTGGTGGTCACATGTTGAGACTACCTCCATACAATGTGCTGTCATTTCATCCTATTGAGACCAGTGGCATGCTTGATCCAGGCTCTTTTCATTTGCTCCCACAGATCCCCTTTTCTCACCCATTCAACCTTGATGGCTCCTTTCACACCACTGTCTGCACCCTCCCCTGGTAGCACAATGAACATCAGTCTGCCGCCCTGTCTCCCAGACAGACTTTTATCTGCTGAGAAGCCCACAGCTCGTCGAAACCTTTTGTTACCTATCTCCGAGGTGGCTGAATGGCTTCTTCCTTTGATTTGTACCTTGCCATTTTTCCCTCACACTGGATATTCCTCTCTCACACTTTTCAGATGTGGCTAAAGTAGTCCTCTGTCTTGGCTGTTGGATTCCTGACTCAGTTTTTGTCTCTAGAATTCTGGGAATTTTTACGGACGTGCAAGTACATGTAAAATAGTAACAATTATCATGCATGGTGTTACATCTTGTTTTAAAGACCACATTGATTGGTTAATGTTGAGTTGGTTTATGTAATTGTTTGGTGTAAACGTAAATGTTGAGGTCAGTGCAGCAGACTGTTTTATCAAATGCAGCCTCAAGACCTGAACTAAAAATGGACACGCCCATTCTAGTCACTGAAGGAATAACAAAATGAATATAAAAGGCAGCTGCAGTTTTGCTTGCAGTATAGAAAGCTATGTTTTGAGAAATGGCAGTGCCCTGCCTCAAAAAGCACCTCTGCAACCTTCATTCCTTATAAAAGCCTCCCTTTTCTCACTCTACTGTTTAAAGAAAGTCGACAACAATCTTCTCCCAGCAGAGTGAGTGGCGGCGTCGGACAGGAATCAGCCTTTATATAGATTGTAATTGTTTCTCTCTGCTCATGTGTCTCTCTTCCCATCCATCTCTCTTTTTTTCCTGTTTCAGGCAGGTTTCAACCGTACAAGGTCATTGCTCCTAGGCAGTTGCAACTCGGCTTTATTGTTCCAGTGGGTCAGCGGGTCCGACACACATCACAGCTATTATTCCTCAGGAACAAATGGCCATCCCACGCTTTGATCTATGGCCTTCCTTCTCAGACACTTCCATAATACCCTTGACAGAATTTCCTTTTTGTCCTGTTGCCATTTTTGGATCTCTTTTTACCACCTCTTCCTCTTAAAGTGCCATATCATGGATGAGAGTGATTTATAATTATAGATTTGATAGAGTAGGTGATGCTTGATATATTTTGTGTTACGTAGGTAATACAACTTTAAGTGTACATTTAAACCATTGTTTTAACACCTGGATATTGACAAGTATTTGATTAACCTGTTTCTAATGAAACCTTTTGATGGAAAGATGTCTCAGAGTTGGTACAGTGTTAGTTACTATAATGCATGCTTTGCTCAAAGCACGGAGAAGTAGAAGGAGTAGAAGAAGGCTGACATTCAACGTTTTAAAATGTCCCTGTATTTGAGAGAAGCAACATTTTAGACTTTTGAAGGTGTGTTTAACCTCTGACCAGGATTTCAGCTGCATTTACCTACAACAGCAACAATGGCTTGTTTCTGATTAATGAGTTTGATGATGCAGCCACTGTCGTCAGAAGTCCAAGAGTAGGATCATTTGGGTGACCCCCACTGCCCCTGTTTTACATATGAATAAGAGGCTTATCATTTATGGCATTGCAGCCTGGGAATGGTCAATGGCAGGTGTATGAGTGGGGGCAGTGTGGCACTGCCCAGCAAAGTGATTTCTTTTTAAAATTTTATGTCCTCCAGCATTGATGCCAAGTTTGGAGCCTGCTTAAAAAAAACTGGGGGCCCTCTGTAACGAGCTTTGAGCTCATTACTAAAAGCCCCTTAAAACATACCTACACCATGAATAATTGATGACAGTTGGGGGGGTCTCTCACGCAACACTAGTGTTTATATGGTTTAATTACGCAGAACTAGTCAGCCTCAGTGAAGGATGCACTGACAAGTGGGCTTGGTGGCTCAGGCTGAACAAAGAAACAGACACATTTGCACTTAATTCCAGCAGGTCTCCTATTTATGCTATAACATCATCAACAAATGACAATAAATTGAGTATGTGTAAACTTACTGTTCTGCTTGTTTTCAAATTTTTTATATTACCGTGTACTTCATGTTTGCATTCATGCATAGATTTAATCAAAAGTAGTGCTTGGTTCTTACAAATAGCATGGAGATAGAACAAACTTACAAATAAGCAATAGTGAAATTTAAAAGTTAAAATATGTAAGGGCATGCTTCAGTCACCGGTAGGGCTTGAATATTGAACACCAACACGTCTAAGTTCCCCTGTGCCATATGGGCATTTGAGTTGTTGTAAGACATACAAACCTAGTATTATAGCACAAGTATTATCTAGTTGCACCTGAATTCCCTGCAGCCCATCCACATGCATAATAAATCCAGGAAATGTCAGCTGTGCGGCCTGAGGGAGAATCGTGCCATTTGTTTAAGCTCTGTCTTGCGATACAGCCTGGTGCCATTGATGTTTGGATAGAAGTGAATAAATGAGGAATGCCGGCACTTGCATGTCAATCAGAGGTTTACAGGACCCTGAACATGGTGATCCTTAAGCCAACATATGTTGCTGATACACAATAATCCCCCAAAACAATAAAGCAGATGAATGTTAAGCATTTTGATCAATGCTACTCTCATCATCTCACATGCGAGCACTCACACATGCATTACATACATACATTCACACTGCTAATGTGTTGCTGCAGAAAGTGATTAGCAATTTCATTAACTCGATCAATAAAGCAGAATAAGCCATACTAACACTGCATTACCAAGTTGGCCACTTAAATAGGAAATTAATTAA
Organism: Sandelia bainsii; assembly: GCA_032362345.1. Lineage (NCBI taxonomy): Eukaryota > Metazoa > Chordata > Actinopteri > Anabantiformes > Anabantidae > Sandelia > Sandelia bainsii. Next base: position 8,323,470 of record JAUMHL010000025.1, read on the forward strand.
TGAATTAAGTATAATTCAGCTGTGAAGTGTGTGTTGATTCTCAGTAACATGTTGAAAATCACAACAAGCACAGTTCTCCGTTTAGCATCTAAAAGCACATTGAAAGAGTGGCTCAGAGGTTGTTCCTCTCTGTCCGACTGACTGACTGTGGGTTTTTGGTTGCTGACTCCTGGAGGTTCAGAAGTTTCCACTGGCTTGTTTTCATTCCCACAATCCCTTTCCCTGCAAGCCAAATCACTGAGCTATGACTACAGGCCTGGTTGGAAGTCCTTATCTGCTATCATTAAAGATGCATTTATTCCATTGCCTCAGGTGCTTGTGGGTGTTTGTGTGTGTGTGCCTTCAAATGCCTTTTCCTTGTTTGCATGTGTGCACATGGTTGATGTATGTGTGTGAAAAGAAAGGAGTGAAACAGAGGAAGGGGGTATAAATGTTTGTGTGTGTGGGTGGCTTCAGGGGGGTCCTGTGTGTGGAAGTGGATAAGGCTTTGTGTGTTTCTATGCATGTGCCTGTGATGTGTGTGTATTCTCCAAGGTTAACACACTCCTCCCACACTAGCCTGATCTAAATAGAGACAGAGCCAGGGTAAATGGGGATCAGAAGTCAAGCGCTGGCAACCATGCTAAATTATCGGCGGAAATCAACGCTGTCCTCATTAATTACACAAAAGGCCGTTAGTCATTTCCACCCTCCCCCACCAGCCCGCCCTCCCAACGCCTCTCAAACTAACTGATGCTTCTCCAGTGATTTCTCTCACTTTTGTGCACACATACAGCATACCCACAAATCCCAGCATATTTTATACTCCCACATACACACAAGAAAACAGAACAAGGGCATAGATGAAAAAGGAATCTGTCTTTGCCACTGACATTGGAAAAGAGCAACCAAAAGATAATGTAGTCTGTGAGTCACGCTCACCTTGAGTCCTCTCTTCCTTTCATTACAGCTTTCGTCTTCCACTACAGGTAGCCGTGTTGTTGTTATCTTCCCAACAATCACCTCAATAATTTATGGCAATGAAACTAAGAGAGGTGTGCTCTGCATATTGTTGTTGATAAGAGGAAAAGTGTCTTCATTCACCACAATGACAAACCTTGGCATTTTAAAGTGGCTGTTCTTTTACCTTTTAGACACAAAGAGTTGTCGTGTCTCTGCGAAATGAAAAAACTAAAAACTTACAGTAGTTTGATTTGTTTGCTGAATTGCCTCATTTGAATTCTATAGTAGCACAGAGAAAAATCAGAAGTACAAAGTTTGACTGTCTGATTTCAGGTTAATAAAACTGACACAGAGAAGTATTTGCTTTCTTAATTTCTTCTGGCATATTTTGCACATGCTGCAAATTGGAGGGAGTTTCATGTAGATCAGCATAGAGCACAGGAGGTAAAAGGTTTGGTGGTGTTTCTTAAGAGAATAGCTTGACATTTTGGAAAATATGCCTATTTGTTTGCTTGACAGTTGTCTGATGGGGAGATCATTACCACTTTCACACTGAGCATGACGAATGATCGTAGAGTCAGGATGCAATTAGCCTAGCTAGGAAACAGGAAACAGGGCATCTCTGAAGTTCACAAATTATTTACTTATTTACTATTACTACTTGCAGGTTACTTTTACTTAGTGAACAACTTGCTTGTGGAGTAACTTTTTTGGAGTTATCTTTTCTGACCATGCTTGTCACCAAGGAATACTGTAATATACTGTAATACTGTAAAACCAAAACTAGTTATTTTTAATCATGTCTATGTACATTTTAAACAAACAGAGAAAACAAACATATAACCAGTTAATTAGTGAGCTTTCAAGGTGCCATTTGACATAACCTTGAACTTTGGACAAAGCAAGAAGCTGTTTACTCCCCGTGTTTGAGTCAAAGTGAAACTAATTGCCTCCTGGCTCTACTAAACATACAGACATGACAGTGGAATACACCTCCACACCCAAGTATCAGCCAAAAAGCAAATAAGGGAAAATGATGAATTATTCTTTTAACATACACTGAAACATGACACACACAAAAATTGCATGAAAATGCATGAACACTTTCTAAGTTTGCTGTCTCTCTAAAGTTTGGGTTAGTTTAACAGAGGTTGGCAAATATAAGGTATCAACCAGCATCATCTCAAGGAGGCTGGTTAAACAGAAAGTCTCCACTTGGTCCCCGTGGTTAATCTGTTCTGTCATCGTTCACTTTCTGTATTTGTTTGTGTAAATTCATTTCACTTTTATGCTATACAAAATACTTTGGCAACCCTATGTATATCCAGGAATTCCTGCTGTACTGTGATGTGCGTCATGTACATTGAAATATAACATGACCTACAGGTTGTGCCTACAAATAATTCAACCGCCTGCTGATTTCTCTGTTGGAAGGACTTTGTTGGGGGTCTTAAAGAAAGCCATTCATTATTTCCCAGCTGAGGTGGATTACTCGTCAGCGGGTGCTGTTTGACATTTACCGTATGCATTTCATTATTGGAACTGACCAGGAAATTAACGGCAGCTTCTCTAAGCCTAAGCACCAACCCCCCCACCACCATGTGCAACTCACCAAAGCATTGACCCTCTCCCCGTCTCCCTCCTGACCTTTTAGTACTGCATTATTTAACGCACACAAATCCCACACAGACCGCCACTGAATGCTAGGAAAAGGTATTGACAGAGACATATGGCTGCTGGTGGGTAACATGCATAATTGAGGGGTATGAAAACAGGTTATATCCCTGGCTGAGACATGTGAGACGAATACACCGACCTTGCTCCTCTGTCCCCACTGCTGTGGGAGTGTGTTTGAATGTCTAGCACTAATTGTTCAATCACGTTGAACTACATACTGTAAAAACCATGTACAAGTTTATCTTTGAGAAATTCTGTAGTTTGGCCTACAAAGATTGTGGCAATTCTGATGTCCATTTTAAACTGGTTTTGGAGACTTGTAAATTGGATTATCAAATGGCATGATTTAAATAGCATTGGATTTACAAGTCTGTGAAAAGAATAATACAAACAAAATAATGCTAGTGATGCTGTACAGTGAGTTTACAGAAAAGGGTTTTTTTACCTTAAGATATAATCAGCTGTTATACTTTTCCACACATAAAATGCATTTCTGTATGTCAAACCCATGTTAATTATTACAATAAATGTATGATTTTAAAACAATAACTTATAAAAGTCACTACACATTGTAAAAATGAAAACCTTAAAAACAGTGTTTTTACTTAACTAGTATATGGTTATCTGCAATGCACTGTCCCAGCAACTTCCTGTCTATGGCAGCATTTTGATGTCTAGCTGAAAAGTGTCACAACAGGTCCAAAAAAGCAATTTAATAATTAACAAGAGTTTACAAGAAAACCAAAGAAAATAAATGATAGCGTGGCAGAGGAGGACAATGAGTCGACATTAACAATCAGGTCTGCCAGTGAATAACGAGCTCACCCCCAACATTTTAATTAGCAGCACGCTGGACGGCACAGTGATTAATGAACACTATTTGATTTCAGCAATGCTCTGATTAATAACAAATTGACATTTAATGAAAATTACTTACTAGAATTACAATTAAAGCTGTTTCTTGCTCCTTTATGTACCACAAAATAATAATAAATACAAATGTTGTTATCCCCAGTTGATCATAAACATGTGTTTAAAGAGATATCAAAGGTGATGGGATTGAATTATGGAGGGATTTTGCAAACAACATTAACAGCACCAATTATCTTTTCATAGCCTTGGTTCCGGGCAATAGGAGGACAAATTTCACTTGGCTGTTTAATGTACGTCTTCCATCATTCAGTGACTGAATTGGAAACACAGCTCAGAGGTGAAAATGGGAAATCAAAGGGTTAAGGCCTTAGTATGCTTCACACAAACCACTTGCTCAATAATCAGAAAGTGTCTAAAACTGCCTTCTTATTGTTGGATTGGGGGGGTGGTGGTTTAGAGGTGGTTTTCAAAAACAGACCATTTTTAGACAAAAAGACAGTAACACCCACTAAACACAGCGACTGAGGCCGTCGCTTCTTGTATGTACATCCTAATGCAGGGACTGTGATTCATTGCCTTGAAACAGCAAAGATGCACCAAAATCTTTACGGCCCAAAACATGTTTGGCAATTAATTGTATACAAACACAACTGAAAGGAGACAAAGCTAGGCCCTCTTATTTTTTACAAGCAAGGCCTAAACGTTTGGGCAAAGTTACTTTTCACAAGTAACTACTCAGTAGTATGAAAGTATTACAAAAATGTGTTTACTATTAAGTCAGCCAGAGAGCAGTGAATACTCTTAAATTGTAAAATCTAAACTTTTGACTACATGTATGTGTGTGCTCCGAGCCTCCAAAGCCTCTTGCTGGAGATCAAACACTTCATTTGTCTTGGTGGGGGATGTGGCGCAGCATCCACCAGGTGAGGCTGTACCCTGAAGCATGGTGGCCACCTGTTGGCGCCTCAGCCCATGATGCCTTCAACACAGACGTACTGGCCCGAGGTTCTTTTCATGTCAGCTGCCTCCCTCCCCGGCCCACCACGCTGCACTTTATTTCTGAATGCAGAACCTAACTGACCACATAGAGCTCCAATCAATATTTTTGCTCCTCTGAAGATCAAAAAGGGCTTTGTTTGTCTGTATTTCATTTCTCCAGTTGAGGAGCCTCTCTGTGATTACCCTTCCATGCGGAGTCCACCTCTGTTCATTTATCTGTGAATGTTTGCTCTCTTTGTTACTAGTCCGCACTGTGTGTGTCGACTGAAAAGAAGGATTATTAGAGTTGTGTACAGTTCAACAAGCTGATATTAATGTGCATGTGTTTGTGTGTCGGAATTTCTTTCAGGGCCAATATAAAATTGGGTTGTTTGCACCCATTATAAATAAAAAACACAGACTCATTTCATCATCTTGGTGCATTTCAAAGAGCCATTCCAAGCAGATTGCCTGTCAGGTCCTTAATGGCGACTACAAACATTCAGGATTTGTATGGCTTCTATCAATGTTTGATGAACACTCGGAGTGCTACACCAGAAGAGTCTGTGTTTCAGTTCTCCTCAAGTAGCCTGTTCTTCTCATCCTTTCATTTAGTTTTTCTAGCAAAGATTTCTGCCCTAGATGATTTATGGGGAATATGGCTGTTTTGGATTTTGTTAGGCTTGGGTTTTGTGATACCTGCCTGCTTATAGAATTACCAAAGATGTTGACTGAGATAGTATAATTATGATACATTTACCAATAATGCTTCTATCTAGAAGAGCAATATCCCGCACTACAGCAGCGTAGGGACCATCACAGCTGTTTAATATGAAGATGTGCAAGTTGCAAATCTTCTTTTCAAATTCAGTATGATTTGTTATTTATTTTCCACAATTAAAAAAGGATTATAATTGACTGTTTATTCTTCCTGTGAAGATGTTAATGATTTAAATACATAGTCTCAGTCTCACAAGCCTAAAGTATAATGCAGTTTTACAAGTTTTACATTTTCTACATGATGCTGTATATACAGTCACAATTCACTAACTGCTTTCTATGGTTTGCTATATCACATTTCTTGACCACAACCTCCATGTACTTGTGAACATTACAATCATTGATTTACACACCTTACACCACTGCCTTTATTGTATATCACAATATAGTTGATATTTACACTCACTTTCTGTGTTGTTACAGGCTGAGTTTCATGAATAATTAAGAACAATCCATCAGTCAAAGCACGGGGACAGGAATCATCTTACTGTTACAGCATTTAGATGAAAAATCACACCATGCACTACATTTACACAAAATGCCCAATACGTTCATAGAGGTGTTTATCGGCCAACTGGCAATGGTTCACAATGCTTCAAATCACCCCAGGGAAAGAAATGTTTGGCGCAATAACAAATTAGACATTGAAATAAGACAACTCAATAGCACAGCAGACAAATTGCAGGAGCTGGGCAGTGCTCATTAATTCTAACTATGCACTCCTTAGCTGCATTGATCATATCCTCCATTTATTCCAGTAAACTGTGAAGGAATAAGTGATATGAGATGAAGATGGCCTTGGTGTTCTCTTTCTGGCTAACCTCAATATTAAGGACAGTTTACAGTATGTACGTGATGTACATATTGTAAACATGATGTTTACAGCATCTCAGCATATAAAATGTATCTATTGTTGCCACAAATCAGCATGTTTTCAAATCACTTGCACATGTTCTTTTCCACTTCCTATCTAATCAAGTTGGAAAGGTGTAAACAGTATGGGTGGAGCTCAGGAAAAGCAATGCACAAACATGTCCCCTATTATCAGATCTGAGAGGAGAATAATGAATTCAGGCGAAGGGCTGGTAAGTGGAAGGCAGCACAGTCAGCCTTCACAAACGTAATAGAAAGTTATGAGTATATCAAGATATGGTTGGTGCTCGAGTCCAACAAGGGACAAGTCAATGATCATTCAGTGCTGATGGCAGCAATCAGGAAGCAAGCTCTGCCTGGTTGCTGTGGGGTTTGTGTAATGGTAGTGTGGAGTACATACAGTATCTAAGTACCAATGGGAACAAGAGACCTGACAAGGTTTAACAACTCACAATCCACTATTAGGCTCTATAAAAACAAAGTTCTGACCTCAAACCTTATGTGCTAAAAGAAAAGCTATTTGAAAAACTTCCCAAGGTACAGAAAGTTGTTAAGTAACAGCCTCCATGACATTTTTACACACCAAAATATTATAATGTATATGAAAACAGTATTAAATGATAAAACATCACTTACTTATGGGTTACAGTACTGGGATTACTCACAGTGACTGGAGTAAGGCACCAATATGAGACTCAGTAATTACATTACAGTTACTAATCCCAGTACACCCTGTTATATCAACACAAAAACGTTTGTGTTGTCGTACAAGGAGTCTCATGGATGGCTGATATTAGTGTGCAATTGTATAATAGTAGCTTGCAGTAGTGAAAAGTAACTATTTATTTATTGTATTTATTTGTGTGTTCTGAAGTGCAATACTGAGCTACTACTTTTTATTTCATGCTACTTTATACTTGTACTCCACTACAATTGTTTTGCAGCAAATTAATCCAACAATATATAACATTGTAAAATTAGCTCCACTGGAGCTAGTCACAGCATTAAAATTATGCTTACATGTGAAAGCATCTTAAATAATAATTCAATAATATATTAATGTAACACACAGTCTATTTTACAGTACCTGAGCTTTAACTTTAATCCATTTTTATTATTTCTATGTGTTTCAGAATATTGGACATAGATGTAAAGAATTAGGAATTATTGTGCTGATACAATTAAATAATGTGACTGTATGCTATTATTACCGATTGGAATGATGGACAAAATGATGAAAAGTATATTAAGATTACAGGCATTACTTTAGTAGCTGATATATGTATTAATATGTACATGTATCACAATGGGGCAAAAATATAAAACTACATGCAAAATAATCAAATTAAATGAATTCCATTGTTTCAGGGTTAAGACTAAATTCTTCACATTTTCCATCAACTCAATTTTTAGACTTTAAACATAAACTCATGTAAAGAATAATTTCACCAAAAGTAATTTCTGTTCAACTACAGAATGCTTGCTCTTTATATCTTTCAGTATCCTACAGGCACCCATATCCTAGTGTAGGGGATAAAATACACAAGGAGCTGGAGGATTCAGGCATGTGCAGTACAGATGTGGACATCTATAGTAAGATATGTAAGACTCCCAGGTTGCTTGGATTTCTGTAACGGTCCATTTTGCTGACCCGTGCTGGTGAAATAGGAGCCTGATAGGAGACAGAAAAAAATATAGATACTGTGAAGAGAGACAGGAGGGAATAGAGAGAGTAAGGTAGAATTGAGAGAGAAGACCACCTCTTGGGGATTGGACTGTCAGGAAAGAGAAGGAGAGGAAAGAGGTGAGCAGGGATAAGTTAATGACTTGTATAGTGGGAAGTGGAGGAATACTGGCAGAGTTGGCTCTTGATCCATGTCCTTTAACAACATAATGTCCCTTTTCCAATCCCACAAAGACGTATGGAATCCTCCTTTCTCTTACTTTTCAATTCAATTCTTATTTTTCTCCTCTTTCTTCATCCTCTTTCTTTTTAAATCACTAAATGCTGATTGTTCAAGCACAGTCAAGTTCAAGTCACTTTCCCATCCCAAAATGTTGAATTCCCTTGTATATTATAATTTTTTATGGTTCCAAACAAAATTATTTTGTCAAAGTTACACTGGCTTGTTTCTGTACACAGGTTAATAAACAAGTTAGACACACAGAGTGACATTTAACTCTTAGTAAGGTTAATTTTTTTTATCCCAGTAAACATCTTCACAATTTGTATTTAATTCTTGAGTGATTTAGTGTACTTCATATGAATATCAGCGTTTGTCTATACCATGATTCTTATTGTTAATAACCAACACACACTTTCAATAATAGTAAGGCTCTGTATATATTTCTAAATAAGCACATAAAAATGAAAAAAGAATAAGAAAAATAGGAATAGCCTGGCTGGACAGCCATGTGTGTAGACATTTTATTAAGTCTGGTATGTACTGTAACTATTTACTGCAGTCTTTTAGATGATAGCTGTGGAGCACCACAACTTGATTTACAACCCCCTTTCCAAATAAGTTGTGACATGCTGTAAAATGTAAATAAAAACAGGATGCAATGAGGGAGCAACAACTGACCAGAAAAGTTGTGCAATGCTAACCTAGAATTACTGCATTGCATATATATGTTATATGCCTTCGGTAACCAGCATCGTTTTAGTTTACATGCATGTCTGGAGTCATAAGTTTATGCAGTGCAAGCGGATATTTGTGCCAGATGTAATGAAATTCCTTCCAGGCGCTTCTGAGATATAGCATTGACTAGGATGAGACATACATGAGGTCACAGTGACCATGACTTTTGACCACCAAAATCTAACCAGTTCATCAACAGCTATTGCCAGTGTAAAGGCATAAAAACACATGGTGGAATATCACACAACTAATAACTTATTTGACAACAGGTATATGACTGGGTATAAAAAGTGCATCCCAAAGAAGTCTTTCAAGAAAGGATGATTTTCACCAATCTATGAAAGATTGCAGGAAACTTACAACTTAGTTAAAACCCTACCATACATAGAAAAAACATATATAAACAAGACTTGCAATTCCTCCTCCTTCCCTGGGCTTGAGCTCATTTATAGTAAGATGGAGTCAAGGCACAGTGGAAAACTGCCTTGTGAAAAAAATGAGAAATTCCTTTGGAAATCACTGACACTGTCCTCCGGGCCAAAGAGGAGAAGGACCATCTGGCTTGTTGCCAGCGTACAAGTCAGCACGTGTTGTGGTTTGGGGCTGCATTAGTGCACATCTGTGAAGGCACCACTAATGCTGAACAATATACAGGTTTTTGGAGTAACATATGCTGCAATCAAGATGTATTGTATTGTGTATTGTATTTTGGATACATGACAGTACATAAGTTGAAGGAGCAAGAGGGTATATGGGGACACAGGAGCTGAATCTCTACTGAAGATATGGGTGTATTTGTCCTGGTGTACTCCCTGCTGGATTCAGGTACAGCTCAGAATTTCTTTCTATGCTATTACAGTATATATCCCCCTCACACAAGTCCACAAAGTTTCTCTGATTTTCCCTTCTTCTAAGTCTAAGTTTTTTTCCCTTTGTCATTTTTAAGTATGGATTCAACTGTTTTGGCTAAATAATGAGACTGAGCATGGTAATGGGTGATTACTTTAGAATTTGCTCAATAATGTGAACACTCTAAATGCAACACAACAATGCATATAGAATGATAATTACTTTAGCAATTATCAGCTTCAAGTAAATCAAGTCATTCACTGCTCATGAACGCATCGACTACATACCAGTCCATTATGGCAAACAATGATTAGTGGTGTGGAAGGGTGCTAAGTATTAGTGGTTGCAGAAGTACACTGATGCGTTGAATGGTTTTTGCATTTCATTTCCCAAGGCACAATCGGTTGTGGCTGTAGGTTAGCTGCTCACAGCCATTTTAAATGAGGAATGCAAATAATCCTCACAAGTTGTGACTGTGAGGCTCACCATAGCCAGGATAATCTTTTTCCTCACACTGCCAAAGGCTCTGTCCATGGTGCTGGCATGCTCCAGCACTGAAAGACAGAGGGCAGGAAAATGTTTACTAAGTGTTCTGTGTCTTGTGAGGTAGAAGCTTGGCTGGAAGAGCAAGTAATAACCAGCAGGCTAGATTTTTCTTAAAAGGGGGGTTTTAAGGTAAGCGGTGTCTGGACTTGGGGTGGCTTCTCAAGTAAAAAAAAGTGCACCATTTCATGTCAGTCTCTGTAGTATTTACACTTGACCGACATTGTTTTTATGGAAGAATTTCCAACCCCCAAATGTAGGGCTGTGAAGCTGGCATTAGCTCAAGCACCTGTAATGTAGGATGGTTAGTATCACAAACAGCAGTTTTTCATTATTGCATTTAAATTGCTTATTTATAATCAGACAAGTTGTCAGTTAAATTCAAGCTATTTTTGATTATATCAGAGTGTTTTTGACAACAAGTGTCTTCATGTGGGACACCATTTAGATCACAAACTTGTATTATACTTCTTTAACACCAACATCCATAGTAAAAGTGTCCTCAACAACAAGCATTGTTGATATTTTTACTAGTGAGAGGAAGGGCAAGAGGACAAGAGGATTAGGGATAGGGAAAGTAAAGTTGGCCACTGGCTCATCATTAGTTTAGGTTAGACATTATTATTCTGTTGTTGAAAACCTGGTTTGCTGCATCATGTGAAAAGTTTTAATCAAGGTAACTGCATTATTTGAGTGGTACTGTGGAACTGTGCAGCACTTGTGTGGAAACACACATCACATCCTTAAAATTACAGACTGCAGACACACGGAATATTCCTGCTGCTGAATGATTATTATCAGCGTTTAATTAACTGAAAGAGAAAGTCCTCATATGTTTGACAAGCAGTTCAATCAGACACTTAATGTCAAAGAGTTATACTACCCATTGCAAATGGTTATATAGTTACTCTTGATTGAAAGTGTTCTGCTCTCAAGAGAGCTCCCTGAAGCAGCCTGCAAGGGATTCTGCCAGGACCATTATGTTCCCCTGGGCATAGTAAACATATCCAATTCACGACACACAAAATAAACTCAATCAATGTATAATTAGGAGATTACTAAAACACATAAAGAAAAAGGCAGACTTATATTTACTTAAATGTAACTGGAGGTTTGTAGTCAACCTGAGGCACATTGGCCAATATGTTAACCAGTCAGTTACATGAATGTGTTTGAGCTGGAAAAGGAAACAAAAAGGTAAAGCAAGCAAAAATAATAGTGTTAGTGTTAGTGTGCTGGAAATCTTGAATGTTTGGTTGAGGAGAAAATTACATATGATGAGCTTACAAGAAGAGAAAAATAGTGAGGAAAAAGCAAGAAACAACAAAACTGTAATAAAATACAATAGTCTGAAGACCTTTTCCCCTGAACAGTGTTTTCACATTGGGAAATCCAATCTCTAACCTAACCAAGTTGAGTTTTCTGCTTCACTGGCATGAACAGGCCTGGCCATTCACCTGCAGTGTAATTAAAGCTAAACAAACTCCATCAATCAGCTGCCATTACCACGAAGGGGAAGGAAGAAATAAGGAAGGGAGGGGTAGGAAAATAAAGAAAAGGAAAGAGGGAAGAACGGCGGCAGTGATGCAGAGAGAGAGGCGGGGAAAAGAGGGATGGAGAGAAAGGAGACAGAAGAAAAGGAGAGAGGGTGGAAAGATGGTTTGGAGTGAGAGGCGGGGAGGATTGGGTGCAGGAGCTGGGATAAAGAAAACAAAACAATCTGGCCAAATCAGGTTTGGAGTGGATGGTAGTGAGCAGAGTGATTACAGCAACTACACTGACTCAACCAAAGAGAGGGCCCTAGGGAGCTGACTTGGTGCACAGACACACACACACACGTACACTCACTCACACATACAGAGACACGGAACAATGCACATTCTGTATATAACTTACATACAAACCCTGGTCACATACTCTCTCTGAGAAATTCAGAAAGCACATTATTATCAAAAGCATTTCATATTTGCAAACAGCAGTGTTTCAGAGCTGCAGGCTTATTATCAGGCCTTATAAACACATGCATCCTGTAAGGACACACACATCCCAATGGTTATAGTTCACTATAGTGTGTTTGATATTTTCTGGTCTCCCTTTGGTGCATCTGCTGCTGATGTGGGTAGAGGGGGACGTTACTAGCCCTGTCAGGGGTCCTAGTCCCCTTTCCTCTAAAGTGCCACGCATCATCTGTGCTCAGGTGCTCCACAGTTTATCTTCTTCCTCTCCTCAGCACCCTGCTGATAGATACTATCTGTGCTGTTATTACCCCTCCAGTAATAAAACAACACTTCTCTTCCTGTTTGGGCTGTCAGGCATTACATCGCCACAGTGTTTTCTCTTTTTTTCCTTTTCAGATCAGCAGCCGAGAAAGACTCAAATTTGCCCAAATACTGTAGATAGCGTGGGAGGGAGCTTTATGAGTTCAGAATGCAATGAGACCATTTCACCCAAATTCCAAAAGATAAAAAAAAGAAATGCAGAAACTCCCTTAACATTTATATTTTCATCATATTTTGTTGGCCTTGTCTCCTTGTTGTAATAAGTGCAGATGTTTTATTTGGATTTTCTTAAATGGAGATTAGGCTATGCATGCGTAAATGTATGATGCATTAGTTTGCAAAGAAGACACCTCAAAAGTGAGGTTACTATTGATTGTATAAATGCAGAGGCTATCTATTTTTTCATATGGTTTTATTATTATTATATGTTTTTTAGTTTGTCTTTAAAGCCATTCTCAGGCTTCACGTTTTTGCCTCAAAAGATCCTCAGGTCTTTGCTCCTCCTGGCCTTTCACTGTTCCCATTCACCAGGTAAATAAGTTGACTTCTCTCAGACTGCTGCTCACTGTGTCAGAGGGGAGGTTGAGAAGATGCATGCTATGTTTGGACCGGGAACAAGCCTAGCTCGTCAGGACATCAGGACAGTGACGCTAGCATCCTGGGCCGTGTGACAGTTAGCTGTGACAGTTCGCTGTAATGACCTGAGCTCCTGCGCTTTCGGCAGAGTGAAGTTTTTAGGAGTGGGAGAGTGTGAGCAGGGGTGAAGGGTGGCGGCTGTGGGTGAGGCGTACAAGGGGGACAGATGCCAGCTGAAACTGTGGGAGGGGAACGAGTTTCTCTCCAGCCCTCAGGCAGCTAACACTCCAACTACATTACTGTCATATAGGAGTCTATTCTGGCCAAACATTGGCCCGTCACCCACTTTGACTCCCTGCTGTCTGTTCAGTCAGCCAGTGACAGCAGTTAAACAGCTTCTACTTGAGGCACTTTTCCAGACTTTAATGTGGCAACTTATACTGCCACACACACCTAAAATGTATTTAGGTGCATTTGCTGAATTCTTAACCACTTTTCAAAAGCAACGCTGACATATTTTTAATGATTAAAAACAAAGAGAAGAAAGATGAGTAGTATATTCTATAAAACAGTATGTTATGATGGTACATTTTTACTTCAGGCACCTAGCCTGGTATGGTAGAGGCTGACACAGAGTGACAGAGAAGCAAAGTGAAAGGAGTAGAGGGGAATGGCTGAACAAAAAAGGAGCACAGAGACCAAGCCAGCAGGAGAGGAAGTAGTGAGAAAATGAGAGAGAAAGAGAGAGAGAGAAAGAGAGAGAGAGGAATCAATGGCAGAGCGCCTGATAGATGCTGTCTACAGGGTCATTATCAGCCATTGTGTGTCTTTGGCATGGGATAGCAGAAAATGTGACAGATAATTAGGAGGTGGTGATTTAAAGGGAGAAAAGCAAGTCTTGGCTACAGGCTACACAGTCGATGGACAGAACAAATAAGTCAATAGAATAAACAAAGCCAGCGTGCTCAGTGTACATATGCACCACTAACTCAACAGCACAGCATGGGTAGTGTCAAATCACGGTGGGCTCCACAGCCTTGTGAGTCACCCCTGCATGTGCATGCGCTACTTATGAGCTAAGAGCTATTGGGATTACACATGCTGAACCATTCCACCTGTGTGTGCCTAAGTGCTTTGCATTTATAACAGGCTTTTCAACTGTTTTATGTATTCACAAATGTAAGTGTATAAGATTTTGTTTATTTAGTGGTGATTTAAAAGATCAGTGTTTTGTGCCAGATATTTAAAACTATTCACCCAATATGTTTATGAATGTTTATTCCTTGGCACTGGAACAGAAGTTTTCCAATATCCAGAATACAACAGCATACATAGTGGAATAAATTTGTATACCAAAACAGAGTGCAAATATTGTTGAGGCAGGAATGGTTGACTGCCTGTCATTTCAGATCAACTTCTTCCATATCTAGCCCAGTGCAGGTTTGGGATGTTTGTCTGTCTATCTGCTTATCTGTCTGTGTGACTGGGTGTCTGTTTGCCTCAGTGTCTGTCTGTCTGTCTGGGTTCCTCCATCCAAAAGGACTTGGCACATTGCCTGCCCTCTGCCATATGATTAGCCTGGAAGCGGCTGGGGTGAAATTGATTTGAAGTGGCCTCAAAGCATATGAAAGATTGATGCTTCGCATCAACGGCAGCCACTTGAATAGTCCCTTCCCACATCTCAAATGTCCCCCTCTTGTCCCTGTTCTGTTCCAAAGTGCTCGATTTTAGCCAATTAAAAACAAAACTGAAAATAAATCATTAATAATAGCTTTATATCATATTTGCAGTATTGTTCCCTTCTTCCATTGCCTGTTCAGTTTAAATGTGTGTTGTGTTGTGTTGTCGTAGTGGGATGAGAGTAGTAGCAACATACTGCAGATTTTCATCAACATTGACTGTTTTTTGAACCAGAGCACATCAACCATGCACGTCTTACGCTCTGATATTTTTGACAATTAAATTGATAGAGCTGCACCCACACAGACCTTTTATACAGTACATTTGGCTTATTTGTTTCATATTTATAACACTTCCATCTGTCAGTAGTCACAGTAAATTATACTGCTATATTTATTAAAGTTGTGAAGAAAAATATCTTATTCTTACAGTTTTCATGTACGAAGGTACTTTCTTTCTGTTGATTATCTATATACATAAGCTTTCTGAAGGCAGAAGATATCTGTGTCAGTTCTGTAATTTGAGTAGTTTACACTATGAGAGTGCAATTATTGCACATCTAATACATTAACATATATTATGTTATGATTTAATCTTGCACCCGGTGCAAATCTTACAAGTTTTCACACACTGATGAATTATGTTTTGTTAATTACTTTATGACCAACCTACTGTACATGTATGGGCAAAATGTGTTACATCTGTTTTAACATATGAAAAATAAGCCATAGATTTGTGTAGTTTAAAAAAACATACCATGGTGACTGCACTCTAACAATTTCTGGCCTGTTTCCTGTAATTTAAAAATCTGTTTTGATGCTCCAACAACTTGGTCATTTTGTTTGTTATAAAGCCATAGCTAAATCCTAAAATAACAAAAAAAGTCTTTCAACCTAAAAAACCATATACATTGTTTATCCTATAGAAGTGAAAGAGTGCCCCCTGTGGAAGAAGGTATTGAAATTGCACCCCTTTGGCACTAAGCACTGAAATGGTAGCTGCCGCTTGTTACAGTGGCATCAAAATGGCAGCTGGAGTAACACAAATATTTAACTGAAAACAGTCTAAAATGCTAATATGTATCAGTGTTTTGGTTGGGTTTAACCACAAAGACATTAGGTTTAGGCACAAAACAAACATGGTTAGGGTTAGTGAAAATGTTGTGGTTTGGCCTAAAATGACTTGACATGGTGATACAATGTAACAATGTCACAAATGTAGTGTTGTTGCATTTTGTTTTTCACACTGGAGTTGAATTCCAGTCTTCTGTGCAAAGACTTCCATGTCCATGTAGGTGCATCTAAATACTGCACAAACTCTAGCAACTAGATGTCACCCAAAGTTAGTATGTCTCTTTTGGTCATTTTCTTCTGCTGGTACCAATGAGCTATACAGTCACATTTTCCAGGAGGACAGTCTTGCCAGCACTTTATATAGGATTAGATGTCCTTTGTTGTGTGCAAATAAATAGTACAATGAAAACATATAGAGTGCAGTATCAAACATATTTTGGTTTGCTCAGCCTTTTTGTTTACTACAGAATTCCATATGTATTATCTTATAATGTTGATGGAAATGAGGAAAAAACACAAAATGAAAAGGCATGCCCAGACTTTTGACCAGTACTGTATACAGTATACACTTCACACATACAGTCACACAGAGACCAAATCAAATGAAGTGAAAGCATAGCAGAAGGAGAGTGTTTAGGGGCTGCTGCCCAGTCACTACCATGGCACCGCATGTCGACAGATGCTCCCATTCATTCTTTTCAGTCCCAGCTTAATGTCTGAGTGCAAATAAATAAGAACATTTAGCCATGTCTCAGTCACTCTGGGCCTTCACAGTAACTTATTGACAACCCCCAGATGGGCTATGGAGCTGTAGAGTTGAAAGATGAGAGTGGGGGAGGGGAATAGGTGTAATTTATCACTCTGTTCAGCTAATGAATGATAGCATCCCGTCAGCTGGTGTGTTGTCCCTAATTCCGAAGGATCAGCTTAAGCAACTGGGATGTCTTTCCCATCAGATCACCACTACTGACACCTCTTTTTCCATCCCATAAAGCTGCAGATCTCTCTTCCATTTATATTAAATTGTTATAATGTTGAAGTTGATGTTAGTTTTATTAACTGCTCTTAAAAATGTGTCTTTGGAGATTTTGTATAACAAAGCAAGCAATTCAGTGATGCACAATCACTCTTACCTGCACACTCACACAACAGCTTTAGCATTCAGGGAATCTTTGTTTGAGGTTTCCAGCAAATCTCAGTGTGATTATTGCATTAGGAAAAATCACAGATTCCTGCTTTGCCACAATGCAATCAGAACCACTCAGAAATGACATTTCAGGCCAGGCCCTAGTCCTTGCCTCAATCATCTCACCCTGAATATACCAATCAACTTGGCTTCTTTCAGTGCCAGCTAATGGGACTCGTTCAAATTATCGCCAAGGGAATTTGACTTGGAAATGGAAAAAGAAAAGAAACAAATATCAACAAATACTGGTTATTCTTGACAAGGGCACTGATTGTGCCAATTTGCCAAATCTAACGACGCCTGTCAAAACTCAGACAAGAGCCTCCAAAAAGGAGCAGCAAGTCAGTTTTGTTGGAACATTTGAGAAGCACTTTGCTGTGACACTTAGCACTGTCTCCCCATTAGCCAAAGAAATGCCCTTCACTGGAACTTTGAAGATAATTAAACACATAATGGATATCACTGTCACTCTCTGACTTGTTTGCTCATTTGTCTGAGTGTGGCTGCTGCAATTGAGACCCTATTAAAAGGGAATAAATCGCTTGGTTACTAAGTCATTTCACCATCTAGGAAATGGTGTGTGTGTGTGTGTGTGTGTGAGAGTGTGAGAAAGAGACTGTTGTGTAATAAGTGGCTCTTGGTATCATGAATAATTGATTCCTGTCCTCCTTCAACAGTCATTGTTTGGACAACTTGCTAAAATGCCCATTTGATTTGACAAGACAAAACAAAGGGGTGTGAGCCTCTTTCACTCATTTTCAAATTTTTTGGTATAAAAGCTGTCATCACAGTTTTGCTCTCTCCCCATTTCTCTGTATTCTGTCTATCAGAATTTCCAATTCTCCTCCTTTCCCTGCCCCAACGCCACCTCTCTCACTTCATGTGCATTCCTGTTTTTTCCATTTTTGTGGTTTTTCCATGAGTTCATCTGATGCCAGTGATGTTCAACACCTTATTATCAAAGTTTATTTATGTGCTGCCCACACTGTTTGCATTCCCATATTGCTTTACAGATGTTGAATGAAAGGAAAAGCCAGGAGTGTTGAACCATCTCATTCATGTGTTCACTAACAAATGTCATAGTAATTTTCTCTGTATATCAGCTCATTTCTCAGATGCAAATGGAATAAATAAATACACAACAAATACAGTATTTGTTGTGTCTACATCACAGATGAAATAGGTGTGTGCAAAATGTATTTGTGTATGTTTTCGTTTACAAAGGCTTTCTTAATGACTGCTGAAAGCTTTGTTTTGTGCGTAACTGACAAGGAGAGGCCTCATGCACAATGTAATGATCTCTAAGCTGACCTGTAAAATTTTATTACTACCATTATGTGCATTCAAACCAACAAACAAGCTGTAGCTTTACACAAGCCAATTTGTTTCTAGTTAGAAAAATGTAGCCAGAGTCTGTTCCTCACTGGCTTTCAGACACAGCCATACTTTTTGGTGGTGCTTACATTCAGAGGTGGGTAGTAATGAGTTACATTTACTCCGTTACATTTACTTAGGTAACATTTTGAAAAAAATGTACTTCTAAGAGTAGTTTTACTGCACCATACTTTTTACTTTTACTTGAGTAGATTTG
>JAUMHL010000025.1:8342111-8372074 GCA_032362345.1 Sandelia bainsii
ACTTGAGTAATATTATTTTGAAGTAACGCTACTCTTACTTGAGTACAATTTTTGGCTACTCTACCCACCTCTGCTTAGATTACTCTACTTGGTAAACAGGTTTAATACTTGGGAAATGTAGATGACTTACAGTTGCCAGTTTTGTTTTCTACACCCTTTGGAGCAGTGGAAGGAAAATGTGAACTCATAGACATTGACATGTCGTGATGGTGGAGCAGTGGTTAGAGCAGTTGGCAGTTGTCAACTGTAGCATCCCAGTCCTTACTTAGTGTCGGTTTGAAGCCCGGTGGGGAAGGTAGCGTCAGGGCATCCGGCGTAAAATCCTTGCCAAATCAACATGTGGAGTGCTCCGCTGTGGCGACCCTTAACAGGGAGCAGCCGAAAGAACTTACTTTCTTTGACATGTCATCACCATCTTACGTCAAGCGTTGTGGAAGTCCATAACTGGCCATCTGTTTTTTACTACATACTTTTTTAATACTTTTTTACAGATACTAAGCCCTACACCATTCTGCCCACCCTCTCAGGTTAAGTGTCGCTGCTCCATTCATGGCCAGTGCTAGTTTGAGTATTTATGAAGAGGTTGATATGTCTTGCAAAAAAAAAAATTTCAGCTGGGAAGAAAAATTTACTGTTTACTTTTCTCAGAGACAAAACCATAAAACAACAATGGATACAGTTACAGGCCAGCAACAGACTTCGAGCAAAGTTTTAATCCATTTACGACACTTCACAGACGGCTTTTATACAGCCTGCCCCAGTATGCAGCAGGATTTTCGGCTAGGCTGTTGCTAAAGCACAGTTCAGTTCCAACTGTACCTGACCAGGTATAGAAGTTGGGAGCGAATATGTACTAGAGATATTGTTTCTAATCAGTTATTTTATTACATGGCACATTAATTACATTATAATGCTGACACTTGGCCTTGTTATTTTGCAATGCCGCACATTTAATTTACAAAGCTAAAGATACAAAAATTATCCAGTAGGCCTACAGCTGTGTTCCAGTTAATCACAGAATGAACTGTATTCCTATTTTTTGAGAAGGAGACTTTTGTGTGTGTAAGAAGTAACACAAAGGCACTTTCAAATAGGATCAATTTGCTTGAGCACACATTACTCTTTTGCATTCTTGCCTGGCACAGTGTGGTTGTTTGCAAGACACTTGATAGCATCCCAAATTGCAGACAACTATTGTGTATTATTAAATTTGTTAGTCTTGAGATTTTGTTTTGAACATGTTTGAGTGGATTTGAGAAGCTGAGATTTCAAATGAAAACTAATATATTTGTATGATGTTGTACTGCTACAGTTTATTGAGACAGAAGAAGCTACTTTAACTTTTAGATCCAACAAGGTCTACATCTTCCAAAAAAACTCACCTCGATGACTGAGAATCTGGATCTGGCAATAATTTTGGGCATGGTTTGGCCAACAGGAAGTCTTCCAGAAGCTGGCCAAACAGAACACAGAGGGATGGGGGAAAGTAGAATGGAGGCCTTTTTAGTCTCAAGGCCAGTATTAAGAAACATTATAACATGTACTTGCACATTTTTTAAATTGTGAATCCTATAATCAAGTATTAATAGAGTAATATAGAATAAAATATAAACCCTAAATTTAGCATATTATGGCCACTTTAAATAGTGAGGTGAAACTCACTATAGATCTCCGTAAAGCTGAGTGTACCTGCATATTCAGCTGATCATTCTGGGTTCTCGGTACCTCTTTCACTTTGTCACATTGTTTTCAAATTGTCATTGGATACATAGTTTTTAGAACATATAACATGGGTGCATTCAAATTTTTTGTAATTGTTCAAATTTCATGTGACTCACTCCATTGCTCTTCACAATAAACATTTGCTTTAGGCATTTATGTGGATAAAAACTAAGAAAAGTACGTGTTAGCACTGACTGAACCACTTGTGTTTCCATAGTCAACCAACCTCATCCTCTATAACCATACATGTTGATTTTTTAGTCCTTCATTAAAACATTTGAAACTGGTATCAGTCTTATCTCAGTGACTCTCAGCACACCAGTATTCCTCTTTGGGAATCCATTTGTTGATATGTTGCAAACAAAATACTCATTGAATCCTGTGGTTTCCATTTCAATTTTTCTTTTTGTCCATCACTATATGCCATATTTCTTTTTCTCTCTGTCATACATCCACTCACGCAGATGCTGTCATGTGACCTTGAGCTACTGTGTCAGGTATTTCTTTACCCTGCTTTTGATCACTTCATCTCACCTTTTTTCTTCATGCCCAGCCCCCACCTTTACCACCCCCTCACTGGTCTTGGCTTTCCACGCCTGAAGGAATAGAGTGAAGCGACATTGGCCTCCACACGGCTGACTGATTATTGTTATTCATACGCTTTAATTAGCTGCACAAACCATTAGCTACAATTAGACTATTATAGAACGTTTTGTGGCAGAAGCCAGTCCCAAGATTGGCTTTATTTGCTGGATTGAAAGACACAGAGCAAGGAAAGAGGGTGAAATGCATTCATCTAAGCATTAATGTGCATGTTTAGTTAAGCTACAAACAAGTTTTAGAATGCCAGCCATGTTAAAGGGTAATATGTCTGAATTACAGAAAAAAATCAGTTTGGCATGGGTTAAACAAAAATACATGCATGATTTTTAATCAGAGATGGTTATTAACACCTTCTGTATCTTACATCATTCTTGATATAATGAAATATCAGTTTGATATACTGACATAGTGCTACTGCAACACATGCATCCTCACTTTTCTCTGCCATGCTACTGAATCACTACATAATATGTGAAATGACGAAATGGTAGGTGAGTTGCGTTATTAGACCTTTATTAACCATTACTGCATGCTTGACATATCAACTTGATCCTTCAGTAAAGATTACAAAATGTATACATCAGCCACATGACAGTTGACATTACATGGTTGAGTAGACTGAAGACAAAAATATGTACTGTACACTCACTAGCTACTTTATTAGGTTCACATGTACGATTTAAGCTAATGCAATCCAATACAGCAGCTCTGCCATGAATTCTACTTTTACAAGGTTATAATTTCTTAGTTTAAGTTTAAACTATGAGAAAGATGATAATTCTATGAGAACTTTCTTGAGAAATTATAGCCATATGAAAGTAGAATTCATGGCAGAGCTGCTGTATTGGATTGCATTAGATTGGTGTACCTAATAAAGTGGCCTTTGAGTGTCTATGCACATGTATGAAAACGATCCTCTTAAAAGTAAAATACACTAAAACAGGCACATCTAAAACAAATAACTTAATTACATGCAGCTGTGTGATAGTAGTAGTGATGTCGCTGATGATGATAATGATGATGATGATGATGATAATCACTGTGTGTAGGTTGCTCAGGTTAAACTGAATGTGCAAAAGTTCATTTCCCAACAAGTCTCCTCATAAATCTTGGTGTTTAATGTATTTAATAAATGTTTTTACCCCCTTTGTTTTCTTTGGCACTATTGTGTTTTCACACAACCCTTTGGACATTTTCAAGCTACAAGCTTGACTCTGATCATAACGATCTCATAACAACAGCCAATCCATTTCAGTGTACCTACCCATGCTTTCCTTGTACATTGACTTTTTTTATTATTATTGTTAGGCCACGCTGCTATTGCTGTAAGTGAAGGCACAAAGGTTGCACTGATGGCTATTAGATCTAATGCCACCTATAAGCTCTGCCATGCAAGAGGAAGCAGCCCCTCAGTGCTGACAGCATGGCTCAGTGCCTCCACATTGGATCTATATGTCTGAAAATGGCAGAACCCTCAGGGACAAAATAACATTGCTAATATGTTTTACAGTAGAGCTTCAGAACATTAAAAAACTCTTAACACTGAATATATACGAAGTGTGACCTGAACAGAACGCTGTTCTTTCTATTTTCAGAATCAGAATTTCTTTATTAATCCCTGAGGAAATTATGAAATTGTGAATTTCTTCTGTTTAAATCCTATGGAGAAATCCAAATAACAATATTATATTTTTTAATGAGTCACTTTGTAATGAGTATCTTCATAAACTGTAATTCCACGTGAGAGATGTTAAGTCTGTCTATGACAAATGCCGTCATTTGTGAAGGTAACATGGTGCTGGTAAGATGGTCATATCTAGAAGTGAGCTCATCTGTCATTCACGCTTAGTAGTATTCATACACATGTTCAGCAACATACACACACACATACTGTATAGTACAATGCCAAATGCAATTGTGAGGCTTAATCAAAGTTTAGCAGTACATAGCATCTGCACAACACAGTCTGGAACCCTTGTGGAGACTTTGTTAATGTTTGTCCAGCCTTTGGCATAATGTCTTTCCATATCAAAATTGCAGTTTTTTTCTATGAGCCGTCAGCAAAAGTGACTCCATCTTGCCCCGTTCTCACATGGCTACATTGCAATTGTCTGCTCCAGTGAAGCCTGTTGCCATGTGGGAAAGGTCTGCTCTTTCATGGATACACATACACACACACATAGTACACTTGGAGACACACACTTTTGCATCTGGCTGATTCACTTTGCTGAAGCCCACAGACCCCCGACTGCATGATTTATCTAAGCCAGCGAGTCGCACCATTCAGGATGTTGCAAACTCACTCCAGCTCCTCCAGCACTCCAGTCTATTATCGTTTACTGTGTGCTAAAACATTAGCGGTGCAGTTATTTTTTATATTACAGTTACATTTTTCAGGTTTTAAATTTCAATCAATATACTATTTTAGTTGTAGAGTGAGAAAACTGCAGGTAAATATTTCTGTTCTATAATTTTACTACCAATGCATTCATGTAGTAACACCAATTGAACTGTAATATCTGAAGGATAATATTTGTGCATAACAAATACATTTACTATATGGTCTGCACACCTCAATGTGTGCAAGACACCAT
Organism: Sandelia bainsii; assembly: GCA_032362345.1. Classification (NCBI taxonomy): domain Eukaryota; kingdom Metazoa; phylum Chordata; class Actinopteri; order Anabantiformes; family Anabantidae; genus Sandelia; species Sandelia bainsii. Next base: position 8,347,031 of record JAUMHL010000025.1, read on the forward strand.
TTTGAATTTTTCTTTGTCTGTTTTTCCCAGACTTATATGTGTTGATATTTTTGGTAATGTGCAGTTTCTGAAATGGCCAGAGGCAGCTTTGGGGGACCAGAATGAAGGCAGTGGGCTGCTTCACTGCCTCTTACACAGAATCCTGTCTAAGTTTTGAGCAGGAACACTGGTCACTCTAACGACTGAAACACCACCTCTGTGCTAATGTGGCTGACTGGCCCCAAAGGCAAACAAAAGTCTAGGATTGGACTATTGCTCTCTGTGGAGAATCATCACAAATTGGCCTACAGAGAAGAGTACCTCTGTCAGGTCCATAGTACTGTAGGTTTTCACAATCACAAAGGTCAGAGTTGTTAGTGTTTGCAGGTATGATAAGACCGAGCCAATTAACTGTATAGAGTAAGCCCAAACCTTTGTCTCACCTTGAATTCTTCATCAGATCAGATATTCCAGCAGCTAACCATACATTAAGTTTGAGTTTTTAACCCAACGGTGGGCTTGCCACACATTAGCTTTGCGGTCATGCGAAGGGCAGATGCTACTGAAGGGGAGATAATTGGTTGTGAGCTGTCTGAAATGTATAATTAGATGGGACAAGACACACCCCCTCTTTTCTTTCTTCCTCCACCGCTCTGCTTTTATACTGGGTGATCTGAGCGCCTTAGCATGAGCTTTGATCTAGGCTAAAGTTTTCTGAGCACTTTCAGATAGGATCAATTTGCTTGAGTACGCATTACTCTTTTGCTTTCATGCCTGGCACAGTGTGGTTGTTTGCAAGACACTTGATAGCATCCCAAACTGCAGGAGGTGTTGTTCTGCTTCCTTTTTTTTCTTTCAGCTTTCCCTACTCATGAATCTTCCAAAGGGACTGTGTCTTTGTAGTCTCTGAAATACATTATGAATGATCATTCCTTTACATCATTATTATTCCTGAGAACACCATGGCACATCAACTCAGACAGAACACAACTCAAATGCTTGGACTCCTCAGTTTTACATTATGGCTTCATTATATCCACAGTTTCATGCCTTGAAGTGAGCAGCAAACACAGAACAGAAAGCTGTGATGTTAAACAGTTCACTTACCATAGGTTTTATTGGCGACTGAAAAATGGCGTGTGTTGGTGATTGCTTTTCAGTTTCAAATATGTAAATTAATTTCAAATATGCAAATGGTTTTCTGTTTACGATTTCTGGCTTGAAGAGCCTCGCAAAGGGTTTGATCTGAGAGTTTAATGTCATCAGTTGTGCCCCTTGTATTATGGCACATTGCCATCTCAGCCTGTCCCCAGTCCAATAACCAGCAGCTTGAGTGTAATGAAGGAGAGTTAGGAGAACTAGAGGTCATTTGGCCTATTACTGGTGGTCTCAACAAGAAAGAAGGGACTGATTTGAGGAGAATCAGGAATAGGGGCAAATTTTAAGATTCATAACTCAGCCTGTTAACAGGACACAAATTAGCAGAAGGTTAAAAAAACACTTCAACTACCAAAAAATGCTATTAGTGATTTTCTTGCCCAAGGTTAGATGAGACCATTGATGCTTGTGTCATGTCTCTACTATAAATATGAAGCTACTACCAGCAGCTACCAATAGCTTAGCTTGACCTTAGCAGTGGAAACTGAGGAAACAGCTACACTGGCTCTGTCCAAAAGTTGAAAAAAGTTACCTATGAGCATTTCTAACCTGTTCTAAGAAACTTTTCACAAACTACACAAATGTCTTGGAGTCTCTGCAGGTTGCCTGGTAACCTCACTGTTAAACAATTCCTTAAAAATATCAAGTTTTATTGCATTACATATTTCAACACATCTAGACTTTTCTCCTCTCTCCAACACCCTCAAACCATCTCCATGAAGGCCTCCACTCTTAACTTTTAAACTTTTAAAGCATCTCTAAACAACAAGGTTGTGTTGGATATACAATAAGCTAACTGTATGCACCCGCATCTCACGCTTGCCAAGATCTGAACAGGGAGCTATTTCCCTCACTCTCCTCCTTTGCTCTCCTCTCTCCATCTGTTCCTGGGCTGAGGCAGGGTAAGGAGCCAGAGAGGGCTACGAGCTGGAACAAGTCTATCTGCAGCAGCAGGCCTGGCCTCAGCAGCCACACAGGGACTCAGACTGAATACTAGAGCCCTCTCTTCCTCCATCCAGATGCAGATGACTTCGCTTTCCCTCCTCTCCTCTGCCGCACAATAATACCCTTTTGTAGCACAAGGGCAGAATCCCAGCTTTGTCCAGTCAACCTTAATTTATGGCACACATATTCTGGACGCACATATTGTTGCACAAGCTACAAAGGCATAAGCTTTCAAAGAGGCAGAGAGGAAATGCTGGCAAGAGGATTCTAGCACTTTCTTTGTTTGAGAAATGGTATAAATCATTCACCAGAACATGGCATTCACAACTCCGCCGGTGCATTGATTTTCAGAACTTCAAAGAGAGTAGGGAGTCAGAGGTGATTTTTTTCCCCTCATCTTCTTATTACATTTCTACAACTTTCTATTTCAGTGGCGATGGACTGCCAATCATGTTTTGCTGTGGCCTCAGATGTTACCATGACCCTTATTTATGGATCTTAAAAACATTTCAGAAACATTCTGAGTAATTTATATTGAAGGGGAAGGTTCAGTGCTCAAAAAGGTAAACAGCACTTTAATATTTTCAGAAATGTTCTCTTCATCAAAGCCTTTCTTGGCATGTATGCAAGAGTATATCTGTTGTAGCTGAAATGCCTGTGGTCCTTATACAGTTAGTTCTTTGACCCATCTCTCTGTTTGTTTTGTGTGCCGTGAAAAAGAACTACTTCGTCTCTCCAGTAGAGACCGTTTTTGTTCTCCTTGACCTGCCATCCATAGTCTAATCTAAAGTGACTGACTGTCCCCTGATACAGAGAGCGCAAAGCTAGACCTTTCAGTTTTCTGCTTTTACAAAGAACACTGAGAGAGAAACAAAAGTCTCCTACGGAGAAAGCAAGACCCACTGAACTGACTGACATCACCTGTGATACGTAAGTGAAAACTGCTTTGGCACACCTTCAAGAGGATAAGTACACCTCACTGAACTCACATCACCCAGCACCCTGGTTTCAGAGGAATTCTACATCCAGCAGGAATTGCAAAGTTTTAGTAAACTGTATGTCAGGGATGATGTCCATGGCCTCGAAAAATATGAAGATTTAGGAACAGAGGCCGAGGTCTGGCAAGTAAAATCAATTACCTAGGCTGGGTGTTTCACATTTGAAAACATATTTTATCATCATCCTAATGAAGGCTTTATCATCCTAATAAAGCCTTTCAGTTGAATCTTATTCAAAGAGTTTTATTAAGAAAGTAGAATGCCATGTGTTGTCGTTTTAAAGGGCAAAGATGACCAGAAAGGCTAACTAGGGGAATATGTTCTGACAGCAGGTGCACGGAGACAGTATTCAACATTAAACACAAGCACAAGAGCAGCACATTAAGTATGTGAATTGAGTATCCTGATGCAGTCCAACAGTGCTCACCAAGTTTCATTTTCAGTCACATTTTGGCCTTTTGCTGGGAACTTAAAATCAATGTTAGTCTTCAAACCAAAGTGCATACATTAAATGATTCATGTTAGATCAAGTAGTTCTATCTGAGAGCTGCAAAAATATGCTTTTAGTTGAGCAGAAACATATTGGATTACTGTGCCAACAGGGACCCTTTTTCTGATGCACATCTGAGGAACATTACATTTATTTGGCAGACTGCTTCATCGAGATAACCTGTCAACGACTAACACATACTATGCTACATCTGTACAGTATAATCACATTTGATCAGATAGCAATATAAATCAGCAAAATACACTCACCGGCCACTTTATTAGATACACCTGTACAATCTAATGCAATCCCATACAGCAACTCTGCCATCAATTTTAAATTTTCAGTTTTTGTTGAAACTTTTAGAAAGGTGATACTTCTACTATATGTTTATTATTAAAATTGGGTAGTGGAGTCGCACTGGAGCACATTATATTATGAGGTGTTTTTAATATTTTGGCCAACCTATTATGAGGGCTATTTATGTAAATGAGGGGGCAAAAACTGAGAAATTATAACCTTGTAAAAGTAGGATTCATAGCAGAGCTGCTGTATTGGATTGCATTAGATTTTACAGGTGTACCTATTGAAATGGCCAGTGAGTGTATTTATAATTTTTATATCTCATTGCTAGATCTCTATTAAAATTACTTGATCAACAAAGATGTGACTGAAGCCCTTACCTAATTGTGTCAAATTATTCAGTTGATATGAAAGCTGAAAAAAACAAAACAAGCTCCAGATTGGAAATTGAAGAGACAAATAGCATGTGAATGATGCCATGCATTATTATGTCATCTCCATAGTCATCTAATGGCTATCTGGCATTAATAAAGGGAGGGAATTATACTGGAGCAGATGGCGAGAGTACATTGCTGGCTCAGGAGCTATTTATTAAATGCATTATTAATTATTTTCAACATGATGAACTCGGCTGGCTTCCTTCTGGATTGACTCTGAGTAAGAGTTCTCTAACCCCCTATGTCATTAGATCAGTTCTACACACACACACACACACACGCTATCAACCAGCCATCAAGTTACAAAGACATATATGCAAGGTCATATTCAACAGTCATGCATTTATATTAGCCCTATATCCAAATGCATTTGGTATGGGATAATAATTCTACTTGTTAAAGGGAATTGTGGAAAACAAGACAAATGAGCTTTGGGACAGATTAGGATGGTGGTGGCCCTCCTGTGCTGTAAAATGACTAAATTCTCTCTCTGTTATCTTTTTAGGTTGTTTAAAATATTGTTCAAAGGTGAAAAGGTTTGATGTAGCCTCCACTGTTATGTCACCATCAAAAATCAAATCAAATATGCTAAAGAAGTTCATACAGAGGCCACACCTCCAGCCAATCAGAGTGGGTGGTCATGCATAATATAAATGTATCATATTTATATCTCAGATATATTTAAAATAAACTCAGCATTTATAAAATGATTCAAAAAAGACCATAATACCAGCCCTGTTAAAAACTGCCATTATCTAGTGTGATTGTCTGGCTATCCAACCCATCTGATATATAACCAGGCAAAGCTAGTGTACTTTTATACACAAACACATAAGATGCACACATACTGTAAGGAGCAAGCTAGGGGTAACAGTTCCCTCAACTGCCACAGGCAGTCTGCCACCTGCCATGCTGCTCCCCAGCCCCCAAATAGACACACACACACAAACAGAAGCACTCATCCACATATACATAGGTGGCAGAGGACAGGGAGTGTCACAACTCCACATCTCTCACAAACCCAAGTTCACAGTCTGCTGCTCCCACTAGCCAACTATCATCTCCAAACACCTTGCATAGTATCTCTGCTCACTGAGAGTGATTTATAGAGCACACTGCTTTTCACTAGAGGAATGTTTAATTTTTGTTTAGACAGTTGGATAGGAAATTCTTGCAGTGTGATTCAAATGTACAGAAATAGGCAGCTAACTTTATTTTTAACATCTCACAAGACAGCATTAATACATTTTAATGTCACGTAAGTCATGTTATACTTGCCACGGTATTTCAGATTTCACGGTTCATCCTAAAGGCATAGTAAAAATATGTATGTCGGCAAATTGAAATTGGCATACATTGCCAAAGTTATAACAAAGGTAGATGGCTGGTGACACTGACAAAATGTTGACATCTTATTTTCTTAATAAAGCAATTTTATAATACAAATATCATGGTTAAAAAAAACCACAATTGATTCTAGACATAACTCAGACTATTTTTCCTGCCATTATGGCTAGAATATGACCATTACACAGCAAAAAGCAAGAATGACAAATGATCAAGGAGGGCAATGAATACTGTACATAGTACCTTCTCTCTGTCTCTAACTCTTTCTCGTTCTCTCACCCAGTCATGGCCTGAACTGTAGCTGAACTGAGTCTCTTGGGATCCTTAGTCGGCCAGATCGTTAGCTGGCTGACCCACCAGCAAAGAGGAAAGGAGCGAAGGGTTAGAAGAGGGAAGGCTGGAGGAATAAAGGGAAGCCACGGGAGAGGTAGAAGGGAGAATGAGGGAGGGGGACAGAGGTGCATTACATCTATGCTGAGAGCTCAGAACAACAGGGTTACTGCATGATACACCCTGCTCACAGTAGTGCACCCTGCCCATCGTACTGCATGTCGAATCACTTATCCAGACGGAGAGATATCTGTGACCTCCTCATGCATACAGGCTACGGCGTAATAAAATTCTTTCAACTTGCTCAGTGCTCCACCTCATTTTTTCCTGCTCTGCAAATCTTCCTACTCATGTATAAATAGCTGAATGTCTGAGATCACCAGCATCCAAACAGCCTCCATGAGTATTCATGCCTTTCCTCTTCCACGTGTGATCACGCTATGATTACACAACCAGCACATTTACAATGAAACATAAGCCTGTCCAGCCTGTGAATGAATGATGTTGAATTTATAGCGCTTCTACAAAGGTAACATACCATCCGTTCAATTTGTCTTTAATTTACACTTCCATGAGAATACCAAAGAGTGCCTGATCACATTGTATCACCCACTCTACGTACAAGCCGTTGAATGGTTCCTCAGAGGATAACAGATAATGGCACATGATCTTTTTTTTTTAGGTTGCTTTCAGTGTCACCCCTGAGGGATGCATTGTGTCTCGTCACTCCTAATTTTTATGGTACAGAGACAAAGGCCATATAAAGAGTTCTTTCTTGACCACTGTGCTCTGGCTGGACTGTGAATTACTGATCTTCTGTCTATTTATACTGTGATAAATCTAATCTTCTGCTAAATTATTTTTTGAGAGAAAAGTTCAGACACTTGGAAACTTGCCTATAGTTTGTCAAAGAGGGCTCAGGACTTTCTTTTAACCAACACACAATATATTTATTTTATAATAATCAAATAGCAAACAAAAATACAATAAAAACAGAACACAAATGATAAAACACAAAATTATAAACATACACACATAAAATGAATAAACAAATACATAATCAAACCAAAGCAAATACAACACAAAAGGAGAAAAGTCAGTCTATTAAAAAAATGGGTTTTAAAAGCATCCTAGTTTTTAACTGAGATGCTGGTACAAACAGAAGTCTACTGTCTGATAATCTCAAATTCTATTAAGGTTCATACAGGTTTAAAGGATCTGGAGGCTGGAGTCAGGCCAAGTAAGCTTTACATATAATCAATAACTGACAAATATGCTACTGTAAATAAATTTTTGGTAAAGAGTGTAACAGTAGGGTTCTCACAATCACAGTTCACTCAGTCTGTATTGCAAATCGGAAAAAAACTACTTTGAATATATGAAGTCTGTTATCAACCAATCAACTTGGTTACCAACTTGGTTCAACTGTGACCTACTATACTACGTCCCATAATTGTCAGCACTGTGCACCCTATGCAATGAGGGTTTATTAGATATATTACAGCTGTGCGTACCTTTAGTGTGACCTAAAAATGAAGTAGTTTAACTTGTTATAACCTATATGAACATCTGATGACGTGTTTCTTGATTCACTGGACCTATTTTTACCAATGAAACCAAAATTTAAGCAATTACTTTGGTGGTAGAAACAATGCAATGACTGAACTGGTGCCCCATGCTACAAAAATAAAACCAAAATTCTAATTAATCCAATTTTTCTTTAACATAGTACTGACATAACTACTGGGACTAAAAAAATACACATTTTCCCTCTGTGACATTACTGTCAAAAATCTCATATCCAAACCTGACCCTGCATGTCTAACATTTTTATGCATTATTTATTATTTATGCAAGTGATGTTCACTTTAAAATAAATATTTTTGACCAAGGATGTTTTGCAGCAGCCTGTTGTCATATTTATACATAACATTTAGTTTCTGTTTATAGATGTTTCTGCTTTGCGCTTTTCTTTATGGGCACTCTCTGATGTTCATCCAAATCCTCTTCCTCTCATTAGTCAAGAGTTTCATGCAAGAAGCCTTGCATGGATTGCAGTCATTTGCTTTGTGTGTAAAAATTCTGCATCTGTTCATGGATTTCTCATGTAATTCTTGAATGTAAGCCAGGAGGGGCTTTTTTGTCTTTGGCTTCATCCATCTTTGTGTGGAAGATTTACTTAGTCATTTTCAAGTTTCCCAATGTGAAAACGTGCAAGATAACATTAATGTCTCTCATACCCCACTCATCTGCCATTTGAAGGGACAGATCTGGGGAAAGGAAGCAGCCAGGAGGGTGTCACGCTGAATTTTCCACGACTGGGCTCGAGGCCAAGCTCTTCCTCAGAAGTGACAGTTCTGGGCTTCAGTCTGGAAAAGCCTGCTGTTGCCATTCTCGCTGTATTACCTGAGCAGTCACGATGCCACCACAGCATGAAGACGTGAGAACCAGGTTTGGGAAGAGAATGTGCACTCCAGCAAATGCATGGAGAAAGAAAATAGGAAATGTGTGTTTTATTTTTATCATGTGATTCATGTCATCATGTCATGATGACATGATGACATGATGGCTGTTCAGTGACCCTTCATGTTGATGATACAGTATTAGCTGAGACAGTTTACTGAATACCTATAGCAGCATGTAGATTGGTTACAATTTGCCTACAATTCATTAATACTATTCCCTGTACACCTCATGCTGGACCTTGCATAATGGCATAATAGCTGTGTGTACTTTATAATAGATTCAATACAGTTCAGCTATTAACCAGCTTTTTCCCACTGGGCATTGAACTGTCTTGGTCCACAAAACAGCACCAATCTGTAGACCTGGCTGCTGCAGGGGCTGATTTAGTTCTCCTGGGGACCAACAAGAGAGAAGAAAACAAATGGTCTGAGGGACAGAAAAAGGAGACAAGGGACAAATTAGATTGTCGTAGAAGTGTACAGAAACAAATACAAAAAACAGAAACCGACATAAACAAATCTGAGATGATAGTGAGGAAGACATAATAGGACAAAAGCACAAAGGAGTTGTGAAAAGGTGCATGGAGAGTGAAATCTGGCAAAACAGAGAGAGATGGGCAAAGCATGTCCATTAAGGAGGTGAGAGGAAGAGAGAAGGATCAATTAGGTTAACTTGTAAGGAAGGATTCAAAAGTAACCACCATCATGCTTGTTTTTTCTCTGCCTCTCCTCGCTCTCTCTCACACTATCTCTACTCCCTCATTTTTCTCTCCATCCTCACTCCAATTGTTTCCCCCTCCCTCTATTCCTTTCACCTTCCCACCATCTCTAGCAGAGTGCTCTGGGAACATAGTCCTCCTCTGTCAAGCCCCCACACCCCATCTTCTGCTTCACAGGTAATTAAATGGATTTCCTGTCTTGTAGTCGGCGAGAGAACATGACCCTGCACTCTGCCAGAGCATGTCCAAAGGCACTCCAGGGCCGGCTCCCTGCACCATCTGCATCTCAGTGTCCGAGCGGAGCAGTGGCCCTAAACAAACATAGTCCACCCTGGGGACTGTCAGGCCACAGGCTACCCGACTAAACACATTCCACAGATACAGTAAGTGGTAATGAACTATATAGGGAGATAGAACTGTAAATACCAATGCCACAGCGCAGAATAACCGCATCGATCTAAAAAAAATATCTGAGCCACAGTTATTATTCAGGTCTGACCAGTTAATGTTGTACAGTTGTTTACCATAATAGGGGCAGGACATTTTCAGGGAAGTCTCTTTAGGTTTGAACAGAAATGTGGTAGGATGATGTATACATTTTTAAATAGTTTAAACTTAATTTTTGCAATTTCTGTGTTTCTGTCAGATATAACAGAAAATGAATCTAAAAATTCACTGTGTAAAAGTTGCATTTGAATTAATTCAAAGAATTTTTTCGTTTGAATTTTTTGTTTTTGTTGATGTCTAATAAATAATGAGCCACGTTGGAACCTAAGCCCTGAGAGTGAGAGTGTCGTAAGATGGCATATTGTTTGGACACTCATTCTGTGATGCTTGTTCTACAAATTCATGTTAATCTCTCAGAAGAAACTAGAGAATATGGGAGATAAATGCAGCTTGCAGGCAACAGTATGAAAGTGAGTGGCTCCCAAGGGCAGCAACCTACTGTCCTTCCACCCACTGTGAGGAACTTACTCCATCAGCAGGGCCTGAGTGCACTTCAAATAGAGGCCCAAAGATTATCGGCATGGGAGCAGATCTCTCTCTCAGGCTGTTCCACTTCAAGCATGTTGACACGAGACTTCATAGTCCTGTCACGAAAAAGAATTACACCTGACAGTTGCTGCTTACAGACATGCGAGAATGTGTGTGCATGGACAGGACTGAGTCAAAAACGATGCTGTCAGTGGAAAGAGCTCAACATGTCTACTTGTGAGTTTTACTGAGAAATTAAATAATAACAGGTTATATTCACTTTACATCATCATCATTTTACAAGCCTGTTCAATTCAGATTTTTTTTATCAGGTCCATGGTTCACATTCATGTTTGTAAGTGACATGTTTCCAGCTCTGGTGTGAAAACACCTGTGGTCCTAAACTTCCATGCATATACACATTTAACTGAGATGGGAGCCATATGCTTACAATAACACCAACATGATTTGTGCAACAGTCAAATCGTGCAATTTCCTCAGAAACTGCTCAGTAATGATATGTTCCTTCCAGTTTGGCTTGAGCAGAAGCTTCTCCAAAAATATCCAATAAATTTGAATCTTAACTTTTCCATTCTCTGTTTCTGTTGACCTCTATTTTTTATTTTTACAGGTCTGTGAGGTTTCTGTGCTGACTGATAATCACAGGCCATATGCGCATACACACAGAAGTGTTATTATAAAAACCAACTGAATTTGATTTGACAATTTAAACGTCAACTATAAATCAGATCTAGAACCACATATGGATGCAGTCTGGATGTGAACAAATCTGATTCAATCTTATGTGAATCACTTGAGGCAAAATTATTGGAATTGGGTCACTTCAGCTGTAATGTTAACGTAACCTTATGCTAACCCTTAAAGGGGGTTGAAGACTGCATCCTTGGTGCTATGTAGGCTACATGCCACCCCTCAGTCAGACTTTGGGGAGGACCATCTGCACTGGGAGTTGGAGTGAGTGATGGGAGTTGATTTCATTTTGTAATACTGTAAAAGTGTCATCGCAAGTATAGTTTTTTCACTCACTGCAGAGTAATACAGCTTCAGTTTCAGAGTCACAATCCTTAATTTAAGCGTCTCAACTTTATATTTTTGAAGCCAGCTGTTACACTGTTAACTTTAGTTGTTTTGGCAATGTTTTTTCAGTGTGTGTGTGTTTGTGTGTGTGTGTGCGCATGCACATTTATGTGCCAGTATTGTGTTCAGCATGCTTTTGCCGTCCACAAGGGGCCAAAAACAACAACAAGCATTTTATTGTTTTGTGATATATAGAGTCTTTTCTGTTGTCTGTGTTTTATCTATAAAAATGTATGAAATATTGTACATCAGAAATATTATGTGAAGTAAGTATTTATGTAAAACATCACTTGTCACTACAGTTGTTCAATAAATCTAATACATTTAAAAGTACAATAGAGTAAGTACAGATTTAAAAGCAACAACAACATCACTGTCGTTTTTTTAAACATCTGCTAAAGCATCAATTTGTTGTATTTGGTGCAACAGGTTTTTCTCCTCAGGAGAGAGGTAGCTATCTCAACAGGTCACAGCACAAAGCGCTGGCTGCCTGCAGTTACCACCCCTGGAGACTGGAGGTGGACTTTCCTATTTCCCTGGCCTAATGACCCTGCCATTAGCAGGCAATTGAGATGAACCAATAGAAATCACAGCTCGCGCTCGGAATTCATTAACTGCAAGAGCATGACAAGTCACAAGAAACACACTGAGGCAGAGTGGGGCAGCACTGCTCGGCTTTTTCTTCCCTCACCATGACCACTGGACATAAATCAGACAACGAGACGCGAGCACCCCTGGAGTCTCTCTACTAGTCAGGAAGGAGTATGCAAATAAGGACCTTGACCCAAATCAAATTCCAGAGCTGTTCGTTAATTGCAAATTACAGACCCCAACACCCCAATCAACAGCCTTTTAAGAGAATGATTTCAGACTCATTTTTGCAATCCTCAGAAAAATATGAAAGGGCAAGAAGACGATGCGAATGTCTGGACTTATGATGCAAGCAGCGGCATGAATGAAGTGATATCCTCAAAGCGCTGCCAATCTGGTTTGCCAGTGGACATAATGACTGCTATTATCAAGGACAGTGGAAGTGCTCATGCTATAAATTAGACGATTATAAAGATGTAAAGATGTCTTTCGTTAATGCCAGAATGCTCAGAACTGCCGTGTCGTCTTCCTCCTCTGTAAATGAAAGCACTGCATTGTGGAGCCAGTTGTCTTATTACCGCATTAGCATGGGCCAGAATGTGGCAATCTTCCTCCAGCATTAATATAACATGACAGGCCAGGAGACATCAGTTTGTTAAATGCAAATCTCCCCAGTGTTTCTCCGTGTCTCCATCATTGTTTTGTCAAGTGCCCTGCAGGCCCAAAGACAGCAAATGAGTCCCAATTCATATTTTGTTTTCTAGTTTTCACACCTCAGCTGTTTTCTAACTGAGTGCAAAGGGGGGGAATACAATATGCACAATTTACATATTCACCATGAATGTGTAAACGTGCATTTTGTTTCTTTGCATTTGGAATGTGCGCTTTGTCACCTAAGTGATTGTGACAGGTATTTTGCTTTCATTATCATTTCATCATCTACTATCTGTTAAATCAGCACAATATTCTCTTGGTGCCTCAAATGCAACCAGTTGGAGGTGGAACTAATCATGTCACAATGCCTATGGTAACTGAACACTAGTGCACACATATGACTAACACTTTATGGTAAGGGTTCATGAATTATCATGAATTCATACATGATTTCAAATTATGAATTCATTCATGTAATGCTACCAGGATCTCACAAGAATTACCAGTACTTCATGAATGTTAATGCAAGAACAATACATGAAATAATGCTACAACTAAATCATTGTGACTTCTGAGTTATTACTGATTGATAATTTTTGTCACATAAATTTATTAAAGTCAGTCTTTCTGTCTATGTGGATATTAAGTATTTAAAAAAGTAAAATATACTAATTGCAATTATAACTTAAAACTAGCAAAATAAATTAGTGTCATACTGTTTCACATTTTTAGAGAAAGCAGTAGTAAGTAATAAATGTTATCCTTAATGAACATACAGTATATAGTGATTCTGCATGTCACTACAGAAGTGCATATTATTATTATTATTATTATTATTAATAATAATATTGCTATTGCAAATTATAATGTGCTGATGTTCATGACATGAATGTATCTTTTTTAACATACTATTAGGAGGGGCAATTTGCAATTTTGCTGAATTTTGATACAATGACAATAAAAGCCTTCTATTCTATTCTACTCTATTCTAATCTACCTGCGTGTGTGTATTATGTATGTCTGCATTTATTATGACAGCATTTTACATGTGTATGTGAGGAGTACATTAATGGCTCACAGGGCCTCCCATAGTAAAGACCACGTGTAAACGAAGACTCACATGCCACGCATCCACTTACCCACAGATGCTCTTACGTGTGTTTGGACAAAGTCACAAACACACACTCAAGCACAAACATTGCTGAAAATCAAGCAGTTGGGAGCTGTGAATGAAGCGATATTGTAACCTCAACCTATACAGCACTTTCCCACTGTGGGTTCAGCCAATGAATTATCCCCTCCAATAAATCCTGTTTGGAGGATAATCCTTTTCCCATCTTCTGGACAGACACTTTCTGTAATGAAATGGCCCCAGGTCCTTTCCTGTAACCCAGTCCCATCCCGGGCCTCTAACTCTGCCTGTCTCATGGGAAAGAATGGCTTTCAGTGTGACTTCAACCCCACTCAACCTCTGCTTAGCTTCAGTGGCTTTGTCACCTTCCACCTGCCCCTACTCCTGACCCATTCTTGTTACTTCTTCCTCTCCTTGGTCCAGGTGCAACTTCATTTCCTGTAGACCTCAACTGCAGTACCTCTGCTACAGATCTCTCTCAGCTTTGCTGGCTTCATTCACTCATCTTCACTCATCTCATCTCCCTCCTCCTTCCTTTCTCTGTTTTGCTTCCCTTTTTCTCGCCATTTCTTTCCCTCCTTCTGTTCAGCAAAATAAGATGGAGCCAAGCTCAAGCAATCTCTCCCTTCGTTGTAAGATCTCAGTCTGGGCAAACACCAGCGGAAAAGCTTCTCCTGCTGTAATGAGATGTCTTGCTGCGTCATGTGCTGCCTCCACTTTCTAAGAACCCAGTTTTGCTTGTGTGCAGGGTTCCTGGTCAGCAGGGGGGCTGTAGCTGGTGTTATAGCAGTGGGAAGGCAACCTAAGCCAGGGTGGAGCGGGAGGTGTAAATGACATTGGTGGAGAGCCGAGAGGAAGCTCTCTGGGGCCTGAGATGGATGCAGGATGCAGTGCAGAACTCTGGGAAGACTAAGCCAGGGTTTTACCCAGTAATTGGTTTGTTTGGAGCATCTGGCAAGCTGGGAAAGATTTGTAAACAATGCTACACATTGGAACACTGCAGCATCAGTGAAAATCTTCTTCACCAAAGCAAAAACTTTTCCTTTTTCCTCTCCCGTCCTTTATTTCAGTATGTACTGAGCATGAAAAGTATGAAAATCAAACATGAATAATGTTGTTAATGGCAGAACACCATGTCTGTACATACATCTTTGATGTAATAAAGCAAACTATCTCACAACCAAATCCATAACAACTTCTCTTGAAGAATTTATTCTAATAATTGAAATGTTTGAGCTGTAGATATGAGATGTTTGTACTGTACTGGTGTTTTTGCTCAGAGGAAGAGTTCACTTGTAGTAATTAGCCTGAATTTATGTAACTTAAACCTGCACCTTTTTTTATCCATTTGTGGGCAGTGTGACAAACTGTCATCACCACACAGACATAATATCACTGCAGCCGGAACAAAACAATCCTAGAATTGACTTTGCATGTTTTAAGTCACTGTTAAGCTCTCTGTTGCACTTATCAAACTCCCAAGGGAAATTTCTGGCTTTTTATTTACTTGTTTTTCTTTGATCACCAGCTGCCAGTTTTCTCTGTCTAGTGTTTGTTGCTGGGCAGGTGTCTTACAATAGATTTATTCAAGTAGAGTAAAGAGGCTGATGTAAAGCCCAAAATATTTCTGCGTGGGTTTGTCACTATAAGTGACTTCTTTCAAAACATGCAGTCATTTTGTTAATTTTTGTTTATAAGATATTGCTTGGAGCAGCTTTAAATTGTTGGGTCAGATTTACTCATCAAAGATAACAGGATCAGGGTACTTCCAGCCTGGCTTAAAAAAAGCACATGCTCGGCTTAAAAACTACAAATTTGATATGTGCTTACCTGCCAAAATATTCAATACTATATTTAGACTTTAGATTGATGTATGGATTTAAATGTTTTCTGGTCCATGCTAACATCAATAATAAGCATATGTACAGAATGTCAGTGAAAACTTGATTAGCATAAAATGCTGCTTAACTGCAACCTACACACCTGCTCATTTATCTGTAAGTGTTGTCTCCATTTCCCACACCACTGTATCCTCCCTTTCTCTGACAGTCCCACCCCACCCAGCACCACCACCACCAAACTCTTCCCATATCTCATCCATGGACACCTGGCTGATACACAGGCTAGAAGGCTGGAAGCGTCCCTAACTATTATCATCTCTGTCTGCCAGGCATGTGCCACACTGCCTGCCTGCCAAGCCTGGGAGCGAGCCTGCCCTCTGTCTCTGTCTCTCTCTCTTTGCTGGTGTGTGCACTTATAATTTAGAAGAGGCATGGCTCTGCATATAATTTGAGTTTATGTCTTGGAGAATGTTTTGGAGACTTGAGACTTGGCTTCAGAAAGGATATGTTCAAGAACCAAGACATATACCAAGGCACAGTAATGCAGCAGCAGCACTTAGCAAAACAAAACTACTTATAATTTTGATTAGCTCAAACAAAAACCACACAGATTTTCTTTAGTCTCCATAACTGACTACAAAAACAAATATTTGAAAATGTTGATTTTTTTTCTGAGCACTGAAATTTTAAGGTTTGGGCTCTCAGTTGTTCTGAACTTCTTGTGTTGCCTGTTTTTAACAGTTGAGATTCTTTGGTCAAACCACTAAGAACTCTTCTCGTTTCTCTTTAACGTATGTTTCCCTGATAATCACTGGAATTCAAACTATGTATCAATGAGCTGTTGTTTATGCTTTTGTATCTACCTCATACCGTCTGCCCTTCCTCCTTTTTTTCTATATGTGGGATGGGGATGTTAATCTTTCAGATGCTCTAATGTTTTTAATTAATTGGCTTCATTAGTGAAATGGTTGACCCACAGTGCAGAATGCCATGATAAATGGGCAGGTAGAAAGGAGCGTGTGAGTAAAAGAGAACTCTTGTTGTCTAGCAGGTGGATGAGTGTCACAACATGTGAGGTATCATTATCTTGTATTTACAAAAAACAGTGTAATATGTTTGACGTGCAAGGGACAGGCTGTATATAATTGAGAAGTCAAACTCTGAAGTAGGTTCAGTTTTAGTGTTTGTCCCATTAGGTTTTTAATTTCAGTTTTGCAAATATCACTGACCTAAATGCAGTATGCGAAGAGATGGCAAAAAAAACAAAAAACAAATGTGCACATCTAATTTTCTGGAAGCATGTGCATGCAGGAATGTGTGTGCTTGTGGATATGTGCATGTAGGCTATATATATATATATATATATATATAAATAAATGTTGTAATGGACCTAATTTTACTCCTTTCATCAAATCATCATGGATTTCTTTTAGCTGAAAACACATCTCTTCTCCGTGATGTATTGATATGCCTATTTATCTGCACTCTTCCATTAATCTGTCATTAATGCACATCTCTCTCTCCTCTTTATGTTCATTTCATTTAAGCATCATACTGTATATAGAGTTGTCTTTCTCAGTGTTATTACAATCCTCAAGCTACAATTGAGCCTCAGCAGTCTTTACTAGCAGAATGGGACAATGAGGAGGCAAAAGTGAAAGTGGGTGCTATGTTATATGGTGTGTACAAGCTTTGGGTCAAAAGCTTATTTTTGGAAGGCAGGTCCTTCGGAAGTGTGTGTGTGTGTGTGTGTGTGTGTGTGTGTGTGTGTGTGTGTGTGTGGTAGCACAATTCATAAAGGTTTCTGCAAGTGCTTGTACTGTAGTTTGCACTGTGGTGTCAAGCAAGATGGTAACACCTGGTTGCCTCATTTGTGGATATCATTAATACTCCAGTCAATTCTCATGGTGCTTCTGCTGGGATCAGGGGTGAGTTGTAGCCAAGGGGAGGAGAAAGTGATTTGAGAGAGAAAAAAATATATGCACTGCTCCTTTAAGAGGGGCATTTAAAGAAGTTGCCAAGTCAATAAGCAGGGGATTTGGAATAAGGAGTTGGAAGCCAGCATTTTAAAAGGTCAACAGAGTAATCTTTAATGATTCCCTTATTAGCATTTTTTTAGGAGAGAGGGTGGTTCATTTGGTAGATGTCTAAACTCATCAATATAAGATAATATGACACCTAGAAAGATATAGCCAGTCAGCAGCTCTATGACATTGAAAGTTTCCAAGACCAGCAAAGAAATTTTTAAGTATGAATCTTGGCTGCATTGAGAATTTAGGTGATGTTGAACTCTGGTCTAGGTCAGGCACACCAGAAAAATGGAGGAAACCATCATAACATATCAACACCATTCACTTCTGTTTAATTCTTCTCATCTGGTTTGAAGATTAACTGGTCCACTAAAGAATAATGGTTTGTTGAAACAGACAGCCATGTGTGGTACAAATATGCATTTTGAACAAACTGTGACAGCTTATTATCCTATTAATGGACAAGCTAAACTAACAAGCAAACAAGGTCAGTAGTTTTTATTGAATAAAATAATGTACAGTGGTGATCAAAATGCTCGAGGAAGTAAAAAAAACAGTAGAGAGAAAACAGAGCTGTTTACTAGTGCTGCTATGACAGTCACTAAAGTTATTACAGTCACCAAGCTTCAACCATCATTCTAATATTGTGCAGAGATGGAGATTAATTCCAGTGGACCATTTTCTGGTGTGACCAGGCATTTACTCCTCTATAACATATTAATATTCCTTTCCAGTGGCACATTTTTCACTCTAAATGATGATAATTATTCAATATTATAATTAAGCAAAAGAAAATTCACATCAGCACACCATATACATGGTAAATATTTGAATGAAATACTGTATGTTCACAGGCAGAAAGATTACTGTACACAGGTTTGAGGTAATGAAGCGTTAACCTGCACAAACGTGCAGAAATGCTCAAATTAATTAGTAGGGAATATAATTAAAAAAGATCAGAATGCACAAAGTTGAGTTGTAGAGCTTCCCTGTTGATTTTCCTCCACATCAATGATTTAACTAATTAATTTTATCAATTAATATTTATGCATGGGGAAAATCATTCATTAATGAAACGTCAGAATTGAATAGATATCTTTTCTCTGTTTCATCTTGACGTGAGAGTGTTTTGACAGCCCTCCTCCCATCTGGAGATCTTATAAGAGCAAGAACAGACTGCTTATGAATATTGACATTTCTCCAGTTCGGAAATCGGGCGATTTGTGTTGAATTATTTCAGCCTATCAAGTATGTATTGTTCTGAATTGATTAAACAAACTTTAAAGATTGATTATCTTCCAAGCGCATATCTTTTGGCAAACATTCTTCTCCTGAGCTGAACCCCGTTCAGTGTTTTTCCTTTTTATTTTAGCACCACTTCAGTGAACTGTGTAGTGAAGGCCTGCTGATTATTGTAGGACAGATGGTTCTCCTCATCAAATACTGTCTACAGGTTTTTCTGCTTATCCAGCTACAAATTAAAACCCACAGTGGTATTATTTTCATAAATCTGCTATTATTTAAGCATTTCCTCCCCAGTACCTCTGAGTTTTTGATCTGTTTTCTTGTCTCATCACAGTGCATGATGAGGGCATATTGTAATTAATCTTTTCTCCTATCTGACTGTTAGATCTTTCCTTGCAAATGTTGTCCTGCTGGCCTGAGCTGTGGAACATTAGCTGTTTTGTTTTGAAATGTGTCAAGCGTGAAGGAACCATTAACAACTAAGCCCCACTGGCTGCCCTCCAGCACATTGTTACACATTGTTGGTATATCTATGTGATCTTTTCTCTTTTGTGTTTTTTTAATATCATCTTCTTATCAAGGATAGACCCTTTGTGATAAACACTTCTAAGCTCAGTAGAGGATTCATTGTGGAGACTTCAGGTAATATTGCAGATTTGTAATGACTTTAAAGCAATTGATAGTGGTATGATTTTGCACTGCAAAATGTGTTTAACATACGGTTAAATACTGTAACACAATCTTATATAAACAAACCACATATATTAAGGTATTACTAAATCATCAGAGGGCAATCTCTGTTGTAATGTGACAATATTTTTTAACCATGTAATTGGAGATTATAGGCATGGTAATAATACCCCCCTTTCTAATGAGATTTATAATCCTGTGTGTGTGTGTGTGTGTGCTGTCTTTGTTTTCTGCTCTATTAATGGGTTGACCTCAGCCCCACACAGCCAAGAAAAAGTATCTTTAAAGTGCTAAGCACTTCTTATTATTTAAGTGTCCCCACCACTGTCCAGGGTATCAGTAGTGTAGGTTTGTGGGTTTTTTGTTCATTTCTCTGCCAGCCCAGTGCTGAGTCTGCAGGCCATTAGTTCTATAAAGGCGCAGAGGGACCGACCGTGGAGTCGATGAGGTACAGTAGGACTTAGACAGCAGAATATCTCACTTTCTAAAGAATATTAGTTAACAGGAGCTGAAAGAAGAGTTCATAATTAGAGAATAGCCAGTCATAGAGGCAGAAGGCTTGCTGCAGAGTGGGGATTATTTTCACAGAGAAAAGCAAAGGAAAAGGACAACCTAGTATATTACTGGTGAGATCTATGTAAGAGAGTTAAGAGAGGTAAAGAACAAAAGCTTCAGGGCAAGGTCATCATTTCTATCCACGTGGCACCCACAGAGAATATCTGTGTAATGGTCTCAGCTGGCAACTGGTGTGTGTTTATGTTTGTGTACAAGTCTGGTGTGTGTGCGTGTAAGTGAGAGAAAGTAAGCAAGTGCACAAGTAAGAGAGCAAGCGAGACAGAAAGAGAGAGAGAAATATTTGGAGTCATTTATAATGTGGCAGCCATGCTCTTTCCATCTCCCAGGGTGTACGTCTCCTCAGCAGTGTGTGTGTGTGTGTGTGTAGCCTTGAGGGAAACACCAGACAAGGACAGAGCTGGGCTTGCTGCTGACGCTTTGGCAGGGGAGATACATCTTGTAACACAGCATGCTAAATGACAAAATGATATCTCATCAGACGGCCACCCCTTGCGTGTGTGCATGTGTGTACATCTCAGAGGGAAACTCCCTGGATACCTTGATGTGTATATGCTTTCATGGAGGAGCACTGTAGCATGCTGTTTGTAGATTAAGCTTTGAAACAGTGTGATGGGTTGCTACTGTTGTACTCCGCTGGCAGAGTGGAAACCTTGCAAGGTGTCTGCAGTGCAGTGACTGTCATATAGTATCACAACATCTGGATAAGTGCTAAAAGTGCTTAAGAAATATCTGCAATATGTATGGTATATGTACCACTCAAAAGCTGAGCTTTTGCTGGGCTTGCAGATGAAATGTTTATCAGACTACATCAAAGTAATCCCCAGAATATCCACAAAGCAAAGAACACCACATGCTGCACATATAGCCAGCCAAACTGCAAGCTTGATATATTTCTTATTTCACCCACTCTCAGATTCCTCACCTGCTCTATACTGTAATGCAGCATAAGCCGTCATTGGTCATGCTCTCCACCCCTGGAAAGGACAAAACAGCCATCATGGTGGTACCAGAAAGATCCACAGAGCAACCAGGGCAAAGGTACTCAGGGGGCGGACAAAGCCCAAATAAAGCTCTTAATGCGCTAGCTATTGATCCCTTCACTGAAATAAACTCAGGAGTATTGGCAGGCCCAGAATCCCACTTTGAAGGGACTCCATAATGAAGCTGGTCAATGCTAAGCTGTCCGCAATCAATCCCCCACATAACAGTTAATTACAAGTGAGGCTGCCATCAAGCAAAGAGGGGAGAGAGGCGGGCTGAAGGCAAAGAGAGGGAGAGGAGGAGTGGTGCAGGATGAGCTTTGTTAGGGTGAAGAGGTGGAGGGAGAATATTGAGCGGTTCAGGGCAAGAGATATGAAAATGAATTGCAGCAAGAAGATCGTGTGTTTGTGCTTGAATGTTTTTCTAATATGTTTCCATATAAACTATGAAACAGCGATCTCTTGTTAAGTTTTCCTGTTCTGAGTGTGACAGTTTCTCACTAATAATGCTAAAATGTGCACAATCTTAGGCCACTCCTCACATTGCACAGTCACACATTTACTAATGAATTGATATTCCAGTTTTTTATAGAAATCATGTTCTTTATAGCATCCATTTCTTCTTTATCATTTGAGTGATAGATATGCAGCAAATGCAGCACAGTATTTGAATACCACTGACTATAGTTTTTTAAGACTCCTATAGACTTACTGAGTTTACAGTACATGAGTGATGAGATACTCTCTAATACTCTCTAAAGAGTAATGTAGCAGAAATCTGCTATGGAGCTGCAGTAAATGATACCTATCTGATGTATTCCTGAGGGATCAGTGGACTGAAGCCTCTTGTATACGTCATTTAAATTCCAGCTGTTGACCTTTGTCGAATTACGTATTTTATTTTATTATTCCATCTCTGATACTCTCCTCTATATTGTGCCTCATGAAAAAGAAGTGCTGTAAAAATGTATGTGCCATGAATGACTAATGTGATTGTAAACGTCTCTGTGATGCCTCCTTATGCTCCATTCAGACACTGTAAACAACTGGTGTCACTGGGTGCACAGCTAAGAACTATCTGTGAATCCAAGGGTCCAAACACCAAGATCTCCTAAAGTCTGGAGTCTTCTTGCCCATTTGTGTGTTTGTGCATGTTGTGTGTGTCTGCCAGGCTAATGGATTTACTGGAGATGGCGTTGGGTATTTATTACCATGTGTAATTGAATGCAATGATTATCGTTGTTGTGTAATGTGATTTTAATGTGGCAGCGATGGTTATGTATAAGGCCTAATGACTTTGCCTCCAAGGGGGTATGGCTCCCAATTAAAAAAATCTAAATAAAAATGGGAAAAAATGGATTAGAGTGTGATTTTAATTCCTCTCTCTTCCCCTGTTCTTCTTACAACAAAATTTTAATCATTTAATCAACATGCTGCTCATTTAATCAAAGTGTCTCCTCAATAATGAGCTTGCCCTTTTTTAGTCTTTGTTTACATGGGTGGTCATTAAGTCAAAGGTCTGCGCACATCTCAGTCTGTGTTTCTATTCCAAAGCTGCAACGTTCACATCAGACCAAAGCTAAGGATTGTAATTGCTAACATATTTTGCATGGATTGAATTAGCATCTGATTTTTTTAAAATCCTGACAGTTAAATGTGTGGTTAATGTCAACTGTATCTGCCTGAAGGATCAATAACTGATTTATCATAATCTTCCCCAGTTCAATTCATGATATTTGTGACTTAGATTTTGCATTTGTTATGACCAAAATCCATAAACTAACATCCAGAAAAAAGGCTCCCCAGAGACACACGTCAACATTCCAGCTGCTATTACACTCCTGCTTATTGACCTCTTGGTGAAGTATGCACTGCAGGAAAATTCTGACATCTCCGAATCGCATCTCCTTATGTGGAGCTACTGCAGAAATTGAACTCAAAAAATAGTGAGTGTCAGTGTGTAGCACTTATACACAGACATACACAAACACACAAACAGTATAAAACACCTTCACCGCTCCGCAGCACACATCCTGCTCTCTCTCACTTTGCTGTAAATCTTTTGTACACTTGCAAATTTAAGTATACACACATACACACACACACCTGCACACACACACACCTGCAGTCAAACACACACACATTACACAAAGCTGGGGCTTTGCTTGACATTATTAGTTTTGCATTTGGGCGCTCTGCCCAGAGTAACAGTATGGATTTTTGCCTTGGCTCCCTATAATTGGATGAGTTAAATTTCTCCATTCATTACATGTGCATGTGACCTCTGGACCCCGGCAGCTCCTGTGTTTTATTAGCATTCTCATCCCCTGATAATAGGGAACCCTTTCCCCACCAACACTCTTCTTCTCTCAAACACATTTTCTCCTCCTTTACAAATTAACCCTTTGTGTTCTTGTTGTCCACGTCTAAGAGCAACATAGAAACCAACTATAAGCCTTTAAATTATGAATTTTTATTTAGTCCATCTGTAAAAAAATAACCAGTTTTGAAATAGAACTCAGTGGAGTCAAAAAAATTGTTGGAAATATATGAATTTCAGGTTGGGGTTTCTAATCAGTTTCTGCTATATCCATGGGTTTTGTATGCATACCATGGATATTTCATGTATATTTCATGGGAGCATGTATATTTAACATAGCCATGTATACCATATGTGGGCATGATGAATGGATACTGACAACAGTCCTTGACATTATATGCACAATTACTCTTTGCCCCTGCAGTAAATCCTCATGTTGAGCACAGTAAACAAAAAAGCAGGAAATCTGTCATAGAGAGAGGGGGTTTGAGTATGACACAAGGTCAAAGCTATTGTGGACTTCAACGGTGGCTTTAAAAAATAACCAACACATACTGAGAATCCATTTGTCACTGAATATTTCATGGAGGATAATGTATGCTGCAGCAATCCAACAGCAGTGTCACAGAAATCACGCGAGAGCAAGGCTTTTTTGTGATGCCAGAAGTTCAGGCTCTCACATTCAGATCTCCCTCCTCCCTAAAATACCAGGCGACACCTTATTGATCGCTGCCGTCTTTCAAGGCCAAGAACTTAAAGCCTTGTGTGGCACATTCAATGACCTGCTGTAGACAGTAATGTTGTTGCCTATGGCTCTCTGAGGACCTGATGCACAAGTATCTACCTGACTACTGGCTTTTGGATAAGCGTTTGTGACAGCTGCAGAACAATGCTAATGGCTACTCTCCTGTAGCAGCCAATGTGTAATCAGCTCAGCACTGTGCTGTTAAAACTTTACAACAGTAATGTATGCAAACATGAATTCCATTTATTCCCCACCAGGTCCCAACAGGCAGGCCTTAAAGTTGCACACTGTCTTACATCACAAATTACTCTGCTGGCACTTAATGCATTTTATATCACTCATAATCCTGGTGTTCCACACTAATTAGTACGAGTTGCCAGCATGCATACTTCTCCTCATTATTTGGTAGCATCAAACTCTTTTCCTACCCATTTTCAGCACTCTCGGATAGAATGTAGTTTTCGTGGGTCCTTTTTTATAGCATTTCTCTTTCTTCTAGGAGATGAATCTGCCACGAGTAAAGACACAAATCCTTCACTGGTGACATAGCAGACACTCAGCATGTAGCTGTGTACTGTATTAAAAAATAATTAAATTCAATACTAACCAGACTAAGCCAGTGATTTTTGTAGTTTTTACAAACTTTATCATAAAAGCAGGATTTATAAAATTGAAATAAAATAGTAAATAGTAAACCTCCACTTTAAAATCAAATTCACTATTGCTATCAGTAACAGAGTAAACAGTAATGCCTACAATAAGGGTACATTAATTAACATTAATTAATGCATTAATAAGCATTAACTAACAGGTAAGTAAGGTTAACTAATGCATCTACTAATCACTTACTAATGGTATTTATGTTAAATAAGGCATTAATTCATACATTAATTAATGTTTATAACAACCCGTATTAGCGTTACTTAATGTAGTAATAACTATTAACTAATAGTTGAGCAACACACTAAATAACAGTAAGTATCAGTTCACAAATTT